>CM036316.1:30105643-30729882 GCA_020567845.1 Rhododendron henanense subsp. lingbaoense | reverse complement strand
CAAAACTCATTACTGCCCAATGGCCAGGTTTTCTGAGAGAAAATTCATGTTTCATATGATGTCAAGGTGGACTACAAAAAACTCCCAACTTCTAACACATACAAATTTCATATTTTACCATCTCTGTCGCGGTTGTATTAGGGTTCTAAAATCTGAATTGAATTTTTTCTGTTTTCTGGGATCGATGTGTCACTGAAAATAGTTCTTCCTATACCATGAGATAAAGATCAAGTCCTCATGGATGTTTGTCTTATTCTTATATGATAATTAACTCCGTGAAATTGGTTTTTTCCCTTCATCATCAAACATAAGATTATCTTCTTCTTTTTTATCCTACTTAACGCAGACATATATGGCGTCATGGCGTGATAGCTCAATGATATACGAACCACCAAATATTGTCAGCCAATAAGAACATAATTAATCATTAGAAGTAAATTTATTTTGGAAGAAAAGTAGAAAATAAAATTTTGATAAAGTATCAACTATCGTAAAATATGAAAATGAGATATACCCTGGTAGCTTTGGAATTTGAACTAAATTAATTTGCTTTTTTGGACAATGACTTATTTTCCTTGGTACTGAATTTTAATATATTTGAAGTTTAGCATTCGTCTCAACAAGAGGAAATATATATATATATATATATATATATATATATATATAACTGAGTTTAAAAATAAGTTTAGAAAGAAAAACATAAGTCAAAAAAATTAAGAAAAAAATGTTTGTTTGGTAGGGACGGGTTCCTCTAATAGGTGCAGTTAGGCAATGGAAGCACAATTCTCTGCACAACTCTTTAGCTCAAAGTACGTAAGAAGTTGTTGGGGCTTTTATCTCTTTAACCACTTTTTTTTGTTCAATGTACCCCATAAAATTAACTTTGAGATTACAATAATATAATTCTTACATAAGCCCTAGGAAAAATAGTTAATTAGAAAGAAGATTTTATTAGGAAAAAAGGTATCCGCCAATTCAGAACATGATTGAATAGGCAAGTCCACCAAATTCCCTGTCAAATTTACAAGTTACAGAGGTTAATCTGAATAGGGTTGTAAAAAAGCCGAGTTGAGTTGTATCGTGTTCAAGCTTGTTTATTAAATTTTTGGCGAGCTCGAGTTCAAACATAGTGAAAACTTAACAAGCCAAGCATGAGCCGAACCAATCGAAGCTTGACTCAAGCTCAAGCTTATTGACGAGCCTTTCAGACATATATCTATAATTGCATAGTAGAGGTAATTTTGATTGTGCAAGTGCATGTGTCTTATATTTTTAAGACACAAGAAAAAGCCTCTATTTTGAAATATCTAGTGATGCAATTTACTACAGTTTTTGAGTATTGCACACCAACATATTACTTTTGAATTAACAAGTATTGTAATCTCCTTCCGTTTAAAAATGTTTGAGCATTATAGAGCCGAGTTTGCTAATGTTCAAAAATGTTTGTTTGGAAGTTGGGTTCCTCTAATAGGTGCAATTAGGAAAGATGACCCATCTTTTCTATACAATCCGCCATATTGGGCAAGAACAGCGAGTTGTGGGACCCCCCACTTTGATCCCAATATCTCAACTTTGTGTTTGTTTAGCCAACCCATATTGGGTTGGGTACGCACCATAGTTTAGTTGTGAAGTAGAGAGAGCAGTGCACCCGCCATATCAGAGTCCCAAAGACCACCATTCAAACATTTTGACTTTTCCTATGTACTTTCAAAATTCATTTGGTTTTCCCCCTGCCTTATACCCGACTGGAACTTCAACCTTGCTATTGACACAGATAAAGCACGCACAGATCGTACATTGATCAAGATGTGGGATCTACTATGGGTCCCACACAAACGATCTAAGCCATCCATTAAATATAAAATATTTTTTCAGGAGGCTTCATGAAAAATCAGCTCAATTCCTAACTGTCTAACTTTTCATTCAGTTTCGGACCTAAATGAAAAGTTGGATGATTAGATTGAGTACTTCTAGGTATCGGATTGAGTTGATTTTTGGCGAGGCCCCCTGAAAAAAATGTCTTAAATTTAATGGATGACCTAGATCATTTTTGTGGGAGCTGTAATAGGCCTCACATCAAGATCAATGCACGATCTGTGCGTGCTTTATCTGTGTCTACTTACTGATGGACCTAATCCTAGGACTGGCTTTAAGGGACAGCAATCAGTCCCGACCGAGCAGGACCTGCTCCTGTCTCGCTTCGATGATCGGAAACGTTCACTTCGCAAAACTCGTCGAGTAGAACAACTATGCAAAAAATCATCTTGATTGGATATTATTAAGTGTCTGATCAAAACATTTATAACTTGTCAATAATGGGTTCTAGTGGATTTGATCCAGTATTTCGGATCCATTCTTTTGAAGATAAAAATGTTCCGATTAGGCACTTAGTGTTATCCGATCGAGCTGATTTCATGCATTGTATTCTACTCAATGAGCGCTACGAAGTAAACATTTTTTATCATCGAAACGAGACTGGAGCGGGCCCCACTCGGCCGGAACAACAAAGAGATAACACATCCCCCATTATTGCTCTCCTTTGACGTTGATAGTCTCTAGACATTGTTTACAGTATCCAGGGTGAGTTTCTTGTATTGACTAACCTCATGTTCGGATTTCTAAGCAAGTCGTTATTCTTACATACATTAACTAAAATATCAATTTAGTGAAAATAACTTGACTATTACCATTAGTCTAAAGACAAAAAAAAAAATTAGTGAAAACTCACCCAAAATTTTTGGTATTTTTGTTCATCCTTTATGAATTTTTATTAGATTCACATTTTGGTTTTTGGATTAATCATCCATCTCAACAAGAAGAGTCTACAAAGTAAAAAAAAAATGATCAAAAACCAAACAAAAAAAGGTTCATTGAAGACGAAAAAAATACTAAACAGATGGTATTGTTGTTTAAAGTGTTGTATTATATGGATTTTTTTCAACTTGGATCCACATTTTCATGCTTTTCTAATTCCTCCTATCGAGACGAATGATTAATCTTAAAAATTACGATAAAGAACTAAACAAGATATTTAAAAAATTAAAAAATAGCCACAAAAAAAAAAAACAGTCCGCATTTTTAGTAGTTAGAGATGTTGGACATAGAAATTACACATATCTTTAAAAAGTAGCTTGGGCAAACCACTGACATCATTTGGTCATTAGAAGGAAAGATGCGTAGAGAATGATTTTCACACTTCTCTTTTATCCATTGGCACTCTTTTTTTCTTTTTTCTTTTTTTGTCTTTTTTCACATGAAAGTATCAAATTGACATTTATATAAATAAAAAAAAGTGACTCAAGAGATAATGATAATTTAGTAATTTTATGTGAATACAAATAAAAAAGGGAGCATCAATAAATAAAAAGAGAGTGAAATTGCCTGTGGATGAAAATAGTAGTATCATGAATTGAAATACTTGAAGGTGTTGAATTGGGAGATGGTGTGCGCAGCATCGTGCTGCGCACTTCTGAGCTGTCGGATCGTGCATCCGACGGCTCGGATCTCATCTCGACAATGAACGGCTCTAGATCGTTGGTTGCCGAAATGAGATTTGAGCCGTCAAATTCAAGATCCGACGGCTCGGAGGTGCATAGCACGGTGCTAGGCACCTCATTACATAACACCAACCCAAAGTCCGAAGGTGTTTCTCTAATTTTTTTTTTGGGAACAAACAACGCTTTGAAATGGGATCACTTTGGACTCATAACTCATTCTTACACGACACTTGCAACCACCGACATGTGACCCAGCTGTATCGAATCAGCAAAAATTTAAGACAAGATTTTCCAAGATAGGAAATATACACAAATGCTAGGTACACTACATATTTACATTATATATTCACGTGGGGTTCACCTCAGATCTCATAAAATATAGAAAAATATTTTAAAATTTTAAAACATTTTAAAGGATCGTATAAAAAATCAACTCAATCTGATATCGATAAGTATTTATTTTGAAATCATAGGGCGAAATTGAACAGCTCATCACCACATAAAGGATGAACTTAAAAACCGTTTAGCTACCCACCGAGTTTTTTTGGGAGACTCTTTTTTTGGTTCAAATAACTCGGTTTTTTTCTTTTTGCTAAGCCAAATCCTCTCTGTTTTTCCCCCACTATTTTATACATTAGTGGAGTTAGCGGGAGAATTAGTAGTTACTAATTAGCCCATAAGAGATTCAAAAGTTGTCCATAGTCTTGAACCCCAAATGCCTCAGACGAGGCTCAAACCCTGGCCTCCCTTGTGCAAATATTGGGAGATAACTGCTGAGCTACTAACCCTTTGGTTTCTTAGTGTTTTTTTGCCAAGCGAAAAGAGTGGAGGAGGAGGTGACCGAACATTACAATCCTTTCTTGAGAGTAACTATAGAGACTCTAGACTCGCGGCAGGCCCCAGAAGGGACTAAAGAGCCATAACAACTATTGCCTTGCCAAAGGCTAGTAGACCACAACCGAGCAACACAGAACAACCAAGTTCGAGAGAGCGTCTTAGCACGACTCGAACCCGTAACCACCCGGCACCCAAATACTCCGTGTTTTGAATAGTACTCCAGTACTTTATTTGCCTTTAAGAAAATGGAACTTTAATTTCAATATTACAGCCTAGCCGTATTTTTGCTATATAAAATTCGTCTACTCCACTATATTATCATCACAAGAGAGAGAGAGAAGAGAGAGAGAGAGAACTGTTTTTGACTTACATCACTTTTCTGGATCTAGGGTTTGTGTTTCGTGTGACAACTCGTTCCATCCTCCCCTCATCAACAAACCCTAGCTACAACTGGTTCAGGATCACCTATCAATCAAAATTATCCGCCATCGGATCTTTTCTTTTTTCTCTTTATTCCCGCAGATCTACTAATATTCTCAAGATTCACAAGCTCCCCAACGAAAAAAGCCCTAATTTTTTTTCACCATTTATTTGTGTGTAAATTTGCAAAAATTCGAACGACTTATCCAACGGAAACCTAAAGCGATTGATCCATCACAAATCAATATAATCGATTGATTGATTTCAACACAATACTACTTTGATTTGATTTGATTGGTTGGATTGGATTGAGAATGTATAAATCTGTTGTGTACGAAGGGGATAAAGTACTGGGGGAAGTAGAGGTTTATCCTCAGAACCAGAATGGTGGGAGTTTTTTTCTTGAGAAGGAGATACGGATCTCTCACTTCTCTCAACAGAGCGAGAGGTGCCCGCCACTCGCGGTGCTACACACCGTGACTAGCTCATCCCCCGGTGTTTGCTTCAAAATGGAGGCCAATTTGCAATCACCACAGGACTCCTCGCAGCTGAATCTTTTACACACTTCTTGCATCAGAGATAACAAGGTATTTTGTTGCCCAAATTCCAAATTAATGAAATAAAAATGAAATCACTAAAAGAACTGTACTTTGAACAGGTCTTGATGATCAGGAAGAACAGAAACCCTAGAACAAAGTTGAGATCTTAATGCCCAGAAAGAAGAAAAACCCTAGAACAAAGTTCAGATCTTGATGCTTATAAGGAACAAAAACCCTAGTAGTACAAAGTTACCCTGATTGGAAAGCCCAGTGATTTTGAAAATTTTCCCAGTGATTTTGTACGAAAACCCTAGAGAAGACTTTGGACAAATTGAACAAGGACCCACATAAATTTCCCAGTGATTTTGAAAAATTTCTGAACCCAGATTTTGCTTAACATTTACAAGTGAACTTGAATAATTTCAGAACTTCCATAATTTAGCTTAAAATTTCCCAGTGATTTGAACAATTTCAGAAGCCCTATAATTTAGATTAAGTGAATTCGAACAATTTAAGAACTGATAATAACTGGGTTTAAAAGTTTGCCCCAAATTCGGACTGAATAGTGAAAACCCACTTTCTGATATTGTGAACCAGTTGAGTATACAGTTGGTTAATTCCTGAACTTGTGAAGCTGGGTTTCTCTGATGATAAGAATATTTCACGTTGGATTGATAGAAAAGAATGCAGTTGCGTATGTGTGGATTTTAGTGGGGCATTCTTTTGGTTGTGATTATATGCAGGAATTTTTGAGTGGACATGAGAATAAGATTCTCTTAAGGAACCCTAAAATTCTTATGAAACAATCTGTGCTGTTCCTGTATTTTGATTTGTGTCTCAGAGCTTAAAGGGAATGTGGACTGGGACTCGTTTGACAAATTGCATTACGGAAATATGCATGTAATTAGACATAAATTGCACATTAAATGGAGTAATCCACGGAACCATATCTTATTGATGCCTTGGATTGATTTGTGTAGGACTATTTTTCTTCTATTAGTTTCCAAGGTTAATTGTTTTTTTTTTCCAATCATTAGGTCCGAGGTTAATTGTTTGAACATAAGCATGCATAATAAGTGGCCTTAACATCTTTTGCAGCATCTGAATGGAAATCCTTCAAACATAAATATTCTTATTTTTCTTCTATTAGTTTCCAAGGTTAATTGTTTTTTTTTTTTTCCAATCGTTAGGTCCGAGGTTAATTGTTTGAACATAAGCATGCATAATAAGTGGCATTAACATCTTTTGCAGCATCTGAATGGAAATCCTTCAAACAAAGATATTCTTGTTTTTCTCTGTAGCTCGTATTCATTCACTTCAAATGAATCAAATCCCTTCAAACATAGATGGAAATCCTTTGCGATTTGGGCATTTTGGATTTATCTGTTATTATTGTCGCTCACATACGTGGCTTCAATTCTCAAGTGTGCATTAAAAACCATCAACAGTGATGATTGTGGTATATTTTTTCTGCAGACTGCCGTAGTGTCACTAAGTAGTGAGGAGCTACATTTGGTTGCCATGCCTTCCAGGAAAAATGATGGAAGGTGCCTGTGTTTCTGGGGGTTTAAAGTTGCATTTGGACTGTACAACTCTTGCCTTGTCATGTTGAATCTTAGATGTCTTGGAATCGTATTTGATCTTGATGAAACACTCATAGTTGCAAACACAATGCGCTCATTTGAAGATAGAATTGAGGCTCTGCAGCGGAAATTAAACTCCGAGGCAGATCCGCAACGAATTTCTGGTATACTGTCAGAGGTCAAGCGTTATCAGGAGGACAAAATTATATTGAAGCAATATGCAGAAAATGATCAGGTAGTTGACAATGGAAAGGTGATCAAATCACAGTCTGAGGTTGTTCCAGCTTTGGCAGCCAACTATCAATCTATTGTTCGCCCTCTTATACGGTTACAAGACAAAAACATCATCCTGACCCGTATTAATCCCTTGGTATGTTCATGTTAATTCTTCAACTTTACTCCTGCCCAAATCATAGTTGTTAGAATCACACAACTCACTATTTAATTCTACTCTTTGAGACGCATTTTAACTGATTCGATTAGAATCTTGCTGTTGAATATGAAAGGGAATCTTGCGAGTGAATATGCGATTCAAGTTAATTCCATGATGATTCCTGCTGGTCCCTATGGCTTATTTTTGTTTCTATTTTTGTTTCGATAATCCATGAAGTGGTGTCGTTATCACCTCTTTATTGGGGAAAAACAAGAAACTGGTTATTTACGTTGATTTTTGTCCTATTGTGTGTGTATACAATTATAGAATTTAGTCTTTAACTCTAGATTGACATTAATTTATTTCACACACCATGTTTTCCTTTGGATCCATATATAAGACTATATACTTACAGCCATTAAAGTGAATTTACGAATCACAATTTGAAGCAATTGGTGATGCTCTATGTCATCAAAGCGAATCAGGATTCAATTTCTGATTTGACAACATTGGTTAAAACCTAGTTTTTCACCCAAAAAAATGGAAAGAGTCCTGGTTTACTGTGCTATCTTTCTGGAATTACAGCTTCCACAAGGCTTCTCGTGTGCTAATGTACTTGATATGTTGATGCCATTAACACCCCCACACCCTGAACAATCCTGAGCAGGGTGGAGGGAGAAAATGCAACTTACTAGAATGCTAGATTTTGCTTCGTGGCAGCACTTGATGGATTTGATCATTCAGCCTTTCGCTTTTTAGATTATAGTGTTATAAGGAAGCAATTAAGGATGCTAAAGTTTTGTTTCTCTTTAGATTCGTGACACAAGTGTTCTTGTGAGGCTAAGACCTGCATGGGAGGACCTCCGGAGCTACTTGACTGCAAGAGGTAGGAAGCGATTTGAGGTTTATGTCTGCACAATGGCTGAAAGAGATTATGCATTAGAAATGTGGAGGCTTCTAGATCCCGACTCAAACTTGATTAACTCCAAAGAGCTATTGAATCGTATCGTGTGTGTTAAAGCTGGTAACTTTCTTTTCCTATTTTTTATGATCGTGGGAGAAATAACGCTGTGTTTTTCTGGTACTTATGCCCTTTGTAAATTTGATTAGGCTTGAGAAAATCATTGTTCAACGTTTTCCAAGATGGAATCTGTCATCCTAAGATGGCTTTGGTTATTGATGATCGTTTGAAAGTATGGGATGAGAAAGATCAACCTCGGGTGCACGTTGTTCCTGCGTTTGCTCCATATTATGCTCCTCAAGCTGAAGTATGCACTACCTACTCTTGACTGTGTTACTGGCTCCATTTTGTTTGTCCATTATTGGCAATCATGCCTTTAACCGGTTCATAATTTATGCGTTCTCGTTAGTAATTTTCAAATATTCCATTTTCGGACATCATGCTTTTAAGTGGATCAACAACTAAAGCGTTTTGATGGAAATTTTTAAGAAGAATTTCCACCAGATCTCAGTTAGTTCTTTTGATTGGGTAAAAGAAATTGAAAAATTATTTATGAAAATGCATTTTTTTATTCGTTAGAAGGCACGATTTTGAAAATGGACAAGCAATATTGGACGGAGGGAGTTCATAATGTACATACATTTACATGTTCATTTATTGTTGCTGGATATTTAATTCTCAGTGTTATGCTACTTATCAGAACTCATTACATTGTAGGCAAATAATGCTGTGCCTGTCCTGTGTGTTGCAAGAAATGTTGCCTGCAACGTTAGAGGTGGTTTTTTCAAGTAAGGAGACACAAAACCATAGGAAGATAATATGCACACACTTGAACAACCTTAATTGTCACCATTGTAGTTGTTCTACGGTACTCTATTTGTTCGCAGGTTCAATTTCCGCATGTGTTTGCATAACATGACCTAATTTTCTACAGAGATTTTGATGAAGGTATGTTACAACGAATATCCGAAGTAACGTATGAAGACGATATCAAAGATATTCCATCTCCACCAGACGTGAGCAATTATTTGGTTTCAGAGGTTAGTGGGTCGTCATGTAGCTGTATTGGTTTTTGTCAGTGTTCCCTATTTCCGTGGTTGATATTTCTCGGTTTTGACTTGTGCTGATATCAGGATGATGGTTCAACTTTGAATGCAAACAAAGATCCTCTAACATTTGATGGAATGGCAGATGCCGAGGTTGAAAGAAGACTAAAGGTTACATATGTTGTTATATAAGCCTTTCCAAAGATTTGGTTGTTCAACATATGATGTTAAGCTAGCCTTGCCTTTTAAACTTATGGTATTAAATTGGTCATTCAGGAATCAATTTCAGCAATTCCAACAGCAGTTGCTAACCTAGATCCAAGGTTTTCTCCTCTGCCATATACAGTGGCAGCTTCATCTATCTCAGTTCCACCTTCAACATTTCAAGGGAGTTCACCTTTTGGGAGCATTCAGCTACAACAAGTGATTCCAGTTGTTAAACCATTAATTCAAGTCCGCCCTCCTGAAGCAAGCTTGCAAAGTTCTCCTGCTAGGGAAGAGGGAGAGGTACCAGAATCTGAACTTGATCCTGATACAAGGAGGAGGCTTCTTATTCTACAACATGGACAAGACACAAGAGATCATCCATTAGGTGAACCCCAGTTTCCAGGAAGACCTCCACTACAAGTTTCTGTTCCTAGGGTTCAAGCACGTGGAAACTGGTTTCCCATGGAGGAAGAGATGAGCCCAAGACTACTGACCAAGGAATTTCCTATGAATTCAGAGGCAATGCATATGGAGAAGCACCATTCACATCATCCACCTTTTGTCCAGAAGATGGAGTCCTCTATCTCATCTGATAGAGTTTTAGAAAATCAGAGATTGCCAAAGGAGGTAGTTGGTACTTCTAGTTGCCGTTTCAAAAAAAATAGTTGGTACTTCTAGTGGGCCACTCCGTATGGCCTTCAGTCTATGCTAAAGTGAGAGTATTACATCGTCACTGATTTTTATGCGTCATGTTTGCAGGCTCTTCAAAGAGAAGATCGATTGAGGATGAATCATTCACTGTCAACCTATCATTCTTTCTCAGGTAAAGCATGAAGTATGGAATATATAGTTGGAGTTGAGACATATAGTGTAAGTTCCTCATGGTGGTTTGAAGTTATAAGTAATTTGTACAATGTTATTGGGTATAGAAGCATTGGCGATAGGTGCATGTCTCTGTGTGTATGCGGATTGCATGGGCATGCAGTTCTGTGCATGTGTTGATCACATAGAAGAACACTTTATTTTGTTTGCAAGGTAGTCAGGTTTATGGATATGGTTCAGTTGTATTATAGCAGTATAACTGCTCACGTGTATCATCCATACAACTTGAATCATGTTTTCAATTGACACATCAGTTCCTGAACTTCAATCCCCCTCCATTCTTCCTCTTGAACATGCTGATTTTTCTGTGGAACATTGTCTGTCCCATGTGTGCTCTGCTTGTACAATCTTCTACTAGACCACTATAGCATATTCCTTTGTGTTCATTTTCCACCAATCAATTTCTGATGACCCTAAAAAAAATACCAATATATGCCCAATTTTATCTTCCTCCATGGAAGGGAAAAGATAACTTAGTTTTGGGCCTTTAAAACGCTAATGTTGATACTGATAGATGCATTGAACTGCAAATACACAGTATAAGTGCAAAAAGACGAGCAGTAATCTTGCCTCTAGGCTTGCCAGGGGCTCAAAAGTTTTGCATGAGCTGCTAGGATAAATATTGCTAGAGTATAAGTGCAAAAAGAGGAGCAGTAATCTTGCCTCTGGGCTTGCCAGGGGCTCATGAAGCTGGTCATGTGCTATAGCAATTGAAAAGCACGTGTTTACGATTAAGATAAAGAAGGGGAATGATTATGTTGGGAAGGAGGCTGTGGTTGAGATTGAAACTGGGGATGATGATTTGGTGGATTTAAATGTCTATGAAGCTCTAGAGGAAGGCATTGGTGGAGATTCTGGGGTAGAGTTGTTGGATGTTGAATTGACCAATAAGCAAAATCTCTCTGTTGATGTGGGTCTTGGTGGTGGTAATTGTGATGATTCAGGTTTGAAGGAGGTTGGTCCGTTAGTTAGTTCCGGATGAGAGCTTATCATTTATAAGACCCATTTCTCATGTCCAGAAGGTTGGTCTTAAGAGCAATCTTTCAAAATTGGGTAATAAGAGGTGTAGTAGTGAAGGGATTCGCATTCCAGGGGAAGCTTCAATCCATGGAGCTATATTAAAATTGGAAAGGAGGTTGAACAAATCGAAAAGGGAGATTAAAAAGAACTTCTTTCTAAGTTCGGGCTAAAGGCGAACAAAGTTAGAAACTAAGAGAAGGAGGTATCTTCTTCTTCTTTGTCTTCCTTTGACATTAACAACAGAAACTCCATCTTAATCTAGAATGCTTGCTAGTTGATGGATTCTAGTGCCTTGCTGAGGGTAAAATTTAGAGGGGGGAAGATATTTAATTTAAAGATAATTATTGAAATGGAGGAGGGGAAATTGCTGATAAGGAGGCTAGGGAAATTGCTGATGTGCCTCTCTCTCTCTCTCTCTCTCTCTCTTCTATGGAGTTTTGATTTCCTTTATCCGAAGGTTTATGTCCTAGTTTGGCCTGAGGTGTAGTGAGGGTGTTGAGGGTCCTTTTTAGTTTGTTGTTTGCTTGGTTGTTGGCTTTGTTTTTGGTAGGTCATCGATGTTGGTTGCGTGTTCTGGTTGGGTTTTTATCCAGGTGTATGCATATTGTTTGTTTGGTTGGGTTTTGTAGTTCGGTTGCGCTTTGGGTGTTTTGGTGTGGGCGTTTTGGTTATTTTGGTTCTTGGTGTTTTTGGTTGGCGCCTTGCCTTCCTGGTTTCATGGATCTCGTGTGGTGTTTTGCCCATATGCCCTTGGTCCGTTTAATCTTTGTTTTTCCTTTTGAAAGATTAATAAATTTTTTTGCCGAGCAAAAAAAACAATTGACTGGGAGACATTAGAAAATGTACCGTGAGTAATATCAGTCAGTGGTGGTGTTGTTTACCCAATTGGTTTTAGGTTGGATGGCTTCAAATACTCTAATAGATGTGGTAACATTTGGCTGTGTAGATTCATTGGTAGTGTAGGGATACATGATTTGTAGTTCTCTCTTTCTTTTCTGGTAAGCCGGCAGATGTTTCTCAAATTTGAAAATTGTGCTATTAATTTTATTCTCAATGGTAAATTTGTTTCCTTTAAATCTCAAAATAACATTGATTTATTTTTTCCCTTTTTAAACTGCTGGCCATTGGATGTTCAAGTAACTGCAGATAGATATCATAGTAGCTGAGAAGCATTGACTCCTTACAAACTTTTCGAACAATTACATTGGCCTCTGATAATGGGGTTCAATAGGAGTTCAAGGAATACTGGACTAGAAAACAGATCTACTTGTTTGGAAGAAACCAAAAATGTGGCACTCTAAATATTAGATATTTGGAAAAAAGACATCCTTAATTGGAAAATAATGTCTGATTGAACATTAGTATGAGATACACATTCAGTTCAAGACCTATATTTTAGGAATTGTGAACTTGATTGCTTTCATTCAGTACAACATTAGTATGAGATCCACATTCAGTTCAACATCTTGCAACTTGATTGATTTATCCAATATAGGACTTTTGACTTTTCAAACCAAGAGAAATAGTGAACTTTTTTTTCCCCCCCCTTTTTCTGTTTTCGCAGGAGAGGACATTCCCTTGGGTCGATCCCCATCCAGCAGGGATCTTGATGTTGAACTTGGGCGAGTTGATCCGTACGCTGAAACTCCTGCCGGTGCTTTACAAGATATTGCTATCAAGTGTGGCACCAAGGTACATACTTCGTTATATCTTCCTTTCTTGGGTTGTGATTAGATATTATTGTAAGTATTGTAGTCATAAAGTGAGCACATCCTGCAAGTATTTTATTACTCCCTCCGTCCTACTTTGTTGTGCCTGTTTGCTTTTTGGCACCCCACAAAAAATTGTTCTTTTATATCTCACAATCTATAACATTTTTTACGATTTTGAAAACTTTGTTTAGAAAAAGCAATTGAAATCTATCAAACAAAATCCATATTGAATATATAAAATATCGTAAATCAAGAGATATAGACAATTTTTTGAGACATCCAAAAAAGGAAACAGGCACAACAAAGTGGGACGGAGGGAGTATTATTATTATTTATTTTCACAAAATGTTTTTTCCTTGTGAAAATGGAAATTTTTAGGTGGAGTTTATGTCAGCTTTGGCTTCAAGCGCGGACCTGCAGTTCTCTGTTGAGGTATTTTTGATTCTTGCTCACCAATTATTACTTTTTCTGTTTCTGTAGTTTGGAAATTCTACTTCCTCTAGTCTAGTTACTACATGATATGTTTTTTCACTTTATTTGCTTTTGTTTGTTTTTTTCCGGGGTGAGTCTATCCATTATGTGCATCCTATTTAAGGGAGGGACATATCATTAGGAGTTCATGCCATCTGTTGGGTTTTTATAGGTCTTGTTTGCGGGAGAGAAAATTGGTGAAGGAATTGGTAGGACAAGAAGGGAAGCCCAGCATCAGGCCGCAGAGGGATCCCTCATGAATTTGGCCGGTGAGATTTGCTATTTTGTCTGTATAGGTGGATTCATCTACTATATATGGTTCAGTGTTTTTGCTATCTTGAAATTCTCTGCGCGTTTGACCTTGGTCATTTTCTGCGGAATCCTTTTTAGGAAAGTGCATGAATATGTGCTTTTAACTTAGTCATGTGTCGTGATGCTTTGCCAGACCGTATCTTCATGTTCTGCTTTCATTCAGTTCTTTCTTTTGTTTGTTCGTATTGTATTGAGGTGGTTCAGTATTTGCTTGATAAATGCACATGTTGCATTTCGGAAAGGAATGACATGAGTTTGAAATACTAAATGTGGCTGACTAATAAACCATGAGGCAAAAAAAACAACTGCTAGGTTGCAGAATGGCCTCCTATGGGCTATAACTTTTGAAACCTGAAATTGAAAGCTCCAGAAAACCAGAGACAGAAGGCAAAACTGAACAGCATAATAACAATTTGGTATTAATTTGAGTATCCGCTCTACTTTATATGCAATGCAGATAACCGTTTTTATGGTTTTATATGGTTTGCCTTTTTAAAAGACCAGTCTCAAGATTGTACAATATCTCGAGCACTATCTGATCTTAAGTTACCATTTCGAAGGCTAATAATAAGCTTAAAGCCTATGATGCATGGATACGGACACGGATACCGACACAGACATGGGGACACGGGAATTCTAAAAAAATGGGGACACGGATACGGCAGGGGACATGCCACGTGTATATTTATTTATTTATATAAATATAAATAAATAATTTTAGTTTGACACCCAGAAATTTTATTAAAAAATTATAATTTGGCCCCAATTTTTTTTAAAAAATTACAATTTGACCCCATTTTTTTTAAATTACAGTTTGGCCCCCAATTTTTTTTTTTAAATTACAATTTGGCCCTGCCGTGTCCCATCAGTGTCCCTTCCGTGTCCCGTAAAAAATTTAAATTAAATTATGGGACACGCCACGTGGTGTGTCCCATACGTGTCCCCGTGTCCCGACACTGCGATACTTTGACCTCTAGAGGTGTCGGTGCTTCATAGCTTAAAGCTCTCATTTTCAAGCCCAAAATCAAGTTGATTCCATCTATCCATTCTACTTGCAACTTAAAATTGTTAAATGCGCATATTTATCCTGTTACTGGTAGAATTTCGGCTACTGTTGGAGAGGATCTCTCGTTCAAGATATTTACTTGGATTGTTTTTGCAGATAAATATATGTCACGTCTCAAGTCTGATTCTGGTTCTGTCCATGGGGAGGGGAGCTGGTTTTCTAGTGCCAATGACAATGGTTTTATTAGTGCTGTGGGTTCTTTTGGGTATCAGCGATTGCCCAAGGAGCAGTCTCCGTCACTTTCAAATGCATCAGACTCATCTAGGGTTCTCGACCCAAGGCTAGAGGGCTCCAAGAAATCAATTGGTTCAGTCTCTGCTCTCGAAGAATTAGTAAGACTCAACTAATTGAGTATTTTTTCTTTATATGTTTATTATACCTTCGTCATGGAGTTATGATCTCAGGCCCCGTTTATTCGGATGGACGAATAGTTAAGGATATATGGGCTCGTAGGAATAAGTGATTATTCTGTGCATACCGATGCTCTAGACTATCAATGAAGCAAGCATGCATGGTAATGTGCACATAAATTGATTTTGGTTTCTAGGCCTGCCATCTCTGATGCCACTTGGCTTTGATTTGGGGGTATGATTTTGTAGCAAAATAGGTATAGGGGGACCACTCTTTCAGTGGTATTCTGAGAGCAGTCACTTTGTGCATATTGCCAAAGGTTAGGTCTATCTCCAATCCTCCCCTGCCCATACCCCCAATGATTGGGGACTAAATGGGTTTTTTTTGTTGTTGTTGTAGGAATAAGTGATTATGTCAGATTAATTGTGGGGGGATCATAATACCACATCCCAATAAGTATATCCCCATGTTTGTAGGAGTATACAACGGTTATTTAATCCTATTTGCAAAAGTTCCAACCAAACATGGGATATGTGATCCCCTTGGATTTGGTGTCTAATATGATTCTCTAATCCGGCCAAACATACATGACCTTGAGGTTGTAATCATTGGCCTGCTTTGAATCTGTTTTCTGTTTCTTCAGTGCATGATGGAGGGTCTTGCAGTAGCTTTTCAAGGTCAGCCTCCATCTTCAGCTAATCCAATCCAGAAAAACGAAGTATATGCCCAGGTATCCATTTACATGATTCTGTTTGTTAATTTTGGCATTGAATTTGAAAAGGGAAAATTAGCCATAAGGACGGTAAAATAGTTTTCATTTAGGGGAAGGATGCCAGCAAAATAGTTTTCAGTGGAGGTCCTACTTTTTGAGTTTTTTAGCCACAAGGCCAAAACATGTTTAGTCACTTTCATAGGGTTTTAGGGTGCACTTTCCTATTATAGGATTTTAGTGGTTTAGGCACTTTCATAGGGTACCCCTAGAGTTTGAGGCACTTTATATATAGGGTACCCTAGGGTTTTAGGCACTTTCATAGGGTACCCTAGAGTTTTAGGCACATTCATAGGCTATGTTTGATTGCAAAAGGTGCTTGTCCTTGAGCTCAAAAAAATGTAAATATAAGGGATTTTTGGCCAAGTCTCCCATTTGAAAATGGTTTCTTCTGCAACTCTCCTGTATCATTTTAGCGTTTTGGGGCCATGACATTCAAGTGATGGCTCCCTTAGGGACACTAACTACCACAGTGGTTGCTTTGTGGTCGGGCATTTATATTGATAGCGTCCAATGACTGAACTACATGGCTGGCAGCCCCACCCAACTTTGATATAGTCAGTTCATAATATATACAAGTTTGTGTATTGTCGACATAATTAGTGCATCACTTCCTCCATGCCAAAATTTTAGTCCATCTTTCCTTTTTTTGATTGTCCCACCCAATCTTGACTATTTTGACTAGTCAAGGGGAAAAAATTGAACCATTTCCTTTTTTGCCCTTCCTCCCATACTGAAAGTCAAACACAAAAGTGGAGGGAAAAAAGTGCATTGGAGTCCAAAAGGTAATCATTGCATTTAAAAAAGGACAATTTTGGAAGTTTATATGTTCTTAAAGAGAAATGATGATGCTCCCTCAAAATGTATAGAATTCCAAGAGACAAATTTTGGGATGGAGGGAGTAGTCCCTTATAATCTAAATAGTGTTTTGTCTGATCTAGTAATAGCTATAAATTATTTCATGTTGTCTTTTCAAACTTTTCTGATTCTATCATGGACAAAAATTAAGTACACAGGTGTTTAGTGGACTAAAGAAAAAGGCAATATAATTTCATATAATGGTTGCTGCATTGGGTCTGAGTAAATTCAGTTCCAGTGAAAACATGTCTTTTAGGTCAGCCCACTTCGGCCCAAATTCCTGGCTCTGCCCCTGATCCCGACTTTATGTGCTGAATTAAAGTCAAACATGATGTGTGGTTTCTGTCCTATTCTCTTTCATTCCATTAAAGTTCCTGTTTGGCATTATGTCTTAGGTCGAAGTTGATGGACAAGTTTTAGGTAAGGGAATCGGGTTGACATGGGATGAGGCCAAGATGCAGGTATTATATTGGTCTCTATTCGTTTTCCTGTCTCTGTTTCTTTTTATCATCTTCTTCTCTTCGCTTTGGGACCCGTTCTTTCACTTGATTGTGTGTTTTTATTATCCGACTTCTATGCACCTTATTCTTGTGCGAATTAGAGGATTCTGAAAACTTGAAGATGATTTTCCTTAGGCTGCTGAAAACGGTCTGCGAAGTCTAAGGTCAATGCCCAGTCAATTTTCTCAAAAACGTCACGCTTCTCCGAGGTGAGTTGTTGCAAGTGATTCTTTGCAAATTCTTTTATACTTTTATTTTATAAAAATTTGTGCAAGGGGTTTGAGTTATTGCTGTACACATACAATACAGAACTATGTGTTCGATTGGCTTGGTTGGAAGATTGCATCCTCTTTAACTGGTTTTGCTGCATGTTTGTCTATTTTACATTTAGAAAGTTATATCCTAGAATACTAGCTAAAATGTTGTACAGGACGCACATGTACTTTTTCTCTTTCTGTATGGGGTAACTTTTTGCACAGGACATACTAAGAAGATACAAAAAATGAAAAACAAAAAGATAGGAAAACAGTAGAGTCTTTGTGTTGTCTATTTTCTTCTTGGCTTTCCCTAAGGCTGTGATTGGGTTATGGATTTAGCCTTTTCCCCTCTATCTTTTCCTTTGCATACTAAGTATCTCCTCCAATACATGATCCAAAGACAGAGTCTGGCTTTAATCCTATTTTCTTTTGCTATTCTTTTCTGTCCCTAATCCTTGATTTACTCCTATTCTTTTATGGTTTCCTTTTTTCCTTTGATATTTCTTTTCCTTTTTTCTTTTATCTTTTGTATTTACTCCTATCTTCTTTCTTTATAAGTGAGATTTTGAGGCTCCCAACTCTTCTATTGTAAAATAGATCTCCGCTGCCCCCATACTTCCATTCCATCTTTTATAGCTTAGTTCTTTGTGTGGAGCAGGGCAGTGCAAGGGATGTCGAATAAACGATCAAAGCCAGAGTACTCCCGAGTTATGCAGCGAATGCCATCTTTTGCGAGATACCCAAGGAATGCCTCTGTACCCTGAGGAGCCTGTTCATCCTTTTAAACATACCTGGTGTAGCTTAACCGACTTGTACCATACATGACACATCTCACTGCAGGAGCTGTCGAGATCCATCTCCTCCTAATTGCGTCACTTCTGAGACTCCGTACCCTAGTTCAAGCAGAGTGAACCTTTTTGGATCAATCCTGTTGACCTAATTTTGGAATCTTTCGGAGGAAGGAGATATGCTCGGCCAAACTGTCCACAATGGCTGTTGCGAGACGTTTGGGCTGTGTTGCATCAGTTCTTCATTTCTCGATGTATAAATACCCCCACAAAGTGATAAAAGGGCTAATATACCAAGTGGGAGAGGTTACTCTCAATGGCTTTTTGAAGTTCGGATGTATATATGTAAGTGGGTGTATTCGGAATATGTGGCGGATCTCCGATAGCTTCTGGTTTTTCCCGGAGTATGTATTAACCGATGGGCAGTCTTACAGCTGATCAACTGACTGGCTCTTTTCTTCTTTTCCTCCTGGTTTTGAGGTTACCCGCCGGTCGGGCAGTTAAAGGTTTTGTGAAGTTGTGGAGGTATCGACAATGTTGAGTGAACTTCATCATTTTGATATATTAATTGACTGTTGGTTGAGAAACAGGAATAGTATCCTTTATATTTCATTTTCCATCATGTGAATGGCTTGCTAACGATAACGAGTTGTTCGGCCTTTCTGCCCATCTTCGTTCTGCAAGTTCTACTGTTTTAGAATCACAAATTATAATTTACCAAATGGTGACAATAATAATGCTTGCAAATTCATGCCATCGCTGTTTATGAAATACAAACATCTATCAGATTAACAATTTCTGAAGGGAAGTCTCTTCAGTCTTCAATCTTAAATAGAACTAAATCATGATTCAGAACAAGCAGAGAGAGAGAGAGAGAGATGACAAGGGTATGCAACTATGCATAGCACACGCTGCTATGCACCCATTATGGAGCTCACCCCAAATTTCGTAGTTTGATCTGAATGGTTCATTTTTTAATTTTGTAGAGTACATAGTCCTCATAAAAACTCAGGTTGATCAAAAAAAACATCACTAACTACTTATCAAAAAAAAAAACATCCCTAACTATTAAGTTCAAAAAAAAATCACTAACTATTCGGTCGATGAGCATTTCTGTTACATTTTTTTAAAAGCATATCTATAGCTGCTCTTTTTTTTTTCAAGAAAATGTTGGATCAAAATGAATTTTTATGTGGACTACACGTCAGGATGAACAAAATGATCCAGATGAGTATATGTACAAGAATCTCCCTGGTTGAATCGTTTGAGAGAGAGAGAGAGAGAGAGTGCGTGTATAATGATGATTTTAAAAATACATACCTAATACTAAAAAATATGCGTACCCAGTACCAATAAAATGCAAAATTAAAACCAAAACATACTTAATTATTTTGGACTTTACTGTACACCCGTATTCGTACTTTTATTCAAGAAAATGCGCAATTAATATGCACAACTAATGAGCCAAAAAATATGCATATCATCCTCCAAAACTATGCGCACCATACACTTGTCCAAGTGTAGCTAACCAAAAGAATGTGTTACATACACCGAAAAATACATTACTGTACATTTCTATGGTACACCTAAGTGTACAGAGCTTTCTCCATAAAATAATTCATGTTCCTTTCGAATGTTTTTAGTACTCTGAACAATTTTTCTTCATGTATAAAGCTACAGCTGTAACAAAGTTAATTCAAATTTCTCAATTGACCTCAACAATATTAAAAGGATTGGTAATTACCCCTTCTCCTTCCCCAACTCAACCACGGAACCAAAAAAGGTGAAAATAAGAAGAAAAAAAATTCACTCTGGGTGAAAAAGAATATGGACTATAGAGTAACTGATCAACCTCCATCTTTCATCAAGAAAAAAAAGAAAGAAGAAAGATCAGGTCTATCCTGTCAAAACTAGGATATATATATATATATATATAAGACTCCAATTTTCATCGAGGGGTCACCTGAGTGACGGTGATGGGAGCGGAGCTCATTTGATAGCTTGTCGAGCTTTCAGATGACTTCTTATTGGAAAAGGGCAATTCGCTTAAGCTGCCTGATTCCTGTAAGTTGCTTTTCGTTGAGCCGGATATTTCTTGAAAGCATTTCAATGACCTGGCTCATCAATGGCCTCCGATTTGCTACAGCTTGGGTGCAGAAAAATGCTACTTTTATGTACCTAGTGATTTCCTCCTCAGGAAAATCATTTAGTTCTGGGTCCACTAGCTCTAAGAGCTTACCTTCTTCATAAAGCTGCCATGCCTGTTCAAGCAAAACTGTATGTGTTACACGACCTACAATTCACACCAATGAAGAATGCTTGAATTTGAATGAGATGAAAACACATAAACAGCGAAATCAACATTCTTGATCTGTTGATTCAGTTTCTTTCTGCTTTGTGTAGCTTCGAACTTATCAATCATGTATTTTACATCATCAATCGGCCGATATGCTAACTTGGGATGAGATACTTAACCGATGGCGAGAGAAGCTCCTTCACTTCCCTGCATGTGCAACTTCCCTAACGCGTGAAGCGGTAGAGATCCAGATTATAGGGATCTCTATAGAACTAAGAGCAACAAAGAAAGGGGAACAATTACCAAAGCACAACATGGAAACAAGTCCTGCCTAAACCTCCCAAAACTAGGTTATATCGACATCATATCATATCAAAGTGCTCAACTCAAAACCAATAAAAAAAATGCGGGTACAGACCCACATATGCTACCTTGGGAGGTGATATTTAATCAACATGGGACGAACTCTGTCTGATGATAAGAAAAGAGCCCCATAATGTACATCAAACTATTCCCCAACACCTCCTAAATGGGAGGGAAGAGAGACAAACAAATAGAGCCAGCCTTGCACGTGGAGGGGCAGACAGAATAACTACACAAAACTCAACAGGGTACATAAACACACAAATCGAAGGCCTAATCATAGTCATAATGGTTGAAACAAACTTTTCATACAAGACTTGCCCAGGAGTTTCTTGAATCAGAGCTAGCTTACCAAAATCAATTGTCCTTAAAACTCGGCTGGTAATGAATGGGTCCAACAATCTACATCTATCCAACAGTAAACACCAACAAAAGTTGAAAATCCTAAACTTAAGTGGTGATTGAAGTAAGAAAATCAAACAACGAAAAACAAAACAAATTCCATGACATGCATGACCTGAAGAGAACTAAAGCTACCAATACTTTTGTAAGAACTTGAAAAGGAAAACTAACGCACATATTCCAGGAGACACTTTTGCATCCCTCCCCAATTGGCCTTTGAACTGCTTCTGCCACTCACTACTTCAAGAACGAGGACCCCAAAGCTGTACACATCAGCCTTCAATGTTAAGTGACCACCCAATACATATTCAGGTGCCAAATAACCACTGCATGGAACCAGCAAACCAACACACATTGGCCAAGAGCAGTATCAATATTATGAGGATCAAACCTAAAAAGAGCTAGGATAAAAAGACGTTCTTCAGACCATCCATCTTTAAGAGGGGAAATTTTTATGCACACGACACGAAGAAGCGGAAACAGCATGCGGTTATGCAAGCAAGAGTGCAGTTAACCAAGCAGAATAATTAAATCCCCTCAAAGATATCAGGGACTAGGTGTAAACGCACTCCAATTTCTTAACCTTGCAAAAAAAAGAAAAAAGAAAAGACAAAACATGGCCAAACCAAAACTTCAAGTGGGCATGTGAAAGAAGAGTAACGTACGTTGTTCCTGCTACTTTTGTGCTAATGTGTGTGATGTCGTCTGGAAAAAGTTTAGCCAACCCAAAGTCTCCAATTTTTGGAGTAAAGTCTTGGTCAAGAAGTATATTACTAGCTTTGATGTCCCTATGCACAATATGCGGCACAAGTTCCTCATGAAGATATGCAAGCCCCCTTGCTGTGCCCATGCAAATAGCAGATCTTTTTCCCCAATCCAGTTTTACAGTCCTGTTTCGACCTGCAAGCATAAATAAGCTATATTTCAGGCCTTCAGGGCTCCTGTGTAGACAAACATTAACAACCTTCTAGTATTTCATACGTTGGCCAATTACCTAATAATGCACGATCAAGGCTATTATTCTCTAAATAATCATACACCAAAGCCTGATTAGTTCCTTGAGCACAACAGCCAATTAACTCAACAAGGTTTGGATGCCTCACATTTGATATTGTACTAATCTCTGTTAAAAACTCATGAACCCCCTGCTTTGATTCAGCAGAAAGTGTCTTCACTGCGACTTCTGTGCCATCTTTGAGGATTCCCTGCAAAATTGCTTCAGAGTGAATAAACGGAAGACGCCTGACAAAAAATCACCAATTAAGCCCCTTACATATGATTAAAACAACCCTTTCGTATCTCCAAAACATTTATTTTCATGAATAATATTTTCAATTTTTTACCATATTAAAAGATCCCAACGTTGGGTGGAAAAACCTTCAAAACGTTTATGCGAAATACATAGTTTGTTGATCCCGGTTAAAGCCACGACTATGGAGAATGACAAACAATAGGGACAGAGGAATATCAGTTAATAGCTGAAGTGTAGGCTGTCATCAAAATATGACCAGAATGAAGAGTAGAAATTCACCAAGCCAAATATCTCTTCATCTTAGTGTCTTAGAGAACGTCATGCAATCTGGTCCACAATTTGGCTGGATTTTTCAACAGAGTTTTAAACTTTCCAAGAATAAGTGCATGTCAGGCCCTAAAAAAATAAATGGATACAATCTAGCAAGATTCTAATCTCTCTCTTACGTAGAAAGTATGAGTATTCTCTTCAGATATTGTTCTACAGTAAACCTCAGAAACAATAACAGCTGTCATACGCCTATATGCCTCCATTTTGCTTTATACTGGATCGTTCAAGTCAAGATTGAACAGTTTGAATCACACCAGTTAGGTTTATGCTTCTTCTAGTTTTCAACCAACTTATGCCTTAAGAGATGGAACTTACTAGTCCATGAACAAAAAGTTAGTACACCATGAAAAGACGTGCAATTTTCGGATTAAAAAAATAAGGTACTTTTGTGCATAATTTTTAAAATTTCTTGATACTAAATTAAAGAGCTCTGCCTTTTGGGACGGGGGGAGTAGTATTCTTCCCCTATATAGAACATTTTCACTCTAATGACAGATAAAAGTTCTAATGAAACACTCTGATGTACACATCTTAGTGTATAATACACTTTTATTTCAAATTTAGTCTTTGTTAAGCCTAGTTCTTTTACATTTGGTCTCATTTTATTTTTGTGATTGGTAGGCATTTTAGAAGTTCGGCAAAGAAAGAGAAAAAGGGAAACAAAGTTGGCCTGAACACTTATGTATCAAAATTGGAGGATAAGATAATGAAATTAGTGCAGCTCAAGTGGTAGAAGCATTCTAAGTTTGATGTCAAGTATTCAAGGATTAGAGGAGCATGGATATTTCCTTTTGGGGGGAGGATGCATATTCGAATAAGATTTTGATCGACACGAGGAAATATAAATGTTCCCACCAAGTCTTGAACCCTTGACTTCAAGCTTAGAATGCTTCAGCTGCACTAAATTGAATCTCTTATCCTCCAACTTTAATTAAGTACATAAAAGTGTTCAGGCCAACTTTCTTTTTCTTTTCCTCTTTCTTCACCAAACTTCTATAATGCAAAACCCAGCACAAAACTACATAAAATGAGACTAAATGCAATAGAAATAGGATTAACACACACCACCACCATAGTTATGTAGTTGTCTTCAAAGAATGATCCTGAAAAGTTTAAATGTCCCTCTGGAAAAGATCAACCTTCCATATGAAGTGCATACTAGAAATAGAATAGTAAAACTGGACAAGCGAAGAAAAAGACAAATAAGGGTAAAACTTTGCAAACTGGAGTACCTTATAAACAATTCCAAAACCTCCTTGCCCTAGCTTATTGCTTCGATGGAAATTATCTGTCGCGTTTCTTAACTCATTGTGCGAGAAATTATGAATGTTCCCAAGCTGTTTCCCTAAGCCATAAGGAGAAAAAGAAAATCACATAGATGTAAACAAAACAAAGGCTTGTTATGTTACTACTGGAGGAAGAAATGAGGGGTAACAAAGCAACAATCCAATCATCTCCCTATGACCTATTCTATATTGTATCAGTTCAATACATGAATTTAGAAGCCAGAATGTATCATAGAGCACTTCAGTTCCCAAGGTTCTCTTCTGGCATTTTCAGAAACTAGTATGATGCGCTTCAGAAGAACACCTTATCTTTTAGATTAAGCTGGGGTCACCCTCCTTGTCTCGTATTTTTGTGCAAAGAGGCGTTAGAAGCAGCTATGAACAGTATATGAAACACCAGGCGAATGGTCAGCCACATAAAATAGCTGTTTGATCAGCCTGATTATTTCTCCAAACTTGCAACGTGTTCCCTGTTGTGTCTCCCAAGTGGCTGACCGCGTTCCTTTCAGGTAAAATACAATAATACGATAGTCGGACACATGTAAAAAAGTGTCATGTATGTATCCGGGAATATTATTTGTAAGACTGTCTGTGCTTCTCCGATAAGACCAAAGGAGAAATTAACATGTGGATCAGTTCCGTTTATATGTATTCTGATTTGAATCAAGTGAGACACAAGATTGACAGAAAAATACAGTGCCCCATAACGAATTTTGCAATTTTGATCCTTCACAAGGCACAAGAAACTAGTAAGGTTGTTGCCTATAGTGTTGGAAAAAACAAGTGGGGCATATTGTTGCTTCTAAAGGGCCGTAGTAAGATTTCAAATTGCTTAAAATGGTTAGCTGTAAGACAACTTTTCGGCAACAAAATGTCATACACAATCAGAGACTGAGAGTACCAAGAAAAGGATATTGATATGTAAGAGAAAATGAAAATGAGAAATAAAGGTCTTTTGCTATAACAAGCAAGTTCTTTATACAATCTTTTTTATCAAATGCATAAGGCTCCTATCTATTTGCTATAGTCCTTACCTTCCAAGTCTTCACGATCACGAGCATCACCACTTTTCCGCCATACAATTGAGACACCAAAGCAGGTACATCCCATGTCTGTATCTGATTATTGTCTGATCTTCTGAATTCTGTCTTCTAACTAAACTATTGAAAGATAAAACAAAAGTCCATCAGAATATCTCCCTTAGTTCTTAACCCCTAACAACCCCACTTGCTCCCCAAGAGCATTATCCCATTATTAAAGTCTAGACAAAGGATTCGATTAAATACCATATCCCACGCCATTCACCAACCAAACCTCAATTTTCCAATAGGTTTCCATGTTTTCAAGTCAAAAGACTACAAGATAGACTATCCCCCTATTCAAACTTCTTAGCAATCAAGACTAGAATTAAGTCAAACTACCCTTTGGACAACGGAAAACTCCAAAAACATACACATACACATACGTATACGAACATTACTCGAAATTACCTCATTGATCATTCAACAAGAATAAAAGCAAGGGGCAAAGGGGAATGTCCACCGCACAAGAGGATGTGGACTAATTATTATCAAGTTACCAATTGGCCCAAAATCCTAAGCTGTTAGGAAATGGACCCAACAATGCATATCAAGTTATTCAACACCTTCCCTCGTGTGCCACCCGTCTTGCACGTGGAGATACAATGCAAATGGGAGAAACATAACGCAAACGGGAAACAAATGCAAACAGAGAGACTTGAACCGAAGATCTCTGGGCTCTGATACCATGTTAAGTTGCCAATGGTCTCAAAACCTTAAGCTGATAGGAAATGGTCCCAACGTGACTGAATTACATTGACCGAATTCGGCTCCGTGCATGCATTTAACTTCAAATTCAACACCATTCATCAAAACTAAATAAATTCCTACCTCTTTTTCCATGTTTTAGGTCACACTCCAAAATAGATTGTCCCCACTCTACGATTTTCCTTTTCAACAATCCACATCATAGGCTGTAATTAAACGAACTAACTTTTCAAAAACGCTAAACCCTTCCATGCGCGGTGGTAACTAACCCTACACATAAGGAAGCCTCAGTATAAATTCAATAATTAAAACAAAACCCATTAAAATCACATTGCAAGGCTACCGAAGTTCGTAATAACCGTAATTAGTGGTCCAATTACCTTAATTAACCGGGCTCAGATCGACTGGGGCTTCAACTTCGCCGCCACACAGGAAATTCTCGTATTCGCGACCGACGAGTAGAAGCTGATGAACTCGTTACCGTCGATCGACCCTGTTGTACTTGTAATAGTTAGTCGTTGGAATTTGGGTGGTATGAAAGAGGGCGAGAAGAAGCGTCCAACAGTCATCGGTCGCCTGGGACGAATTTTGTTGGGGTTTTGTGGTTTGAGGATTTGGGGCAGGAAGGAAAAATGGAAAGCAACTGTTGATTGGAAAACGATAATGTCCGGAGGGTTTGAAGTAAAGAATTTCTCCATTTTGGACCAAGTGAGAGAGAGAGAGCGCTCTACAGCGAGGATGGAGAGGACAATGGAGGCGGACAGCTGTGTCCTTCGTTCCTGTTCCCATGCGGGATGTGTACTGGGGCTGGAATTTCGTTTGATTCCTTTTCCATTTGGCCAATTGGAAAAGGAAAAAGATGTTTCGATCCGAACCGTTGATTCCGAGATGGACGGTCGGATTGGCCGCTCGGCAGGCACCCCGGGTGCCTTATTCACACACTCATTTACACACCTCCACTCACAATAAAGGTGTCCGTTTGTTTAATTTGGACGTAAAATATTTTCTGGTAAAATGTAAACGTTTACCTATTGTCCGGTGTTTGGTTGTGTAAAAAATGAGAAAAATATTTTACAATGTAAAACATTTTCCATTAATTGAATGAAAATGACCTACCCTTAAATCTTCCGTAAGTTATTTTCCGAAATGAACCCGCTGCCTTCTACTGTAATTCTATTCTCATTGCTCAGTATCCTCGATCGTCAGTCCTGACCCACGTTCAATTCCAATAATCTCATATCTCTCCACCGTTTAAACTCCTCATCTCCCTCTCTACACTATTTTGTTGATTTCCGAAAATATTTTCAAGTGCCAACCAAACACCGAAAATAAAAGTTCGAAGTTTGTTTTCTGAAAAAACATTTTACATAGAAAACATTTTACATGGAAACAAACGGAGCCGTGTGTAGTATATGCGGACTCCACCCCTATTGTGAGTGTGGGCGTGTGATTGGGTGGGGTGGCACAAGGACTCTTTCCAATTTTTGGATTTCAACGATACACTTGAAAAGTGCTCTCTATTGGATCTTTCCATTATCTTTCCGATAATAATTGGAAGTGTTTATTTTTAAGAATTTGTCTATTGTGTCGAAAATTACGGCTCCGTTTGTTTGGGCGTAAAATATTTTATCCATTTTTCGGTGTTTGGTTTTGTAAAAATTAAGGAAAATATTTTACATGTAAAACATTTTCCTTTAATTGGATAAAAATTACTTATTTTTAAATCTTTCGTAAGTTATTTTCTGCCGAAATGAACCTGTTGCCTTCTACTGCCATTCTCACTGCTTAGTTTTCTCGATCGTCAGTTCTAAGTTCAATTCCAATATTATCAGATCTCTCCAGCATTTAAGCCCCCCCTCTCTCTACACTATTTTGTCGATTTCTGAAAATATTTTACAGGTACCAACCAAATACTGAAAAATAAAAGTTTAAAATTTGTTTTCTAAAAAAACATTTTACATCGTAACAAACAGAGCCTACATTAGTGCGTGTTTGCGATGGATTCTGGAGCTGATTTTGAGATTTTAGCTTTCGAGAATCTTTGCCTGCTTTTTGGAAGAGTTTTTTTTTTTCAATCCACATAAGAGATCATTTTACATCAGATATGGAATATATAGTACAAATCTGGGACACAACTCAACCAATACAAGAAATAAGCCTATTATAGGGTAGAGACAAAGAAAGAAAGGGAAAACCTCTAAGAGAAGAACACTCACACGCAGGTGGGGAGATTCAAACTCTTGATCTCCTAGTAATTTTTCAGTGCTGAGCGGGTACCACGTGGTGCCCGCTCAGTGCATCCGGGCCATTCATTTCGGTTTTGAACGGCTCGGATTTGGATTGAGAAAAATGAGAGAGAAAGAGGAGGGGTGAGAGGAGAGAGAATGTTTCAATCTAAGCCGTCCAAAAGTACATCGGACGGTTCGGGAGTGCCGAGCGGGCACCACATGGGATATACCCGCTCGGCACTGAAAATTTTCTCCTCCTAGTGACATGCAAGAGTCCTGGCCAACTAAGCTAACCATAGTTGGTAACTGTTTGTATGCTTGAAAACTTATTTTTTTAACCCTAGCTGGTAACTGTTTTTATGCTTGAAAATTGATTTTTTTAAGAAGCTATATGCCCGGCTTCTCATAAGGGAACAATGTGCGTTAACGTGTGGGCTTCTAATTTCGATCGTTGAATCTCATCCGACCGCTGAAATTAAAAGTCAGCACATTAACAATGTGCGGGATCCCTCACTTGAAGGTTATATGTACTAGGAATTTTCCGTGCCTAAGCGCAACGTAATACAATACATGAATGCTCAAAGGCTTATTTTGCAGCGAACACTACCCCTCGACTTTTGTCGTCTCTCCTCGAAATCCTAAGCTACAGCAAATATTCTTCATAACTTTTCTAAAATTTTGTAATTTACAATAGCAGAATTTAAAATTAAAAAGAAGAAGAAGACTATCACAAACAAGGTTTTCAAATCGGGATACGTATCGTGTATCGATTTTATGATTTTTCGTATCGTATCGGGATACGTATCGAGTATCGTATGATATGGTAACAAAAGTTAATTTACACTAATTAATCATAAATATATTACAATAAACTACAAATTGATAGGACATATGAAAAAGAAAAGCATTTAGGATGTAAAATCACACATCTTAGGCCATCTAAAGTGTACCAAAAGAGTAAGGTGTACCAAAAGAATACAAAAGATTGCGTAAAAAACATTTAAAACTATAAAAGAAAGTTATGGGATATTGGGATAATAAGTAAAATACAGTGTTCTGTTTTATTGTCTCTTAGTGAAATGAGAAGGGACATGCTTTACTTATTTTAATGGAGAAATGGTCCCAATAGCTTTAAAAAATGTGAAGGGTAGGTGTAGTCCTATTAGTGGGAAGACTGAAGAGGACAAATTGGAAATTAGTAAAAGAATGGGTTTTGCTTTTAGTTTGGCATTTGTAGAGAGAGAGAGAGAGAGAGATAAAACTTCAAAAGAGACTCCCAAGTCTCCAACACATAACCAGATGACGAGGTCAAGAGAAGTCGAGAACCATACCTCTAAGTCGACGGCAAGATCGGAGGAGAGCGGAGAGCAGTCGACAGCAAGATCGGAGGAGAGCGGAGAGTAGTAGTCGAGTTTGAAGTCGATTTCGTCGGAGATTTGCCGTTGATTTCGTCGGAGTTTGGTCACCGCCGCAGAGAGGAGTTTGGTCGCTGCAGAGACTAGGGCTTTTCTCGGAGGATAAATGGGTTTGGTCTCTATTAAAAGCTTTAATTGGGTATAAAAAGGTAAGTTTGAAGTTGGGTTAAATATCGTAGATTTACATACGTATCCCGATAGGCGTCGTATCGTACGATGCTCCACTCGTAGCTTACGATTTCTGTACATTTACGAGACGTTGAAAGATACGTATCGAGTATCGTACGATTTCGACAACACTATTCACAAACACCCCAATAGGTAAAATACTTTGAAATGCATTCATCGTAGAAGCAATAAATTTTTGTTTTCTTCAGATAAATATTTTGCAATCATGTATTGATTGACCATCGAATTAATACAATTTTTAAAGAAAACAAAATTCCCGACGAACGCAAAATGAACGCTTTCGATCATGAAAGTGGGTTGGGGAAGAACGCACAAATGCGCAACTAGAAGGGGATTGAAGAGGAGCCGTGGGAGTTTCCACTTGTCTCCTGAGAAAACGAATGGAATAGAAAACGTTTTCAATTTCCAAAATTCAGTTTATCGTTTCCTAAAAATTTATTTGGGAAAATATTTTTAAAAAAAAATTAATACAGGTAAGAAACCTAATACTCCTAGAATCTAAATTAGAGGTGAGAAATATTTTTCTATGCAAATTTTTTTTACACAGTTTCGTCAAATTGAAAACGTACTAGAAATCATTCACTGTGTTCGGAACCCCATTTTGAGTTTTCTTTCATAAAGTTGTTTTTGAATGCAAAAAAAATGTGGAGCCAAAAATCGATTCCAAGGCCGACAAAGACTACCTCATTGACTGTAAAATCTGACTATTCAACCATGTGGTGTACAGTAAAATGAGCCTCCACCACTCCCAAGAGAGAGATGAGTGATTGGGATGAAGTTTGAAGAGAGAGATGAGTGGTTGGGATGAATTGAAGAGTGGTTGGGATGAATTGAAGATGAATTGAAGAGTGGTTGGGATGAATTGAAGATGAATTGAAGAGTGGTTGGGATGAATTGAAGAGAGAGTCTGGAACGGGACAGACTGTCCAACTCGCTATATTCGTCCCTTTTTCTTTTTTACTTTTCTGTTAAGTCTTAGTCAAGGGTCCCACTTATTTTTCAAATAATTTATCCAATCACATATTTTTACATTTTAACTCAAAATTTTCAATCCAAAATTATGAAGCAAACACAGTGAATGTAATCGCATTTCTATCATTTGTTTTCTCCATATAAGCTGTTTTGGGAACACCTTTCTGAAAAAATGTGAGACAAATAAAATGGAGAAATGAGAAACCTATTCAGTGTTCGAGGCAGAATGAGAAATGGAATGTCGGTGATACATCAATGCATAGGAGCTATCAAGGTCACATAATTTTCCGGTTAAAATTTTCCGCTACCACTCTCGATTCTCACTCTCATGAATCCTAGTAATGTTGTTTTCTAGGCAAAGCTTGTTTGAGTGGTGGAGTGAGAAATGGAGCAAATTAACCACTAATTGATGTACCTTATAATCTGTCTTAATTTATTTGTTCTGATGGAAGGCAGTTGTTGAGAATGGACACCTTTTTGCATTACTTACAAAGTCACCCTTATTTTTGCATTCATGTGCCAAGAACCCCAAGCTAAATTTACACCAAGGGAATGCAAAGAGAGTCATGAAACAAGACAAGGAAAATTAACACTTTATACACAATACTGAAGTCTGAAACACAAAACCCACAAAAAAGAAACTGTTAATTGGGTGATGCTAGCTAGTTAGCCAGGGGTCCCCAAGTAGCCCAGTTGGCTTCACTTCCAACTCTAGGCATGCTGCTGATCCTTGAGTAGGAATCAACCTTGAAGGTGGCTCCACACATGGTTCCTTCACTGTCAATCCTAGGCATTGCTTTCATCTTGTTCATTGGGTGCTCAAAGCTCATCAGTCCCCTCTCATTATGGTACATGCACCCTGCAATTTCACCCCCACAAAAAAACACACAAATCAGATTACCTTTGTCCATGCAAGTATTCAGTCTTTAGAGATATAGGAAACTTCTTTAGTTCTCTTTGTTTCCAACCAAAGCACACTCACTGTAATGACTTGGTTCAAAAGCATCACTGCCACATCATCCTTGACGGGTTCTTTGTACCAAATTATTTTCCTTTTGTGTTATGAAATCTTTTGGTAATGTAAGTCCTATTGTTCCCAAGAAATAAAAACACCCTGCTAATGGTTTTATGTAAACCGAAAGGAAAAAGAAAAACGAAAGTCAAATAGTAATTACTCTCCTACGTGACTAAATCAACAAGATGGCTTTCAATAACAAAACTGCAGCAATCATATCATTCTAGAGAAGATTCTTCCCATATATTCGGTAGAAGCATCTCCACAGATAGTTGTTCTCAACAACTACGGCCATAATTTGGCACGCTAGAAAACCAAAATGTCCAGTTTAAGCAATGTTGCTCCAGGGATGTACTAGTCGAATCTTCGCACAACCAAATCAATGGTAAAAATTGAACCACTCAACATCTAGCCCAACTAGATCAATGGTACAAGTAGATGTCTTTTGGTGACATGAAGTTTGGCAATGAAAAACCTTGTGCCAATTGGACACAACCAACGATATCGTTGAAATCTGACAAGATGCATAACTAAACAATTAAGCTTGGTTTTTCATGACTTCTTGTAAAATTTGCTTACGGCAATTACTTTGCCTTTCCCAATGGAGAAGCATTACTATGGTATCTATATTCTTGTAGCCAGGAAAAAAACTAAAAAGGGTTTCACAAGCACTGCAGGGCAAGAGGAAAGAAACTCCTCACCAGTTGGAAAAGGGGCAAATGATTTGGCACAGCTTGCCTTTACGACCTCCAAATTGTCAGAAATCACGACCGACCCATCAGCTCCTATGCCCCAGAAAAGCTTCACACCTTCATCAGCACCCTATCCACCATATACACAAAATGATTCAATTTTTAGCTACAAGGTGAAATGACAAAAAGTACCCACCAAAATCCAACAGTGATCTGGTGGTTGTTTTGAAAAACCAACTTTGCAGAACGTATTGCATTCGGTCTTTTTCAGAAACACTAACACCCATCGAATTTAATTCTCATTCATTGATGAGCAGAAATGGCTTTCGAGCATTTTATAACATCTTTTTCATTTCCAAATATTTTAAAAAAAAAGTTTCTCAGAAGCAAGGTTTTGAAAAGTGTTATGCAAAAACATCGTCCCGTATATCATTAGAGAGTGAACAAAACTTACCAGTGCCACAAAAACAGTTCCGGCCTTGGTATCATACACCACAAACCCAAAGCTTCCATCCAAATCCTTGAGGACCTCATGGGCAGGGTATGGGCCCCGGTCACGGAGGGTCCGGTAGGCCTCGATCACATACATTGCCTCATTGACACCCTTTGATAGGCCATACTGCTTGTTGAGAGCACAAAGGTTTCTCAAGCTCCCCAAAAAGATGCAGTATATGCCATCCAAACCACAAAACAACCTGCAGACTTGTAAGAATTAGATGATTAAACAAACACAAACGAAAAGGGGAACATAAATTTCAATACTTGGGTAATGGCTGAAATTTCGATCTGAAACAATTTTCTACTGGCAACGGTACATCTAGGAAAAAAAAAACAATGAATTGACATGTAGCTCGTATCAATTTGGATGCAGTCCCGACTCACGCTAAGTCACGCAATGGGCGTAATTCAAAAAATAGTACTTATTTGAACTTATTTTTATTTTTCAAATAAGTACTTGTTCTCCTTAGTGGAACGGGGCCTAAGTCATGTAATGGGCGTGAGTGTTAGCGAAAGTAATAGAAAGCATAATAACGTCTTTCAAGAATTTTCTAATCCACTAAAATATGTAAGAGCGTGAGATTCAGAATGGCAGCGCAGAGCAATTATTGACACCAAGAGCAGACAGCACTACAAAAAATTTAGGCGACCTAGTAAGGCCTATTTCTTGGGCAATTTTTTTGATAACTCAGGTACACCTGGGAGCCAATTACACCACCCACTTGCGGGAAATCCAATTAAAGTACTAATCCTATAGGCCCAATTCCACCACCCATTTGCGGGAAGTTCAATTAAAGTTGGAGCAAAGCTCCGTATGGACTGATATATCATCTAGGAGGTTTTGAACCTGAAAAGTAATTCTAGATCACTAGAGAGAGAGAGAGAGATATTACCTCTGATGGATGGAATACTGGCGATCAGAAGGGGCAAAAGCGAGCAAGGCGTTGTTTTCAAATCCAATGGAGAAAGAATTTCCACTGGGATGGAAATTGGACAAGAAATCCTTGAGTGTCTCTTCAGGAAGCTTGGGCTTATTGGAAGCTTTCAATGAGGCTGGGCTGTTCAGCTCCTGCGGTGGATCCGCCAATCCCTTCTTGAAAATTGCCAACATCTTCTCTCTCTCTCTCTCTCTCTCTCTCTCTCTCTGTAAAAGGATAGATCTGAAACAAATGTAATAAAACAGGGACACAGGAAGTACACGGATTGGAGAATAATGTAGAAATGGATTGGTTATATATAGGTAGGAATAGGATTAGGGAGAGACATTGGGGGAGGTGGCAATGTTATCCAAACTTGGATTGAGGAGAGAGAGAGAGAGAGAGAGAGAGAGAGAGAGAGAGAGATAGGGATTACTTATTTTGGGAAATGGGATTTGAGGCTGTAATAAAAAGAATTACTACTGTTTAAAGCATCCACAACGTAATAAATAATAATTAAAGGCTGCTGATTTTGTTAATCCATTTTTTTGTTAACGCTACTTCTCTACAAGTGTATTTTTGATGTAAAAATACACTTGCAGATGAGTGGCGTTAACAAAAAAAAGAGTGGCAAATTTATTTCTCTAATTAAAATCAAAAAATTGCTAAAGTTAGCAATGTGTGCTTAGGCCATCCACGGTGGCATAATCAAAAGCTAATTGTTTTTAAAGTTAACAATGTTGGTGTAAAAAATAGCTCACAATGGTATAATCAAAGTTAGCAACATCTTTAGAAATAATCAAATTTTAGACTTTGGATAACCAAAACTAGCAACCTTTTTCAATAATCAAAATTTGTAGACCCCACATTTAATTGGTTCCAAATTTTTTTACATGCTTGTTTCAGCTTCATATTTTCTTCTCCGCCAACTGGTTTCAAATTTTTATACACGCTTGTTTCAGCTTTCAGCTTCATATTTTCTTCTTCACTTCTTCTCTTCACCCTATTTCTTCGATCATCTACAATTCAACCCATCGTTGCCGGATTAAGGTATTTCCCTCTTCTTTCCGTTTCTATTTTATTCATTTTTCGTTCATCTCATGTGGTTGAGTACATGAAAAATCTTGCCTTCTTTTCTAAATTCAAGAACAAATCTGTTTTTTTTTTTTAAACATTAAACATTAAAAGAACAAATCTGTTTTCTTTTCTAAATTCCAACTACAGAATCTTCAGAAACATGCAACCAAGCTTTCACTAGCGCTTCATCTTCATCTTGCAAGTAATTTGTTTTCCTTGTTTTCTTCTGATTTTCTTCCATTTGGCTTTGGAATTGTGACTGTGATTCCATCGTTTGGGAAGGAGAGGTGCTCAAAAATTTTATTAAGAGAAAAGGAGAATGAGAGAGGAAGCCCTAAATCCTCTGATTTTCTCCTAAATAAAGGAGGAAATCGGTAGATTTTTGCCCCCAAAAAAAATTCGTAATTGGAGGGAAAGAAGTCACCAATTTTCCCCCCAAAATTAAGGGAGGGAATTAATATATTTTTGCTACAAAAAACGTAATGGAGGGAAGTGAATGGCGGGAAATCGAGGGGGGAGAGAGTGAAATTGTTGTAGGACCCTTATTTTGGTTATGGACTAAAAGTAACCATTGTGGACCTCAACATTGTTAAGTTTAACAACCTCTTAAATGAATAATCAAAAGCTGATGTGTCAACTTTTGGTTATTCATTTTTGATTATACCACTGTGGATGGCCTTAAAAAATTGCTCACATTGTAATAATCAAAGTTAACAACCTCTTAACCAATAATTAAATTTGGGTATTTGAATAATCAAAAGTAACAATGTGAGACTTCACGTTGCTAACTTTAGCAACCTTCTAAATGAATAATCAAAAGCTGACGTGGCAAGTTTTGATTATTGCATTGCGGATGCTCTTAGGAGATTAAAGATTATCCAAATTTGTATGTATGGACCCCGATAAATCAGAGACCAGATCCCTTGTCCGAGTGAAATCCGGACAGGGGCCTATCCCATCCCTCGGAGCCGTTGATTTCACAAATCAACGGCTGAGATCTACCGAACACTTTTTGGTCCAAAACGACATCGTTTTGGCTCGGCAGATCTCAACCGTTGATTTGCGAGATCAACGGCTCCGAAGAGTGAGACAGGCCCCTGTCCGGATTTCACTCGGACGGGATCCTCGAATCATGGGGTGCAAACTGTTCAAATAGATACGATTCTATCGAAATTCTTTAACCAGACCAATTTGAACGGTACCAAAAAAAAATATTGAGTCAAAACGTCACCATTATATTTGTACAACTTAACTTCCGCAATAAAACCGTACCAAAATAGTAACTGTGATCAAACCATCAGATAAACCAACGGCTTTTTATATATATATACATATGAAATATGTAATTTTATTTATAGATTCCGTGTTGAGTTCTAATTGACTAACGAATATATTCTTTCCGTCCCAATTTGTTTGTCCAATTTCGGATTTCCAACTTATTAAGCGAACCAAATCTAATTCATTGATTTGAAAATTTACATAATCTCATCCATTGATTTTGAAATTGGACAGTCAATTTGGGACATATACAAGTCAAAAATAAGACAAACAAATCGGGACGAAATGAGTATTTAAAAGCTAATCTATAATACAGTATACGTGTGCACATAGTCACAATAAAAGAAGTCGTTTTGAGTTCCTTTAAAATTTTAAGCTAAAAACTTCAAAAGTTTGCTTTACATTTGCTATTAATCCTCTTCGATTTTCTGAGGTGGCAAATTAAAGGAGAGAGAGAGGGAGAGATGAAATACGGAGTAGCATTTTTGAGGAATCTATTAGTCGGTTTGAGGCTCATCTAATCCCCGGGGTATCCGTGAGGGTGACAGTGATATTAGTCATCGAATCAAATCTCTGTTGGTGGATAGATTTACAGTAAGTCTAAGGGTACAGCAGTTAGGTACAGATTTTGGGTACAGATTTTTTGAGGGGCTCACTATGGGTCCCACACAAATGATCCGAGCCGTTTATTAAATGTAAAACAGTTTTTCAAGGGCCCCCGCAAAAAATCAGTTCAATCTGATACTTATAGATGCTCAATTCAATCATCTAACTTTTGATTTAGATTCCCGGATAATGAAACGTTATATAATTGGATTGAGCATTTATAAGTATCAGATTGAACTAATTTTTCGCTGGGGCCCTTGAAAAACTGTTTTACATTTAATGAACGACTCGGATCATTTGTGTGGGACCCATAGTGGGCCCCACAAAAAATCTGTACCCAAAATCTGTACCTAACTGCTGTACCCTTAGACTTACTGATAGATTTACCCCAGTAAAGATACAAGTACAGCATATACTGTACAGCAGTCGCGCACAGACTTCTTTTGTGCCCGTCTCGGGTCCCGCAAAGATGATCGGATCCGCTCATTTTGTTCAAAATATTTCGTTTAGGGTCCCCTGTAAAAAATCACCTCAATCTGATATCGGGAAGGGTGTTTACGAATCAACCAACTTTGCTTCAAAATTCAGCCTAAATTTTGAAGCAAAGTTGGTTGATTCGTAAACACCTTTCCCGATATCAGATTAAGATGATTTTTTACAGGGACCCTAAACGAAATATTTTGAACAAAATGAGCGAATCCGATCATTTTTACGGGACCCGAGACGGAGCAAAAAGGGTCTGTGCGCGGCTGCTGTACAGCATATGCTGTACCTTTAGCAGCGTTCGATTTACCCCCATATCCAAACGAGTTTTTTTTTTTTTTTAAACCCTTTTCAACTACTAGTACTCTACTCCCAAGGAAATTGAAATACAAATAAAAGAATTTTAATTGTCGCTCCCCTGCTGACATATTTCCACGTGGCTAAACAGATGAAGTCAACGTAAAATTATTGGTGACCTTTATCCACCATATTTATGTGGGGCCAAATACCAAGTGTATATAGATACCATGAAAATATGCGGTGGAAAAGAGTGTCGGGACTCTACGTGACAATGCTCCAAGACCACGGACACGCCAAAAGAAGTAAAAGCAACCTGAAATGGCCCCTACGGCTACATGAGGCGGACAAATCTCGGAGCAACGAATAAGTCCTTTTTGTCGTCTTATATGAATTTTTTTGATTTTAGTTTATATTTTTATATTTTCTTTATTTCTCTCATCTAGATAAACGACGTGATGTAAAGATTTGACCCAAATTAGATAAAATAAATAAATAAATAAAAGAACATAATCAAAAGACCGTGTGAAAAAAAGCCAGCAATAAGTTAGGCCAAATTAACCTTAAGTAACACAATCAAGAGGAACTTGTATAATTTAATCACAAGTCCCACATGCACATAAGATTCTACCTTATGTAGTCTGTGATTGAATTGCAGAGAGCAGCCCGTGTCACCTTCATCGTCCAAAAGTGTTTTTAATTGTTAGATTTTGTTAAATGTTCCGTTCACGGAAGAAACCATAAAAAATTGAGCTATAAATTGCCGAGATGGACAATCCACATGAAACTGCAGAGGTTTTCTCTACAATCTAATTGCGGAGAAGCCAGATGTAATGTTTGGATATATGCTGGTGGGGCCTTTCAGGCAGTGTATACCGGCGACCACACTGACCAGAAATACCCAACAGTTTCCGCTCCCAACCTAACTCGTCATCTGCTCAACCTAACATGGATGCAGGACCCACTAGTCCGGGGTGCACTACAAGGTTTTGTGCGGGGTCAAAACGGCAAACTTATGCTCCCCCACTTCAGCTCAACACTCTTCTCTTTCTGCCCACGTAATGACATAAAAAGGCACCGTTTTTTGGCAGGCCTGTGATGGTCTTGTCCGGTGGCGGTGAGGTGGAGGTGGTTGGTCGTTTTGTGTGCCGAAGTCCGGTCGGCGCCCGTCTGAGCTCTCAATCGGGCGTGGGGCCGGCATTTCGTTGCTATGGGGCGGTACTCTTGCTGTTGAAGATTGATGTTGCTGGGGATTGTTTGGGTTTTTCTGCAGTTGGAGGTGGTGGTTTGCCCTCTTACCCTGATTGTTTCGGCCTTCACTGTCATAGGCTGGTTCCCGCCGCCGGTCTCTACATCTGGGAGAGGCCGGCTCGGCTTAACGGCGAGGTTGGGCTCCGGTGGTTTGTACGACGGTGGTTGCCGGTGTGGTTAGGGTTTAGTGGATTGGCTTGGGTGGGCCGGCCCAGGTTTGGGCCGGGTTTAGGTGTTAAGGCTTTATTCTGTTTATTTTGGGTATTGAGTTGAGTTTTATTGTCTTAACTTTCGTAAACCCTTGTAGACCCTTGGGTGTTTGGGCTATGCCCCTGTGATGTATTTCCAACTTTTGGTTGGATTCTCTTTCCCCTTTCCCCATGTTTTAATAAAATTTTCATCTTTTGCCGATCAAAAAAATAAATAAATAAATAAATAAACTAAACTAAATAAATTGCTTTGCATGCATATACTGCAAGGCATATACCAGAAAATTTGTTTAGATACAACAGTTACTTGTAACTTGTAACGTCCTTTCACATGGTGGATTCCATGTATGTGCAGGTCTCACTTCATGTAAAAGAAGCGTTACAAATAAATAAATAATTATTGTATTGACATTTTTTCACCATATATCAGGATGATCTGAATACAATGTCCAGATTGACAACTTTCCCGCGATTATTTCTACATGTATATTCAACACACTTTTGTATCTTAACCAACACCCAATGGGGCCTATTAGGATTTACCAAAAAACGAAAAAAGACGCTCTATCTGTCTTACAGAGTGACGATGGTGTCATATTTTGAGTAACAACTAGGGTTGTAGACGAACCAAACAGCTCGCGAGCTTGGCTCGGCTCGTTTAGTAAATAAGCTGAGCTTGAAATCAAGTTTTCAGCTAAAACTCGGCTCATTAAGGATGACTTGACTCAATTAAAGAAGCTTATTTAGTAAATGACTCAGCTCAGCTCAATAAGGGCTTGGCTCGTTTACTACCCTACTCACAACAGGCCGAGCAAAAAAAATTGAGTCAACAGTTATCTTCTAGGTAATTTGTTTCTCCCAATCATTTCCAGTTGTATCGCAGCAAATTGTTACTCCTACTATAAATAAAACTAGTCTGAACCAATCCGAGGCTGGAAATCTTATTTTCCCACAATTATGATGGACTCAGGCCCCGTTCTATTAAGGTCCTTAATATTTTTGAAGTACTTATTTTTCACTTTACAAGATATGTAATTCTCTTACAATATATCACCTTTAAAACAAAAAATAAGTTTATTTCTCTTAACAAAACGGGGCCTCAATCCATCTGCTACTCCCATCCAAAAAAAACCTGCTTCCCCCATTGTAAATTTCAATAAAAAGCTATCTTCATTTCATCCTTGCTAGTGGTCAACATAAGAAATATTTTCCTAGAAGAATAAAGCTGCAGAGAAGCTTTCAGTGAAGCGAATACCATCTCTTTAAACATGAAGTTGCTATCCATACAATAAACAAAACACCACCACACGCTTCTTAAACTGTACAGTGGTATTACTTAGGGCTTCTTAAACTGTCTAATTAAGAGTGAAATTACTTAGGGCTGGAGGTCCACGTGAACAACAATCAATACGAACCGGGAGAGCAGAATTTCACTATACAAATTCATCACCTTAAACAGACCCATGAGCAAGAATCGCAAGATGACAAGAACTGCGTCCATCTCAACATAATGTTCTTACACTTTGAGTTATGGCCTTAAAATGAAGACATAAGAATATAATAGGAAGCACAAATTTCCCTTTCACCGAATCCACCAAAAAACAAAGGCGGAGCCACAGTTTTTGTCCAAGTGGGCCAAAATTTTTGAATCACAGGAAAAATATAATAAAAGACTCCAACTATAGGTACAAGTTATATTTTCCGCAAGTTTAGTGGCCGCAATCAAAGATTTAATAGAGTTTTAGGGGAAAATCTATCCAAAAAAACTTTTGAGTCATACAGAAAGTCAAAATCTAACAACTCAGTGGGGTCTGTTGGAGTTTGTCCCACATTGGTTAATTATCTCCTCCAAAACTAGTATATGAGCCTGGGTGGCCTCTCCACTCCTTGCCAATTGATTTGGAGTTGGATGCTTTAACATGGTATCAGAGCTAGGGTTTCGGAGAATTTATTTCCCCTTGTTTGTGCCATAAGTGCACCGTTGTTTGTTGCGATCCAAGTGTTATGGATCGTTTGACGTGCGAGTCGGGGGTCGCAGGTGTGGGGGAGTGTTGGAGTTTGCCCCACATTGGTTAATTATCTCCTCCAAAACTAGTATATGAGCCTGGGCGGCCTCTCCACTCCTTGCCAATTGGTTTGGAGTTGGATGCTTTAACAAGGTCAATTGTAGTTTATGGTGGCCAAGGTAAGTATAGCCAAGAAAAAAAGAGGTTAGCTTCTAAAATATTATGACTTCAATATAGACAATAAGATATATAATAACTAGTTTGTGTCTTTGTGATATGGGACAAGTAGAGTCATGGTGCGTTTAAATTTGAGGGCTGCCCTGGCCACCCCAGCCCCCCTCTGCCTTTGTTCCTGAAACTGGCTCTGCCCCCGCCTAGATATCAGGACTTCTACACTAAAATGGAATGTAAGCAGAGAATGAGGATGTTCATGATCAAAGGATTTTCGTAATCTTAGATGAAGTCGACAACAAGAACCAATCCAATAAGAAATAAAGGAAATTGTTCACCCTGAATTCATAACACAACACAACACTTAATCTGCTGAGTGAAGAAACTGCACAAAAAGAGAACAGGAGCTTGGCGTTCAATCCGCCAAAGCCAAACAGCAACCTATCATTTCAGATGTAGCAAAAAAAACACATACCTTTCCAACACCTGCAACCTGGTCTCCATTTGCAGCCGGGCGGGGAATAACGACATTTTTCAATAGTCCTAAAACATTCACCCATAAAAAGAGATTGAATTACCAGAATTGGTTACCCACTTCTTTAACAAAGTTATTGTACACATGCTTTACACATATTATGTATAATATGACAACATAGGGGCAATAAGTAATCAGCCATAGATGCAAGTCCTGTAGCCGTGAACATCAACGGCATGACTTCCATTTTGAAACAAGGTGGCTTTCCTGGGAAAAACTAAAAACATTCTAACACAAAAGCTACTTCAAGAATTATTGTTATAGTGGTAAATAACCTAATAGTTAGTTCATAAACACTAATCAGATTTATATCAGTGCTTTGAAATATGACATATAAACTACATAAGTGGAGTACAAGTACAGGCTGAATTTCTTTTGTTGTTAAACCTTTACAATACTGCAGTAACGACCACATTTGTGCACCAGCTGAGGTGGCATCTTACATGCCCAAATCACATTTGCTATGTCGGGTCCATCCCAAGATTGGTTTAGTGTCATGTAAGAAGCCTTATCGGATGGTGCACCTATGTGATCACCATAGAATTACTCAAACTTTATCTAGTGTGTATCTATTTCAAATACTAGAAGTGGTCCAAGTTGCTCAAAGCTAAAACCAATGAAACAGTCTTTTGCAAACAACCACGCTGATTATCTTTTTGCTAGAATGATGTTAAGACTGGGTTTGGACGAGGTTAATTTTTGTTAAAGACAGTCGCTATTATTTAACTTTTGGGTTCCTTTTTGGGAGGGGAATTGGATAAGTACAAAAATATGGACCAAGGTTGAAAAAAGCCCATAAGATGATGCTAAAGACACTAAAAGACTGTCTTTTTCGAACTTTCTTCTGTCTTTAGATTATATTGCTATACTTTTCCGATACATGTAAGAGGAGACAAACGACGTAACGTGAAAAAATTGACCCGGATCTAGTAAAAATTAAGAGAGAATAACCAAAAAGTCTGCCAAAAAGACACAAAAAGTTGGCCCAAAGGACACCTAAAAGCAACTGACACTAAGGCTGTGTTTGTGAAGGGAAAAAGGAAAAAAATTGGACAAATTAGGATATGTTTTAACACCTATTCTAACTTTTTTTATCCCTACAAGTTCCAGAACCAAAACAGCCTACAAGAATTCAGGACAGCCATCTTTCAAATAAATTCGGAACTTATGAGGATATATAAGTTGACGTCAAGCACAACAGGTCAAAACACACTTTACCAAAAAAAAAAACAGGTCAAAACACAAGCAACAAACTACTAAGGGATAAGGCATATACCAAACTTCCCCCCTTCATCCCTCATGTCTTCTAATATCTCCTCATAATCTCCATCATCCATCAGTTCATCAGACGTAATTACCTTTCAGGATACCCAAAGTGAATCATCATTAGCAGGACCATAGCTAATCACTATAAGGAAGTAGGGGAAGAAGTGAAAAAGAGTTGGACTTCAGAGGTTAACAGTACCTCAGTCAAGCATAGAACTTTTGTTGGAGTCTCTCCAGTTGTCATAGGCCCTATCCCTATTCCAGGAAGATTCACACCACCAGCTTGCAAGGTCATTTTCTATAATTAAAAAAAAAAAAAGTCCGAATTCATCACTCAGTACTAAAATATTCATCACTCATTTTCTATATGTTGTTGTGCCTGAGCTAATATACTTTCCTGTTCTGAGTTAACTGGCTCATTGCTGAAAGAAAAATGACAAGGCATCAGCTGTGTAAATAGGCATGTTTAGCTAACATTATTCCAACAGTATTTCGCAATTCCTACGCACTACATATGCCACAGACAACATATCAATCTCAAATGCCACTAGATTGATCAAATTTGAAGCTATGTCGGCCATTGCCAACAATAATCTATAGAGATGAAATATCCCAAATTAATTGCCACAAGGAGGAGAAAAGATGTCTCCTTGCCTCAAATTCCAGAGTGTCATAGGAAACAAATCAGGCAAAACCACATTTAATTTCTAAATACATGGAACTATAAACCCGAAGACCTATTTTTGTTCCAAAGGAAGATAAATGTCTTGTTCCCATTTAATAAAGCAAAATAACACAATGAGTATGAACACAAACACATGATAAGGCTAATTTTAAGAATCTGTGTAATCGACTGGAATAACTCCATCATTAAAATGCCATTGCACATGAGAGATTTGAACCACTGAAGATTTCAGCATATAACACCTCTGCCTCACAAACCAAAAGAAAAAACAATATAGAAATTTTAAGTTTTAAACTAGAGTTCCAGCACATACCAACTGAGACACAAAATGGTAGCAAGCAAGGAAATAATACGAAATTAACCAACAGAAATTTCGACAAAGAACTGCTGTCGTCAAAGAAAACTTATCCTTTTTTCCATCCAATTTATTAGAGAACACCAACCTCATAGTGGCACGCCGGACAGTTAAAGTCTTATCCCCCATTTTCAAGCCATTAAGAGCAGCACAAGCAACGTCAGTTGCCATTGGATCCTGAGGTAAATATTAGCCAACATTCAGCAATTAAAGTGAGGAACGCCCATCAGAAATACATATAAAATCTAAAATTTATAAGAAGAATTTCCACCAGATCTCAGTAAGTTCTTTTGATTGGGTAAAAGAAATTGAAAAATTATTTATGAAAATACATTTTTTTATTCGTTAAAAGGCACGATTTTGAAAATGGACAAGCAATATTGGACGGAGGGAGCTCATAATGTACATACATTTACATGTTCATTTATTGTTGCTGGATAATTAATTCTCAGTGTTATGCTACTTATCAGAACTCATTACATTGTAGGCAAATAATGCTGTGCCTGTCCTGTGTGTTGCAAGAAATGTTGCCTGCAACGTTAGAGGTGGTTTTTTCAAGTAAGGAGACACAAAACCATAGGAAGATAATATGCACACACTTGAACATCCTTAATTGTCACCATTGTAGTTGTTCTACGGTACTCTATTTGTTCGCAGGTTCAATTTCCGCATGTGTTTGCATAACATGACCTATTTTCTACAGAGATTTTGATGAAGGTATGTTACAACGAATATCCGAAGTAACGTATGAAGACGATATCAAAGATATTCCATCTCCACCAGATGTGAGCAATTATTTGGTTTCAGAGGTTAGTGGGTCGTCATGTAGCTGTATTGGTTTTTGTCAGTGTTCCCTATTTCTGTGGTTGATATTTCTTGGTTTTCACTGTGCTGATATCAGGATGATGGTTCAACTTTGAATGCAAACAAAGATCCTCTAACATTTGATGGAATGGCAGATGCCGAGGTTGAAAGAAGACTAAAGGTGACATATGTTGTTATATAAGCCTTTCCAAAGATTTGGTTGTTCAACATATGATGTTAAGCTAGCCTTGCCTTTTAAACTTGTGGTATTAAATTGGTCATTCAGGAATCAATTTCAGCAATTCCAACAGCAGTTGCTAACCTAGATCCAAGGTTTTCTCCTCTGCCATATACAGTGGCAGCTTCATCTATCTCAGTTCCACCTTCAACATTTCAAGGGAGTTCACCTTTTGGGAGCATTCAGCTACAACAAGTGATTCCAGTTGTTAAACCATTAATTCAAGTCCGCCCTCCTGAAGCAAGCTTGCAAAGTTCTCCTGCTAGGGAAGAGGGAGAGGTACCAGAATCTGAGCTTGATCCTGATACAAGGAGGAGGCTTCTTATTCTACAACATGGACAAGACACAAGAGATCATCCATTAGGTGAACCCCAGTTTCCAGGAAGACCTCCACTACAAGTTTCTGTTCCTAGGGTTCAAGCACGTGGAAACTGGTTTCCTATGGAGGAAGAGATGAGCCCAAGACTACTGACCAAGGAATTTCCTATGAATTCAGAGGCAATGCATATGGAGAAGCACCGTCCACATCATCCACCTTTTGTCCAGAAGATGGAGTCCTCTATCTCATCTGATAGAGTTTTAGAAAATCAGAGATTGCCAAAGGAGGTAGTTGGTACTTCTAGTTGCCGTTTCAAAAAAAATAGTTGGTACTTCTAGTGGGCCACTCCATATGGCCTTCAGTCTATGCTAAAGTGAGAGTATTACATCGTCACTGATTTTTATGCGTCATGTTTGCAGGCTCTTCAAAGAGAAGATCGATTGAGGATGAATCATTCACTGTCAACCTATCATTCTTTCTCAGGTAAAGCATGAAGTATGGAATATATAGTTGGAGTTGAGACATATAGTGTAAGTTCCTCATGGTGGTTTGAAGTTATAAGTAATTTGTACAATGTTATTGGGTATAGAAGCATTGGCGATAGGTGCATGTCTGTGTGTGTACGCGGATTGCATGGGCATGCAGTTCTGTGCATGTGTTGATCACATAGAAGAACACTTTATTTTGTTTGCAAGGTAGTCAGGTTTATGGATATGGTTCAGTTGTATTATAGCAGTATAACTCTCACCTGTATCATCCGTACAACTTGAATCATGTTTTCCTTTGACACATCAGTTCCTGAACTTCAATCCCCCTCCACCCTTCCTCTTGAACATGCTGATTTTTCTGTGGAACATTGTCTGTCCCATGTGTGCTCTGCTTGTACAATCTTCTACTAGACCACTATAGCATATTCCTTCGTGTTTATTTTCCACCAATCAATTTCTGATGACCCTAAAAAAAACGCCAATATGTGCCCAATTTTATCTTCCTCCATGGAAGGGAAAAGATAACTTAGTTTTGGGCCTTTAAAACGCTAATGTTGATACTGATAGATGCATTGAACTGCAAATACACAATAACACAAGTTTCTACATGGCTTGGCAAAGCTCTTGTTTGGTTATTTTTATTTGCAGATTGAACACGTTTTAGCTGATGTTGTATGAGATAATAGCCCAATACTGTAATACATAATCAACTTTACATTGTTTTCAGAGGAGGTAAGGAAGATGAGAGTTTAAAGTTTTGCATGAGCTGCTAGGATAAATAATGCTATAGTATAAGTGCAAAAAGACGAGCAGTAATCTTGCCTCTAGGCTTGCCAGGGGCTCAAAAGTTTTGCATGAGCTGCTAGGATAAATAATGCTAGAGTATAAGTGCAAAAAGAGGAGCAGTAATCTTGCCTCTAGGCTTGCCAGGGGCTCATGAAGCTGGTCACGTGCTATAGCAATTGAAAAGCACTTGTTTACGATTAAGATAAAGAAGGGGAATGATTATGTTGGGAAGGAGGCTGTGGTTGAGATTGAAACTAGGGATGATGATTTGGTGGATTTTGATGTCTATGAAGCTCTAGAGGAAGGCATTGGTGGAGATTCTGGGGTAGAGTTGTTGGATGTTGAATTGACCAATAAGCAAAATCTCTCTGTTGATGTGGGTCTTGGTGGTGGTAATTGTGATGATTCAGGTTTGAAGGAGGTTGATCCGTTAGTTAGTTCCGGATGAGAGCTTATCATTTATAAGACCTATTTCTCATGTCCAGAAGGTTGGTCTTAAGAGCAATCTTTCAAAATCGGGTAATAAGAGGTGTAGTGAAGGGATTAGCATTCCAGGGGAAGCTTCAATCCATGGAGCTATATTAAAATTGGAAAGGAGGTTGAACAAATCGAAAAGGGAGATTAAAAAGAAGAAACTTCTTTCTAAGTTCGGGCTAAAGGCGAACAAAGTTAGAAACTAAGAGAAGGAGGTATCTTCTTCTTCTTTATCTTCCTTTGACATTAACAACAGAAACTCCATCGTGATCAAGAATGCTCGCAAGTTGATGGATTCTAGTGCCTTGCTGAGGGTAAAATTTAGAGGGGGGAAGAGTTTTAATTTAAAGAAAATTATTGAAATGGAGGAGGGGAAATTGCTGATAAGGAGGCTAGGGAAATTGCTGATGAGCCCTCTCTCTCTCTATGGAGTTTTGATTTCCTTTATCCGATGGTTTATGTCCTAGTTTGGCCTGAGGTGTAGTGAGGGTGTTGAGGGTCCTTTCTAGCTTGTTGTTGGCTTGGTTGTTGGCTTTGTTTTTGGTAGGTCATCGATGTTGGTTGCATGTTCTGGTTCGGTTTTTATCCAGGTGTAGGCATATTGTTTGTTTGGTTGGGTTTTGTAGTTCGGTTGCGCTTTGGGTGTTTTGGTGTAGGCGTTTCGGTTATTTTGGTTCTTGCTTGGCACCTTGCCTTCCTGGTTTCATGGATCTCGTGTGGTGTTTTGCCAATATGCCCTTGGTCCGTTTAATCTTTGTTTTTCCTTTTGAAAGATTAATAAATTTTTTTGCCGAGCAAAAAAAACAATTGACTGGGAGACAGTAGAAAATGTACCGTGAGTAATATCAGTAAGTGGTGGTGTGTGTTGTGTACCCAATTGGTTTTAGGTTGGATGGCTTCAAATACTCTAATAGATGTGGTAACATTTGGCTGTGTAGATTCATTGGTAGTCTAGGGATACATGATTTTGTAGTTCTCTCTTTCTTTTCTGGTAAGCCGGCAGATGTTTCTCAAATTTGAAAATTGTGCTATTAATTTTATTCTCAATGGCAAATTTGTTTCCTTTAAATCTCAAAATAACATTGATTTATTTTTTCCCTTTTTAAACTGCTGGCCATTGGATGTCGAAGTAACTGCAGATGGATATCATAGTAGCTGAGAAGCATTGACTCCTTACAAACTTTTCGAACAATTACATTGGCCTCTGATAATGGGGTTCAATAGGAGTTCAAGGAATACTGGACTAGAAAACAGATCTCCTTGTTTGGAAGAAATAAAAAATGTGGCACTCTAAATATTAGATATTTGGAAAAAAGACATCCTTAATTGGAAAATAATGTCGGATTGAACATTTGTATGAGATACACATTCAGTTCAATACCTATATTTTAGGAATTGTGAACTTGATTGCTTTCATTCAGTACAACATTAGTATGAGATCCACATTCAGTTCAACATCTTGCAACTTGATTGATTTATCCAATATACGACTTTTGACTTTTCAAACCAAGAGAAATAGTGAACTTTTTTTTTTTTTTTCCCTTTTTCTGTTTTCGCAGGAGAGGACATTCCCTTGGGTCGATCCCCATCCAGCAGGGATCTTGATGTTGAACTTGGGCGAGTTGATCCGTACGCTGAAACTCCTGCGGGTGCTTTACAAGATATTGCTATCAAGTGTGGCACCAAGGTACATACTTCATTATATCTTCCTTTCTTGGGTTGTGATTAGATACTCCCTCCGTCCCGCAAAGTTTGGCACTTCTGTGCTTTTTCTTGTCCCATAATATTTGGCTAGTTTGAAAAGTCAATAAAAAAATTAGGTGAACTTCCCACTTTACCCTTTTCTTTTGCACACTAGACAACAATCAATTCAAACAAACAAAAGTACACTTTTGATTACCCATGCAGTACACTTTCCATTCAATTTTCAATTTGAGAGCCACAAATCAGTGCCAAAACTTTTGGCATCTGACACCCAATTTGAAAAATAGTTGTGAATGTATTTTTTTTATGACAAAAGTTGTGAAAGTACACATGGGTAACATTGGAAAGTTTGCTCATTAATTGTACATCAAATTTTTTCTCTTAAAAGTTGGATTTCCCAAAAGTGCCAAACTTTGCAGGACGGAGGGAGTATTATTGTAAGTATTGTAGTCATAAAGTGAGCACATCCTGCAAGTATTTTATTACTCCCTCTGTCCTACTTTGTTGTGCCTGTTTGCTTTTTGGCACCTCACAAAAAATTGTTTTTTTATATCTCACAATCTATAACATTTTTTATGATTTTGAAAACTTTGTTTAGAAAAAGCAATTGAAATCTATCAAACAAAATCCATATTGAATATATAAAATATCGTAAATCAAGAGATATAGACAATTTTTTGAGACGTCCAAAAAAGGAAACAGGCACAACAAAGTGGGATGGAGGAAGTATTTTTATTATTTATTTTCACGAAATGTTTTTTCCTTGTGAAAATGGAAATTTTTAGGTGGAGTTTAGGTCAGCTTTGGCTTCAAGCGTGGACCTGCAGTTCTCTGTTGAGGTATTTGATTCTTGCTCACCAATTATTACTTTTTCTGTTTCTGTAGTTTGGAAATTCTACTTCCTCTAGTCTAGTTACTACATGATATGTTTTTTCACTTTATTTGCTTTTGTTTGTTTTTTTCCGGGGTGAGTCTATCCATTATGTGCATCCTGCTTAAGGGAGGGACATATCATTAGGAGTTCATGCCATCTGTTGGGTTTTTATAGGTCTTGTTTGCGGGAGAGAAAATTGGTGAAGGAATTGGTAGGACAAGAAGGGGAGCCCAGCATCAGGCCGCAGAGGGATCCCTCATGAATTTGGCCGGTGAGATTTGCAATTTTGTCTGTATAGGTGGATTCATCTACTGTATATGGTTCAGTGTTTTTGCGACCTTGAAATTCTGCGGAATCCTCTTTAGGAAAGTGCATGAATATGTACTTTTAACTTAGTCATGTGTCGTGATGCTTTGCCAGACCGTATCTTCATGTTCTGCTTTCATTCAGTTCTTTCTTTTGTTTGTTCGTATTGTATTGAAGTGGTTCAGTATTTGCTTGATAAATGCACATGTTGCATTTTGGAAAGGAATGACATGAGTTTGAAATACTAAATGTGGACTAATTAACCATGAGGCAAAAAAAACAACTGCTAGGTTGCAGAATGGCCTCCTATGGGCTATAACTTTTGAAACCTGAAATTGAAAGCCCCAGAGAAAACCAGAGACAGAAGGCAAAACTGAACAGCATAATAACAATTTGGTATTAATTTGTGGCTAGTGATTTTGCCACACCCTTATTTGTTAATGCCACACCCTGCAAGTGTTTTTTGGTGCAAAAATACACTTGCAGGGTGTGGCATTAACAAAAAAGGGTGTGGCAAAATCATTTCCCTAATTTGAGTATCTGCTCTACTTTATATGCAATGCAGATAACCGTTTTTATGGTTTTATATGGTTTGCCTTTTTAAAAGACCAGTCTCAAGATTGTACAATATCTCAAGCACTATCTGATCTTAAGTTACCATTTCAAAGGCTAATAATAAGCTTAAAGCCTATGATGCACGGATACGGGAATTCTAAAAAAAATCGGGACACGGACACGGCGGGGGACACGCCACGTGTATATTCATTTATTTATATAAATAAATAAATAATATAAATAAATAAATAATTTTAGTTTGACACCCATAAATTTAAAAAAAATTACAATTTGGCCCCAATTTTTTTTTTTAAAATTACAGTTTGACCCCAATTTTTTTAAAAATTATAGTTTGGCCCCCACTTTTTTAAAAAAATTACAATTTGGCCCCTACCGTGTCCCCATCAGTGTCCCTCCCGTGTCCCCGTAAAAAATTTAAATTAAATTATGGGACACGCCACGTGGTGTGTCCCATACATGTCCCCGTGTCGGTGCTTCATAGCTTAAAGCTCTCATTTTCAAGCCCAAAATCAAGTTGATTCCATCTATCCATTCTACTTGCAACTTAAAATTGTTAAATGCGCATATTTATTCTGTTACTGGTAGAATTTCGGCTACTGTTGGAGAGGATCTCTCATTCAAGATATTTACTTGGATTGTTTTTGCAGATAAATATATGTCACGTCTCAAGTCTGATTCTGGTTCTGTCCATGGGGAGGGGAGCTGGTTTTCTAGTGCCAATGACAATGGTTTTATTAGTGATGTGGGTTCTTTTGGGTATCAGCGATTGCCCAAGGAGCAGTCTCCGTCACTTTCAAATGCATCAGACTCATCTAGGGTTCTCGACCCAAGGCTAGAGGGCTCCAAGAAATCAATTGGTTCAGTCTCTGCTCTCGAAGAATTAGTAAGACTCAACTAATTGAGTATTTTTTCTTTATATGTTTATTATACCTTCGTCATGGAGTTATGATCTCAGGCCCCGTTTATTCGGATGGACAAATAGTTAAGGATATATGGGCCCGTAGGAATAAGTGATTATTCTGTGCATACCGATGCTTTAGACTATCAATGAAGGAAGGAAGCAAGCATGGTAATGTGCACATAAATTGATTTTGGTCTCTAGGCCTGCCCTCTCTGATGCCAGTTGGCTTTGATTTGGGGGTATGATTCCGCAGCAAAACAGGTATAGGGGGACCACTCTTTCAGTGGTATTCTGAGAGCAGTCACTTTGTGCATATTGCCAAAGGTTAGGTCTATCTCCAATCCTCCCCTGCCCATACCCCCAATGATTGGGGACTAAATGGATTCTGTTGTTGTTGTTGTTGTAGGAATAAGTGATTATATCAGATTAATTGGGGGGGGGGGGGGGGGGGTCATAATACCACATCCCAATAAGTATATCCCCATGTTTGTAGGAGTATACAACGGTTATTTAATCCTATTTGCAAAAGTTCCAACCAAACATGGGATATGTGATCCCCTTGGATTTGGTGTCTAATATGATTCTCTAATCTGGCCAAACATACATGGCCTTGAGGTTGTAATCATTGGCATGCTTTGAATCTGTTTTCTGTTTCTTCAGTGCATGATGGAGGGCCTTGCAGTAGCTTTTCAAGGTCAGCCTCCATCTTCGGCTAATCCAATCCAGAAAAACGAAGTATATGCCCAGGTATCCATTTACATGATTCTGTTTGTTAATTTTGGTATTGAATTTGAAAAGGGAAAATTAGCTATAAGGACGGTAAAATAGTTTTCATTTAGGGGAAGGATGCTAGCAAAATAGTTTTCAGTGGAGGTCCTACTTTTTGAGTTTTTTAGCCACAAGGCCAAAACATGTTTAGGCACTTTCATAGGGTTTTAGGGTGCACTTTCCTATTATAGGGTTTTAGTGGTTTAGGCACTTTCATAGGGTACCCTAGGGTTTGAGGCACTTTCATATGTAGGGTACCCTAAGGTTTTAGGCACTTTCATAGGGTACCCTAGGGTTTTAGGCACATTCATAGGCTATGTTTGATTGCAAAAGGTGCTTGTCCTTAAGCTCAAAAAAATGTAAATATAAGGGATTTTTGGCCAAGTCTCCCATTTGAAAATGATTTCTTTTGCAACTCTCCTGTATCGTTTTAGCGTTTTGGGGCCATGACATTCAAGTGATGGCTCCCTTAGGGACACTAACTACCACAGTGGTTGCTTTGTGGTCAGGCATTTATATTGATAGCGTCCAATGACTGAACTACATGGCTGGCAGCCCCACCCAACTTTGTTATAGTCAGTTCATAATATATACAAGTTTGTGTATTGTCGACATAATTAGTGTATCACTCCCTCCGTGCCAAAATTTTAGTCCATCTTTCCTTTTTTTGATTGTCCCACCCAATCTTGACTATTTTGACTAGTCAAGGGGAAAAAATTGAACCATTTCCTTTTTTGCCCTTCCTCTCATACTGAAAGTCAAACACGATAGTGGAGGGAAAAAAGTGCATTGGAGTCCAAAAGGTAATCATTGCATTTAAAAAAGGAGGACAATTTTGGAAGTTTATATGTTCTTAAAGATAAATGATGATGCTCCCTCAAAATGTATAGAATTCCAAGAGACAAAAATTTTGGGATGGAGGGAGTAGTCCCTTATAATCTAAATAGTGTTTTGTCTGATCTAGTAATAGCTATAAATTATTTCATGTTGTCTTTTCAAACTTTTCTGATTCTATCATGGACAAAAATTAAGTACATAGGTGTTTTAGTGGACTAAAGAAAAAGGCAATATAATTCATATAATGGTTGCTGCATTGGGTCTGAGTAAATTCAGTTCCGGTGAAAACATGTCTTTTAGGTCAGCCCACTTCGGCCCAAAATCCTGGCTCTGCCCCTGATCCCGACTTTATGTGCTGAATTAAAGTCAAACATGATGTGTGGTTTCTGTCCTATTCTCTTTCATTCCATTAAAGTTCCTGTTTGGCATTATGTCTTAGGTCGAAGTTGATGGACAAGTTTTAGGTAAGGGAATCGGGTTGACATGGGATGAGGCCAAGATGCAGGTATTTTATTGGTCTCTATTTGTTTTCCTGTCTCTGTTTCTTTTTATCATCTTCTTCTCTTCGCTTTGGGACCTGTTCTTTCACTTGATTGTGTGTTTTTATTATCCGACTTCTATGCACCTTATTCTTGTGCGAATTAGAGGATTCTGAAAACTTGAAGATGATTTTCCTTAGGCTGCTGAAAACGGTCTGCGAAGTCTAAGGTCAATGCCCAGTCAATTTTCTCAAAAACGTCACGCTTCTCCGAGGTGAGTTGTTGCAAGTGATTCTTTGCAAATTCTTTTATACTTTTATTTTATAAAAATTTGTGCAAGGGGTTTGAGTTATTGCTGTACACATACAATACAGAACTATGTGTTTGATTGGCTTGGTTGGAAGATTGCATCCTCTTTAACTGGTTTTGCTGCATGTTTGTCTATTTTACATTTAGAAAGTTATATCCTAGAATACTAGCTAAAATGTTGTACAGGATGCACATGTACTTTTTCTCTTTCTGTATGGGGGAACTTTTTGCAGAGGACAAACTAAGAAGATAAAAAAAATGAAAAACAAAAAGATAGGAAAACAGAAGAGTCTTTGTGTTGTCTACTTTCTTCTTGGCTTTCCATAAGGCTGTGATTGGGTGATGGATTTAGCCTTTTCCCTCTATCTTTTCCTTTGCATACTAACTTTCTCCTCCAATACATGATCCAAAGACAGAGTCTGGCTTTAATCCTATTTTCTTTTGCTATTCGTTTCTGTCCCTAATCCTTGATTTACTCCTATTCTTTTATGGTTTCCTTTTTTCCTTTGATATTTCTTTTCCTTTTTTCCTTTATCTTTTGTATTTACTCCTATCTTCTTTCTTTATAAGTGAGATTTTGAGGCTCCCAACTCTTCTATTGTAAAATAGATCTCCGCTGCCCCCATACTTCCATTCCATCTTTTATAGCTTAGTTCTTTGTGTGGAGCAGGGCAGTGCAAGGGATGTCGAATAAACGATCAAAGCCAGAGTACTCCCGAGTTATGCAGCGAATGCCATCTTTTGCGAGATACCCAAGGAATGCCTCTGTACCCTGAGGAGCCTGTTCATCCTTCTAATCATACCTGGTGTAGCTTAACCGACTTGTACCATACATGACACATCTCACTGCAGGAGCTGTCGAGATCCATCTCCTCCTAATTACCTCACTTCTGAGACTCCGTACCCTAGTTCAAGCAGAGTGAACCTTTTTTGGAATCTTTCGGAGGAAGGAGATATGCTCGGCCAAACTGTCCTCAATGGCTGTTGCGAGATGTTTGGGCTGTGTTGCAAAGTGATAAAAGGGCTAATATACCAAGTGGGAGAGGTTACTCCCAATGGCTTTTTGAAGTTCGGATGTATATATGTAAGTGGGTGTATTCGGAATATGTGGCTGATCTCCGATAGCTTCTGGTTTTTCCCGGAGTATGTATTAACCGATGGGCAGTCTTACAGCTGATCAACTGACTGGCTCTTTTCTTCTTTTCCTCCTGGTTTTGAGGTTACCCGCTGGTCGGGCAGTTAAAGGTTTTGTGAAGTTGTGGAGGTATCGACAATGTTGAGTGAACTTCATCATTTTGATATATTAATTGACTGTTGGTTGAGAAACAGGAATAGTTATCCTTTATATTTCATTTTCCATCATGGGAATGGCTTGCTTCAGCTTGTGCCTTGCAGCTAACGATAACGAGTTGTACGGCCTTTCTGCCCATCTTCGTTCTGCAAGTTCTACTGTTTTAGAATCACAAATTACAATTTACCAAATGGTGACAATAATAATGCTGGGGCTTGCTATTTGCAGCCACAAATTTCCTAAACGTAGTCTGTGTACCATATTATAAACAGGTGTGTACTATAGTATATACAGGCTGCATTCAGGAAATAAGTGGCTGCAAATAGTAAGCCCCAATAATGCTTGCAAATTCATGCCATCGCTGTTTATGAAATACAAACATCTATCAGATTAACAATTTCTGAAGGGAAGTCTCTTCAGTCTTCAATCTTAAATAGAACTAAATCATGATTCAGAACAAGCAGAGAGAGAGAGAGATGACAAGGGTATGCATAGCACACGCTGCTATGCACCCATTATGGGGCTCACCCCAAATTTCATAGTTTAATCTGAATGATTCATTTTTTAATTTTGTAGAGCACATAGTCCTCATAAAAATTCAGGTTGATCAAAAAAAACATCACTAACTTTTAAGTTCAAAAAAAAATCACTAACTATTTGGTCGATGAGCATTTCTGTTACATTTTTTTAAAAGCATATCTATAGCTGCACTTTTTTTTTTTCAAGAAAAATGTACTAATCGAAGACATGTGTCGATGGATCAAAATGAATTTTTATGTGGACTACACGTCAGGATGAACAAAATGATCCAGATGAGTATATGTACAAGAATCCCCCTGGTTGAAACGTTTGAGAGAGAGAGTGTGTGTATAATGATGATTTTAAAAAAAGTACGTACCTAATACTAAAAAATATGCGTACCCAGTATCAATAAAATGCAAAATTGAAGCCAAAATATACTTAATTATTTTGGACTTTACTGTACACCCGTATTCGTACTTTTATTCAAGAAAATGCACAATTAATATGCATAACTAATGAGCCAAAAAATATGCATATTATATTCCAAAAACATTCGCATCATAAACCAAAAATATGCATATCATCCTCCAAAACTATGCGCACCATACACTTGTCCAAGTGTAGCTGACCAAAAGAATTCGTACCTTCCAGTGTAGCTAACCAAAAGAAAATGTAAAAAGAATGTGTTACATACACCGAAAAATACATTACATTTCTATGGTACACCTAAGTGTACGGAGCTTTCTCCATAAAATAATTCATGTTTCTTTCGAATGTTTTTAGTACTCTGAACAATTTTTCTTCATGTATACAGCTACAGCTGTAACAAAGTTAATTCAAATTTCTCAATTGACCTCAACAATATTAAAAGGATTGGTAATTACCCCTTCTCCTTCCCCAACTCAACCACGGAACCACAAAAAGGTGAAAACAAGAAAGAAAAAAATTCACTCTGGGTGAAAAAGAATATGGACTATAGAGTAACTGATCAACCTCCATCTTTCATCAAGAAAAAAAAGACAGAAGAAAGAAGAAAGATCAGGTCTATCCTGTCAAAACTAGGATATATATATATATAAGACTCCAATTTTCATCGAGGGGTCACCTGAGTGACGGTGATGGGAGCGGAGCTCATTTGATAGCTTGTCGAGCTTTCAGATGACTTCTTATTGGAAAAGGGCAATTCGCTTAAGCTGCCTGAATCTTGGAAGTAACCTGGTGCTGTAAGTTGCTTTTCGTTGAGCCGGATATTTCTTGAAAGCATTTCAATGACCTGGCTCATCAATGGCCTCCGATTTGCTACAGCTTGGGTGCAGAAAAATGCTACTTTTATGTACCTAGTGATTTCCTCCTCAGGAAAATCATTCAGTTCTGGGTCCACTAGCTCTAAGAGCTTACCTTCTTCATAAAGCTGCCATGCCTGTTCAAGCAAAACTGTATGTGTTACACGACCTACAATTCACACCAATGAAGAATGCTTGAATTTGAATGAGATGAAATCACATAAACAGCGAAATCAACATTCTTGATCTGTTGATTCAGTTTCTTTCTGCTTTGTGTAGCTTTGAACTTATCAATCATGTATTTTACATCATCAATCGGCCGATATGCTAACTTGGGATGTGATACTTAACCGATGGCAAGAGAAGCTCCTTCACTTCCCTGCATGTGCAACTTCCCTAACGCGTGAAGAGGTAGAGATCCAGATTATAGGGATCTCTATAGAACTATGAGCAACAAAGAAAGGGGAACAATTACCAAAGCACAACATGGAAACAAGTCCTGCCTAAACCTCCCAAAACTTGGCTATATCGACATCATATCATATCAAAGTGCTCAACTCAAAACCAATAAAAAAATGCGGGTACAGACCCACATATGCTACCTTGGGAGGTGATATTTAATCAACGTGGGACGAACTCTGTCTGATGATAAGAAAAGAGCCCCATAATGTACATCAAACTATTCCCCAACACCTCTTAAATGGGAGGGAAGAGAGAGAAACAAATAGAGCCAGCCTTGCACGTGGAGAGGCAGACAGAATAACTACACAAAACTCAACAGGGTACATAAACACACAAATAGAAGGCCTAATCATAGTCATAATGGTTGAAACAAACTTTTCATACAAGACTTGCCCAGGAGTTTCTTGAATTAGAGCTAGCTTACCAAAATCAATTGTCCTTAAAACTCGGCTGGAAATGAATGGGTCCAACAATCTACATCTATCCAACAGTAAACACCAACAAAAGTTGAAAATCCTAAACTGAAGTGGTGATTGAAGCAAGAAAATCAAACAACGAAAAACAAAACAAATTCCATGACATGCATGACCTGAAGAGAACTAAAGCTACCAATACTTTTGTAAGAACTTGAAAAGGAAAACTAACGCACATATTCCAGGAGACACTTTTGCATCCCTCCCCACTTGGCCTTTGAACTGCTTCTGCCACTCACTACTTCAAGAACGAGGACCCCAAAGCTGTACACATCAGCCTTCAATGTTAAGTGACCACCCAATACATATTCAGGTGCCAAATAACCACTGCATGGAACCAGCAAACCAACACACATTGGCCAAGAGCAGTATCAATATTATGAGGATCAAACCTAAAAAGAGCTAGGATAAAAAGACGTTCTTCAGACCATTCATCTTTTAAGAGGGGAAATTTTTATGCACACGACACGAAGAAGCGGAAACAGCATGCGGTTATGCAAGCAAGAGTGCAGTTAACCAAGCAGAATAATTAAATCCCCTTAAAGATATCAGGGACTAGGTGTAAACTCACTCCAATTTCTTAACCTGGCAAAAAAAAAGAAAAAAGAAAAGACAAAACATGGCCGAACCAAAACTTCAAGTGGGCATGTGAAAGAAGAGTAACGTACGTTGTTCCTGCTATTTTTGTGCTAATGTGTGTGATGTCGTCTGGAAAAAGTTTAGCCAACCCAAAGTCTCCAATTTTTGGTGCAAAGTCTTGGTCAAGAAGTATATTACTAGCTTTGATGTCCCTATGCACAATATGCGGCACAAGTTCCTCATGAAGATATGCAAGCCCCCTTGCTGTGCCCATACAAATAGCAGATCTTTTTCCCCAATCCAGTTTTACAGTCCTGTTTCGACCTGCAAGCATAAATAAGCTATATTTCAGGCCTTCAGGGCTTCTGTGTAGACAAACATTAACAACCTTTTAGTATTTCATACGTTGGCCAATTACCTAATAATGCATGATCAAGGCTATTATTCTCTAAATATTCATACACCAAAGCCCGATTAGTTCCTTGAGCACAACAGCCAATTAACTCAACAAGGTTTGGATGCCTCACATTTGATATTGTACTAATCTCTGTTAAAAACTCATGAACCCCCTGCTTTGATTCAGCAGAAAGTGTCTTCACTGCGACTTCTGTGCCATCTTTGAGGATTCCCTGCAAAATTGCTTCAGAGTGAATAAACGGAAGACGCCTGACAAAAATCACCAATTAAGCCCCTTACATATGATTAAAACAACCCTTTCATATCTCCAAAACATTTATTTTCATGAATAATATTTTCAATTTTTTACCATAATAAAAGATCCCAACGATGGGTGGAAAAACCTTCAAAACGTATATGTGAAATACATAGTTTGTTGATCCCGGACCTTCCCGGTTAAAGCCACGACTATGGAGAATGACAAACAATAGGGAATTTTTCCTTTTGGGGGGAGGATGCATATTCGAATAAGATTTTGATCGACACGAGGAAATATAAATGTTCCCACCAAGTCTTGAACCCTTGACTTCAAGCTTAGAATGCTTCAGCTGCACTAAATTGAATCTCTTATCCTCCAACTTTAATTAAGTACATAAAAGTGTTCAGGCCAACTTTCTTTTTCTTTTCCTCTTCACCAAACTTCTATAATGCAAACCCAGCACAAAACTACATAAAATGAGACTAAATGCAATAGAAATAGGATTAACACACACCACCACCATAGTTATGTAGTTGTCTTCAAAGAATGATCCTGAAAAGTTTAAATGTCCCTCTGGAAAAGATCAACCTTCCATATGAAGTGCATACTAGAAATAGAATAGTAAAACTGGACAAGCGAAGAAAAAGACAAATAAGGGTAAAACTTTGCAAACTGGAGTACCTTATAAACAATTCCAAAACCTCCTTGCCCTAGCTTATTGCTTCGATGGAAATTATCTGTCGCGTTTCTTAACTCATTGTGCGAGAAATTATGAATGTTCCCAAGCTGTTTCCCTAAGCAATAAGGAGAAAAAGAAAACCACATAGATGTAAACAAAACAAAGGCTTGTTATGTTACTACTGGAGGAAGAAATGAGGGGTAACAAAGCAACAATCCAATCATCTCCCTATGACCTTTTCTATATTGTATCAGTTCAATACATGAATTTAGAAGCCAGAATGTATCATAGAGCACTTCAGTTCCCAAGGTTCTCTTCTGGCATTTTCAGAAACTAGTATGATGCGCTTCAAAAGAACACCTTATCTTTTAGATTAAGCTGGGGTCACCCTCCTTGTCTCATATTTTTGTGCAAAGAGGCGTTAGAAGCAGCTATGAACAGTATATGAAACACAAGGCGAATGGTCAGCCACATAAAATAGCTGTTTGATCAGCCTGATTATTTCTCCGAACTTGCAACATGTTCCCTGTTGTGTCTCCCAAGTGGCTGACCGCGTTCCTTTCAGGTAAAATACAATAATACGATAGTCGGACACATGTAAAAAAGTGTCATGTATGTATCCGGGAATATTATTCGTAAAACTGTCTGTGCTTCTCCGATAAGACCAAAGGAGAAATTAACATGTGGATCAGTTCCGTTTATATGTATTCTGATTTGAATCAAGTGAGACACAAGATTGACAGAAAAATACAGTGCCCCATAACGACTTTTGCAATTTTGATCCTTCACAAGGCACAAGAAACTAGCAAGGTTGTTGCCTATAGTGTTGGAAAAAACAAGTGGGGCATATTGTTGCTTCTAAAGGGCCGTAGTAAAATTTCAAATTGCTTAAAATGGTTAGCTGTAAGACAACTTTTCGGCAACAAAATGTCAGACACAATCAGAGACTGAGAGTACCAAGAAAAGGATATTGATATGTAAGAGAAAATGAAAATGAGAAATAAAGGTCTTTTGCTATAACAAGCAAGTTCTTTATACAATCTTTTTTATCAAATGCATAAGGCTCCTATCTACTTGCTATAGTCCTTACCTTCCAAGTCTTCACGATCACGAGCATCACCACTTTTCCGCCATACAATTGAGACACCAAAGCAGGTACATCCCATGTCTGTATCTGATTATTGTCTAATCTTCTGAATTGTCTTCTAACTAAACTTTTGAAAGATAAAACAAAAGTCCATCAGAATATCTCCCTTAGTTCTTAACCCCTAACAACCCCACTTGCTCCCCAAGAGCATTATCCCATTATTAAAGTCTAGACAAAGGATTCGATTAAATACCATATCCCACGCCATTCACCAACCAAACCTCAATTTTCCAATAGGTTTCCATGTTTTCAAGTCAAAAGACTACAAAATAGACTATCCCCCTATTCAAACTTCTTAGCAATCAAGACTAGAATTAAGTCAAACTACCCTTTGGACAACGGAAAACTCCAAAAACATACACATACGTATACGAACATTACTCGAAATTACCTCATTGATCATTCAACAAGAATAAAAGCAAGGGGCAAAGGGGAATGTCCACCGCACAAGAGGATGTGAACTAATTACTATCAAGTTACCAATTGGCCCAAAAGCCTAAGCTGTTAGGAAATGGACCCAACAATGCATATCAAGCTATTCAACACCTTCCCTCGTGTGCCACCCGTCTTGCACATGGAGATACGATGCAAATGGGAGAAACATAACAAACAGGAAACAAATGCAAACAAAGAGACTTGAACCGAAGATCTCTTGCAACTTGGGCTCTGATACCATGTTAAGTTGCCAATGGTCTCAAAACCTTAAGCTGATAGGAAATGGCCCCAACGTGGCTGAATTACATTGACCGAATTCGGCTCCATGCATGCATTTAACTTCAAATTCAACACCATTCAACAAAACTAAATAAATTCCTACCTCTTTTTCCATGTTTTAGGTCACACTCCAAAATAGATTATCCCCTCTCTACGATTTTCCTTTTCAACAATCCACATTATAGGCTGTAATTAAACGAACTAACTTTTTCAAAAACGCTAAACCCTTCCATGCGCGGTGGTAACTAACCCTACACATAACGAAGCCTCGGTATAAGGTGGCGTTCCACTTTTTAAAAAAAGAAGGTTTTGGAAAAAAGAAAGGTAATTTCAATGTTAAAAACCATGTATTGACACAAATAATTTTTCTACCAATATGAATCTTGTTTGATAGATCACGTTAGATCTTTAAACGGTGCAAAAAAAATTAAAAAATTATTTTTCATTTCGTTATATTTGAATTTAAAATTATCTCAATAAAAAAAGAAGAAGAGGTTTTAGGAGAAAGCGGAACGGAGTCTAAATTCAATAATTAAAACAAAACCCATTAAAATCACATTGCAAGGCAACCGAAGTTCGTAATAACCGTAATTAGTGGTCCAATTACCTTAATTAACCGGGCTCAGATCGACTGGGGCTTCAACTTCGCCGCCACACAGGAAATTCTCGTATTCGCGACCGACGAGTAGAAGCTGATGAACTCGTTACCGTCGATCGACCCTGTTGTACTTGTAATAGTTAGTCGTTGGAATTTGGGTGGTATAAAAGAGGGCGTTCAACAGTCATCGGTCGCCTGGGACGAATTTTGTTGGGGTTTTGTGGTTGAGGATTTGGGGCAGGAAGGAAAAATGGAAAGCAAAAACGAGAATATCCGGAGGGTTTAAAGTAAAGAATTTCTCCATTTTGGACCAATTCAAAGTCGACAAGTGAGAGAGAGAGAGAGCGCTCTAAGCGAGGATGGAGAGGACAATGGAGGCGGACAGCTGTGTCCTTCGTTCGTGTTCCCATGCGGGATGTGTACTGGGGCTGGAATTTCGTTTAAAATGTGTTTTACTTATTTTCCGATGTTTGGTTGTGTAAAAAATGAGAAAAATATTTTACATGTAAAACATTTTCCATCAATCGGATGAAAATGACCTACCCTTAAATCTTCCGTAAGTTATTTTCCGAAATTAACCCACTGCCTTCTACTGCAATTCTATTCTCACTGCTCAGTATCCTCGATCGTCAGTCCTGACCCACGTTCAATTCCAATAATCTCATATCTCTCTACCGTTTAAACTCCTTATCTCCCTCTCTACACTATTTTGTTGATTTCCGAAAATATTTTCAAGTGCCAACCAAACACCGGAAAATAAAAGTTCGAAGTTTGTTTCCTGAAAAAACATTTTACATGGAAACAAACGGAGCCTTGTGTAGTATATGTGGACTCCACCCCTATTGTGAGTGTAGGCTTGTGATTGGGTGTGGTGGCACAAGGACTCTTTCCAATTTTTGGATTTCAACGATACACTTGAAAAGTGCTCTCTATTGGATCTTTCCCTTCACTGTGTTTGCTTCACAATTTTGGATTGAAAATTTTGAGTTAAAATGTAAAAATATGTGATTGGATGAGTTATTTGAAAAATAAGTGAGACCCCTTACTAAGACTTAATAGAAAAGTAAAAAAGAAAAAGGGACGAATATGGCGAGTTGGACAGTCTGTCCCGTTCCAGACTCTCTCTTCAATTCATCCCAACCACTCTTCAATTCATCTTCAATTCATCCCAACCACTCTTCAATTCATCCCAACCACTCATCTCTCTCTTCAAACTTCATCCCAATCACTCATCTCTCTCTTGGGAGTGGTGGGGGCTCATTTTACTGTACACCACATGGTTGAATAGTCAGATTTTACGGTGTAGTCTTTGTCGGCCTTGGAATCGATTTTTGGCCCCACATTTTTTTTGCATTCAAAAACAACTTTACGAAAGAAAACTCAAAATGGGGTTCCGAACACAGTGATTGATTTCTAGTACGTTTTCAATTTGACGAAACTGTGTAAAAAAAATTTGCATAGAAAAATATTTCTCACCTCTAATTTAGATTCTAGGAGTATTAGGTTTCTTACCTGTATTAATTTTTTTTAAAAATATTTTCCCAAATAAATTTTTAGGAAACGATAAACTGAATTTTGGAAATTGAAAACGTTTTCTATTCCATTCGTTTTCTCAGGAGACAAGTGGAAACTCCCACGGCTCCTCTTCAATCCCCTTCCAGTTGCGCATTTGTGCGTTCTTCCCCAACCCATTTTCATGATTGAAAGTGTTCATTTTGCGTTCGTCGGGAATTTTGTTTTCTTTAAAAATTGTATTAATTCGATGGTCAATCAATACATGATTGCAAAATATTTATCTGAAGAAAACAAAAATTTATTGCTTCTACGATGAATGCATTTCAAAGTATTTTACCTATTGGGGTGTTTGTGATAGTCTTCTTTTTTTTTTTAATTTTAAATTCTGCTATTGTAAATTACAAAATTTTAGAAAAGTTATGAAGAATATTTGCTGTAGCTTTGGATTTCGAGGAGAGACGACAAAAGTCGAGGGGTAGTGTTCGCTGCAAAATAAGCCTTTGAGCATTCATGTATTGTATTACGTTGCGCTTAGGCACGGAAAATTCCTAGTACATATAACCTTCAAGTGAGGGATCCCGCACATTGTTAATGTGCTGACTTTTAATTTCAGCCGTCGGATGAGATTCAACAATCGAAATTAGAAGCCCACACGTTAACGCACATTGTTCCCTTATGAGAAGCCGGGCATATAGCTTCTTAAAAAAATCAAATCAATTTTCAAGCATAAAAACAGTTACCAGCTAGGGTTAAAAAAATAAGTTTCCAAGCATACAAACAGTTACCAACTATGATTAGCTTAGTTGGCCAGGACTCTTGCATGTCACTAGGAGGAGAAATTTTTCAGTGCCGAGCGGGTATATCCCATGTGGTGCCCGCTCAGCACTCCCGAGCCGTCCGATGTACTTTTGGACGGCTTAGATTGAAACACTCTCTCTCCTCTCACCCCTCCTCTTTCTCTCTCATTTTTCTCAATCCAAATCCGAGCCGTCCAAATCCGAAATGAATGGCCCAGATGCACTGAGCGGGCACCACGTGGTACCCGCTCAGCACTGAAAAATTACTAGGAGATCAAGAGTTTGAATCTCCCCACCTGCGTGTGAGTGTTCTTCTCTTAGAGGTTTTCCCTTTCTTTCTTTGTCTCTACCCTATAATGGGCTTATTTCTTGTATTGGTTGAGTTGTGTCCCAGATTTGTACTATATATTCCATATCTGATGTAAAATGATCTCTTATGTGGATTGAAAAAAAAAAAACTCTTCCAAAAAGCAGGCAAAGATTCTCGAAAGCTAAAATCTCAAAATCAGCTCCAGAATCCATCGCAAACACGCACTAATGTAGGCTCTGTTTGTTACGATGTAAAATGTTTTTTTAGAAAACAAATTTTAAAATTTTATTTTTCAGTATTTGGTTGGTACCTGTAAAATATTTTCAGAAATCGACAAAATAGTGTAGAGAGAGGGGGGGCTTAAATGCTGGAGAGATCTGAGAATATTGGAATTGAACTTAGAACTGACGATCGAGGAAACTAAGCAGTGAGAATGGCAGTAGAAGGCAACAGGTTCATTTCGGCAGAAAATAACTTACGGAAGATTTAAAAATAAGTCATTTTTATCCAATTAAAGGAAAATGTTTTACATGTAAAATATTTTCCTTAATTTTTACACAACCAAACACCGGAAAATGGATAAAATATTTTACGCCCAAACAAACGGAGCCGTAATTTTCGACACAATAGACAAATTCTTAAAAATAAACACTTCCAATTATTATCGGAAAGATAAATGTAATCGCATTTCTATCATTTGTTTTCTCCATATAAGCTGTTTTGGGAACACCTTTCTGAAAAAATGTGAGACAAATAAAATGGAGAAATGAGAAACCTATTCAGTGTTCGAGGCAGAATGAGAAATGGAATGTCTGTGATACATCAATGCATAGGAGCTATCAAGGTCACATAATTTTCCGGTTAAAATTTTCCGCTACCACTCTCGATTCTCACTCTCATGAATCCTAGTAATGTTGTTTTCTAGGCAAAGCTTGTTTGAGTGGTGGAGTGAGAAATGGAGCAAATTAACCACTAATTGATGTACCTTATAATCTGTCTTAATTTATTTGTTCTGATGGAAGGCAGTTGTTGTGAATGGACCCCTTTTTGCATTACTTACAAAGTAACCCTTATTTTTGCATTCATGTGCCAAGAACCCCAAGCTAAATTTACACCAAGGGAATGCAAAGAGAGTCATGAAACAAGACAAGGAAAATTAACACTTTATACACAATACTGAAGTCTGAAACACAAAACCCACAAATAAGAAACTGTTAATTGGGTGATGCTAGCTAGTTAGCCAGGGGTCCCCAAGTAGCCCAGTTGGCTTCACTTCCAACTCTAGGCATGCTGCTAATCCTTGAGTAGGAATCAACCTTGAAGGTGGCTCCACACATGGTTCCTTCACTATCAATCCTAGGCATTGCTTTCATCTTGTTCATTGGGTGCTCAAAGCTCATCAGTCCCCTCTCATTATGGTACATGCACCCTGCAATTTCACCCCCACAAAAATACACAAATCAGATTACCTTTGTCCATGCAAGTATTCAGTCTTTAGAGATATAGGTAACTTCTTTAGTTCTCTTTGTTTCCAACCGAAGCACACTCACTGTAATGACTTGGTTCAAAAGCATCACTGCCACATCATCCTTGACGGGTTCTTTGTACCAAATTATTTTCCTTTGTGTTATGAAATCTTTTGGTAATGTAAGTCCTATTGTTCCCAAGAAATAAAAACACCCACTAATGGTTTTATGTAAACCGAAAGGAAAAAGAAAAACGAAAGTCAAATAGTAATTACTCTCCTACGTGACTAAATCAACAAGATGGCTTTCAATAACAAAACTGCAGCAATCATATCATTCTAGAGAAGATTCTTCCCATATATTCGGTAGAAGCATCTCCACAGATAGTTGTTCTCAACAACTACGGCCATAATTTGGCACGCTAGAAAACCAAAATGTCCAGTTTAAGCAATGTTGCTCCAGGGATGTACTAGTCGAATCTTCGCACAACCAAATCAATGGTAAAAATTGAACCACTCAACATCTAGCCCAACTAGATCAATGGTACAAGTAGATGTCTTTTGGTGACATGAAGTTTGGCAATGAAAAACCTTGTGCCAATTGGACACAACCAACGATATCGTTGAAATCTGACAAGATGCATAACTAAACAATTAAGCTTGGTTTTTCATGACTTCTTGTAAAATTTGCTTATGGCAATTACTTCGCCTTTCCCAATGGAGAAGCATTACTATGGTAATCTATATTCTTGTAGCCAGAAAAAAAACTAAAAAGGGTTTCACAAGCACTGCAGGGCAAGAGGCAAGAAACACCTCACCAGTTGGAAAAGGGGCAAATGATTTGGCACAGCTTGCCTTTACGACCTCCAAATTGTCAGAAATCACTACCGACCCATCAGCTCCTATGCCCCAGAAAAGCTTCACACCTTCATCAGCACCCTATCCACCATATACACAAAATGATTCAATTTTTAGCTACAAGGTGAAATGACAAAAAGTACCCACCAAAATCCAACAGTGATCTGGTGGTTGTTTTGAAAAACCAACTTTGCAGAACGTATTGCATTCGGTCTTTTTCAGAAACACTAACACCCATCGAATTTAATTCTCATTCATTGATGAGCAGAAATGGCTTTCGAGCATTTTATAACATCTTTTTCATTTCCAAATATTTTTTAAAAAAAAGTTTCTCAGAAGCAAGGTTTTGAAAAGTGTTACGCAAAAACATCATCCCGTATATCATTAGAGAGTGAACAAAACTTACCAGTGCCACAAAAACAGTTCCGGCCTTGGTATCATACACCACAAACCCAAAGCTTCCATCCAAATCCTTGAGGACCTCATGGGCAGGGTATGGGCCCCGGTCACGGAGGGTCCGGTAGGCCTCGATCACATACATTGCCTCATTGACACCCTTTGATAGGCCATACTGCTTGTTGAGAGCACAAAGGTTTCTCAAGCTCCCCAAAAAGATGCAGTATATGCCATCCAAACCACAAAACAACCTGCAGACTTGTAAGAATTAGATGATTAAACAAACACAAACGAAAAGGGGAACATAAATTTCAATACTTGGGTAATGGCTGAAATTTCGATCTGAAACAATTTTCTACTGGCAACGGTACATCTAGGAAAAAAAAAAACAATGAATTGACATGTAGCTCGTATCAATTTGGATGCAGTCCCGACTCACGCTAAGTCACGCAATGGGCGTAATTCAAAAAATAGTACTTATTTGAACTTATTTTTATTTTTCAAATAAGAACTTGTTCCCCGTGGTGGAACGGGACCTAAGTCATGTAATGGGCGTGAGTGTTAGCGAAAGTAATAGAAAGCATAATAACTGTCTTTCAAGAATTTTCTAATCCACTAAAATATGTAAGAGCGCGAGATTCAGAATGGCAGCGCAGAGCAATTATTGACACCAAGAGCAGACAGCACTACCAAAAATTTAGGCGACCTAGTAAGGCCTATTTCTTGGGCAATTTTTTTGATAACTCAGGTACACCTGGGAGCCAATTACACCACCCACTTGCTGGAAATCCAATTAAAGTACTAATCCTATAGGCCCAATTCCACCACCCATTTGCGGGAAGTTCAATTAAAGTTGGAGCAAAGCTCCGTATGGACTGATATAAAATCTAGGAGGTTTTGAACCTGAAAAGTAATTCTAGATCACTAGAGAGAGAGAGATATTACCTCTGATGGATGGAATACTGGCGATCAGAAGGGGCAAAAGCGAGCAAGGCGTTGTTTTCAAATCCAATGGAGAAAGAATTCCCACTGGGATGGAAATTGGACAAGAAATCCTTGAGTGTCTCTTCAGGAAGCTTGGGCTTATTGGAAGCTTTCAATGAGGCTGGGCTGTTCAGCTCCTGCGGTGGATCCGCCAATCCCTTCTTGAAAATTGCCAACATCTTCTCTCTCTCTCTCTCTCTCTCTCTCTCTCTCTCTCTGTAAAAGGATAGATCTGAAACAAATGTAATAAAACAGGGGCACAGGAAGTACACGGATTGGAGAATAATGTGGAAATGGATTGGTTATATATAGGTAGAGGTAGGAATAGGATTAGGGAGAGACATTGGGGGAGGTGGCAATGTTATCCAAACTTGGATTGAGGAGAGAGAGAGATAGGGATTACTTATTTTGGGAAATGGGATTTGAGGCTGTAATAAAAAGAATTACTGTACTTGTTTAAAGCATCCATAACGTAATAATTAAAGGCTGATTATTTTGCCAATCCTTTTTTTTTTGGTTAACGCTACTTCTCTGCAAGTGTATTTTTTGTGTAAAAATACACTTACAGAAGAGTGGCGTTAACAAAAAAAAGAGTGACAAAATTATTTTCCTAATTAAAATCAAAAAATTGCTAAAGTTAGCAATGTGTGCTTAAAAAATTGCTCACATTGTAATAATCAAAGTTAACAACCTCCTAACCAATAATTAAATTTGGGCATTTGAATAATCAAAAGTAACAATGTGAGACTTCACGTTGCTAACTTTAGCAACCCTCTAAATGAATAATCAAAAGCTGACGTGGCAAGTTTTGATTATTACATTGCGAATGCTCTTAGGAGATTAAAGATTATCCAAATTTGTATGTATGGACCTCGATAAATCAGAGACCAGATCCCCTGACCGAGTGAAATCCGGACATGGGCCTATCCCACCCCTCGGAGCCGTTGATTTCGCAAATCAACGGCTGAGATCTACCGAACAATTTTTGGTCAAAACGACGTCGTTTTGGCTCGACAGATCTCAACCGTTGATTTGCGAGATCAACGGCTCCGAAGAGTGGGACAGGCCCCCTGTCCGGATTTCACTCGGACGGGATCCTCGGTGGATAAATCATGGGGTGCAAACTGTTCAAATAGATACGATTCTATCGAAATTCTTTAACCAGACCAATTTGAACGGTGCCAAAAAAAATATATTGAGTCAAAAACGTCACCATTATATTTGTACAACTTAACTTCCGCAATAAAACCGTACCAAAATAGTAACTGTGATCAAACCATCAGATAAACCAACGGCTTTTTATATATACATATGAAATATGTAATTTTATTTATAGATTCCATGTTGAGTTCTAATTGACTAACGAATATATTCTTTCCGTCCCGATTTGTTTGTCTAATTTCGGGTTTCAACTTATTAAGGAAACCAAATCTAATTCATTGATTTGAAAATTTACATAATCTCATCCATTAATTTTGAAATTGTACAGTCAATTTGAGACATGTACAAGTCAAAAAGAGGACAAACAAATCGAACGGAAAGAGTATTTAAAAGCTAATCTATAATGCAGTATACGTGCACACATAGTCACAATAAAAGAAGCCGTTTTGAGTTCCTTTAAAATTTTAACCGATTCAATCAAACATAAGCTTTTTTAAGCTAAAAACTCCAAAAGTTGGCTTTACATTTGCTATTAATCCTCTTCGATTTTCTGAGGTGGCAAATTAAAAGAGAGAGAGAGAGAGAGAGAGAGATGAAATACGGAGTAGCATTTTTTAGGAATCTATTAGTCGGTTTGAGGCTTATCTAATCCCCGGGGTATCCGTGAGGGTGACAGTGATATTAGTCATCGAATCAAATCTCTGTTGGTGGATAGATTTACCCCAGTAAAGATACAAGTACAGCATATACTGTACAGCAGTCGCGCACAGATCCCTTTTGCACCTGTCTCGGGTCCCGCAAAAATGATCGTACCCGCTCATTTTGTTCAAAATATTTCGTTTAGAGTTCCTGTAAAAAATCACCTCAATATAATATCGGAAAGGGTGTTTATGAATCAACCAACTTTGCTTCAAAATTCAGCCTAAATTTTGAAGCAAAGTTGGTTGATTCGTAAACACCCTTCCCGATATCAGATTAAGATGATTTTTTACAGGGACCCTAAACGAAATATTTTGAACAAAATGAGCGGATCCGATCATCTTTGCGGGACCCGAGACGGGAGCAAAAAGGGTCTGTGCGCGGCTGCTGTACAGCATATGCTGTACCTTTAGCAGCGTTCGATTTACCCCCATATCCAAACGAGTTTTTTTTTTTTTTTAAACCCTTCTCAACTACTAGTACTCTACTCCCAAGGAAATTGAAATACAAATAAAAGAATTTTAATTGTCGCTCCCCTGCTGACATATTTCCACGTGGCTAAGCAAATGAAGTCAGCGTAAAATTATTGGTGACCCTTATCCACCATGTTTATGTGGGGCCAAGTACCAAATGTATATAGATACCATGAAAATATGTGGTGGAAAAAGGTGTCGGGACACTACGTGACAATGCTCCAAGACCACGGATACGCCAAAAGAAGTAAAAGCAACCTGAAATGGCCCCTACATGAGGTGGACAAATCTCGGAGCAACGAATAAGTCCTTTTTGTCGTCTTATATGAATTTTTTTGATTTTAGTTTATATTTTTATATTTTCTTTATTTCTCTCATCTAGATAAACGACATGATGTAAAGATTTGACCCAAATTAGATATAAATAAATAAATAAATAAAAGAACATAATCAAAAGACCGTGTGAAAAAAAGCCAGCAATAAGTTAGGCCAAATTAACCCTTAAGTAACACAATCAAGAGGAACTTGTATAATTTAATCACAAGTCCCACATGCACATAAGATTCTACCTTATGTAAGTCTGTGCTTGAATTGCAGAGAGCAGCCCGTGTCACCTTCATCGTCTAAAAGTGTTTTTAATTGTTAGATTTTGTTAAATGTTCCGTTCACAGAAGAAACCATAAAAAATTGAGATATTAATTGCCGAGATGGACAATCCACATGAAACTGCAGAGGTTTTCTCTACAATCTAATTGCGGAGAAGCCGGATGTAATGTTTGGATATATGCTGGTGGGGCCTTTCAGGCAGTGTATACTGGCGACCACACTAACCAGAAATACCCAACAGTTTCCGCTCCCAACCCAACTCGTCATCTGCTCAACCTAACATGGATGCAGGACCCGCTAGTCCGGGGTGCACTACAAGGTTTTGTGCGGGGCCAAAACGACAAACTTATGCTCCCCCACTTCAGCTCAACACTCTTCTCTTTCTGCCCACGTAATGACGTAAAAAGGCACCGTTTTTTGGCAGGCCTGTGATGGTGGTGAGGTGGAGGTGGTTGGTCGTTTTGTGTGCCGAAGTCCGGTCGGCGGCCGTCTGAGCTCTCAATCGGGCGTGGGGCCGGCATTTCGTTGCTACGGGGCGGTACTCTTGCTGTTGAAGATTGATGTTGCTAGGGATTGTTTGGGTTTTTCTGCAGTTGGAGGTGGTGGTTTGCCCTCTTACCCTGATTGTTTCAGCCTTCACTGTCGTAGGCTGGTTCCCGCCGCCGGTCTCTACATCTGGGAGAGGCCGGCTCGGCTTAACGGTGAGGTTAGGCTCCGGTGGTTTGTACGGCGGTGGTTGCCGGTGTGGTTAGGGTTTAGTGGATTGGCTTGGGGCCGGCCCAGGTGTGGGCCGGCCCAGGTTTGGGCCGGGTTTAGGTGTTAAGGCTTTATTCTGTTTATTTTGGGTATTGAGTTGAGTTTTATTGTCTTAACTTTCGTGAACCCTTGTAGACCCTTGGGTGTTTGGGCTATGCCCCTGTGATGTATTTCCAACTTTTGGTTGGATTCCTTTTCCCCTTTCCCCATATTTTAATAAAATTTTCATCTTTTGCCGATCAAAAAAAATAAAAAAAAATAAACTAAATAAATTGCTTTGCATGCATATACTGCAAGGCATATACCAGAAAATTTGTTTAGATACAACAGTTACTTGTAACTTGTAACGTCCTTTCACATGGTGGATTCCATGTATGTGCAGGTCTCATTTCATGTAAAAGAAGCGTTACAAATAAATAAATAATTATTGTATTGACATTTTTTCACCATATATCAGGATGATCTGAATACAATGTCCAGATTGACAACTTTCCCGCGATTATTTCTACATGTATATTCAACACACTTTGGTATCTTAACCAACACCCAATGGGGCCTATTAGGATTTACCAAAAAACGAAAAAAGACGCTCTATCTGTCTTACAGAGTGACGATGGTGTCATAATTTGAGTAACAACTAGGGTTGTAGACGAACCAAACAGCTCGCGAGCTTGGCTCGTTTAGTAAACAAGCTGAGATTGAAATCAAGTTTTCAGCTAAAACTCGGCTCATTAAGGATGACTTGACTCAATTAAAGAAGCTTGTTTAGTAAATGACTCAGCTCAGCTCAGCTCAATAAGGGCTTGGCTCGTTTACTACCCTACTCACAACAGGCCGAGCAAAAAAAATTGAGTCAACAGTTATCTTCTAGGCAATTTGTTTCTCCCAATCATTTCCAGTTGTATCGCAGCAAATTGTTACTCCTACTATAAATAAAACTAGTCTGAACCAATCCGAGGCTGGAAATCTTATTTTCCCACAATTTTATGATGGACTCAGCCCCGTTCTGTTAAGGTCCTTGCTATTTTTGAAGTACTTATTTTTCACTTTACAAGATATGTAATTCTCTTACAATATATCACCTTTAAAACAAAAAATAAGTTTATTTCTCTTAACAAAACGGGGCCTCATCTGCTACTCCCATCCAAAAAAACCCTGCTTCCCCCATTGTAAATTTCAATAAAAAGCTATCTTCATTTCATCCTTGCAAGTGGTCAACATAAGAAATATTTTCCTAGAAGAATAAAGCTGCAGAGAAGCTTTCAGTGAAGCGAATACCATCTCTTTAAACATGAAGTTGCTATCCATACAATAAACAAAACACCACCACACGCTTCTTAAACTGTACAGTGGTATAAAGAAAACCAAACAAAAAGGATTCAGCACGATCGGCCAATTTAAGCACCGTAGTCCATGTCGTAAAATTTGTCTTCGGAATAATACACAGCAGTCACTGTATTGCCCCCGAATTTCCTGCCACCAAGTGCATCCTTTGCGCTGGCACAACCGGAGGTATCAGCATACTCTAAGAACACCTGTAAATCAAACCATAATTAGAGGCAACAACCATGTTCGAAGAAAGTAAGAAGACTACAACCACAGGTTTGGAGTTCAACCTATATGATATATGAGTAATAAGTACATGGAATTGTTCCCTTCAAAATCCCAGCTAAGAACTCATGATAAATATGAGAAAATAGACGCCATGAGCGTTTTCACGGGTCATGCATGACACAACTGAACTCTATCGTGTACATAGGTGAACAGTATGGCTACAGAGCATGTAAATGCATATAGATTTGTATATAGGTGTACATGCGTCTTTGCAAGATATATATGGTGCCGTGTATACTGTTTCTCACTAGAAAAGCAGGCCCTCCGGGATATGATGTATGTGGGTTGAATTTATTTGGCCCATGTGGTTTGGGTGGTGTATTCTTTGCTACTTGCTTGAAGGGCAACAATGCAAGGAAAGTCTATAAAAAGATGGAAATAAGAGAGAAAAATACAGTTGACTACTTTCCAATTTCATCATAAACAAAATTGAACATGACTCCCCATGCTACATGAACACAAAAATGCACATATTACAATAGAGACGCATTTAACTAGAATTGCAAGAAACAAATCAGCATGTTATGTGATGGTCTGTCTAATTAAGAGTGAACAACAATCAATACAAACCGGGAGAGCAGAATTTCACTATACAAATTCATCACCTTAAACAGACCCGTGAGCAAGATGACAAGAACTGCGTCCATCTCAACATAATGTTCTTACACTTTGAGTTATGGCCTTAAAATGAAGACATAAGAATATAATAGGAAGCACCAATTTCCCTTTCACCGAATCCACCAAAAAACAAAGGCGGAGCCACAGTTTTTGTCCAAGTGGGCCAAAATTTTTGAATCACAGGAAAAATGTAATAAAAGACTCCAACTATAGGTACAAGTTATATTTTCTGCAAGTTTAGTGGCCACAATCAAAGATTTAATAGTTTTAGGGGAAAATCTACCCAAAAAAACTTTGAGTCATACGTCAAAATCTAACAACTCAGTGGGGTCTGTTGGAATTTGTCCCACATTGGTTAATTATCTCCTCCAAAACTAGTATATGAGCCTGGGTGGCCTCTCCACTCCTTGCCAATTGATTTGGAGTTGGATGCTTTAACATGGTATCAGAGCTAGGGTTTCGGAGAATTTATTTCGCCTTGTTTGTGCCATAAGTGCACCGTTGTTTGTTGCGATCCAACTGTTATGGATCGTTTGTTTACCTCTCAACGTGCGAGTCGGGGGTCGCAAGTGCGGGGGAGTGTTGGAGTTTGCCCCACATTGGTTAGTTATCTCCTCCAAAACTAGTACATGAGCCTGGACGGCCTCTCCACTCCTTGCCAATTGGTTTGGAGTTGGATGCTTTAACAGGGTCAATTGTAGTTTATGGTGGCCAAGGTAAGTATAGCCAAGAAAAAAAGAGGTCAGCTTCTAAATTTTTTTTTTTTTTTGATAAATAGCTTCTAAAATATTATGACTTCAATATAGACAATAATATAATCTAATAACTAGTTTGTGTCTTTGTGATATGGGACAAGTAGAGTCATGGTGCGTTTAAATTTGAGGGCTGCCCTGGCCACCCCAGCCCCCCTCTGCCTTTGTTCCTGAACCTGGTTCTGCCCCCGCCTAGATATCAGGACTTCTACTCTAAAATGGAATGTAAGCAGAGAATGAGGATGTTCATGATCAAAGGATTTTCGTAATCTTAGATGAAGTCGACAACAAGAACCAATCCAATAAGCAATAAAAGGAAATTGTTCACCCTGAATTCATAACACAACAGAACACTTCTTAAAAGTAATCTGCTGAGTGAAGAAACTGCACAAAAAGAGAACAGGAGGTTGGGGTTCAATCCGCCAAAGCCAAACAGCAACCTATCATTTCAGATGTAGCAAAAAAAAACACATACCTTTCCAACACCTGCAACCTGCTCTCCATTTGCAGCCGGGCGGGGAATAACGACATTTTTCAATAGTCCTAAAACATTCACCCATAAAAAGAGATTGAATTACCAGATTGGTTACCCACTTCTTTAACAAAGTTATTGTACACATGCTTTACACATATTATGTATAATATGACAACATAGGGGCAATAAGTAATCAGCCATAGATGCAAGTCCTGTAGCCGTGAACATCAACGGCATGACTTCCATTTTGAAACAAGGAGGCTTTCCTGGGAAAAACTAAAAACATTCTAACACAAAAGCTACTTCAAGAATTATTGTTATAGTGGTAAATAACCTAATAGTTAGTTCATAAACACTAATCAGATTTATATCAGTGCTTTGAAATATGACATATAAACTATATAAGTGGAGTACAAGTACAGGCTGAGTTTCTTTTGTTGTTAAACCTTTACAATACTGCAGTAACGACCACATTTGTGCACCAGCTGAGGTGGCATCTTACATGCCCAAATCACATGTGCTATGTTGGGTCCATCCCAAGATTGGTTTAGTGTCATGTAAGAAGCCTTATTGGATGGTGCACCTATGTGATCACCATAGAATTACTCAAACTTTATCTAGTGTGTATCTATTTCAAATACTAGAAGTGGTCCAAGTTGCTCAAAGCTAAAACCCCAATGAAACAGTCTTTCGCAAACAACCACGCTGATTATCTTTTTGCTAGAATGATGTTAAGACTGGGTTTGGACGAGGTTAATTTTTGTTAAAGACAGTCGCTATTATTTAACTTTTGGGTTCCTTTTTGGGAGGGGAATCGGATAAGTACAAAAATATGGACCAAGGTTGAAAAAAGCCCATAAGACGATGCTAAAGACACTAAAAGACTGTCTTTTTCGAACTTTCTTCGTCTTTAGACTATATTGCTATACTTTTCCGATACATGTAAGAGGAGACAAACAACGTAACGTGAAAAAATTGACCCGGATCTAGTAAAAATTAAGAGAGAATAACCAAATAGTCTGCCAAAAAGACACAAAAAGTTGGCCCAAAGGGCACCTAAAAGCAACTGACACTAAGGCTGTGTTTTGTGAAGGAAAAAAGGAAAAAATTGGACAAATTAGGATATGTTTTAACACCTATTCTAACTTTTTTTTATCCCTACAAGTTCCAGAACCAAAACAGCCTACAAGAATTCAGGACAGCCATCTTTCAAATAAATTCGGAACTTATGAGGATATATAAGTTCTATAAGTCGACGTCAAGCACAATAGGTCAAAACACACTTACCAAAAAAAAAAAACAGGTCAAAACACAAGCAACAAACTACTAAGGGATAAGGCATATACCAAACTTCCCCCCTTCATCCCTCATGTCTTCTAATATCTCCTCGTAATCTCCATCATCCATCAGTTCATCAGATGTAATTACCTTTCAGGATACCCAAAGTGAATCATCATTAGCAGGACCATAGCTAATCACTATAAGGAAGTAGGGGAAGAAGTGAAAAAGAGTTGGAATTCAGAGGTTAACAGTACCTCAGTCAAGCATAGAACTTTTGTTGGAGTCTCTCCAGTTGTCATAGGCCCTATCCCTATTCCAGGAAGATTCACACCACCAGCTTGCAAGGTCATTTTCTATTAAAAAAAAAATAAGTCCAAATTCATCACTCAGTACTAAAATGGTAGGAAGCTAACCACGAAGGGAAAATAGCATAGTTCCTTACCTGCAAAGCTATATGTTGTTGTGCCTGAGCTAATATACTTTCCTGTTCTGAGTTAACTGGCTCATTGCTGAAAGAAAAATGACAAGGCATCAGCTGTGTAAATAGGCATGTTTAGCTAACATTATTCCAACAGTATTTCGCAATTCCTACGCACTACATATGCCACAGACAACATATCAATCTCAAATGCCACTAGATTGATCAAATTTGAAGCTATGTCGGCCATTGCCAACAATAATCTATAGAGATGAAATATCCCAAATTAATTGCCACAATGAGGAGAAAAGATGTCTCCTCGCCTCAAATTCCAGAGTGTCATAGGAAACAAATCAGGCAAAACCACATTTAATTTCTAAATACATGGAACTATAAACCCGAAGACCTATTTTTGTTCCAAAGGAAGATTTTAATAAAGCAAAATAACACAATGAGTATGAACACAATCACATGATAAGGCTAATTTTAAGAATCTGTGTAATCGACTGGAATAACTCCATCATTAAAATGCCATTGCACATGAAAGATTTGAACTACTGAAGATTTCAGCATATAACACCTCTGCCTCACAAACCAAAAGAAAAAACAATATAGAAATTTTAAGTTTTAAACTAGAGTTCCAGCGCATACCAACTGAGACACAAAATGGTAGCAAGCAAGGAAATAATACGAAATTAACCAACAGAAACTTCGACAAAGAACTGCTGTCGTCAAAGAAAACTTATCCTTTTTTCCATCCAATTTATTAGAGAACACCAACCTCATAGTGGCACGCCGGACAGTTAAAGTCTTATCCCCCATTTTCAAGCCATTAAGAGCAGCACAAGCAACGTCAGTTGCCATTGGATCCTGAGGTAAATATTAGCCAACATTCAGCAATTAAAGTGAGGAACGCCCATCAGAAATACATATAAAATCTAAAGTTACAACTGTATGGACAAGAGAAGTAACTTCAATTTTATAAAGCACCATGTCACAATGAGAAAACTGAAGGCAGCTTTCAATAGTCATGAAGATGGAGCTTTATTTTTAAAAGATTGGTAGAATATTTGCTTCTCAGGATACAAATAAACATTGAGAGCTTTGAAAACTTCTTGGACAGCAGCCCAACGGGAAACTTTGAAGATACAAAACGTTAGCTTCATTCACCTTATAAATGCAGAAACCGTATCCTTTGGAATTTCCCGTGTCTCTATCCTTGACAAGATCAAACCCACGCAACGGTCTGCATATTTACAACTAGAACTTGTGATTACCATAACAGAAAAGATGGCAATGACCACGAAATGGATATCCTAATGCCTCAAAAACTGTAGATCATCCATCAGACACATAGCGAAAACAAAATGACTGCACAATGAAAATTGAATGAAGAAAAAATCTTAGGAAGGAATAAATGGCAGAATGATGCCCATACCCAAAGGACTCCAGCAATTCCCGTATCTGTACTTCAGTAAAGTAGTATGGCAAGCCACCAACAAAGATACGATCAGGTCCCTCAACTCCACCAACCATACTAGAAATGAATCAGGAGTCAGCATGCCAGAATTAACCCAATCAACAAATAGATCAAACAGCCAAAATGGATTTGAAAAACTGGAGTTAAAATGCATTGGATGATATTCCAATAAACAAAAGCAACAGAACTAAATTGAAACAAAGAAGGTAAGACCTTCAAGAATAAGCAAGGATTTTATTTTTGGAAGAACAACATATTTCAGTAGTATCGGTACAGACAGCCTTCTTTTGTATTACTTGTATCGTAGAGGGTCCCCTGGATGATATCCCTTCACTTAATGGCCTCCTAGACTCAAAGATAAGAACTTCAAGAAATAGCAAAAGATTTTATTTTTGGAAGAACATAATTCAGTAATTCTGTACAGAAGGGCTCATTTTGTATCCCATGTACCGGTAGAGGGTCCCCTGGATGATATCCTTTCGCTAATTGCCTCCTAGACTCCATAATTCAAAATTTAACAGCACGGTTCTTGTCAACTACTCCAATCCTTTTATTGATTGATTGCTGACATGTAATTAGTTGGTCCAGGTCCTTAAAAGCAATCCCTAGTTCGCCAACCTCAGGTAAAATACCGCTTTTGCCCAGTATGACTTTGTTAGTTGTGAGTGGCACTCCACTTTCCCGGGCCTGGGAATGGTAGCATCGTGTATGCCCCAATTTCTCGTTACATCACTCATTCTCCTCCAGTGTCACAGGCTTTTTATTTGATGATCAATAAATTTTGAGAAAACTTTACACATACAAGAAAATGAAAAGTAGCATCCACTTACAACTCCTACAAAGATATAAACAAGTAGAGCAAAATTTCAATGTTCTAACATTTGATTTTGTGCAGTAAGTGCTACAACATAACCATCTTTGGTAGATTGAATCATGAGAATATAGTGAAGGGAAAAAAGACAACCACACCAACTTACCCAGGTGTTAGTCTAACAGCAGCCAAGTTAAGGTGAGGGTTTGGTTGGCTAGGACCAAGTGCTGCAGCTAATGAAGGGTTGTAGTCTGTAGGCCTTCGAACCCTCACAGAGACTCCCTATCATGATTGGAGAAGAGAGATCAGACACAATCACCAGTGCTTTATAAAACTCAAGTTAACCACTGAGCAACCAATTGATTAACAAGCTGAAGTCAACTGTCTATGCAGAATCAACATTAGAAAACTCAAGTCAACAATTCTTCAAGTTCTGTGTTCTAAAAGATACCCATAAGCAATTGAAAGAAAATGAAAGGGCATGCATTTGATGGTGTGTCCAGCAGAAAAGACACCATTTCAATCCCAAAAGCTTTGAAGTTTGTACCTAACGTAAAGTAAATGCTGATTATGGCTTACTATCATAGGCCTCATTGAAATTACAAAGTTATCAGCAAACAGAAGCAAAAAATTCTTGACAATGACCACCAAGAACTTGTTACAGCTTAAATGTTCATGGTTCCACCACAGGTAGACGACTTCTACTTAAGTTTTGTAAGAAGAGAGAAAAACACAGAAGAGCAGAATTTAAACTTTTTACAGCGTATTTTCATTTCTACTCCCTCTGTTCGAAAACGCTCGTCACTTATACTATTTTGGGATGTTTCAAATTGTTAGCCCTCTTTTGAAAAGTCAACACAAAATGTATTCAATCTTCCAAAATAGTCCCTTTACCAATAACAAAGATTTCATTCAAAAGTTGAAATATAAGGGCATTGTCGGAAATAAATGTATCTTTTTAAGTGTGAATGCATTTAATGCACGTCTCCTTAAACAGTTGGATTCTCCAAAAGGGACCAGCAATTAGGAACAGAGGGAGTATCAATTTTCTTCAATTACATTTTCCAGCCAATTGTTGATATGATTGTGCGTACAAGAGAGAGAGAGAGAGAGAGAGAGAGAGAGAGAGTTTTGCATACCTCAAATACAATCCCATCTAATGACATTGCATTACTTGCTTCTTCAACAGTTCTCATCTCCACAAATGCAAATTTCTTTTCATGATTAATGTACACATTGACAACAGCATCACCTAAAGTTAATATCGAATAATGCCTTACATCTTACAAAAACATGGGAGGAAAATGGAACACATTTGTTACAATATTTACAGTTTTGAAGCAAACTTACCAGTGCCGGCAGAATTTCCCCCGATAGCCGCCATAACACTACTAAAAAATGTTGCGATTGTCTGCTTGAAAAAACCATAGTAAATGAAAAGGCGAAAAATAATATAGACATCACAAATATTTTAACAACACAGAGTAAGTCATTGAGTAGTACTTTAGAAGAGAACAAGAAACTAGATTGTGATTGAATAACCATACATTGCGAGAACCTAAATTCCTTGAAATGTCAAAATACATATCAATGTAATTGTTAACAACTATAGTTAACACATGTCTCCAGTACTATTACAAACAAACATCAGAATCCAACCCAGAAAATTCATTATGTTCCTCTCTTTATTCCAGACAGTAGTGTCAATCCTATTTGGTTTCTTTATTAAACCAATCTCCCATTCATCCAGGAGAAAATAAAGAGCATTTTGAACATTAAAAAAGGTCTTTGAATGCAGATACCATATCAACTTCCACAGTTCTCCTGAAGACATAAAGAACATAACAAACTCATAAAAAGAAGGTTACCTACTTGAGACACCCATCAGGAAATAAAATATGTTCTCTATGGGGTAAAAGTAAAACTGCATACATTCCCTTCTGCAAACTAGTAATGTTGTTTCTTGGAGTTGGTCTAAAGCACAATTGCAGAGAACACCCCAAACTATTTGCAAACCTAACAATTCACGCTATGGTACTCTCGAAACATGCAAACAATTTCTTTTCTACAGAAGACAGGCGGGGAAAGAAGTATTTGAAACTTGGACATAGTGCGACAAAAAGAAAGGGAGAGGAATGAGAGAGGAAAAAAGAAAATTGTTTTCCTTTATGATTTTGTATATAATTCTTTGCAATTGTTTAGATTATTGTTCTCTAAATAACAAGGAACCAAGAAACAGAGGAGGACTGATACATGGGACTAAGAATTTCTCACTTCCATCATATACCTTTTCTTCAATGGTAACCAACAATGCATAATGGTTTCCGTGGAATTTACTTTTCTATTGTCCTTCCCAAACCCATTAAACAAACGAAGTGCACAAGAAAGACATGACATACAGTTCTGAACCAAGTAAAAATGTTACAACTACAAAAAAAAAAAAAAGAAAAGGAAAAAGATACATAGAAAGGAATTGATAGAGAATCTCTGACGAGTATCAAGTCATCTATTATGGGACTAGGCTATGTAGGAAGCAGTAGCCACAAGGGGGAAGAGTCATAGTTGATTCAAAATAACCCAAAATAGAATAACAATAACCTGCTCATTAGCCAAGGGAGGTAGACCACCAACGTAAACTCTGCGTGCATGCCTTGTAGCCTATAGAGAGGGAAAAGCTTGAAACAACCTTACTTCGCGATAGTGTAAGATAAATGAAACGTCACGATATCTACCTGCTGAGTCATAGCTTGGGCTGGCATCAAGGAAAGAGCTCCCAATGGATTAACCTAACAAAATTAACTTGATTAGCCAGATAAGGATGCAATTGAAAGAATTTAGTGAAGTAGCTGTCACCACCTGTGTCGCCCCAAAAGGAAGCATGTTTTGAAGTATTCCAGGCATTGCTTGAGGGACACCTGTCAATTGTCCTGCATAATTGAACCGTAAAAACAAAAACAGTAAATTCAGGAGAAATTTAGCAATGTGTTGCTACTTTGAGTCAAGAAGCAACACATCAGAAGTTTAAAACTATTTACATAATTATAAACAATGCACAAGCTTTTAAGTACCAAAAAAAACTATACCGTACCTATAATTATATAGCATTCAGGCAATACAGAAAGAAATTAATTTCATCAGTGCAGATGCTGGAGAAATATTCGTAAGTCTACCAAATAATAACAGTTGCCGGTTGATAGCGAACAAGATCCAGCTAATCGGTGCATTGGTTCCTTGTTGAACATAAAATCTACAGTGGAGTCACGTCCATGGGAAGCACAATGGGAAATGAAGCCCAACATTGCCTTCTTACCCAATGATACACAAAAAGACAAACAAACAACCACACAACACAGCCAAACAACACAACAACGGTTCTCAGTTATGATAATGAGGAATAAGATAAGAAACAGAATAACAATATGCAGGATGACAAAATAAATCACAAATGCTAAAACTCCTGTAGTTAATGATGCTGGGTGACTAAAGAATAGTGGGACTTTGCTTCAATAGCCAACTGCTAGATAGCTAACCTGGGATTGCACCAACACCAAGAAAAGATGTAACAGGTGGTGCCATGTCAAAACCACTTGTTCGTTTGCTGCAGAAAAAGATACAGATGCAACACGTCAACTTGGATGAAACAGCTTCACAAACAACATAAAACAACCAAACTTTCCAGTGTAACTTTTAACAAGCTCCAAAATGTTCTTACTTCACACTCTCTTGCCTTCGTTTTTTTTTTGTTTTTTTTTCCGGTAAAGCTCTTGCCTTTGTTTAGTAGGCTAAACAATGAGAACTCGAAAACAAATTGATAAACAAAAGGATTCCATGAAATGCAATTGCTTACAAGATACGACAAGGAAGCAAAGCAGAGATATTAGATATACACAAAACAAGATGACACGCTGACACTGAAAAACAGCTAAGCACGAAACAAGACCTCATACACGAGGATTAGGTGACAAGTCCTAGTTTCTTTAACGTAGCAACTAAAAAAGAGAACAGTGCCCCGGTCACTCATAGACTGAAAAGACTTATTGAACAAGACCACAAACCTATTGAACAAGGCGATTCTCAATTCAGAAGATCTTCAACAAAGATGAAAAGTAACTCTAGTATATGCAAAAAAAAAAGTCATAAAAAATTGACACTTACTCAAAAGATGAAAGCTAACAGAGTAACCAGCTTATGCAAAAAATGTCACTTGTCGATTATTCAAATGGTGATTTTGGTAAGATGAGAGCTAACAAAGTAACCAGCTTATGCAAAAGATGTCAATTATCATTTATCCAAACGGTAATCAAATTTGTTAACGAACAAGCATAAATAACCAATACTTCATGCTAAACAACAGATGTTAGCCCACTAATGAAACAATGTAAGATCCAAGAACACTTGCACCCTACACAATAGGATCATATAATTTTCATTGAGGTCTAGAGGGCACATTACTACTAAGGCATAACAGTAGGAATATTTTAAGCTTTGAAAAAGATCATCAGCAAAGAGATCATATTTAAGACCTTTTGGAAGGAGAGCGGGAACGAGATCTAGATCTCTTTCTATATTTCTCGTTTGATCGAGAACGTGATCTGTGTCTATGATGCCTATCTCTGTCATGATCATAATCTCGGTGCCTGCAAAAGCAACTACTATTATGAGAACATACAACATAAGAATGCAAAATAGGAACAAGACATTGGCAGTTATCTGTAACACAACTTCCACAGTATGTGTCAATCAAGAAACAAGAGTGTGTCATCAGTTCCAAATCCCTTGCAATCATGGAGGATAACAGGCATGAATTATGGATACAGGACACTGATAATCAGAAATTCATAGCCATGAAGCAATGACAAACTATGACAATGAATAGGCCGGATAAGGGCATGTAAAAGTTTGCGAAAAGGGTAAGAAAATGAAAAAATGAAGAAACTATAAATTTTGTATCTCAACCTTTCATAATCCCGATTCGAGGAACGGCCATAACTATTTCTGTTCCTTCCCCTATTATCCCTCACATCTCTCTCTTTGTAGTCCCTGGGATGACGGTCTCGGTTCCAATCTCTTGACCTCTCACTGTTTGATTCACGAGATTTATGCTGCAATTATTTAACATAGCTAGTCAATAGCCTGCATACATAACCAAAGAATAACAGAGGAAGAAAAGTAAGGCCACATCAAAAGTTAAATTATACACTTCGTAAGGGGAGACAGCCATAGCCAACAATCTGAATCCGGGATGTAAATGAGAAAACCATTTTAACTTCAGACAAACCAAAAAGTCACCCTTCTCTTACTTTTGCAGAACTATATTGTATGTCAATGCCCTAGGCCTACATGCATAAATCTCCCACTCAGTTTGGATAGATAGTTTGGGAAGGAAGCGGAGGATATAGTGGGGGGAAAGTTAGTAATCTTACTTTTCCGTGGTTTTACAGAGGGGAAGTTATTTGTCTAAGATTGATTATACCCATTCAGAAAATAAACAAGACTTTAAAGTTGTTAAAGTAAGAAGAAGAGAATAGTAGTAAAAGTGCATAATACACCTCACTTTCCTCTCTTCATCATGGTTAAACAAAACAACCGGAGCTTCCCTCTTGGTTGCCAAACAATGGGAGTTTATCTCCCTTCCTTTCTTTCCCCACCTTTTTGGTTCCCCCTAGTAACTAGCACTCCCCTCCCCTCTCCATTCTCTCAATCCTAACTGAGTGTAAGCCAAAAATCTCATACGGAGAATGCCTCGATTCATTGTTCCTACTTCCAAGTTCAATGACGGAAACACCAAGAAACTATATTTACTGGGTCTGATTGCAACCAAAATGCTTACCTAAAACTTTCAGAATTTTAGATCAAAAGTTTTGCTTGTAATAAGCATTATCACTTTAGCTAATCTATATAGTAGGTACAAATGGTGAATTGATTATTTGAAAATGAAATCTGATCCACATCACTCCCCTCTTAATAACCTTGACACCACAAATCAAAAGTGCCACTAAGGAGTAAGGATCTACACACTCAACCAGTGATATCAATTAAACACAACATAATCATTCCCTAATCACAGATCCAAAAATTTCGAAGGGTATTGGTGTAGTTATGATGCAGTTCGGTTACGGTTATAGTTTGGTTTCGATTTCCGGTGCTGTCATCGCATGAAATCTAAACCATAACCGAACCAGCCATTTTTCCGAAATCAGAAATTAGAAACCAAAACCAAAACTACGGTTAAAAATTCAGTTAAAAGCCGCACCAATCGGTTCGGCACGGTTCTAAGGTTCCGGTGAGATTGTCATCCCTAATTATCATGCCTTATTCACAGATCAAAAATCTCTACCTCCCACTTCAGATCATTCAATCAGCAAGAAAATAAAGCCAAAAAAAAAAACCGTAAACCAATAACCTTGTGACGGTAGGGGGACGACCCTCCGCGTCCATGGTCGTCGCCTTTGCTGGTATGCCGATCGCCGTCGTCGTCGTAGCTAGACATTAATGGAATCTTGGTACCTAGAAACCCTAATCCTTGGCGCTAATTTGTTTTCCTTGTGTCTAGAGTGGAGAGAGAAGATCAATGTGTGCCCTAGATCGGCATTTAGTGTAGACAGTTGGAATGCTCTGTTCGGGTTTTGTCGGCGAAATGGGCTCTGGTGGTTTATAATTGGCCCAAACGTAGTCGATTCGTTGGGTTGGGTGGATAAGTTACGAATGGCCAGGTGAACAGGCCCAGTAGATGAAGTGATGGGCCGGCCCAGCATCTGAAGTGATGGGCCTCTCGTATTGTCTTTTTGGTTGTTTTTATTCGTCTTAACAAAAAAAAAATTGGAAAGGGAAAATGACGGCCCATAACGTGTTTTGATAATTAATACCAGCCAATGACATTTTCAGCATGTCCTTGACGGGTATTAATTATCAAAACACGTCTTTAGCCGTCATTTTCCCATTTGGAATAAACACGTAGCCCAAAGTTGGAAAAAGCTACAAACATCCTATTCGTTTTGGGATTTTAGATTTGGATTTGTAGGTAATGGGTATGGAGAGAAATAGAGTAATAATTGAAAATATGGGTAATGATTGGAGAGAAAAAAAATGAAAGTAATGATTGGAGATATGGAATAACTAGTGCTAACCCGTGCCTACGGCACTACGCATCCCCGTTGGAAGGGGATGGCAGTTGTGTGATTTAGGTGAAAACCATAGGCACTTAACCGGGAAGTGGGAGGATACACTACATCATTTAGATCAAATGAATCTAAACCGTTCCAACAACTTGTCCCCACACCCTTCTGTTTTATAATAGAGATATGAGTGGATAGAGAAATATGATAATAATTAGAATTTAAAATCCAAAACCCTTAACCGAACAAGGTTTAAAGACTGTGAGCCCATAGTGAACTTTTAATTTGTCTCATTTTTATACTTTTCAAATTACTCTCGTCAAGATAGGCGATTGCTCCAAGAAATTTGGCCCGGATCTAACAATAGTAAAGAATAAAACAACTAAAAAGACAGAATCTAAGAAGACATCAAAAAGTTAAGTCGAAGAACACAATTTTCAGAACATTGTTAAATGTATTACGGGAACCTCCAACTTCTGACACACACACACACACAAAAAAAAACCATATTTTTTAATGAACAACAATAATAGATGATAGCATGTTGCGTCTTTATTTTAATTAGGAGTGAAAAAAACCCGGTAAATCGTAAGATGACAAAATTGTAATTATAGAAATCAAAATATATGGGGCTAAAGAGAATTTTTCATAGCTATATGGATATGGGTGTAAAGAGAGATTGAGGCCAAAGAGGATATCTTCGAGTTCAAAAATAATTAAGCCTCCTACATTCTTAAGTAAATTAATTACTATCTTATTTCTTATTTTACGTGGAACAAACATTCATCCAGTTAATAGAAAATACAAAAAAAGTTGAATATGTTCATGGTTGTTATTTGAAGATAATGAATAGAAAGAGAGAATACTCCTATGTGTAGTATGTATAACTGGGTAAATAATTCATTTAATTTGTGTAAAGAAGGTGGTGCTTCGTGCTTTTAGGCACGGGCAAACCCTAGTTTTATATACATGTGTGACAACTTTAGCTCCTGTCTAGAATGGTTACTTGAGAGGGTCCAATTTTTTAATGATCCTATATTGCATGTAGTGGTGGAGGAGCATGAGACACCTTATATCGAGCGAGGGAGTGGGAATTAGGGGTGAAAAAATTTGGTAAACCGAGCTGAAAGTCGAAACGGGCCAAAATAGGTAATTTAGTTTGGTGCAAACGGTTTGGTCCAATTTGAGTTTTAGCCAAACTAAAAAAGAATTGGTTTGGTTCGGTTCGGTTTGCCACATTCCGATCCAAAAATAGATCAGACCGGACCGAATATCACATATATAGTTAACAACAAAAATAGATTGGGTTCCTATTATGAGTATTCTCTAAGGTTCTGATGTGCAACGCCTCCTCATCTCTTTTGATTTTGATCTTGTTGATGAGAAACGTAGGGTTGCTTGCAAGTATTGCTCTCAATGATTCAGTTTGATATCTTGATTCGTTCTATTGTTGTTTCTAGTGGTTAGTTCTCTCACTCTTTAGTTACTTTAGTGTTTTGCATACTTTTGTTATAATTTTTTCTAAGGCCTTCATCAATTGCACGGAAAGGATAAAAAATAATAGAAAATCAAATTTTTTTCTATAACTTTCTGTGTGCAGTTATCAGGAAAGCTGTAGGACCCACAATTTTAACTTTTCGATTGAGAAACACTTTCCTACAAAGTAGGTGTTGCTAAAATGAAGGAATTCTTACTTTACTGCAAGATTTCTAGTTAAAAGAATACATACAGGAAATTAAATTTCATTTTCCTTTGCTTTAGCTCATTTTACTTTTTCTAGGTATGAACCAAATTTTCTACATATTATTCATGACAACTAAACGGAGCCTTAGAGTTCCCGACAACTGAACTGAGCCTTAGAACAACTATTGTTGTATGTTACATTTGCTAGTTAATTTTCTGCTAGGTCATTAAAAAAAAAATGATTTGTATATGAAAAAATAAAAAATCTTTTGATTGAGTGGTGCTTGCGCATAAGTAATAAACTGAAAAAATGGGAATTAACTTGTCAAATCAAACCCAACCAAACCAGATCGAATCATTAGCATTGAGTTTGATTTGGTTTGTAAAATGTTCAAACCAAACTATTTAGGCAAGTATTGGGAAGGTTTCACTCATATCGCTACAGATTCAACTCTTGTCCATTTTGTATGGTCTAGTTTCGTCCAATTTTTTTTTGGATTTACAGGTCGCGTAGGGCCCAATTAGACGATTCAAACCGTTCATATTATAGAACTTGGCAATACGAGTACCCATACTGAAAATCGTTGTGATCGGATTTGTATTGATCCCTGATCGGAGCGGACTTTTTCTATAAAATGGAATTAGGCACACTGGATAAGAATCCAATTGTTGCAAGTTAATATGTTCCAATCAGATATTAATACAAATCCGATCAAGATGATTTTCGGCATAGTTATTCGTATCGCCAATAAGTTCTACAATATGAACGATTCAAATCATTGAATTGCACCCTACTTGACCTGCAAAAGAAAACAAAAAAACTGGACCATACCAAACCGGACGAATCCACACTCCTATTAGGAATGGGAAATCCTGCAATGCTGCAGGAGCTGTAAGGTAGCTGATCCGGTCGTTCATTTTGACATTGACAACTCAAATTTAATCAAAGCTCTCATTGATCCGAATTATTCATTGTTCGAATTAATATACGAGTCATCCATCGCCAAAATGAACGACCGAATCGGCCGTTCTATAGCCCCTGCAGTGCGGAAATGCCCCGGTCCCTACCCCTACACCAATTCACAACATACGGAGTACAAAAGTAGGCAAATCTCTGCTGCTTGAACCAACAAAAGTAGGCAACAATAGAAAAAAACACCCAACAAAAGTAGGCAAAGGTTGTCCAGTAGTACGGTGGCGTGTACGGATAGGCAGATTATTACTCTCTAAAATTTGTGTGGTTTTTCATTCCAGAACAGCAAACATACATACGACAAACCCAACCATCCGTCATTAATACTGTGGGACCCCAAGGGCGGAGATACATAGTGAACGGAAAGGACGGCGGCCACCGCACGTGTTCTTTTCAGTGGATCGGTCCCCACTTCTCCAGTTTTTTCCTCCGCCGATTTCTACTTTTTCCTTGCGCTTATCTGGAAAGGTACGGTCCAGGGAATGATCAACGTAAGCGCTGACGCACGAACCCTCGAATCCTAGGACTCGTTTTCTTTTCTTTTTTTTTTTATAAACAAAAGGATGGGAGGGGGCGATCAGCGTAGCGACTCCCCTTGGACGTGACAATAGGGGCTCCCTACCCGCTGTTGAATGTCCGGTTCGAGCCATAGCTACTGTCCGGGAGGACAGACCGTCACCACAGCACCACTAAGGTGACTAGTTGGCCAAAGGCCTCCATGCAAATCCACACAAAGACCCAGCAGTGACATGGGTGGGATTCGAACCGAGGTCCGTGCACATGGAGGAGGGGAATTAGAACGGCTTCTAGCAGCTTTGCTCTTTTTTTGTCATAACTGCAATTACCCCAATGATTTGTGCTACTCTCTCCTTCTTTTACAGTTTTACCCTTTTTCTCTCGTTTGAATTGCTTTTTTTTTCTTTTGCGTTACTTTATACTAGTAGAAACTTTGGCATGGTCTTTTTGATATTATTTTTACAATCATTCTACCTCACATTCAATTACACACTCACACTCATAATAGGGGTGGATCACACACTCACAATAAGGGTGACTGTGTAATTGGCTGTGGAGTTAGAATTTTCGTTATTTTTAAGGGTTGTTTCAGAACTCGTAAGGTGTTCCAAAATTCGTAGGGTGTCTTACCAATTTTAAAATAGCCCTTACCGATATCGGATTGAGCTAATTTTTTTCAAAAATCCATAAAAAATATTTTAAGAATAACTTGCAGTTTGAATAGTCTTTTTAATACTTGTAATGGGCCCTGCAAAAATCATCAATTTCTTGCTCATTTTAACTACACCAAACAGGATCCTTGCTGCAGCAATTTCTTGATTTTTTTGGGCCCATTACGGACCCTACAAGAATGATTCAAACTGTGAGTTATTTTTAAAATATTTTTATGGGTTTCTAAAAAAAATTAGCCCAATCTGATATCGATAAGGAATGTTTCAGAATTTTGTAGAATTTTTCAGAATTCATTAAATTCTATAAGAACTCAGAATATACCAGAATCATGCTAGTGAAAAAACTTAAAATGAGATCGTCAAAAAAAAAAACAGAGTGTACACTATTCAAAAGGGTTATTGCCCTGCTATGGTACACTATTTTTGGTGTACACCAAATCTTGATAAATGATTAAAGTTGCTCAATTTTTCGAAAACAATTTTTAACGGTTTATATAAAAAATTAGCTCAGTCGGGTATCAATAAGAACTTGATTAATTATTTGCTCAATTTTCTATCAGTCGTTACTGATACCTGACCAAGCTAATTTATTACAAAAATCCTTAAAAGGTGTTTTAAGCAAATAAAGTGGCTCCAATCATTTGTGTCGGATTTTGAAGTGGATCCTATGGAACTACATTTTTTTATTGTTTAAGACATGTTTGGTTTAAGTTTTGCCGGAGATTTTATGAGATAATGAGTCAAGATATAAATAAAGAAATGAAAGTAATAATTGTATAGAAAATCAAAGCAAACAAGTCCCAGACTCCCCACGAGTTCAACAAGTGAGAGTGCCGAAAAGAAAAAAAAGTTGGCTGGAAAAAATGGGTAATGTACTGGGAAACAAGCTGAAGGTTAATTTTGTCATTTGACTTCACCTGTTAAGCCTTGCAGTTGATCTCTGTCATCGCATTGAAAACCGAAGTGACAGGCAATAATTAATGGGCGCGTGACCCACACTAACCGGCGCTAACATGCGGCCGTTAGAGCATCCACAATGTAATAATCAAAATTAAAAAATTGCTAAAGTTAACAATGTATGTTTAAAAAAGTGCTCACATTGTAATAATCAAAGTTAGCAACCTCCTAACCAATAATCAAATTTGGGCATTTGAATAATCAAAAGTAACAATGTGGGACTTCACATTGCTAACTTTAGCAACCCTCTAATGAATAATCAAAAGCTGACATGACAAGTTTTGATTATTACATTGCGAATGCTCTTAGAATTTGCCTTTCGTTTAAAATAGTTTGTTTAGGATTCTTGAAAAATTAGCTCAATTCAATATTGGTAAATGCGTGTACGAAACATCTAATTTTGCTTTATAAAAGCGTTTATGAAACATGAAGCAAAGTTGGATATTTTTTAAATGTTTTTACCAAATCAGATTGAGTTGAACAAAATGAGCGATTTCAATCATTGTTTTGGAATACGAGACGGATCCAGAACCTGTATATACGTGATGTATGTACATGAATGTAAAGCAGTTTTTCTTTATTTTGAACATCACTCTTGAGTCTTGTAAAAATGCTAGTCTCTCATTGGGCACCGCGTATATGAACTATGAAGGACATACGTGTACACGAGACAACAACATGTGAGAGTGCATTTTGAATTGGTGTTGTATATACTTCATCCATTGCACTTTAAATATCCACTACAAAAATTTATACATTTTAAAACCATATATATATATATATAATATAATTAGGCATTTTGGGTTTTATTTTGAATATTTCTATAATATTTGGGTAAAAATTAGATGAGACAAACCTAATTGGGCTCTACATGACCAGCAAATAATTGGGCCTTTACCAATATTTGGCTTTTTGGGCTTTTTTATTTTTTTGATTTCTCTCGATGAGACGAATTAACCAAGGAAAAATGACAGTCAAAGAAGTGTTTTAATAATTAATACCCGCCAAGGATATGCTGAGAACATTTGTTAATACTGAAAATGTCTTTGACAGGTATTAATTATCAAAACACGTCCTGGGCCGTCATTTTCTCATTAACCAATAATTTATAAAAATTTGACACAAGACTAATAAATGCGAAAATACAAATCAGTGATATTTATTATGAGCTGTTAAAGTCAAATCAAAATGCACTCCTTTTGGAAATCGTTGAAATTTATTCAATTCATTCAATTGCAATACAATTGATTGATTTTCAACATTTTTTTTTCTCACTTTGAAGGTACTTTTTATAACTATCACTACAAGAAAATCGAGATCCACCATCGATTTTTTTTAGCAACGGTCGAAAAAACTGTCAGTATAGAAGGGATCTAATAACGGTATCACTCACAAATAGTTTCAACAACTTGGAACATTTTTACCTTTTATAACTGAATTATGAGATATTTTAGATTTGAAAACTTGAACGAAGTAAAAATGAATTTATTCAAGTGGTCAGAGAACAATGTCTACATGTATCATCAGATAGCAATAACAAAAGCAAACATCAATCATTGATTATCCATTTAGAGGTTTCTAAAGTTAGCAATGTCAAATCCCACATTGGTTATTTTTTGCCCATAATCAAAACCAATGGGCCCTCCAAACTTTTTCCCTTCATTTCACGCATATTTTTTGAAAAAGCGGTTTTGGAAGGAAAAAAAAACAGTTTATGTTAGAAACAGTTCAAAAAAAATAGTTTTTTGAAACAAAAAATAGTTTTCAAAAAACACACACTTTGTTCACTTAAGAACTGTAAATATTTTGAAAGAATTGTATTTACACAAATAGTTTTGAAATTTTAAAACTATAAATACAATTTTTTAAAAACAGATTTTGTGTAAAAAACGGTTTTTTGAAAAACACACTTTATTTACTTACAGTTTTTAAAATTTTTGAAAAATTTGTTTTTTGTAAAAAAAAAATTCTGAAAAAAACATAAAAAAAAAATCTGAAAGTTACAGTTTTTTAAAATTATTTTTTGAAAACATTGTTGAGAGAGGGAGAGAGAGAGAGAGAGAATGGAAGAGAGAGAAGGTTTTTGTGTAATGTTGGTGTACTTGATTGAGAGATAAAATTTGATTATTGACAAAACATTGCTAGCTTTGATTATTGAAGAGTCAAAATTTGATGAGTTGTTAAGAGATTGCTAAGTTTGGTTATTCCAATGTCACGAGCACTTTTTTGATCCAACATTGCTAACTTTAACAATTTTTTATTTTGCTTATTCCACTGTGGATGCTCTAAGAGGCTGCCATAACCAAACTAATTAAGCTCAACATATGACAATCCAAACCTGCTTCTATGCTACTTTATGGTCCATATGGTTGTTGAGGAATGACCATATTTTCAACAACTCAACAAAACAGCCATGGGAGGTGGGGGACTTAGTCAAAACTAGAGTCGCGATATGGATGAAGGCGAAATTCGACATCAAAGTCTGCACCGTGGAGGATTTTAAGGTTTTCTTAGATGGTTTTAGAAAAGTGAGGTTGTAACTTAGTCTTGAGGTGGTATCCAACTTTCAGTTGGATTCGTTTTTATTTTGTGTGTATCCTAGCTTCTTGAGCTATGATGCTTTCCCCTCGATGTACCCCCTTCGAGTTATATAAAATGTGGTGGGGTGGTTTCCGTCAGACTCCTTCGGATCTCTGTTCCGCTGCGTACCTGCACCAAGGCGCGAGGCGGTGGGCCGCCCCACACCCCTTCGACGAGCCAGTCAGTATACTGGAGAGAGGGAGAGTACTGTAGTAGGGTCTGAGATTGTGTACCTTTCTTAGAGTTTATCATTTTCTCTTTATAGACAAACATACTTGCTCTCCAAGTTAGGTGTGCACAACACATGTCCAAACCAGCCCTAACTCTGGAGTGTTCTAGAAGCTTCTAGAACCGACTGGAGGGATCTCTATGCAGCCCCCGCCCGGGTCGAACCGACCCTCTAAGCCCAACCGGCCCAGTTGCCCGACCCAAAGATTCGGTCATTGGGCTCGCGAACTGGGCCTCTGACACCGGTGGGCCGAACCCTTCGGTCCGGTCCACCTCTTCTCGGCTCAACCCACTACACGCACAGGGCCTAGGTCCAAACAGCGTGCATGAGTCCAACCCGTCATGCTCATCTCCTAGCCTTGCCGAATCAACCTGCGGGCCAACCCGTGGCCACACTATATTCGGCCCACCACATAAAATGTTTCGTTTGCCGAGCAAAAAAAAGAAAAAAACATATGACAATCCAATTAATAGGCCATAAGAGGAATAAATAAATTACTTTGTGTGTATTTTGCCTAGATTAATTTTTCCAAAAGACACATGTCAAGTTTCAAATTCGAATTGGTTCCTGGTCCTAGTCCGAGATCAGTGGTAAAGAATTGATATTTAGGGATATTTAATTTTTTTTTCCGCCATTTTTTTTCTAATTAGTCGTTTTTATAATAAAAATTGAACATTTATAGCAGTACAGCCATAAAACGAACAAAAAAGACAATGAAAGACAGTTTTCACAGTATTTTCAGATTTTTTTTCTTTTGTCTTGGTTAAGTTGTCAAGTCTTTTCAAATTTTAATTCGTAATGACCTCTCAATTGCAAATGTACGACAGTACGAGGGTGGCCAACCAGTCGAGTTGGAAATAGGAAGAATTTTTTAAAAAATATTTTTTAAAAAGGAAGAGAATACGGCATAACACACTTAAATTTCTTTTTCACCACATGAATGAATGTGACTCACGAAGGTTTTTTTTTTTTGAATCAGTCATATCATTTCAAGCCCGAAGGCAAAGATTACATCGCAATATACAGGAGTGCACCAAACTATCTAATCCGGGATTATAGAACACCCTGCAAAAGCAAATCAACGCTAGGTGCCGATATGACCCACGAAGGTTGAGTCTTTCACTTTACAGCTAGTCACTCTCACACTAGAATGTGTTGTCTCTGTCATGGAGAAAAGGTCGTACGTTTGTATGTAACCACTTCCACGTTTTCCTAGTGAATGAGAGAGAGCCACAAAAAATGAACAAAAGGACTCGGCTAATTTAGGAACACCGTGATTCCGTTCAATTTGTTCGGAATTTTTTTCCGAAGGGTTCATGTAAGAAATTAGTTCAGTCCGATATCGGTACGTAACTGTTTGATGCAGACGTTCTCTTTTTGGTCTTTGATCGGACGGACCAAAAAACAAAAGAGAATGTATGGATCAAGAATTACCGATATCCAGCTGAACGGGTTTTTTACAGGGACCCTTCAAATTTTTTTTTTAAAACAAAGTGAACGGCTCATAACATTTATGTGAGACCTCGAAGTGGGTCACACACAAGATGATGTATAAGTGTTGTACCCATAGCAATTTTGATTTTGAAAACAATAAAACAGCAGTTACTACCCATTGCAGAAATTGTGCATAGATCGATGAGTTTGTGGGACTTATTTTGGGGCCCAACACAAATGATTAGAGTGTGACAGATGTACATCAAGCACTTGCATGTGCTTCTGCGATATCTGACCGTCTGATCAATTTATCATTGGTATATCCTTTATTTGATTTTGATGTAATATATGTCTCATTTGTGTGCAGTATATAATTTTCTAGTTGTATTTTATGCACACGGGAGGTTGTAATTTGTATTATTGATGGAGTTCTTAAGAAAAACTCCCAAATTCTAACACATACAATATTCATATTTTACCATCTATCTCATGGTGATATTAGGTTTCTTTAAGGATTTTGATATTCGCGTTTCACTTTTTACTGATGGCGCTCCACTTTGTTCATGAAGTTACTAGTAACTTCATGTTAAAAGTGGAGCGCGAAAATCAGTTTCCTTCTTTAATTGCAAACTTAAACTATGACCATGAGGTTCTTTTACCACATATATGATTCATATGAAACATGAATTATGATCTATCAAAATCCTATTAATAACGTTTTCGATTCACAGAATTAGATCTTAGTACTAGTTATGGTGCGACTAAATTTCCAAACAGAAAACCTGGCCATTGGGCAGTAATTGATGGGTTTTCTTTAATCGCATGAGATGCATGTCAAAAACTTATTTACGATCCCACATCGGTTAATTATCACTTAATACTTCACTTTATAAGTTACAACGTTGCACCTTTTAAACGCCGAGCTTAGTAACGTGGGCTTGTAACCAAGTGAGGCATTAAAATGTTTGGATGGTGGTATTTGGGACTCTGATATGGCGGGTGCGCGCTGCTCTCTCTACTCCACAACTACATAATTGTGCGTACCCAACCCACCATGCCAACCCAAAATTGTAATATCGGGATTAAAGTGGGGGTCCCAACAAAACTGAATTTGTACTGAGAAGAGGGTTCATCTTTTCTAATCGCACCGATTAGAAGAACCCTACTACCAAACAAACATTTTTATTTTTTCATAACCTTGACTACCTTGTGACATCCATGAGCTCTACAGAAACTTATCTACGGCATGTTTTCATCGTAACCTTTGTAACTTGTAAGTTACTATAAATTTCAAAGGTGTTTTGGTGGACCATCCTATTCACAATCATGTTTTGAAATTTTTTCTAAAATCACGTTTTATTTTTCGGATTAATTATCCATCTTAACAAGAGAAGTCTAAAAAGTAAAAAAAGAAAAGAAAAAAGATTCACTAAAGACAAAAAATACCAAACAGCTGGCATTTTTTTTTAATCTATATCGTCGACTTATATGAACTTTTTAACTTTGGTCTACATTTTCATATTTTTCTGATTCTTCTCGTCAAAACGAACTATTAATCCCAAAAATTACGACGAAAAGCTAAACAAAAAGTAAAAAATAATAATAAAAATACCGAACAAAAAATTTAGGAAAAACTCACCCTCAATTACTATTTTTCCTTTGGCTTATGCAAGAATTATATTCTTGTAATATCAAAATTGACTCTATTTTCTGGTATACATTGAAAAGAATACTAGTTTTAAGGGTTAAACCGTTAAAAGTCCCAACTTTTTACTTTGAGTTAAAGAGCTGTATAGATAATAATGCATGATCACCTTGCCTAACCGCACCTATTAGAGGAACCCATCTACAAACAAACATTTTTTCTTCAGCCAAACAAAATTCAGAATACTCCATTTCTTGAAAAAATTTATTTTTAAACATAGTTTGGAATTTATTTTTTTGTATTTTTTTCTCTCATTGAAACAAATCCTAAAATTCAAATATGTTGACGAGAAGTTTAAAAAAATTAAGTACCAACGAAAGTAATTCATTGTCCGAAGAAATCAATGTAATTTAGTTCAAATTCCTAAGCTACCAGGGTATATCTCGTTTTCGTCGTGTATGATTAGTTGATACTTATCAAAATTTATTTGATACTTTTTCTTCCAAAATATATATATTTACTCCTAAAAGTTAATTTTGTTCTAATTGGATACCGGAAAATATTTGGTGGCCAGTTCTTTTATCATTGAGCTATCACACCATGTATGTCTGCGTTAAGTAGAAAAAAATAAAAGTTAAATGTCTATGATCTTATATTTGATGACGAAGGAAAAGATCAATTTCGCGGAGTACTTAATCATCTTATAAGAATAAAACAAATTATTCCATGTCAATGAGGAATTCATCTTTTAGTGACATAGGAAGTTTCCTCAGTGGCGGATCCCAAAAAGTTTTGTACAGTAATAGATTGGAAACCAGAAAAAAAATCAATTTAGATTTTGAAAAGAACCCTGCTAACCACACATACATCTGTGCACAGATTTTGTTCTAGGTCCCACACAAATGATTCGAGCCGTTCATTAGATGTAAAATATTTTTTCAAAGGTCCCCGTAAAAAATACTACGTAAGCTCAATCTAATACCTATAGGTGCTCGATCTAATCATCTAAATTTTCATTCAGATTTTCGGATAATGAAAATTTAGATGATTAGATCATGCACCTATAGGTATTGGATTGAGCTGAATTTTTTACAAGAACCCTTGAAAAAATGTTTTACATTTAATGAACAGCTCGGATCGTTAGTGTGGAACCCGTGGTGGGCTCCACCACAAAGTTTGTGCACAATCTGTGCACAGATTATCTGTGTAGACAGATTTACCGTTTTGAAAACATAGAGGTAAATTTGTTTAGATATTAAAGGAATTCAAGAATGCTTTTTCTGTGGTAAAGAAAAACCACATAGTTATAGTCGTAGAATCAGATCTTGGTACTAGCTATGGTGCTACTGAATTTTCCCTCAGAAAACCTGACCATTGGGCAGTAATGAGTTTTGTTAATCGATCGAATGAGATGTGAAAAAACTAATTTAGAATCTCACATCGGCTAGTTATCACTCAATGGTTCCATTTTATATGTTACAACATTGCACTTTCTAAAAGTCGAGTTCAGTAATATGGGCTTGTAACCAAGTGGGGCATCAAAATGTTTGGATGGTGGTCTTTGGGACTCTGATAGTGCGGGTGCACTGCTCTCTCTACTCCACAACAAAACAATGGTGCGTACCCAACCCGCCATGCGTTAAAAGAAGCAAATTTCGCTTCTTCTTCTTGTAATTATGCAACCCAATTACGTTTCTTCAAAGTATGTTTGTATATATGAAAATGACTTCGAGTTGATTTCTTGATGGAATTGTCGCCATATTGTGATTTTTTTTTTTCCCCCCATTCGATAGAAGTGATCATCCTATATGAAGTACAAAGTATAAGCCCGAAACACTATATCAATTGTGAGAGTTCACGAGACAATCATGCCCAACAACTCAATCAATACAAGAAATAAGTCCATATAGGATAGAAACAAAGAAAAAACGTCTTAAGAAAATAACATCCACACGCATGTGGGGATAGTACTCCGTACTATCAAACAAGGTCGGAGGGAGGGAAGAAGACAGAAGTGAGGTCAAGTGACCTCATACTATCAAACAAAAGTACTCCGTACTTATTAGTGAGAAGGTTTCACGTCGTGAGAAGTGGCGATGTTTGATTGGGTACAAGTTATAATCTCTCTTATTGTAGCTATTTAGTTTGAATAGGAAATGTCTAATGCTTAAATATTACTCCATCCGTTCCAATTTAATTGTCACTTTTTGGGGTTCGTGCCACTTTTCAATTGATTATATCTTATAATTTATAATGTTTTAGATGATTTTAAAAACATTGTATTATAGAACAAATCAAGATCTATCAAACAAGATCCATATTGGATATAAAATTCATTAACAATTTAAAGATATAACTAGTTTTTTTATCCGGTTAGAATAGGACTGGGACAAGTAAATTGGGACGGAGGGAGTACTAGTCTGGAAATTTAAAAAAAAAAAGGCTGAAAAGGAAACCTAAATGGCTATTTGATTTGGCCAAAATTACTAAACTTTGAATTATGACACCTAATTCTTTAAACTTTTCAATTTTATAAATTCCAAAAATTTATTTTATTTCCTGAATAAAATGGAAGAATGGTAGGTAGATTAACCCATATGATTGATTAATTTTCATAAAATTATGAAATGTTTTGACAAGTTATTTGCCTAGAGTTGATGATTAATTTATGCATCTTCAAAGAAAAAAATATATACCATACAAATCAGAAGTACATCATAATTAGAATTGACCCACCACTCCACCAGTTAATTATTCAATTTATTCTAATTACCCCTATTAATTGATTGCAAAAGAAAATAGTGATCAGCTTAATAAGCCAAGTGGCTTATTTTTTTTGTCCTTTTTTTTTTTTGATCGGCAAAAAGAATTTTATTAAAAATGGGGAAAATGGGGAGGGAATCCAACCAAGAGTTGGAAGATACACCACAAGGGCAATGCCCGAAACACCCAAGGGTCTAAAAGGGTCCACAAAAATAAACATTTAAGTCCAACCCTACACCCAAAATAAACAAAGAAAGCCCAAACACCCAATCCGGCCCAAACCTTGGGCCGGCCCACCCAAACCAACCCTCAAACCCTAGCCACCTTCAACATCCACCGCCGCACAAAACACCAGAACCCAGCCTCGCCGTTAAGCCAAGCCGGTTTCTCCCAGATGTAGAAACCGGCGGCGGGAACTGACCTATGGAAATGAACACCAAAGACAATAAGCCAAGCCGGTTTTTCCTGCATTTGTTAGTTCTTCGTCATGACGAGAGGAATCTAAAAAAGTAAAAAAATACTATCGAAATCCAATTTTTTTTCGAATAAAGACGAAAAAATTGGCTTATTGGCTTATTTTTGTCTTTATTCAAAAAATTTAGGTTTCAATCATAATTTTTTACTTTTTAGATTCCTATTGTCATGACAAAGCAATAATCCACAAAAAATTAATGAAAAACTAACAAATGGGAAAAAAATTTGAATAAGGACAAAAAAAATAAGCCACTTGGTTTATTAAGCCGAACAACCTACTCTACTTTCTTTATCAATTGGTTGTAAACGGATAGGGAAAATAGTAATTATTCCATACAGAGTTTTGCTCTATCTTTAATTGGGAAACCCTCCCAAGTGGGTGGTAAGATTGGTCTCCCAAGATTAGTTGAGGTGCGCAAAAGTTGGCCCGAACACATGAGTTATGAAAAAAAAAATTGTAATTTAAGTTAGTAAAAACAAATAAATGATATCTCATCTCACATATGTTTCATTGTTTTGATAGAATTAGAAGGTGAGGGATCATTAATGTAGTTGAATGTTGCTTGGTATTTTTTCAGTTTAAAATTTGATATAGTTTCGTAATTGAATTTGTTCTCAGATCGAACTAAATTAATTGATGTTTCATTCATTTTTTTTTATTGTAGTTTCAAAAATAAAAGATCTATTGAACATAAGAGTAATTCATTTGGCCGTGCGCCGCTAGTTAAGATTAAAAACTAATAGTACTCCATCTGAATCCATTCTAGGTTCACCTCAATGATGTCAATCATTCGTTTAGGCCTGTCAACGGATCGGATCGGATCCGAATCCGACAGATCCGGATCCGATAAGACTGGATCCGATTCCGATAAGACTCAGATCCGATAGTGGAAATCCGGATCCGATCCGAAAACTTTTTTACTTCAAAAATTTTAGGGAAAAAAAAAATATATATTTTTTTAAAAAAATTTATTTTCCAAAAAAAAATAAAATAAAAAATTGAAAATAAAAATACAACTTCTTAAACATTTTTTTTTCAAAATAAAAAATTTACTGTTTTTTTTTTAAAAATTTTAAAATTTTTTAAAAAAGTTTAAAAAAATAAAGTTCGGATTCGGATTGATAACGGATTTAATCCGATCCGATCCGATCCGAATCCGTTATCGGATTCGGATTATCGGATTATCGGATCGACGTTATCGGATTCGGATCGGATTTTTCGGATCGGATCCGATCCATTGACAGGCCTACATTCGTTCATAGAATTTGTCGAGTAGAATACATTTGAGAAAATGTAGCTTGTTCTAATATTAACGATAGCCATTTGTGTAGTCCAGATGCAAAACACCGATACACTACAGGATTCCCGGTTACGAAGAACCTGGTTTGTGTGGTATTCTGTTATAATATGATCTTAATCACATTAACCGTGACGTGCCTTGTAATAAATGCATTCACGTGAAGAAATTCCCACATCACGGGTTCACAATTAGTCCTCCCCTGGCCCTGTATAACATATGGCTGTAAAACAAACTCCATTGGTCCTGAAATCCGTACCTCAAAGCGGGGACTACACTTCTGTCCATTTTCATTGCCACATTCTCCTTAATTTATTGTTGATCAAGATGGTTTTGATTTTGTGGTTAGGACTTGGGGAAGTTCAAAATATCTCCTACTATTTTAAAAGTGGTCAATCGGGTCGATATCGGTAGTGCAAAGATTTGTCGGTCGGGGCAGATTCAGGAATTTTTCATAACGGGGACACCAATTTCTATTAATCTCAAAACAAAACCTTGGGGTAAATTTTACTGACCTCTCCTGAGGTTTTTGACAAATGCAGAGACCTCCCTTGCTTTTGGAACTATTGTTCAGATTCCCTCATTCCGTTAACTACACACTAACACCGTTAGTATTTGTTACTAGATGACTAAAATGCCCTTGAATATATGTAAACTAAAAAAACCAATTCTTCTTGTTCTATTTTCTTTTGTAATTGGTGTATTTAATGTTAAATTACAACTAACTAAATATATTTGGCCAAATTTGAATAATCACTCATACATCTTATATTTCAATGATCATTATTTTCATAAAGTTAATACTTTTTTCTTCATGTATCTCATTTTATTTACAATATAAAGTTAATGCTTTGTATATTTTTAACTCATTACATCCCGGGGGGAAAAAAGAACCTTGATTTCTACTTATTTGTTATGAACGAAGTCAATGTATATTTTCTTTCAAATTTTTTTTTTTTATGTTTGTATGTTAGTTTTTTTCTTTGACTTGCGATTTATAATATTTAACAAAATTAGACTTGAGTTATACTACTTTGGTCAAACTTGTATAATGAGTTATGTATTTTATAGTTTGATAATCGCGATCTATTTTTTCCTCTCCTATGTGGATTTTGAAAAATAAAAGATGCATGTAAATGCCTAATCCAACATACAAAACAATTAGAGTGTATTTTTTAATATGTTTCTCGACAAAATAAAGTCGTTATAAAAATTTCTCTAATCTTATTTATTTTTCCTTCTTATTTTCCCTATGAGTTCAATAAGTTTCATCACAAATGCACTAGTAGGGGAAAAAAAAGCATAAGAAAACTTTAAAGAATGATCAATGTGTAAATTATATTGAGTTTATTTCTTTTTTTCCAGTACGGTAGATTATGTATCTCAATGTGTCCAAAATTACACTTTGAAGAGAAAAAAAAAATGACTATGATAACGGAAAATGCATGATTAATATTTGACGAAAACACGAATAAAAAAAAACACGTAGAGAATACGATGGGCTCCTATTCTAGTTGGTAACTCTTGTTCTCTCATGTGAGAGCATCTCCAACGGGAGATGTCAAATCTGATGTGGAGCTTGTAATGGTAATATTTGACACTAATTGACAAACCAACCCAGATGCCTTTTTTAGGTCAAATCCTATGTGGCTTTTGATATGGATGAAGGGGGGAGGAAGCATGCCAACTTTGACTATCTATACCTTGCCTGCCAAATTTCAAAAAATGACTATTTATATTTTGACACAAGGGTTGGAGATAGGGGTGAGCATGGTCCGGATTGGTTCGGTTTTATGGTAAACCAAGAACCAAACCAATATCTACGGATTATGAATTTGGAGAACCAAACCAATCCATAAAAGGCATTGAACCAAACCAATCCAAACCATTAAAATACGGATCGGTTTCGGTTTTAAACCACGGTTTACTTTGAACTAAGTTATCATTTTCAACCAACTAATTAAGAGTAGAATACCAACAATTACCTCAAGTCTTAAAACTAAGAAAATGAAATACTGATAAGCCACTACAATGAACCAACTACTAAACATCTTAAGATAGTTTAACCAAATAAAAAGTCAAAGATAATTCCTAAAACTATTGAATTGAAATGAGGTAGCTAAGTTTCCGTTTGACAAAAAAGAAGAAGAAATGAGGTAGCAAAGGACAGTGGCAGCAGTATGGTAGCAACCAACTTGTGATGATCACTCCACAACAAGATTAATAATCATAGAAAATTAGGAATGAGTTGTGAGATATAAAAGTTTAGTCTAAATTATCTTGGCAGAAAAGAAAAACTAAATATTGTGGTGGATTTAATAGGATCAAAATATTAAGAAATTAGTTGACTAAGGCTCCCTTATTTATTTGGTGAATCATAATTAAATTATATATATATATATATGTATTATGTATTATACGGTTCGGATCGGTTTGGAATCATAACCGTAAACGTGAATCCACAAACCAAACCATATAACGCGGTTTTTAATTTTTTTAAACCATGACCAAACCATACTACTAAAAAACCGAACCAAACATTTCGGTTTGGATTGGTTTGGACTGGATTCGCAGTTTGACGGATTTTTTGCTCACCCCTAGTTGGAGAGCGATAATTTGATGTCAAATAAATAGAATTTGACATATGGGTTGGAGATGAGGTTTTGATGTCAAATTGGAGATGCTAAAATGTCACATCAGCCTTCAAAAAAAATTTACATCTCCAATTTGAAGCCAAGAATTGGAGATGCTCTGAAAAACCAGAATTTGAGCTCCGTCGTGGACACATGAGATTCAGGAGAATAAGGACTATCCAGAAACTTCTTGTGAACTAACACCCGGTTTAGAAAATATTAGGGAAAAAAACACGTCGGAAAGACACGGGATGATAGTTCGTTCCTTTTGACCCCACCCAAAAATACCCGGATATACGCGGTATTTGCCGCCTATAAATGCTCGGTCACGGCTACATTCCCTCCACAACTCTCTCTCATCCACAACTCTCTCTCTCTCTCCCGAATTCTCTCCCTCCATCTCTCTCTCTCTCTCTCCTCGCAGATCTAGCAATTGTATGGCAGTGAGGTTCCTGGCGCGCGAGGTATCGGACCTGTGCCTTGGAAAGCCGGCGCTGACGGCCCTACCCGCCTCCGCAGCCACCGTCGCCGACGCCCTGTCGGCGCTCAAGAGGTCCGGCGAGAGCCACGTCAGCGTATGGGCCTGCTGTGAGAACAACCACGACCACTCCGATCTCTGCTCCCCCGCCGCCAAGGCGGGTGGCGAGTGCCGGTGCGTCGGGAAGATCTGCATGGTGGACGTGATCTGCTTCTTGTGCAGGGAGAAGAACTTGGTGGACCCGTCGGCTGCGCTTCGGGCGCCGGTCTCTGATCTGTTGGATAAAGCGGGTGCTGGGATTGTTAGGCATTTGGAGCCGCATTCTAGGTTTGTGTTTCGATTCGATTCACGATTAATGCCGTGTTTTATTTCTCGTCATGTTGTGTGAATTTGGTTTCTACTCTCTCTCTCTCTGTCCTAATTTATTTGTTTTTTTTGGAAGCCCGTACCACTTATCAATTGATTAAATCTTGTAGTTATGTAATTTTGAAAATATTATTTAATAGAACTAATTGAGATCCATATTACATATAAAAAGTATTACCAATTGAGAAAAATATAACTAATTTTTTTGTTCGGTTAAGAAATTGGGACAATGGGAGGATGGAGTATTTTGTTCCAATTGTTTAAATTTTTGCTGTTCCGTACGAGGGGAACCGAATAATGACTTGCCTATGAATCAAAATGTTTAAGGGTCTGTTTGGAAATTAGGGAAGAGAAGGGAGGAGAAAGTAAAGAAGGAGAAATGAGATTATTATAGAGATGGTTTGGTGTTTTGATGATCCCTACCTTATTAAAAGCAACTTTTGTATTTGTTATCACCTTCATTGCTGCTCCTCCAGTCGATATTGATGGTAAAAAAACCTCTGAGATTCTGGAAGGTGTCCCCAAATAACCTAATGAAAGGAAGATAGGAGTTTGTCGACAGGGATATGACCGTCCAATTCCTATAGAATTTATTGCTAAAATATCCGTAGAGGGATATAAGGCTAAGTGGTGATAAGGAAAATGTTTGCTAAGGGGTTGGCTTGGTGGTCTTAGCCTGGGACTTGAGTGTTTGCTCCTCCCTAAGGTTTTAGGTTCAATTCTTCTTGTTAACAATTATTGGGGCCACCTCACCCCATGCATAAGCGTGTGAAACGGTTGTGGGAGGGGCTGTAGGGATTAGTCTGAGGTGCGCACAAGCTGGCCCGAGACACCCTACTTTTCTTTCCTTTTATTTGATTTTGTATAAGAGAAATATAATTTTTTGGGAGAGAGAAGAAGATTGAAGGAGGAAAGTTGATTTTCACTTCTTTTGTATTAGCCATTTCGTTATAGAGACCCAAACCGAACATGGCCATGGTGACTTCGTTATGACTGATCTCTGGACATGGTGAACAGAACCAGAAAACAAAACCAGCTATCTAAATCAGTAGCGTTAAAGAACTTTTGTTTATAGGACAATGGATATGAATATTAGCAAGTTGTGTATCCATAATGGTTACTGTGTTACCCTAGCAAATTATTATTTTCTGGACAATGAATAGGAAACATGTTCTTATCGTGATGAAACAAGTTCTTACAAGAACTTTCATTATACTACCCATAAAGCACAGGGCCCCAAAAAGACAGATTTTCATACTCCCTCCCTCCCATTTTTCCATTTGGTTTGCTTTGCAAGGGGAACTGAATTTTGCAAGGGATATGTGATTAATGCATGCCTTTTTACAAATTTTGATTAGGTTTTCATTCTTTCCCTTATTGTCTACTTCTAAAACCACGTTTAGTTCTTTTTGAGCATTAGTTTATGAAAATATACCAATTTTTGTTTATCTCTTTAAATAAAGCAAACATTTTGGGGCATCCAATATAGAGTAAGCAAACAAAATGACGGAGGGAGTAGTTGACCTTGTAGTTTCGGTACTCTTTGTTGAATTTGCCTGGTCGTTGGCTTCTTATCCTTGTTAGTGTTTCACCCTCAATTTCTAGCTCGTATGATTCCCCCCTCATTGTACATTTCCTGAAGGTCCTTATTTGCTTATTTCTCTCGAATCATACCTCCTTATGTTGACACTTCCATTTGGTTCATGCATAGTTTAATTGCTTCGGTGAATTTTTGAACTTAAGGAGGACTTTTTGCTTGGTTTATGTTCACCCTTAATTGGTAATCTTCAACTGAATGGCAGTTCGTGAAACATCATCTTGGTTTAATTTGTCCTCAGCTTCTTCTGTTTTCTGTTGTTAGTTCTACCAATTGAATCTCCTTTCCTTTCTTCCCAACAGCTTACTGGAAGCAATTGATTACATCCTCGAAGGGGCACAAAATTTAATCGTCCCCATTGAGACAAGAACAACCACCTTCACGTCAAGGAAGAAACACCTCACCAAACCTTCCTCTTTCGGGTCCACCCTCCACAACGGCCGCGAATTCTGCTGGCTAACTCAAGAAGACGTGGTCCGCTTCCTCCTCAACTCCATCGGCATCTTCTCCCCGATCCCAGCTTTCACAATCGAATCGCTCAACATAATCGAAACCAACATCATGTCTATCTACTATGATGACCCCGCCTCCTCAGCCTTGGACTCCATTTCTCTCTCCCTCACCGAGCAAAAGTCAATCGCAGTCGTTGACGAAGACAACAAATTGATTGGCGAAATATCGCCTTACACCCTTTGTTGTTGTGATGAAACTGCTGCGGCAGCAATTTCAACCCTCTCCGCCGGTGATCTAATGGCTTATCTTGATTATAGTGGCCCACCGGAGGATTTGGTTAACCTGGTGAAGGAAAGGTTGGAAGAGAAGAATTTGGGAGCAATCTTGGAATTAATGGAGGAACTTTCTTATTCATCGTCATTATCGTCTTCCTCTTCTGACGAGGAGTTCGGGTTGAGTAGGGGTGGCGGGTCGGGCCGGAATTTCCCAGCAAGGCGGTCGGAGACGATAATCTGCCGTCGGTGGAGTTCTTTGGTGGCAGTGATGATTCAGGCGCTTGCGCATCGTGTGAGTCATGTTTGGGTTGTGGAAGAGGACTATAGTATAGTTGGAATTGTGACATTTGCAGGGATTTTGAAAGTGTTTCGGAGCATAGCAGGGGTTCGACAAAAAGCTTGAGAGAGAGTTTGTTCAAGCAATAACAAAATGGTACTGCAGAGATCAGTGGGAAAATTTTGGCTGAGACCATAATTGGTATTTGTGTAACGTAAATGTTATGCGTAATTGGTACTAAATATTTTTGGTCTTGTGGTTGGAAATCCTAATTTTTTTTGCAAGAGTTCAAAATGTGAATTGTATACCACTCACATTATTGACCTCATTTCCAGACTCCAGAGCAATTGAATTGGAGAGAATTTGGCTATCTGATTTCTTTTTTCGCATAAATTGTTGCAGTACGAAGCTTGAATGTCATTCTGCAACCATATAGAGGTGATTATGTGCGTGCATGTGCGAGAGAGAGAGAGAGAGAGAGAGAGAGAGAGAGAGAGAGAACCAAGCATTTTGAGAAACCCATAACATTTTTCAGAAATGATGGTGGTTGAAAGCTTTCGTTCACGGAGTATTTTCGTTCTAGTTTCCGTAGTTTTAAGAAATCGAAATGGCTCATGGCCTGCATGAATGGCACTTCTTTTGCTGCATAATGACACGGTCTCACAAATATCACAAATATTCATACGGTAGTGTGGATACATGAAGAAATGAAATGATCCAAACAAGATGGAATAGGAAGACGTGTTTCCAGAACGAACAAAATGATCCAAACAAGATGGAATAGGAAGACATGTTTCCGGAACGAACAAGATACGGGTTGAGAAGGGGGAGTTAGCAAAGTTCCACAGATTTGGAATGGCCATAGGAACATGCATTGATGTACCGGCTCGGGTAATGCTCCCAGGTGATTGATCAACGCACAAACAAAGAAAAGAATTTCACAATGTTACAGATTCAGCGAGAATGAAAAACACATTTGCTGAGGAAATTATTAGCACCATCGATGTCGTAAGTAAGTACCGCCCGCAAACTATTCAGTACCACCCGTGTCGAGCGATGTCAAGGGAAACTACACATGCTTGTGCTACAAAGAAAGACCACACCGCATTTTTTACAGTAACTTTCAAAAGCTTGCCTAGAGGAAGAGGTTATATGGTCACTCTCCAGGCTTGACGAACAATCACCACAATAACATGGTGTGCTACAACAATTCCAGTCTACTAGAATTCTCAGCTCTTAACAAAAGGTGAATTACATTGACAAAACAGACCAAATGACGAGAAACACAAGTCTGAAAAAAACATTCTGATATTAGATGATGTACTCAAAAGTAAGTAAACATAACATCGGAAACAACATTCATCCCATCATCATTCCGGAATTCTCGTAAAAAGCTCTCATACAAGATAACCTTTTGAGGCATTCTAGTTACTCAAGTGACACAAACATCATATATATTAAGTATAGGTAGTGTAATAGGGAAAGAGAAGCAACATGAGTTTTCGAACCAAGTATAAGCTATACATGCATTTACAATTTGGATAAACACATTATGAACCCCTACAAGTCATATTATCTCAACTTCAAACCCCCTGCCCAAAACCATGCAGGCCGGGTTCTTCTACTCAGAAGTGCCAAGAAAGCACCGCAATTTTTTTGACCTAAATAGACCGACCCAATGAATGCGGTCTTTATGTTAACGAAAGAGAAGAAAATGGTAGTCATATGGAGGCTATATTGGTGGTTCAGACTGGTGCCAACCGCCTACCGTAAATGAGAATCATAAGGGTCATAGACTGTAACAGGAACCACCAAAGGCAACTTATCTATATACATGAATAGCCTTCTGAGATTCTCCCGAGTTAGCGTTGCCATGTCAATTACATCCCTGCTGTCCATAAATACCCAGAGATCAGCAGAGTCCACTCCCTTCAGACAGTCGCGGCAAAAGGGGCATGACTGAGATCTTGTGCGCCTGCAATGTGTAACACACATTCTTAGTCCCAACAAAAAATGAGGATAAAGATTTCCTAAACACAACAAGGCCAAAGCACATTGCAAGTTGAAATTGGAACTTTTCTAACTTCTGTAGGAGACTAGGAGTACCGTGGTTCGATTCCATAGAACAGGACCAACAGGTTGTAACTCAACTTGAACCTTAAGTACAACTCAACTTGAACCTTAAGTACCAACTTCATCCAGGAAAATTCAAGAGGGTAGAAAGCCAAGATTACTGCGGAAGGGAAATAGTCCCAAAATTTCAAGTGCTATCTATCCACAAGAATTCTGCCTTTCCATTCCATTTTCATTCATGTAAACAATGAAGCCGAATTATAGCTCTCATTCACACTTTTTAGATATTAATAGAGGAAAGATATATATACTACCTAATCCTAAGCGAATTCATTCAAACACTTAGACTACTAAAGCACTGCAATTATTCCAGCCCTTGCATATACAACAGCTAACTTTTAGGAGAATCCTGAAAAACAATTTATCTATCACTTCAACTTGTAGTTCCCAAAATACTGAATCAACCACAAACCTTTTGGATTCCAGCAAAATCTAAAGCAAAACTAGGTGAAATATAACTGCTCTTGTAGCTGGTTCTTTATGGAAATAACTAAAACATCCAGAGCAGCTGTTTGGGCTGCATTACAACATAAAGACTATATAACCATGCCAAGTAAACACTGGTGTTTCTGCAGGAGCACCATAGTTAGATCCTATCAAACATGTGTTGTTCCCAACCTAACGCTGGTGAGTCAGGAAAGATGCTGAAAGTTGTGGATCGTAAATAATAATTGTATGGGCCATGGTGCAATGCATCCCAGGAGGACAGGTTATCCAGTAATAAAGATGGCTCACCTCCTTATGATCTAAAAAACAAATAAATCGAAAGCTAACACGGATATGATAGCATACACAAACTAAGGTACAGTGCACGTTGTGTCATGCATACGCCAACATAGTATACAGAAAGCCGTTGATTGTCGCAATGGCACAAGATCAAGCTTTCAAGTAAGAACTCAAGCTTAAAGACACCAACTTCATTCAGTTAGAGGCACACAGAGCTAAAGATCAAGTTGATAGACCAACTAGATACCAGTGGAAATGCCTGCTCTGTACTGAAACCCTTTAATATACGCTTATATGAAGCTTGCCCCATCGGATACTGGTTTGCAAAGGCTACTTATTCAGTTGTTGGGTGGATAGAAATGGTAAGTTGGACGCAAATGGCAGTTACAGGCTTGATGCCCTGAAAATACAAAATCAGGATATGCCTATATTCGATCTGCATATAACTTGATGACAAATTAGAATTCTTCGTCATGTCAAAACTATTGTCCAATGATGATCTCAACAAACAATATGAGAAGTGAAAGTATGGACAGGAAGAAAGGATCATATGTAGAAATCCACATCGCATGCCTTGTTAAATATCAAGCACTCTCAGAAAATCACATCTTCATGGACGTCAGCACCAATGAAAACAAAGTTTAAGAATGAGACCTGGTCAGGCCACTGCAACCAACTCTTAGCTGGACATTGTTCCCTAGCCTCGTAGATTTTCAAATAATTATCCCAACAAATAACTGAACTTTGAGATAAGGATGTCTTGATTATGGACACGAATTCTGAGTTTTGATTTCTAAAAGGAATATGGAAACAGTAACACTATACAAGAGAGAGTTATTATAATAGAGAATACATCTTTTCTTTTCTTTTTAAGCATCAATAGCAAATATAGATGAGGTTTCATTGGGTAATAGTGATAAGGACAATGCAGAATTGCAAATAGTTCAAAACTTCAAATAAAGCTAGCTATTGATCCTATTAAAAAAAGAAGACGATGATGTGGACTACTGGAAAAGAAATTAGGCAGGCACTTGCATGAAGCTACTGAACTAATATCAATTTTCAAAGGTACAAGGACAATAGAGGGAAGTAGAATACCAGTCCCGGTAGCATTTCAAGCACATGATGTGGTTGCAGTTGGGCAAGACAATCTTACTATTCATCTCCATGCAAATTCCACATTCTTCTTCTCTTTCAATTTCTATATCTGAATACTGTTTGTGTTCTTCTTCATCTCTTCTTCTGTACCTTTCCATGCATACTGCCTTTTGCCTTTTGTCTTCTGTATCAGTAACACCTCCTTGCAGTTGCACTAAAGAGGGATAAATAACCGCTGGCCCACAAAATTCAGACATTAGGAAGGAGGCAATTAGAAGGAGGCCAATATTGAAAAATGCGGCTCTGACCAATTGCATAACGCGGAAACCTACCATAGAATTCTCGTACGCTTGCTTTTCTCTCATGGGCACACATAGTTGTGGTGCCATCAACATAAACCTAAACCACAAGGGTAGAGTCAGTATCAAACAGTGTAAACAAAGACTAAAAAACCGATAACCTGAAAGAAGATTCAACCTTGTATATTAAGATTCTGAGCAATCCAAGGGCGCCAGCAAGGTGACAGTCTGTCCATTGCACAAGGAAAAGGAACAGGTGTGCAGCAGGACTGTATGACATTCTCATTTGAAGAGATGCACCGTCATATTCCCTCGAAAAATCAGAAGCCCTGTAGCTCGCAATAAAAACTAGAACTGGTCAGAAAGGTGGAAATAATTAAAAGAATCAGAAAAATAAGTCCATTGACATAAAAGGGTGACCCGGCACACAAGGCTACCTCTGGAACTCGGTTGTAATAAAAAATTAGAGTCCATTTGCTTAACTGTACTCATAGGGAAGGGATAAAGTATAGCCTGTTTGTTTATCAGGATTAAAGCATTGGATTGGAGTATAAATCCAAGAGGACCACATATCCTGAATTTGGCTGGAAGCCTCGAACTTTTGCAGCCAGAATCGTCGGACAATATATCCCACAAACATGAGTGTCATCCAATACTAAAGAGGGCCGGATTGCCCGCCGGAGTGGGCCTGGTTGAGGCAGACCGCCTTAAGGGGGCTGGAGTGGGACCAACTACTAAGGAATATTCTAGCAGTGGAAGAGACTCACGTGAATAGAGACTGACTTGGGAAGCTTATCCTTCAACTTCAAGGAAGGGACTCCAAATATCTAGGGATAGGAATCAATCCCGGAGTCTTGTTATCTTCAACACGAAGTAAAGAGAACCTATATACAGGCAATCAATCATCAACAAGAGACACACAATCTCATACACCCAAAGCCCTAGTTTCTCTTCTATGACCTAAGCATCAGAGGAGTATTCCGGCTTTACGTTCTTGGAGTTGCTCAGGTACTCTCGCCGGAACCCTACTTAGCATTATTTTCAGAGGCTTGCTTTCCTAAGGTGAAAACCTAACCCACCACAAATACTTCGAGGGATGTGGTATTATTAATCCCTTCACCACTATCACATGAACATATTTATGCAATGGCATTACATGTCCCATCACTATTTGTTGAAGCAAACAAATATGGCCATAAATCATATAAACATAGACATATTCAGGCTTGAGAGTCGAGAGCTTAGCACTGTAAAAAAAAGCCAAGGTACAGCCATGAAAATTCATTGGCCAATAATGTAGGAACTATCTATCTTTTTTTTTTATCGGCCCGGAACTATCAATCTTCAGAGCCCATATTTTTCTTTTATCAAATGCACCCCCCCCCCCCCCCCCCCCCCCCCCGAATGCTCTTCTCTTTCTGTACCATCCAAAAAATATACCAAGCAGAAACTCCAATCTGATGCTGAAAACACAACTTTAACACTTGAAATTCCACGACCAAAGCCAACTTCCCAACGAAACAAGGTGGCTAAGGCCAATATTGCTGAATTTTTAGGCCACCACTGTAAGTCCCAACTGCCAAGATTATGCAAAATACTTGAAAAAGTCTGCACCTTTTTGGATTGCACTTGGCCATGTGAACTCAAGCGACCAAAAACCGCTATGAGTAGTTATTGGGTCAAAACAGGTACTACAATTGCTTCCACCAACATCTTATGAATCTCAGAAACATGTACCATAATTTTATGTTTTGATCAAGGAATTTTCTAATGGAGAGAAAAACCATAAGACGCAGACAGAAAACCCCACAAAACCCCAAAAGTAGCAAAATTGATAACATAGGCTCAGAGAAGAAGCAAAACCCTCAAAACCCCAGAAATGGCAAAACAATTCCTTAGCAGAAATGAAACCCTGACAAACCCGTTACTACAGGCAAAATACAGAAGCATGCGCGACTTTCGAACTAACCAGCCCTAATTCAAGCACAATTGGAGAGAACTAAAACATACAAATACAAAGACATACACAGGGTAACAGTGTGCTTAGAGAGAGTATTTTAAGCCTCCGAATACTTCAAAATGAAAACATCCAAAGCACCAAAAGTGCAAATTCTCAAAGTTGCAGTCTTTATCCAATCACAATTGAAAAGTGCAACACCCACAAACCAGAATCTACAATCACACACACACACAAGTACACAACCACACAGTTATACAAATATATCTAGAGAGAGAGAGAGAGAGAGAGGATTTTACGAACAGGGTATTGGCGTGCTGAATATCAGCTTCAAGAACTTTGAGAGAATCCTTGAAGGATTTCCCCATGGACCTTATGTACATATCCCCCACCCACCAAAGAAAACCCACAAAAATTGTCCTCAAAAGAAACAAACCCAGTACAGCATCGATCAACCCTCAATCCTCTCTCGCTCTCTCTATCACTCAATCCGAAAGACCCAATAAATGTTCATGGAAACTGCGCCTAAACCCCCCCCCTCTCTCTCTCTCTCTCTGAGTGTAGACTTTACCTTCTCTCTCTAGAATTTCCCCTGGATTCTGTACTCTTCTGATTTCTTGGCTTCTTCCAAATGAGTAAAGTTTTCGAGAAGCCACGTGTACTGGAGGTGGTTGCACGCAGTTTTTAAAATGCTGTAAATACTGCAAATTGGGCGTGGAATGCTTCACTCTTACATCAAATTGGGCGTAAAAACATTTTTTTACGAATATTCAATTGAGTAATGTTTTACCGTAATTTTTAAAAAAGTGTTTTAAATAAATAAAACAGCTCTGATTCTTTTTGTGTAATTCAAAGTATGTTCCACGGGGCTTTTTTGGCTCACATCAAAACGGTTTATTTTAAGCAAGTTGAAAAATTTTGTATTGAACAAATACCATTTGAGATGGTTTTGAAATACACCTATGTTAAGATAAATAGGTATTGATTCAGTGATTTTCCCGCGATAAATATATCTTAGATTGTGTCAATCAATATTTCAAAAACATTACTTTTACATCGTTAATGTTCTCTATATATTCTTAGAAAACGGAGTAATGTTTTTTTAGTACTTATCGAGCCCAAAGAAGACAAAAACTTGACTGTTGAGTACTTTACTCAGAAAAAAGAGAGCAAAAATGCTAGAAACACAATAAAATGCACATTCATTTGTATATATTCTCTCACAAGTGATTATGAGACCCTCTAACTAGTGTTATGGGTCCTATAATCTCTTGTGAGAGAGATGAAAAAATGGGACAAGAGGATCCTGTAGGACAACTGACCTGGCCGTTCATTTCAGCAATGGACGGCTCAGGACAATATGACGTCTATTTAATCCGAGCCATCGACGTTAAAATAAACGATCATATTAGCCGTCTTACAGCTCCTGTAGTGTGGGCTGCGCTTCAGATTTCCAAATTTGTAAAAATGGATGTAACTTTTGACATCTCCCTAGCATTGCAAAGAGAAAGTGTAAAAAAGGAAATTTCGGAATACGTCTATTTCGGAATACACACACGTTCACACACATTCTCTCTCTCTCTCTCTCTCTCTCTCTCTCTCTCTCTCTCTCTCTCTCTCTCTCTCTCTCTCTCTCTCTCTCTCTCTCCTCTTATCCACTACAACTTTCTTTCTTTGTTCTTTTCTCTTATGATCGTCCAATATCTTTCTTTTTGTCTGCCACTTTACCCTCCTCTTTCCCTCTACGCAGTACGGGCTCGGATTCAGTCCATTTGCTTCGGATCAGTTCGGTCTATTTATGTGCATCTGAGTTGTCCAAAAATATTTTGAATGGCTCAGATTTAAAGAAAGTATTTTTTTCTTTAAATCTGAGCTGTCTAAGGACCGAACTGGTCCGGAGCAAATGGAGTGGATCCGCTCCCACGCAGTACGCACCGTTGATCGCTTCGCGGCATATCCCTCCACTCTAGCCCTTCTTGTTCTTGTGTATTTACCAAACTACCCTTTTTCTCTTTCCCCATTCCTCCTCCCTTTTTTTTTTTAAATGATAAGTCCATTCCTCCTTTAATGGTGGCAGTTTCGCTATCGACTTTTCAACAAAATTTTGTTCATGATCAAAAAAAAAAAACAAAAAAAAAAATTTTTGTTCGTTTCGTTTAAAGATTTTGGGAATTTATTTTTTGATAGGGAATTGATATTCACATTCCCTTTTAATATCCACACTCACTTTTTTGACTGTTTATATACACTTTCAATACTAAAAAAATTAAAAAAAAGAGTGTGGATAATAAAAAAAAAGAGTGTAAATATCAATTTCCTTTATTATATTTTGAAGCTGTTAATTTTTTTTTCCCAGATACATATTTTAAATGAATGGGATGAGTGATCATGTCTGTCAACCATAAGTTACGTTTTGGAATGCAGGGTGTTCTGCATCAGCTTGTGTGCATCTTAGACTAAATAATTTCTACATGTAGCTCCTCTCGCAATCGTTTCACATGCTTACGCATACGAATGAGATAGCCTCAAAAATTATCCGCAAGAAGTATCGAACATAAGATTTTATGATGGAGCAAACACCTAAGTTCTAAGCAAGACTAATTAAACAGACCAACCCCTCGTGTTGTCAACCATAAGTTCCTCAATTCTTTTGGGATTAAAGATTATTCAGTGCTCAAGAGTAATACTCCTCCCTCTGGCAAAAGTGTGTAGGTTCCAATGAATTTGAAAGTTGAGCCCACACAATAATTTTTCCTTATGTTGGAAGACAACTATGGTAGATTATCAAGTTATCTTCCCATGTTTCTATTTGTCCAATTTTGTTTTAACTTTTTACTCTTAATTACTACTTGTTTGTGTGGTGGGGCAGTCGAAATCTTTTCTTTTAAAATAAGCAACCATATGATACACTTTGCCACCAGATCATTATTTGTTTTACTCTCGTACGTACTAAATATCTGAGTCCGACTCTTCTCTAATCCTTTTTAAATTAGAGGATCTTCCAATCGTATTTCTAACTTGACACATGGTCACTATTAAATCTTACAGTTGAAATCACTCTTACGCATGATTTCCTTCAGATATTTGGTTGATAAACATCTTATTCTCGAAAAAGAAAATTCCAATTACCGGATGGATGTCGAATAACCCTCTTTTTCTTAACGGATCCAATAACCAATCAACTTGTTCGATATAAAAAAACTGTCAAGTTGTCCTATGATAGAAAACAATCCCGATTAATACTTGTTTGAGGTGCCGGTGATTGGGAAATATTGCTATAATAGTTGGGAGTGAGAAGATGAGAGAGGGGCAAAGAGAAAGTTTTCTGTTTGCTCAATCACTTGGGCTTTTAATGTGATATTGGCCATTGAATTTGAATTGGAGGATCCTCCAATTATTAAAGAATTGGAGTCCTAAATATCATATTCATCAACAGCTACCATATTTTGGTTACCAAAAAAAAATAACTACCTTATTTTTCGTGGTACGATTGTACTTCTATTGTTATTTATGTTTAATGGATAAAAACTTTGATATATTGTTCTACCGAATCCGTACTATCTTCACATTCACTTGCATGAGTATTCTGAACTCTTTTGTGATTGGGGCACAACAAGTCCTACTGTACCCTAATATGAGCCCATCCCGGGAGTCTGTTTTGTTTAAGTTTGTCGAATTTTTCAAATAAGCAAAAAAAAGAGATATCACGTTCATCCAGTGTTACTGATGTAATTGATACTCATTTGGCTACGAGTTTATATCGAAAACATACTAGCCCTTAAATTTTTTTAGATAAATAGTTTTCGTTCATATATATCCTGACAGATATCTGATCAACGTCATTTTTCATGCATACGACAAACTTGATGAGTCGAGCAAAGTGAATGGTTGAGATCATTTTGGACCGGAAATAGAACCCATATGTGGGACATAGTAAGGTCTGATGTGCCTCAATGGAACTGAATGGTGGAGAAAGGAACTATAGTCATTATACAATTAATTACTGTAATCAATTAGAGCTCGATCGTGACCAATTCATATGGACAATAGGGCAAACTGGGAAAATAAATTGTTGTTTACCAATCGAGATTAGTTGTAGGATTATTGAAAAATAAATATGGCACCTAATACTTTCTTTTTTGATTGGTGTGCTTAATTAAAATTAAAGTATTAGGGGCAGGAGCTTTTGTATTTTAAATTATATTACGCCAATCAATAGGAGAGTGTATGGAATATTAGGGGCACCTCAACCAACAAGTAAACCCCTTATTAAAGTAAAACTGTAAGTATTCCTTTTGGTTTTGATATTCTAAAGCAGAATATTGTAATTAACGAGGATAACCAATCCCACTGAAGCAAGCAGTACTCATTCTCCTTCCCACTCAACTCATTGGTAACGGTGAGTTGAATGAATAAAGAGAGTCATAGTCTTGGAATTGGTAGGAGGTTTCTTTGCCGTCGCACGTACACTTTAGGTACATCTTCCTCGACGCTGTGGGCACCCCCCTCCAATTTTTAATAAGATTCCAGCTAGAAGCCCGCAAAATGATCGATGGATTATTTTGTGAAAGAATTTTTGGGCCTATAAAAAGTGGAATTTGTGCTTGTGGACACTATTAGATTGTTAACTACCAACTCATCTAAAAGTTTAAGCTATTAGAGAGAAAAACAACTTAATTATTTATATTTTCAACAGACACTTGGTTATAATAATAAATAAATAAAAAGACATGCAAAATTGTTTTCTTGTTAGTATGCCAAAACCAGCTTTGAGGGAAAAGTAAATCATTCATTCTGATGCACATTAAGGGCTTGTTAATTAGAGTGCTAAAGTTGACTTTAATATGAAATTAAGGGCTTGTTCGGTCGTTTGGTTCCATTCCATTGCTTATATTTCGAAACTAATAAATTAAAGAGCAAAACATTGAATTAGTAAAATTGTTCGGCAATTCAATTACATGTTTGCTTACTGCTATGCTATTCTGTTTAGTGATTATTGCTTAATTATTTGCTAAGTTAATTACTCCCTCCGTTCCATATTGAAAGTCTACCACGAAAAGTCGTGTCATTTTCAAATCAAAAAATCAACTATTGGTGCCAAAAAATTCAAAAAATTATACACAGAAATAGTTAATTTTTTAATTTGAAAAATAGCGAGAGAGAGAGAGTATAGGACGCTCAATATAGAATGGAGAAAGTACTAAACAAGTTACAAGGTTATGATTTTATTTGCGATTGAAATAAGTAAATAGGACCACCAAACGGGCTGCCCTTAGCTCAATTTTTTATTGCTACAACTAAGAGGATGACAAGGCCTCTGATTTACGATGTTGTTCGATCCCTTCTAAAATATCAGATTTGTAACGACCTCGTAGGCGTTATCAATTCTTATGGGGCAAGTTTATATGGGGCTTTACTCCGGTTTTAATTGAGCTTCCGCTGGTGAACGATGCCATTGGTCTCACAAAATTACTGAGGTGCGTGTAAATTCGCTCGGACACCTGAGTAAAAAAAAAAAAAAACTACTAAGAGGATGACAACCACAATTGACTAATGATATTAAAAGTTTAAATAATTGAATCAAACCAACTAAAGAACAGAGCGTGTAAAAGGCACAGGTGTGTCAGTTTGGTAGGTGACATAATTAATTGGTTACCGGATAACCTAATAAATATGATAAAAGGATAACACAATTACATAAAAACAGCTTAATTTTTAAGGGTAGCTTAATTAGAACATTATGAAATGGAGATGCTCTAACAAATAACAGTAGCCCAATTGTAATACTTGAAATATAGTTTGATCCTTCGTACTTTTTTAACTCAAAAATACCTTTACTTATAACTTAATTTGAACAAGCCAAATATTTTGTACAATCTCTTTCTTTTTTCTCCTTCTGGACAATGCTAACCGCAACCCTTATGGCGATGGGTAAAGCGTATCCGAGAAATGTGTTTAAATTCCAACTTATTTGGCATTATATTCACATTGTATTGTTATCCAACACTCAACACCTAGTTTTTTTTTTTGATCGGCAAAATAAATTTTATTAAAACTCGACAAAGGATATATCGAGTGTCCAATAAAAGATTGGACGGAACAACAAAAGGGCAAAAACCCATACACCCAAGGGACAAAGCCCGTAAAACCCCTAATGGGCCAAGCCCAGTCACTTAATGGGTCAAAGCCCAAACCCAGAAACCTAACCCTAAACACAACAACCCAAGACGCTGCACCCTAGCCGCCGTCCACCGGAGTCACCATCGCCCACAAAGCCAGCCGAAGCATCTCCATAGACACCATCAACAAGCAAGCCACCCCTAGAAGCCAGAAGATGAAAATCTCCCAAAAGCAACCTCCGATAAAATTGAAACGATACAAAGAACACCCAGTTTTAAGAGTGCAAGGCTGATACAAAATTCTTAGTGGATGATGGATTGCCTTTTAGTGGCTGAATAACCATACAAGTATGTTGCAATTTAGAAACTTTTTAGCATGAAGTAATGGGGTGGGTTACGTCGATATAGCTAGTAGTTCTGCCAATTTTAGCGAGAGCAGTTGTCATCAAAGCTATTGCCCAATATCGTTTGTCTATTAAACGATAGTAATAGAACTGCCAATTTTCTGCGCTTTATTTTATCAATAATGCTAACGACACGACACGACACTCCACCACAACACCAACCACATCCGTACATCCGTCTACGTGTCACTGCATGATTCCATCTTCTTGACGAACTTCATCTCAAATGGGTGGTTTTCCAACTTTTCTTGTATGCTCTTCGGCCTTTGTTTGTTAAACCAAAACCAGAGTACGAGTCGGAGATGGAAGAGAGACTTATACAACTTGGAGTAGGACATGTTTGAAAATTGGGACCGGGTCCGGGACCCAAATTGGGTCGTTCATGTAGGCATGACCCAGATCCATTTAGATAGAATCCATCTTAGTATGGGATAAGTTGGAAGTCTCTATCGGATTAAGTTTTCTTAGGAGATTGGGATTTCTATTAATGCATCTAGGATACATATCCCTTTATATATGGTAAATCTCCTGCAGAAAAGACATATCTTGAAGACCTAAATACAGATGGTTCTCTCTCTCTCTCTCCAAGTAGTTCTCTCTCTACCATTAAAGGGTAATCCAAGCTTTTGCATTGTGGGGTGAAACTCAATCCTCGTAGTATGTGATCCGGATTAAAAGGTAATCCAAGCTTTTGCATCGTGGGGTGAAACTCAATCATCGTAGTATGTGACCCGGATTACAACCACTCGCTTTCGCATTTGTTATCTACCCAATTTAAACTGCCTTATTCCACGCGCGGCAATTTGATATATAACGAGGGCGCAATGTAAACAATATATAACGAGTGCGGAAACGGGCGATTCGGGTTACTTCTTGCGAACTTTAATCCAACCGAATTTTGGTGGATGGATTACGTACTTCGGATCACATACTAGAACATCAATAATCTCCTACGATGGAGTGATACTACGAGTATCACACTCAATTCCACAACGCAAAAGCTTGGATTGCACTATCTTGTTGTGAATATCCTGCAGGAATCATATAGAAAGATAAACATCCTGGATGTTTTGAAAGCAGTCCTATAATCCTAAGAGATTAGGATTTCTTCAACCTTTTATATCTCATCTCCAATATTAGACAAGACTCTCTAATAAATATGTCATCGGGTCATGCCCACATGGGCGACACAATTTGGTCATGGACCCGGCCCCAGATTCAAACATCATGGGCATAACAAGTTGTATCAGAATAGATGGCATTGACATGGACATTTCTACATTTAGTGGTAGACCCTACAAGAATGTGTGGTTGTAAAGTGGTCTGGAGGAGTTTCGACTCGGTTGATTCTTCCGTGGTGATGGCTAGCGGTGGCTAGGTGGACGTCGGAGGAGTTTCGACTGGTGCTGGTGGTGGATCTATCTGTAATGGTGGGCGACGGCAGTTCTTGTTAGGGTTAGGTTTTAATTGGGTTTTCTTCGGGCTGGTCTTTATTGCTGTATCTAGGCTTTTAGGCCTTTCGAGTTGTTTATGATTTTCATTGTTTTTATCTGGGCACTTTAGGCCCTGAGGTGTTGTATTGGGCTTTGCCCTCAGGCTGTTCGGTTTTGGTTGGTCTCCATTTCCCTTCCCCTAATAAAGGGTGGCGCTAATGCCACGATGAAATTTTATAGTGCCACGACAATTTCTGTACAATGACCATTATATCCTCAATAGTTTTTCCCCGTCTGCTGTTCTTCTCTTTTCTTACTTTTCACCAAAAACAAACCCACTTTCTCTCTTTCCGTCATCCCTCCTCCCCTTGATTACACCCATAGTTGAGAACGGCAACCTCTTTGAATCCATCTCATCCCCTCTTTCTTTCTTCCCTTCTTCTCCACCGCTACCCGCCACAAGGCACAAACCCCACGTCTTTCTCACTGGATCCGAGCTACCACAAGTCCACGATGCCCTTTGAACGTATCTCCCTCTCCCTCCTCCACGATCTATACAAATAAACCACCTGTCTCAACACCAATATATACATGCACAGAGAGTGATAACAATTTTTATACGAAAGCTAATAAAAAGCAATAATTATTTTAGAAGGAAACCGAAAACCTCTTCCCCAATTAACAGGTAGATGAGGATCAAAGACCAGAGACAAACTAAAACGGAGCCCAATTTTGCGATTCTCTCTCCCCCTTCGCTTTTTGTGGTGTTACCACTTGCCAATCCATTACAGATTGGGTTCGGATTCGGCAGATGGGCAATCTCAAATCCATAACCTTCAGCCTTCAGGTGCTCTCCACGGTCTCATAAAAGAGGGGCTTGAATAAGAGGAGATAAAGAAAAGATGAAAACAAAAGAAAAGGTGGATTGTAGACAATGTAGAAGGAGAAGAGAGAACCGGATGAATAATTGAGAGACAACGGGGTTAGAACAGTCCAAACGTAATGTAGTGTCGTGGCACTATAAAATTTCATCGTGGCATTAGCGCCACCCCCTAATAAAATGTTACTTTTGCCGATTAAAAAAATAAGTGGTCCGGAGCACCACGTGGCTGTACTCCCAAACTATTGTATAATTTTACTTCCCGATAACTGAATGGAGACATCTTTTGGGGTGGGATGCACCCTATGTGGCTGGCCATTTCATTTCAGAACATTATACGTGTTCAACCAGGAGCAAGAGGCTTATTCTTATTATGGCCCGTTGAATCTAATGACAAGGAGCATAGGTTACCACAATGAGCACCATGCATGATTCTCCCAGGATTGCAGGGAGCAAGCTTCACAAGGTGAAGTAGATCCATTGTACCGGAGTAAGTACAATTTCTTCAATTTTCCTTCTCTTTCATGTGTTACTGTATTTTTTTGGGTTTCTTTTTCGCATAGTTGTCATGTTTTTGAGGGAACGGTATTTAAGGCTTTAGACGACATATGAGGCGTTAGTTCATTGGTTTACCACACACACAGAAGTTTCTATCATGGTGGTCTATGTTGGTGATACAATTGGGACACTAATATCCATAACTTAGTCTCCATTTCCTGATTCTTAGATGTTTTCTACATCTTACGCGTGCGTGGATCTGGTTTTCTTTGCATATCCTCTTGAATTTGGTTTTCTTTACACACTCTTGCACATCATGCTCTCGGATGACCTATAGAATTTGTTCTATGGGTTGATTACCGGCCGTTGTTAGATGGTAGTGTACAAGAAATGATTTGTGTTCTCGCGTATGTTCTATAGACATGGCTTAATACATTTTGCAAGATTGTTATTATTTCCCCCCACATGAAACCTAACAGGAAATGATACAAGTACTCACACAAGTATATAAAACTTTTACATTTCTATTGCCAAGATAACCATGACAACTTGACAAGCAATCTCTCCATTACTTAGTTAAAAGGAAAGAAAAAGTAGTATATAGCATTGCTACCTCTACTACCATCAATGGCACCAGCACCAGTACTGCAGCACCACCATACACGTCTCGACCTACCGTTGTGAATATTCACATGAAAGATTTCACCTGCTTATGTCCTTCCCTCAGCTTTGAATCATCTGAAAAGGAAAAAAGATGTGTGGGTTGGTATGCTCAGGCCACGACTTACTTTAACGGAAGTTGGATCTCCGACAAATAGACTCTTATGTAAGTGTTTTCCTTCGCCATTTTTTCATTCAAGAAAATGTGCTATGCAAACTACTTTTAGTATTTTGTCTTTCTGAAAACAACCCATTGGTTTGTACACGCGAAAGATGTTTTTGTTTTCAAAACAGTGAGTGTTTTGGACTTTCCAATGCTTTTATTCCAAAAACCCGGAAACCAAAATGAAAGCAGTATCAGCCAGACAAGATGTCTACCTTCATTGTGAATCCTTCCTTATCATCCAGGTTTCGCTCTTGGAGGGAAGTGGGAAGTCGGCAACTGCGTAAGGAAGTGGATGCACAGAATTGTTCACAAACGGAAGCCTATGCGCAGCGTAATCATCATCACTGTCATAGTGTTTTCCCGTATCTTTCTCAAGAGTTTTTAGGACTGTGGCCAATAGGATCGAACATCCCTGCGTATAAGAAAACAGTTGAAATTTGTGATCTGGTTCATCTCTTGGGCACACATTGTTTGAATTTGAATTCAAACCTTTGAGTGCAGTTGCTTTTCCAATACAGTAATATGTCCAAGTCTGAACTCAATTTAGACTAGGCCACCTAATCTTAGGTATACGATTTGAGTTGTGCTCGGTGATGAATTGTTCAAGTTTGGCTTAGAAACTTTAACGAGCTTAAGTGTATGTTTGATCAAGTGTATTTTTAAAGTCAATTTCAAACAATATTTTGCCCAGCTGAGATCAATAACGAGCCAAATGCACAGGGGAAAAGAGTTCTAAAGTGTGTTCAAATTTGATTTGATTGAATAACAAGTTCATCTCTATTGGGCATTTAGTGATCCTATATGACTCTAATTTGGTTCATTTTACAGCTTAAAATCTTTTGAAAAGGGAATTCAAATGTCCTTTCATTTCTAAAACCCGTCATATTCGACACCTTCAAATTAGTTTATCATACCTGTGCTAAGACAATCAACAAGCCAATCCATTTGCAGGTGTCGAAATTCGACTCTACAAAATCCTCGAAATCATCAAACCTTCCTGTTGGATCTTCAGGCAAGTCCTGGTGCATGTAGCATTTATACAAGTAGTACAATATGTCAAGAAATGAAGATGCAAAAAGTTCAAGAACTGGACAGAGAATTATTTGGAATACATGGTAGGGATATTAACAAGAGTATTATTTACCTTCTCCCAGTCAGAATTTAGGATTATGTCTGATATCAATGCAGTCTCCACTAGAAGAAGCAAAAAGATTGTGACCATATACTTTGCCCTAATCAAGGATATAACAGACTTATGGCATAGAGACGAAACCAAAGGAGATATAACCAGAATGTCTTGATTCAAACCCCAAGGCGTAGCTTAAGTGGGCAACAGAGATGATCGAGCTGTAAACCTAGACATCCTGAGTTCGCCAAAGTTGAACTTTTACCTTATTATGAGAAGTTTTCAACAATTTTTACTCCTTTTACCAACCTTCATATAGAGAGCTATCTTTCACTTTTGTTCTCTCCTTGATTAGCAAAGCAAGAATGGAGAATACCAGTATAGTTTAATTTTTGTTCTTTCTTTTCTCTCCAAAAGTTACAAAATCACATTGATAGCTTCGACTCGTGTCCTAGCTCGTCTGAGAGCTATACTGCTTCAATATTTGTCATTTTTTGTTAAATAAAGGGACCATCGAGTTTGCCTTCTCTCCTAATATGCCTACCAGGCTATTAGTGAAAGTTAAAAAGCAAGAATATTTGAATTCTGAAAGAAGGGAAAGTGATGAATGCTACTCAAGGCAAGGAGAACAAGTTACATAGACATAGAAACCAAAAAGAAAAAGAAAAAGAAAAAAAAGGATACAGCAGAAAGGCAATGGGGATTTGCAGTTTTTGCAGCAACATGGCCAAGGCATGTAACAGCACATAAGGTGATTCCAATGCCAAGAAAAGCATGAATAAACCTGCAATATTAACCGAGTGGATCACCCGCTTTTTAGACTTAGCAGATGATTAAAAACATGATAGAGGAATTAGCAAAACGAAGAAAAGAAGAAAGGTGAAATTGATTTTGGCATCCTGTCCCACTCCCATGACTATACCATAAAATAGGTAGATGTAACGCAAATAAAAGCTCGAAAAATAGCTTACGTACGTACCATGGAATAGAGTAGTTGTGAAAATCAGATGACGAGCCTTCCATGTCTCGCTGCCAAACTCTAACCATCCACGCGCTATATAAGATTATTGAAATCCCAACAATTCCCACAATTGAGTTCACAAGTTTCAGAAATAATTGGACACAACCCTTCATAGTGTTATTCATTGGAACAACAACACGAGAAATGGATCAGCTGCAGCTTGGTACTATAATCAAGTTTGAAAAAAAAGGCAAAAGTCGTGTTTATAAATTAGCGAGGAAACCACTAGTTTTCAAGTTGTTATATGAAAGTTTTGGAGCCAATGTTTGAAAAAGGAAGAAGAAATCAATGATTGTGCAAATGAGGTTAAAGTTGGGGAAATTTCCTAGAAACTGCATATGGTCTGCTTGTTCTCTTTTTGTTCCTCTTGGGACGGTTCATTTTCAAGTTTTCTGTTTTGTTTATTTGCTGGTGAAAGGTTTTTGCATTTTGGCGTTTTTGTGATGGAAAATAGGGGAGTGGGACCCCTCTTGTCTTTTCTGAAAACATATCAATCGTCCGACGAAACATGATTTCTTAATTGGCAGGGTTGATATATGTACTCGATAACTTTTACTTGAAAAGTTTTAATCACATCAGCATGGGCTCGAGAAGATCAGGATCCTCCATTCCCTTTGAGGATTCTAATATGGGAGAAATGGGATGAGAGTAGTGAGGTTTGAACCCTCACCCGGTGCAAGGAGTATAGGACGCTCACCACTTGACTGTCAATTCATTGGTCACATTTGAAGTGAGATAACACTCCCGACAAAAAAAATGAAATTGAATAACACTCTGTCATTTTAAAAGTTTTCTTTTTTTAAAACACTACATTTTGTGATTTTGATAGTGAGGACTTTTTTTTTCTTATACTTAATTAAATTCTGAATTTTATTTTCAATATACTTAATAAATATTCAAAAGTTCATTTTCTGTCGCATTTTTTCCCCCTTAGTTCGCCCCTCCCAGATACACATCCTAGCTCTGCCACTGGTTCCAATTTATAACGGCTAAATAAGATCATATTAGCAGCTGAGAATATTATTTACATACTGTTCAAAGGATTTTGTCAATGAATTCTTGTCCTTATTACTTATAACCAGCTTAATGGGTGTACATTTAATAAGTACTTATTGTATCGCTAACTTAATTAAGGCTACACAGTTACAGTAATTTCAACAGCTAATAAAAACTCAAGCTTTTAGTTGCTCTACTAATGTTACTATTAGTATTAAATTATGGGAAATGAACAGAACATCGGTTGCTGTGGTGTAGTGGTTATCACGTTAGTCTTACACACTAAAGGTCTCCAGTTCGATCCTGGGCAGCAACATTACACTTTGTTTTTCATTTCACAATTTTTATTGATACCAATTTCATGGTTAAAGCACACTTTTGCCATGCAAAATGCTCGTGTAAAGTTTTGCTTCCTCTGGTTATACTTTTCAACAATAATCCCCGTAAGTGACGGATTACAACTTTTGCTTTTTTTTCAAACTCCCGGGGAGTGTGAAAATCAATTCAACGCATCTCTATATTAACAAAAACTTGTATAACACATCTCTCCTACTAAAACAAAAAGTGACAGTATCAATATCACTTCATCAACAACAGGTAATATCACCATTCTATAGCAACCATCAAGGGTGCTGACCAAATCCAAGATGTAATTTATGTATACAATATATTAAGCACGTGTATGACACGCGACACGTTCTCTTTTGTTTGAAAAAAAAAAACGTAGTAAAACATCTCACAATAATTCACATCAACCACTAAAATTCTCTCCTCGTCAATTGGTTTCTCACTTCTTTCAAACTCTCCCACGATTATCATCGGTTTCAGGTGGGGGAATCCTCGCGGTCTAGCCCTAAAGTGGAGGCATGTGAGACTATGATAGGCAAATACTCTGAGAGCTGGGTCTAAGAGTCATTGCGAGGTGGCTTCTTCTAGTTGTGTTGCTTCTGGAGGCTTTGAATCCGTTGCTAGTTCTATAGTTAATTGTCTTGGCATACCCGAAACCCTTATGCCTCCGGAGGTTTGTATTGGTGTTCAGACGTCGATGTGCCGATGGTTAATGTGTCAGACCCTCTTAGCCCTCCCCAGATGGGATCCCTGTCCAGTTGTGTATTTGTTTCCCCAATGCCTGAACCTCGGCACCTTAGCTTTGAGGATTCCTCGTCTGATCGGGTTGGAGATGTTCTCTAGGACATTGTTGTCGGACCTCAGAATTTGCGGTCTACGAGGATTATGGCTTTGTGGTGATAGCGATAAGAGGTCTGTGACCCTACAACTGTTAAGCTTTCCGGCAATCAGAAAAGGAAGAAGATAGACAATGTCAAAGCACGTAGTGACAAGGCTACACAAAACCTCACTCGGAGAAAGCGTAAACGGGAAAGGGTTATTGAAGACAGTTGTGTCGAGCCTCATACTTACTGTATCCCTCAATGTCGTGCTTTACATTGATTTATTTCTGTCTCTTGTTCTTTATCCATGTTTTGTAGATATAATTGTTTGTGTTTGGCGTTGATGGCATGACTTTTATTGTGTTGGATTTTGGGGGTGGTTCGATTGGCCTTGTTTGGTTGTTCGTTTTTGTTGGGTCTTTCCTTAGTTTTGTCGGGCTGTTTTGTGCCGGCTAGTGTGTGGGGTTGATTGTACGGTTGTTGTCGTGTGGTTGTACCGTTTATTTTCTATCTATATGATAAGTTTATGATTTCTCAAAAAAAAAAAAAACTCTCCCACACAATTCCCCTCACAATTAAACATTTTCTTTTCATATAGTTTTCACATTTAATGATAAATTGTACATCCAAAAGGGATAAATACACAACAAATTTTGTTTGTGCTCCCTGTGCATGGTACGTGTACCGCGCTTATAATTACTGAAATTGTGGAGAGCATATGTATATATGATCCCAAAATTACATGATGATCTACAGTTTTAAGGTTGTGAAAGTAAAAACGATAGTGAAATCAATTTTTTTTTTCTGGCATTCGTTAAATCTAATCTACTCTATCCTAGGGGACTTGGGAAGGGGGATGGATACTTACGGAAATTGAACCCTGCCCACATGCATGAGAGTATAAGGATGCACTAACTGCACTTTACTCTACTTGCAATCAATTATCTTGATACCACGAAATCCTTTTCAAAAAGTCTTGATAATGCCATAACTATTTTTGTTAATATCAAAAGCTTAACCACAAAAAACTTGTACGGAGTATAAAATTTAGACATTAATGAAAATAATTGGGGCAGTATCATTTTCCATAGTATAAATTCAAGAGTAAGTATACCATATACATTAACAGTTATGTGCACAAATTTTAGTACCTTCGTAGTATGATGATTTTAGAAATGATGGGGGGCGGATGTATCTCCAACCGGCCAAAGCCTAGCTCCACCCCTGCCCACGAGCCAAACGTAGCCTATAAAGGGGCAAATCCAGTGCACCAGAGGCTCCTGCCATTGCAAGGTCTAGGAAATGATTGATGTACACAGTCTTACTTCTGCAAGCAGAAAGACTGTTTCCACGACTTGAATCGGTGACCTCCATGTCACAATAGAGCAACTTTACCATTGTTCCAGACTCACCCTTCAGCCAAACATAGCCTACGCGTACACAAAACACATACTCCCTATTTCATTTGCACGTAACTGATTCCACTCAGGCCAAAAACGAAAAACACCCTCTAACAAAACAATGCGTACAAAAATTTATACATGTGAACGTGGCACTACAGGATTGCTGGGTGCGAAGTAGTCCGTCCAATCACCAATCGTGCATGTTCTATAAATTTGTGTAACTTACATCTCTACTACTTTCTTTTCCTCCCCATATGATTCCATTAATTTCTAGCAAATTTACATCCAAAAGAAAAAAGAATGTCCTTTTCAAGCATCCAACTCCCCCTTCTGCAGATTCCACACATCTATTGCTTCTACCGACGCAAAAATTCTCGTATTTGCCCAAGTATTTCCGCCTTCACCACCAAGCGCATCTTCTTCGAGTCTTCCCACAATACACCTCCATATTCTCGTGCAAAGTCACAAGCGGCCTCAAAAACGTCCTACAGATTAAGGAAACAAAACCCATAAAATGGTAAAAGGTTTGAAGTAATATACAGAAACATACTAACTATAAGGAGAGGAGCTTCTTTTTTTTTTACCCGAGAAGGGAACTCATCAAAAAGACTGGCAGGTGTCATCTCAACCCTGTTCATATCTGATTCCCACAACCTAATCTGTTTCAAAAATTTGCATCTCAGAGCATAGTCAAGCAGATAATAAATAACCGAGTATTGTTTTTAATTTGAATAGGGGCAGAACTTTTGGCTTTGAAAATGCATCTGAACACTGAAAACAATGTCAACCTGATCCGTGACATTTTCTGGCACCGAGGGTATTCTCTCTGCAACTCTAGGATGGGCATTTTGCTGAAGAAAAGTAATTATCTGCAAAATTGAAAGCTTCAAATTCACTACAGCAACTATATTCTAGACAAAAGAAACAACCAACACAGGACCCCCTTTTTTTTTAATTTTTGGAATAGGTTTGGCTCCAGACCCCAGTAGGTAATAATATCATCACGGGTTTTACAAGGCAACAGAAATAATAGCACAAGGATTTGAAAGCATGTGCTTGAAATACTTGTTGCCTATGAACGCAGAAGCTAAAATAATGTCCAAGTATTCATTAGCAGCAGCAACCAATGTTTTATTCGACTTTGAGCAAACTATTAGTATGATTCTTCATCGTTAACATTGAAATAAAAAATAGTCGTGGGGATAATGACAACATATGTCCAATTTCAAACTAATAAGCATGATACGAAAAAATAAAACAAGAACAGGCATGATCTATAGCTTACAGGTATTTTGAGAAATCTAACTTGTGATGGCAAACCATCCAAAGAAGGCAACTGATGTGCCTAACCAAACGTCCCAATCACTTGGGGTCGGCTACATGAATCCTTTTCCTCCATTGAGCTCTGTCAAGGGCCACTTATTTACACAAACCTACTATACTCATATCGTTGCGCACCACAGCATCTAATGTCAATGTCAATTTAGGTCTACCCCTCCCCGTAGCATTGCTACCCAAAGCTATCATATCCGCTCTCTTAACTACTGCATCTCCTGGTCTACGGTAGACATGCCCAAACCACCTTAGCCTATTTTCCCTCAACTTCTCTTCTATGTGTGCTACACCTACCATCTCATGAACCGTTTCATTTCTAATCCTGTCTCGTCTAGTCTTACCACACATCCACCTTAACATTCTCATTTCCACTACACTAAATGGCAATTGATGTCTCTTAAATGGAAGAGAGACCAAACTTCATCATATCATTAAATATAACAGTGAAATCATAGCTGCTCTATCAGGTGAAAGATTAAAGGACTTCGGAGATCAAAAAAGATACAAGCTTTGTCAATTGACAGTTTTCAAAACTTGTATTCTGCTATTTTGTGGAAAGAGCCAGTTTTTAATATACATCAGAAAGATTTTTCCATACGTAATCATTTCCACTAAATATGCATTAAGATCTAAACACAATCAGAATCTTGTTTTCAAAAATAGTTTTAACAAAATTGATTTTGAAAATCGCAAACCAACGTGAAGTTACATACAGCAAGGAATCAATACTTGCCTGCTCTGCCATAATGCCATTTTCAAAAGCATTATACAGGCTTTCTTTTGTGATGGCAGCAACAATAAGATTTGGAAGTTGATATTCTACCCTGCCATTTCAGCACTAAAATTAGTCTTTGGTGATGAATACATGTACAAGAATAGCATTCAGTCAAATATAACCCATAAACATTCCATCCCAACGCCAAGATGACGAATCGTAAGGAAATTTTATGTATCCAATGATGTAGAAGAGTAAAGGTATGGAGAAAAGTATCTCAAGTTGAAATATATTATATAAAAGACTCGATTTAAATTTTAAACTTCACCCATTTTGGAGCGAGAAACCAACTAGGAATTTTTTATCCAGTGTTTGTAAAGATTCTCCTGCCTTTAGCCAACAATTCACAGGGAAGAACCCAATTTTGACAAAGATCATCGAATCCTTTTTTCCTTAAAGATACGGAGAATCATTTTCTACTACAATTTTTTTTTCCTTTTACTTTTTCCTCCTCCTTTTCATGTAGCCCATTCCAAATTGCTTATGAAGGACATTTCCATTATACCTTGAGAAGAGCCGCAAGATCTCGCAAAGTAATTTGGATGAAGAGTATGCATACACCCTAAAGTTAGTTTCCACAACAACAAAACCCTGGAGAAGGACAAATAAAAAAGAATATTACTTGTTAGATTTCACCTTTTATAGTCCACAACTTTTCTACCAAATTTTCCCAACAACCACTGAAAAGACATAGCAAACACACTTCACAAACTGAACAGAAGAAAGAGCAAAGGACTAACATCTCATCTTGACACTTCAAAGGAACAAATAACTCCAACCAATACAAGCAAATGAACCTATTGGAGCCGACATAAACATTATGCAGCCAATCCATGGCATTTCAACATTTTAAATTGTGATGTAACAGAGTAATCTGCCAAAATATCTTCCATGCAACAATTTACGATGTCTTCAGCATGCTACACGTTCGGCCAAAGTAGGCACGTAATTCCTCTGTACCATAGCCCCAAAAGATTCTTCAAAAGTAAATTATCGTAGAAAATGGCCCATAAGGGCCCCTCGACCTTGTATCTATGCTTATACAAGAAAACTAACCAAAAAACACTTGTAAATCCACACAGCTGATAAAAAGCAAGGATGCCAACATCGTTGCTTTCAAGTTACTAATAGAGCTTTCCTTTCCCCTGGAAAGATCTACGACTCCCCTCTCCATTCGCACTATGCACACAGCACTACATAATCCATAATGTATTATGCTGTCTCCACAGCTAATTTTTGTTTTAGGCAACCCCCTCTTTTTACTTGAATAGGCTAGGAATCCAAGAGCTCATGGCCGATGGAGGTTTGAAAAAGTGAGTGACCAAAAGTTGTATTACGTCTGCTATCTTACTCAAGTTAACCAAGTCACTTATTGCCTTTCCGTGTTTTAGGAAGCAACCAGAAACTGGAACGATGACATTGGCCTGCATGCACACTAATTGCTCTAAAGACAAAGTAAGGTCAACTTGGCAAGAAAAAAAAGAAGGTCCTGCCATAAACTGGAACGGTGAAACCTACTCTATAATTTGATGTGGAACAATATATCTAAGAGGCATTAAGGCGATGCCACCATCATACAAAAAGAAAGGGCCAAAACATAAAAAGGCCCCATACTCTGCCACGTATCAAAAGGCCATGATGAAATCTTCTCGTACCTGCTACAGCCTCAGCAGTACGAAATAAAATATGGTTTTCTACTTAAGGCCCAGGTGAGAGGTCCTAGACCATATTTTGCACTCAACTTGATTCACCTTAGCATATTGTCAGACCAATTAAAGCGCTTGGAAAAAACTGAATGACAAACACAACGATGCCAGTCTCTCATTCCCTCACAAGTAAAAAAAATTGTAAATATGACACAGAAGTTCAAGTTATGCATTGTTAAATTTCAATACAAGTTGAATCACAAGGGAAATACCTGCTTCCGTGATGATAAATCTGATAAGCTAATTGACAGATTGGTAGCTAACTTAGTAGGAATAAACCAACTCTCTTTCCTACCCTGCGCAAATCCAAAAGTTCATGGAAGAGTAAGGTCTTGGTATTGAACAAAAGTCTGAAAACACGCATAATTAGAAGAAGCGATTGACCTGCTGAAGCTTGACCAATCCCAGGTCGGCAAGGTCTTTTATCACATTTCTCTGAATATCAGTCAATGTGTTCATATTATATGCCTACACAAGAAGGGTGCAGATGAAACTCGTTAAATATCGATTCATCACACAACTTGCATTGCAGAATTATGTTTACATTCTGGAAAGAAGAGTAGGAAATCTGTTGCCGAAGGATATCCATCAAATAGATCAAATTTCAGTAAGGGAAGGATTGCAAGTCAACAAGTGTCACAGAATTTAAGAATCTAAGTGAAATGCATTACCTCACCCGTGACGTGAAAACTAAGCTCCAGCAGAAATGAAATCAAATCTGCTGTATCCACACCTCGCTCCTTCACCACAATGACAAAGTCATAATTGCTGGTTAATATCAGGCATCAAATTACAACCTAATGTATCAAAGGAAAATAGGGATGAAGGGCATGTGCCTAGTATTCCAATAAGATAACTTTTCAGTTTCCAAAGCCACATACCAGTTAAAATTGAAAATGTCTAACTAACTCCCATTGTTATTTCTTTTTCTGGGCAACATGCACAAAGTGAACCTTAATATGGCAATTACTTGGATATCCAGGAAAAGGGATCCAACCTCTTTTCAACATTCTAGATAAACCAAAATCAAATTTTCCAAAACACAACAAAGTTGTCAGATACCTCAGAATTTGTGATATATTCCCTGATGATGTACCAGAGTTGTGCATTTGTATCCATCAGCTGTAATTTATAGAAATCAATACTTGCGCATATAAAACATCATGAAGACTACAGCCAGCAAATGACAAATATAATGCATACCAAAAATTGGAAACCACTTTCAGTTAGCTTCGGAGCTTCTTTGTCTCTGTGGGACATAAAAACACATATCTATAAGGTACTGTATCCTTATTCTCCACTTAGAAAATCAAAAGGTGAAAATTGAAACATATTTGGGAGACAAAATAACCTCTGACTCAGAAGGCCTCGTTGGAATATTTTCATCATTGAAGAGCTGAAGTTTGTTGTCCTTTCAGCTTGGCCGGAGCTGATAAGGTGCAGCAAGAAATACTAATGTACCAGAGTTTGAAGTCATGATAAGAGTGAGTCAGAGACTAAACTATCAACAAAACTGCACACTGAACAATTACAAAAACCAAGTAACTCAACTCATGACAGAGATGCATGGTAACTAGGAACTTACTACCCTAAGCAATACACAAGCGCAAATGAGACAGAAAAACACAAAGATGAAGTTCATACCTCCCATTGTTCAGCAGCATAGGCTTCTAGATCCTCCAAGCTTGGAAGCCTCACTGTGATAGTAGAAGGCATTGGTTCCCTTGGTAAAACTCCACTGCATATCGAGTTTAAAGGTAATCCATTGGTATCCGAGTAAAACAATACTTCTAGGATAAGCACGTCCTGAGCAAAGTGACTAGACAGAGATTACTAGGACTGGAAAATGGTTTTTATGTTTATTCATGTGGTAAATGACATTTAGATTAGAGAACACAGACACAAGGTTAGCCATGCAAAACATGACTTGGTGAGTAATTTTGTTACATACTCCAGATACACAAGCAACAAATACAGTTAAACAACCAATCTGAAATTTAGGTCACCCCTATACTGAAAAGCCACATCTAGTGGACGTGCTACATGTTGATGATGGAATCAAGGAAGAAGACTTTTCTAGAAGAAAAAGAAGAAGGAAAGGAAAAGGGAAACTTCAAGAGTAAAAGATGGAAACTTTAAAGCCAGATAATTTTGGCCAGGCACAACTTCAAGAGACCAGAATTGAGCAGCTGGTGTCCAACCCCCTATAGTAACAATGACTAATCCTTTAATGAGGAAATCATAACAAACACCTCTCCCCACTCCCCAACCAAACAAAGAAAAATGCACGTCAGGCATGAGTAACAAATATACTAATGTGAAATATAAAAATGAAGAAAGCTTACCCATGTACTATATGCTTCTGAAGGTTAATCTGAAACTTTGTGTTTAATCTATAAGTGGTCCCCTTTTTCCTGCGGAAACACTACAAATAAATACAGAGTATGGGAAAACAGTATTTGTTGGACTTGAAAGGAAATTCCTTTAAGGTGGACATAGCGTACTTGCAAGGTGAACATAATACTTATGTCTTAAAAAAGGTGAACATACACAAAATACTTATAACACTGTTATTAAAGTCTGCACATTTCAACCACCCATACATAGGGAACTCTCAAAGAATCAATGAAAACTGATGACAGAGTCTTGATATCATATTGGTTTGTGTCATTTTAGATTATGTAAATTACAGTGGGATGAGCTTTGATACCAATGCTTTACAATCCGTTCCCACGTACAAATGACTAATTCTTGTTTTCATATAGCAAAAAATGTATTCCCACCCATTTTTCCAATCATGAATTCACTCGAAAACATTGATTGAAAGGAGCAGAGCGATTAACTGCATATTAAGAAAAGTGACATCTCTTGTAATACCCCTTTCGTACCTTACATAAGATATACAGTAATACAGACATACCACCTGAGGATGCAAAACAAATTCACTTCTGACTTCTTCAAACAACACATGTATCGAAATTTAACACTACCGACGAAAAAGACAGATCACTGTATACCTGTCAACAGTTTCAATAAATACTCTCAACTGGACCAATCTATCAATAGCAACAGTATGTTTAGATTCTCCATCTGCAAGCACCCACTCATGTATCGACGTTGCTAATACTGGTTCATCAATGTACAGCATCTGCAAGACGTACTTCTTGGCCAACGGTGGCAAAGATCTACGCACAAAAGCCCCAAGATGAAGTATCAATTAGGACCTCAGAAGAGATCTAATTAGTAATTACACATCCATATGAAAGAATCTACGTACCCTTCGAATTCAAAACATTTAGAGAGAGAGAGAGAGAAGGGGGACCTGAGAATGGCTTCGCAAATGAAAGCATTGTCGTAAAGCTTGTCGAGCTTCATGGCAGGCAAGGAGGCCACCATGTCCATGAAGTTCTTGGCTATGATCTTCACTTGCGGCATTTTCTTGATGATCTGAGGAAGCGTCCAATAGATGAGAGAGAGACGAGAACAGAAGGGTATCAAACCCTATAGTCGTTCATATGTATGTACAAGTACAACAATACTAGTAGAACAGAACTGTATATACATACATCAGAAAGTCTGTGGACACAGCAAAACTGTGCACAAATTTCTATGTGGGGCCTACTACGGGTCCCACACAAGTGATCCGAGCCGTTCATTATGTTCAAAACATTTTTTCAAGGGCCCCCGCGAAAAATCAGCTCAATCCGACACCTATAAGTACTTGATCTAATCGTCTAACTTTTCATTCTCTAAAAACCCGAATGAAAAGTTAGATGATTAGATCAAGCACTTATAGGTATCAAATTGAGCTAATTTTTCGCGGAGGCCCTTGAAAAAATGTTTTAAACATAATTAACGGATCGGATTATTTGTATGGGACCCTTAGTGGGCCCCACAACGCAATCTGTGCACAATCTGTGCACAGATTTGCTGTGCCAGTAGCAAGGTTCTACATACATGTATAGATACGTATGAGGATTTTCCAGTTTTGGGGCGATGGAGTCCGTCAGTGTGAATTGTTGGGGTGAGGGTTTGATAGATTCATTGACGACAAAGATGACTACTTTCCTACAGTGTATGTAGAATTGTAGACATCAGGGATTTGGGTGGACGGTGTCGTTTTAGACAACTCCAATGACACACATCCACACGGATTGGGGGCCCACAATTTACTCCAGACAACCTATTTAAAAATTAAGACAAAAATGTGCAAGTAAAAGCGTGTTTTGGCTTTATTTTTTATTTTTCTAGTTCCTCTCATCGAAAAGAACCAATAAGATAATTGACTTCTACACTCCCTTTTTTACCACATACACTCCCTTATTTGTTCTTATTCATGTGAATTTACCTTTTTACCCTTTCATAAGTTCACTTTTTTACGCATTAAGGGACAATAGAGTAAATTCACACCAAATAAAGACAAAAAAAAGGAGTGTATGTGGTAAAAAGGGGAGTAGAAGTCAATTTCCAACCAATAATTCACAAAATTTTGACACAAAATTAACAAATGTGAGAAAATTTTAAATAAAATCAAAAAATAAACCAAGTGGCTTATTTAGCCAAAACAAAGTGGTCACATGCCAAGCACGTGCCTTTTCAACCCACTCCAAGGGCACAAATGTCATTTCACCTTCCTTCCTAACAATCCGGCACCAGCCGTTACCATGGATGTTCATGGTTGCCGGCGAGCATGGATGTTCCCACTTCCTAGTTGTACTTCAACAGAAAACACTTGCCAGCTGTAGGTGCGGTCAAAATCAGTGGTGCATCAGCTGGAAGACTTTTTGACCAACCAATTGGCCGCGACACGTGGTAACTAGGCCCACGCGGAAGGTCAGCCTTAGTCAAAATTCTATTATGAGAAGACGGTTGACCACCCAATAGGAGTAAAGCACGTGTAGCACATAAAAGTGATGCTTGCGGAGGCGACCCGCGGAAGAGAAGGCACCGCGGGACCCCCGCTAGCTCCGCGGAGGAACTAAAGACGTACTGAGATGGGTACGACGGTAAAGGACCACAGGAAGATCCCGGGGTTCTATTTGGGTCTAGAAGGCAGGGCCCAGAGGGAACCCCGCGGGAAGCAAACGATCGTCGCGGGTCGCGACCTTGCTCTTGCGGGAATTGGGAAAGTTCTTGTGGCTTGGTGGCTTGGGATGGAGGTGGCGTCGCGGAAATGCGAGTCCTCCCGCGGAAAGACCTCCGCAGGAGGACGAGTCTATCTGGGACCTGGAGGTACGGGAGGGACACGTGTCGAGGTCTCATGGGAGCGCCGTTCTGGGCCTGACCTAGGCCCAGGTGCCCTATAAATATTCCTGTCATTCCCAATGATTGCAGAGGCTGACTTTTCTAGAAAGAAAGGATGTGAGCACTGATTCTGAGGAAGGAGAACATTCTTCCCCGGAGAGAAGGTGACCTCACTTGTTCGATTCCAGAGAAGGCCAGACATCACCCCCGCGGAGAACAAAGGAGGCACGTTGCCTTTGTCTTTTCCGTACCTCTTGCTCCTTCCCTCACCCCACAAGATCATTCCCCTTTCCTCCTTAATACTAATCATCAGCCAATCGCACCTCTCCAGCTCACATTTCTACACGTAAGCACCTCCAGCGGAACCTGTACCACCCACGGGCAAACCCCAAAACAAAATGAATCCAACTCAATGCACCATTAAGACAGATTAGGCCTCTAGATTCACCAAAACTTCTATGAACCAAAAGACACCAAGCTCTGCAAACTCATCTTGAACATAGCATGCAAAAAACCCCAATTTGAAAGCAATCAAAACCCCCAATTTTTTCACACACTAATATTACCTAAATTCCTTGGGGGGTTTTGTAGATGGGAACCTAAATTATAGGGTTTAACAGCACCAAATCGGAGGGAGAAGGAGATGAAGTTTCAATGCGTGAGAATCGAAAATTACGTACAGAGATGAATCCTAAGAGACGGTGGACGCCGGAGGGAGAAGTCGGCGTTGGTTGCGACGGGATGCGTCAAACCCAACTCAAGAATAATCAGCGGCCGCGTCGTCGTCGGGAATCATAACCCCTCCCTCGCTTCTTGATTGTTTCGCGGGCTAGGCCGAATGCGAGGAAGTTGCAGTTGGGGCAGCGGCGGAGGAGGACTGTGGCGATGGATTTGATCTCGGCGGCGGGGAGGCGGTGGAGTTTGAGAGTGAGGCGTAATGGAGGAGGGCGTGGAAGATGGGTTTGGGTAAGATGGGTTGACGGTGGTGGGGGTGGCGGTTACGGTGGTGAGGAGACTGAAGAGGAAGAAATACGGTGAGGACTGAGGAGTGGCCGGTGGGATATAAATGACGAGAGAAAGTGAGAAACCAATCTGGTTTTGGTGCCAGATGTTAGGGATAAAGGTGAAATGGCATTTGTGCCCTTGGAGTCGGTTGAAAAAGGCACGACTACTTTTCCGTCCAAATTTTTGGCAGCCGTTACCAATTGGATTGAATGGGTTGGGATTTGGTTAATTTAAGGATTAAATGTGTGATTTTGATACACTCTCCGTCCCCATTCTTTGTCCCTCGTCTTATTCCAACCGGATAAAAAAATTAATTATAATTTTTAATTGATATTTTCAAAATCACCTAAAAGATTATAGATTGCAAGATATAATCAATTGAAAAGTGGCACGGACTTTCAAAATGGACTAAAAAATTGGGACGGAGGGAGTAGTTTAAGGACGAAGTAAAAAAATGCCTGAGAGTTTAAGAGATAAAAGCATAATAGAATCCAAAACCTGTTATTCGAAGGGTTTCCGTCCACAACCCGCCTCTAAGTACCACGGCAATGCGTCGATGGGGTACAGACCGGCGTGTGAGACCCACTTTCGGATCTTGTGCAAATGATCCAAATTGTTTCATTAATTTTACAATATTTTTGTGAGTGGCCTTTGATAAAAATAAGCTCAATCGGATAAATGCAAGTGGCTGATCCAATGAACTAACTTTTCATTCGAAGTACAGGATCTTGGATTCTCAATAAAAAATGGGTACATTTTTTTTTTTGGTACATAAGAAAAAAAATATTGGCTCAAGCACTTACAATTATACGATTGAGCTGATTTTTCACCAGGCCACTCGAAAAAATATTTGAAATAAATGAACGGTTCAAATCATTTGCGCGGGACTAGAAGTACATCTTGCATGCCGATTTGTGCACCATCAATGCATTACCGTCGGTACCCTAAGAATTATCGTTCCGTCCAAGTCGTGACAATGAAGGAAACTTTATAAATATACTAAGGGTTGGTTTGGCTTAATAAGTCACTTGGCATTTTTTTTGGGTCTTTATTCAATGTTTTTTTCTCATTTGTTAGTTTTGTTTCAATTTTTTTTTGGATTATTATCTCGTCTCGACGAGAGAAATGGAAAAGGTGAAAATTAAACTCAAAATTATGCGAATAAAGACAAAAATAAGTCAAACAAACAAAATTTTGAATTAATTTTGTCTTCATAAAATTTTGAGTTTGAATCATAACTTTTTAGGATTATTTTTTCTTTAAAATGCGTAACTAATTCTGTAAGTTCGAGCAACGTTTGTAGAACTCAACTCTAATTTTGTTTGAACATTAGATTGCAAATCAAAACTAACAAAATAAAATTAAAAAGGGGTGGGTGACAAGTTACATTGACTTCGTTCATAAAAAAATAAGTAGAAATCAAGACAAATATTGTTTCTATTTTTGGATATGATGAGTTAGAAAGATACAAGACATTTCAATTGGAAAAAAAAATTAATATATGGGAAATTGATGTGTGACACCCCAACCACAAATTGATGTGCCCTTATTAGGGACACATTAATGTGTCACACCCCAACCACACCTCTCTCACATGTATGAGTGGGAATTCCACAATAAATGCTAGGGACCCGTTAGAAACCCACATGTATGTGAGAGAGGTGTGATTGATGTGTGACAAATTGATGTGCCTTTAGCATCTCTCTATACATATATATAGGAAACTGAAAAGAATGAGATACATGAAGCAAAAAAATAAAATAAAAAATAGATTTATGATTTATAGAAATATTACGATTTGATAAAATAAGATGTATTAGTAACTACCCAAATTGAACAAAATACAAATTAATTGATTTTCTTTTTTAACATTAAAAACTCCAATTAGAAGAAAAACTAATATTCAGTATCAAGGGTATCCAATCATTTATTTAGTTATTTTGGAATTGATTTCTACACTCTCTTTTTTGATATCCACACTCTCTTTATTGTCTTTTAGCACAAAAAAAAAATGCATACACTTTCAACACTAAAATCCAAAAAAAGGAGTGTGGTTATAAAAAAAAAAAGGGAGTGTAGAAATCAATTCCAACCTAATATCCAATTAGTTAATGAGTTTACCTAATATTCAAGGGTATTTTGGTCATTTTATAGCAAAATATAATGCGTGTCTAGTTAATAGTTAACGAAATGAGGGAATTTTAGTCAATATTTTGTAAAGTAATAGAGGATTTATCCTTTTTTTTATGGCAAAAGTCACTATTTTTAGAATAATAAGATTAGCACCTTAAGCATCTCCGATGGGAGATGTCAAACATGATGTGGACAATGCAACAGCTACTTTTGACAGTTTCAAGCCTTCCAATCATGTTGCCTTTTCATATGCCAATGCCACGTGGAATAGAAAGTAGGTCCAAGTATGTCAATTTTGACATCAATATGGTGGCATGCCAATTTTCAAAAATCTAACCGTTTGAATTTCAAAAGAGTGCGGTTTGATTTTTTTTTTTTCCCTTTTAAGTTTGACATAAGGGTTACATTAAGCATTGAAGAGGGATAACTTGATGTCAAATAAATAAAATTTGGCATAAGGGTTGGAGAGGAGGCTTTGATGTCAAATTGGAGATGCCAAAATGCCACATGAGCCTTCAAAAAAGTTTGGCATCTTCAATTTGAAGTCAAAGAGTTGGAGATGCTCTTAGAGGAGGAGTTGAACTTCTAACTTCTTTGGCGCGTACGTGCACTCCTAATTCTGTTGCCTCTTGACTTACAATATAGATGAAAGGAATTGGGCAGTTGGGTATATAGAACATGTGGAGGGAAAAAAAAGGTGAATTTCATTGTCTATTTGATTTGAGAAAGCAAAATTAGAGGAGAACAAAAAATAGAGAAAAAGGGGTAATGATTTTTGTACTTCACTTTTTTATAAATGCACTACAAAAAATTGTCTTTAGTGCATAAAATTATACGCAACACAAAGCACTAAAAATAATTTTTGGACGTGCATTCGAGATAATTAAATAATCATCCTATTTAGGTACACCACATAAGTTTTCATCCCTCCAATTTTTTACATTATGTTTTCATCCTTTTTTTATTGCAAAATACCATATCTACCCTTATTAGTGAAATATCTAGGTACCTAATTTACTGGGATGTAATTTAGGATTTGGATTAACTGTAGTTTCCAAAAATAATGGGTTTTGACTTGTGTCACATATCTTCCAACCGATAAGGAAAAGGTGAAATTTTTTTAATCTTCAAATATATTCCATTTTTGGTAAATTAATTGTAACTGGGTTTTTGATAATGTGGTAGATTTGAGGTTTGAATTCACAGTAGCAGGTTTTCGATATCATGGTAAATTAATCGTAACTGTTGTATTATTTGTTTAGTCAAAATTTACCATGATCAATTGTTTTGGATTTTTCGATAAATTGGTAAAGTGGACAATTTATCATGAAATCAGCTTGATTAAATACACCATGAATGCTCGTTTTGTGGAGTTTTGAAAAAATTTGTCATGGTAAATTGAAAAATGCATTCATTATGAATTTAATAGGATTGATTATTTTCACATACCAAATTGAATTGAACCAAAACAATCATGATTCGTGATTAATTTGATTACCCAAGCATGATTCATGATTGAGTTGTTAACCCGAGCAGGATTCATGATTGATTTGTTAACCCAAGCATTTGATAATAGAGGTGATTTTATGGTACATTTGGAAACCATCCAACCAAATTTCATGGTCAATTTTACTATGAACACACACATCACAATTAGTACTCTTATTCCAATTTGAAAAATATACCATGAAAGTACACCTACCCACACATAATGACCAATTTACAAAACATATCATGAACATACACCTGTACAAATTGGAAAGTATGCCATGGACAATTAATATTCCAGATCCGATTTCCATACTCGTGTAAAAAATATACCATGAATAAGTGTATATATCATGAACATGACAAAGGAATCGAATCAAAATACACCCAATGTGTAATATGGTAAATAATAAATATATTACATGGTAAGTTGAACCATAGTTGTAATCTCTTCGAACAGATGGCATCGTGACGACTTTAGATTATCAAAAGCACAAACCTCCACATTGCCACCCGTCATCTACCTCATCGGCGACCGGGAAATTGGTCATCATCATTGGGCATGGCGCTACCCTGTGAGCCCCTTGATTTGCGGAAGCCATGAATCGGGTCACAGGATTGGACCCACACAAAAAAAAAAATTCACGTACCCATCAAAACTTACCCAAAACCAAAATCAGAAAACTAGAGTGATCAATCCAAATCCAATTCCTTACCCCTACACAATTCCTATGGCTGTTGGAAAACGAACATGGCTTATTTCACTTCCACATCCAGACTGTATATACAAAGAAAAACAATCCAAGATTTGCTCCAATCTCATTTCAATAGCAGGAAAAAACCCCGCAGATATAGTTCGAAAGCCAAGAGATAGACCGTTACAAGGCGTTGACCGACTCATCTCCAACTTGCAAGGCTTCGAGCATCCGTTCGAAAACGTCGCAAGGTATGCAAATCACGTCTTTTGCTCATGACTGTACTCTTGAGCCAATCTTGTGAAAAACCATATTCACCATTCCAACGGCGATGAAGGCAACAAAAGTTGACGCTTGTGATTAGCATCGGCAATGGAGGCCGACGGTAGAGACGGCATAGAATACAGTATGAGTGGCCGACTGGATGGTGTGAGGCCGACGGTTGGGCGTCGAGATGAGTGGTGGCCGTCGACTTGGGGCGACGATTCATTTCCGAGAAAATGGAGAGGAGTTTCATTCCACGGTAGATCATTTAGAAGATTTGAAAGGAGTTGGCTGAGTGAACTAGTGAAAAGAACGGGACATATAGGAGAAAGGCCTACGCCTGCTTCAAGGGTTGGATTGTGCAAATTGATAGAAAATAGGAAACAAGCAGTATCACCTTGTTTCATTGTACATCTGTAATAGAGCTGCGGGAAAGAGACCGCACTAAACTGATATGGAAAGCGTGAGTTTAGGGATTCGGTGGGTCATATCCATAAATTATGGCACGGGACCTCCGACGTTATTTTTTGGTACAAAAAAACATTGCCTATATAGGCTCCTAAAGAAACAAATAAGTCCCATTAACATAGTCCAACAAGGGTGAGATGGGATTTTTTAAATTAGAGGATGAAAACATAATCTAAAAAAGTGGCCGGGATGAAACATAAGTCACAGGGTGCATGATGACCAATATTTAAGTACCCCTTTCTAAAAAAGTGGAGCACAAAAACTATTTTCCAAATAAAAATTACTGTAAGAATTTCTTCTCTTACTTGTCTGTGCTCCGTGCTAGTATTCCTAAGGCTAAGATGGTCCTTCTATTTCCACACAAGAAACAAAGAGGGAAAAATAATCAGGGACCACTTTGACTTGTGTTTTGCTCAAGGGTGATCACACTCCCCCTTTTCTATAATCCCACTCTTTTTTTTGTCTTCTTATATGTAAATTTACATGATTAACCTTTCATGAGTGAATTTTCTTACACTTGAAAGGGTAATATTGTAAATGCAAATCACAAGATGACAAAACAAGGAGTGAAATTAAAAAAGAAGAGTGAAATTAATTACCTTTTTTTTATCCGAAATTAATTACCTTTGCTCTGACTATTTGATGCAAGAAAAAAATACAAATCACTAATCTCTGTGAACTCATCGCATTTAATTTCTTAAAAAACAAAAAAACTTGCAAACAAAATTTCTAAAAAAGATTCACTCAGATTGTTGTGTGGCACCCGATGGTGCATCTTTCAAAACTTCCTCATTCTATTTCAATCTCCAAAAGCCTGGGCAGAGGAACATGGTAAGATCTGATCAAGGGATAAAATACCCAAACCAGAACACCTGCACAAGCACCATTGTTGCTTGAAATTCCCTTGTAGCCAGCAATTATGTAAACAAAGTAGAGAAGTACCATACATAACATAAGGATTTGGAAGCAGATCCAATTCAAGAGGAGATGCATGCCTGATAATTACCGGTATGTGTGGAATTGAGAACTACATGAACGCGATAACTACGCGGGCAAAAGCCTCCAATACACTAGTCACGAAAAAACGATAATCTCTCTTCAAGTGCAGTTCACAACCAGAGGAACTTGTCCACAATAGAAGATGTTTTCAAAATCAAGGTAGGGGAAAATTGGAAAGACCTGACTAAGAGAAATGGAAGCTCACTCAGCCTCTCTGATTTATTTTCTTCCTCATTTTCACCCTCAGATGGAAACAAACACAAATTAGTTGCAATAAAGAGCAACATAGGTCATTTCACCGATATTTTGCCTATTGACCAGTTGAGAAAATTCTAACAAGATGCACAAAAAGTTCATATCAAGACTCATCTCCTGTCTCCGTCAAAGCACCGGCAACTGCAGCATCTTTTTCTTCTTGAAGCTTCAGCTGGCGCTCTGCATGTTCCCTTTCACATTGGCTAATTCCTATGATTATGTCAAGCATTGTACCAGTTGTTCCAAAGAACACAAGTGGCGCCAATGATTTCCTCTTTATTCCCACCGGTATTGCCAGCAAAGCACCTGCTACAGAAAATACCCATGTGCCCAGAGCACTGCAGACATTCCATATCTGATTAGATAAGCACTGTTCTATTTAAAAGAAACAAAAATATGTGGGGAAAAAAGTACACCCAATTAGTATCCATTAATAGGTGTTTGCGAGGGGTATATTGGGTACAAGCACGACCTAAACATTCACATAAAATGCACAAAGTAGTTGCCCTCCAACTCAAACCCAAAACCTAGAGGTAAGTATGCTCAGTTTAAGTTATGTCCAACAACTTACAATACCATCATAATTTATGCAACTAACCATTACTAAGCGGAAACAATTACATGAACTAAGCATATAATACTTTGACGCTTATACACCTACTAATCTTCATGCCAAACTAACAAAAAGATCACATAGTAAGATCTAAGACGCACGTAGGGATATTGGACACTATTAAGTTGTCCACAATTTCAATATACCCCTTAGTCCAGCATTGTGTATGGGAGGTAAGAATAGCTCATCAGTGATCACTCAGTTGGCACCTGAGCCGTTGTAGTGTGATTTGTGAGTAGTGACGGTCAATTTCTATTAAACAAAATGGAAACTATATTCTTAAACTTTATTTTGCTTCATGTAAACTTGTCTTTACTTCTTTAAGTCTAAACCGAGCCCATAAGCTCATGACACTTCTCCTTCACTCCTAAGAGGTTGCGACTGCACCATGGCTGTCTCGTCTCCCCCAACCCGAATCAAAAGATATTTATTCACTTCACCCCGTCCTCCCCATTAAAAAACTCTCATCATTTTCTCAAATGAATTCACAATCACACCTATAACCTTCCACAGGGACAAACAATAACTTAAAATGCTACACAAAACAAGTTGAATCAAGGTACGTCTTCGTCCCCTTGAAAACAAAGCTCTCTTCCATCCTTCAAACCTTTTACTAATTTTCAGCCCTGGGATTATTTCCAACGTAAGCCCCAAATTTTTAATAAAAAATGCTCAATGGGAAACCTAAATCTCCATCAACCTCTTGATTGACCTGACTCAAGATTAATCCCTGCAGTATGAAATTTACACTTATTCTTTGCAATCACCAAACTTCCACATCCTACACTCGTCCCCACTATTAATAGAATCTCGATCCTTACACTGCCATTATTGTCTTACCCTCCTTTCAAATTCACCCCACCACCTCCAACCATCACAGTTGGCCAAAAAAAAAAAAAGAACAATACATAAGGAGACCTGATTTCAAAGTAACATATTTCTACAAGATGCCAGAGGTTGTAGTGTACTAAGAGAAACTCACTGCCCAAAAGCCTTGGATATTGGACATAGTCACCTAGAAGAAACTTGAATCTTAGTATTTTGGTTCTTCTCTTAGAGTCTGAGCTACTAAGTCATACAAAACCTTCTGGAATAGTGTGCAAACTGGCTGAGCTGAGTTTTGTAGTGTCGAGCTGCGGACCTGGGTTTGTTTACTAAACAAGCCTAAAACTCCGTTTGTAAACGAGCCGAGCCCTTAACAAGGTGAGCCTGGTTCATTAATTAAACGAGCCAAGCCTGTACAAACGAGCTGAGCTTTTTCAAGAGCTTTAAGGTGGTGGATCGGCTCATTTTCTACATAAGCCTAAAACTCGAGCTCGAGCTCAATTACTAAATGAGCCAAGCCGAGCCTTGAGATGCTCGCGAGCAGCTCCATTCGTTTGCAGCCCTAGAAGCATCCGGCTCCACACTCTGCCCCAAATTTATGTATTATTCGAAATTAAACCTTCAAAAACTTCATCCCGACACAGCTTCACATGAATCTAAAAATCAAACGTCCATTGTGCATTTCACTTCCCTTCCACACACACACACACACACACACACACAAAACTTGTCCAGAATCTCTAGATGGCAAGGCATAACCCTACAGTTTACTTAAGCATGATGAACATACATCACATGTTTACAGAAAAGATGAATAGAAAGGGTAAAATTAACCGACTTGGAAACTGAGCAGTCTTCAAGGTGTTTCACATTCTCTTGGTCTGCTGCCATCCCTTTCTTTTCCAGCTACTGGCTTTCTTGATTCACACCGTACAGCCTTCCTTTCGTAGTCAGCACATCTGCGTTAAATTAATTCATCAGTCCTGGTGTGTGGATTACTAGGGCCATTAAAATTGGGTGTGCGTTTAAGCATCTAAAATTGCCCGTTGAAAACCAACAAACGAAGAGAGAGAGAGAGAGAGAGAGAGAGGGTACCTGTTCGATTTATGATCTGGGCTATTGCTGATTTCATTGAAAAACCCCAGATCGAGTAGAAGTTGGATATATTGCGACAAATCACACGGAAAACCCAGGCTCTATTTGGAACCTAATAAAAAGAAAGGAAAATAAAATAAAATGAGATAAAAATAAGAAAAATAATTTATTATTCACTAAATTTAAAATTATTTTCTTCTCTTTCTCTTTCAATCAACCAAATACGGAGTAATAGAAGGGAATTTATTTATTTATTCTTAAATTCCAAACAAAACCTAAAACTTGGCCTATGTCACAAATTACTATTACTCCCCCTTATCACTTGTAGTACTAAATTTTTTTTGGGGGGGCTAATTAGGATGGAACCTTGATTTTTTTTTGCTTTTCAGGAAACAGAAACATATTGTACTAATATTAATAGTAAAACAGATTACAACTAAAACAAAATAAAATACCACAAAAACAAAAAACAGCAGTCCTTTTTGGTTGTTTTATCTTATTCATTATAAGATTTTAGGTTAAATTTTTACACCATATTTTTCATCTTGATGAAAGGATTCATCGTACTATATGAATATTTTTTTAACTTTGGTCTATGATATTATACCTTTCTGAATTCTCGTCTTATATAAATCTTTTTCAGCTTTAGTCCACATTCACTGATGGGCATGTGAGAGTGTGTGCAATTATTTGCGGCAGTAATATTGTTCTTGGGAGTTCATTGGTGCGTTCATATTTGGGTGGAGTGCATCTAATTGTCTAGGTATTTGGTATCTTTTGTCCTAAACTTTGCACTTTTTCTCGTTTGAGACTCCTAATTAGATGTTAGGCAGTTTAAAAGGGACCGAGGGACTGTGCTGCGCAGCGTGCTGTGCGGGGCAAATTGCCACCGCTCCGGTCTCGCTCCAATGATCGAAAACGTTCACTTTGTAGAGCTCGTCGAGTAGAACAAGTGTATCAAAAATTAGCTTGATCGGATATCATTAAGTGCCTCATCTGAACATTATTATCTTGAAACGAATGGATCCAAAATACTATATTAAAATTCACTATTTTTGGGTACACTTAATTATTTCAAGATAATAATATTCGGATGAGGCACTTAATGATACCCGATCGAGCTGATTTTCGGTACACTTGTTCTACTCGACGAGCTCTACAAAGTGAACTTTTCCGATCATTGGCGAGACTGGAGTGGCGGTGATCTACCCCGCACAGCACGCTGCGCAGCACAGTCCCTCAGTTCATTTAAAAGTGTCGCTATTGCGTCAGGCCATGTAAGACATCGATTGCCTTGTGATTTACGGAGTACTTGTTTTGTACGGAGTATTTGTTAGACGATTAGTTTGACTTTATCCAAATTCTTTATAATGATCTCTGTTTTGTAAGTGCATCTGGGCGTTTATCAATACAATCTTCACTTTTGACCAAAAAAAAAAATTTTAAATAATTAGTTGACAAAATTCTATCCTGGGTGAGTTTCCGCAAAATTTTCAGGATTTTTTGACACGGTCTTTTTGGTTATTTTTTTTATAAATTTTTTTGTAGGATTCGAGTAAAGCTTTATTAATTTTTGTCTCGCTTGGCAGCGGTGCCGAGCAGCCCATCCAGTTGTTCATATTGACAATCGAAGATTCGGATCTTAATTTGAGCAACGGACGACTCAGATTTTTATGCACTCAGATTGGATCCAAGCCGTCCGTACCAAAATGAGCGACTGAATGGGCTGCCCGACACTGCTGCCAAACACCCCCGTGTTTGGCAGCATCTCCCATCCCGTGAAATTGTGTCTGGTTTTAAAACTTTTGAAGTTGTGTCTGCCAAGCACCCCGTGTCTGGTTTTAAAACTTTTAGTCATAAAATATGATGGGTGATTACCAATCAAACCATTTTTTTACCCTAGTAATTCCTAGCTACACTTCTACAAAATACAGAAAATTATGAACGGAATGTATTTTATTTGTAATCCGAAAACATAAAGTTGTGAACGGAAGTATTCTACTGAATTCAAGATTCTTAGAGATACTCTAGTCTATTTAAGACAATTAATGCCCCAAATCTCATAAAAAAAGATTATTAGAGATACTGTATTTAAGACAATTAATGCCCCAAATCTCATAAAAAGATTATTCCCCAGGCTTTTGTTTCAGCAAATATTAATAATTAATGTGGGATCCAACATAGAATGTTTAAGCACTACTTCAAAATGTATTTGGAAAAAAAATGTGTAAGCACTACTTCGAAATGTAGTGGAAAATGTGTCAGGAGCTCCATGGGCAATAGATAATCACTCCAAATCTCTGGGTTTTTTTTTAGACTTCGTTCGTCCTGTTCATTTGAGGTCTCGAAACCTCCGCGGACGATTTTTAATAAATTTCCTCTATCTCCCTCAACTCATTATTATTATTACTCTAAAAAACCCCGCTCAAAATTCCTTAAACGAACAAGGCCCGGGTCAAAGCTGCAACTTATTTCAATTGGACGGTGACACATATACGGGTGACTGCGGGTGAGAAGTTCGGTAATCCGTACCATCCTTTTAGTAACAAATTCGTGAACCGATTACGAGGCCACTATGTAGTATGTAAGCAACCATTGGCTCTTTGTCCAACCAATCCTGAACTGACCTTTCCTTTGCCAGAGAGAGAAGAGTTAGAGTTAGAGTTAGAGTTAGAGTTAGAGAGAGAGAGAGAGAGAGAGCAGACCCAACAGAGTGGTAGCAGAGGATATCAGAGATGGACGTTCTAAAATGGAGGCTTTTACCTCTGCTACCACTTCTTGCATCCCTTTTGTTCTACTACATCAAGAACCCTCTAAAGGTTTGATTTTTATTCTCTCTTCATCAATTTTCACCCTTTTCTGTTTAGCTCCTCAGATACCATACTCGAATTGATGATATGATATTATGATTTTTTTTTTAAAAAAATTTTAGAATGATATTACGATGGATAAAGACAGATGAAAAGTCAATGAATTCCAATAAGATTGTTATTTAAATTATACTCCATCCGTCTGGATTTAATAGTCCCTTGTTCAATTCTAACCGGATAAAAAATGAGTTATATCTTTAAATTTGTAATGAATTTTATATCTAATATAGATCTTGTTTGATAGATCTAAATTAGTTCTATAGGACAATATTTTCAAAATTACATAAAACAATATTAATTATATGATATAATCGATTGAAAAATGGCACGAACTCCATAGGGAGCAGTATTTTAAGTCAGATTGTGGGAAAGAATTGAACCCATTTATTCAGTTTAATCTATTTTATTTCTATCAAGCAGAAGCAATTCAACAATATGATACTATATTGTTTTTTTTACTTATAGCTGTTAGTTTCATGATGGTGACTACCAACTCCTTGAACCTACTAGTTAGTCAATTTCAATCGGATTCTGCAAATAGAAAAAAAAAGAAAGAAAAGAGCAATGCTACAGATGCACATGCTTGGACCCAGAAGTTTGATGAACACGGGTCCCTCACAATGCACATGGGACCCACAAACACATCGAATGGCTCCGGATAGATTTCTGAATCTGGACATCTGTGTCCCAACCATTTTCATGATTCTCAATTCTCTTCATGTTGTAAGTTTTCTATGGGCATTTAAGCATATATTAATTTTTTTTTAGAGAGATGCAGTGAGGCAAATGTATGCCCAGCGAGCTACTAAACAAGATAATGGAATAGCAAACCATCAGAAAACAACAAATGGCAAATGCTTGTGTATGTATATTCTTGTCTGTATTGTCGTAATTGTGTAATTGTGCTGGGAGTTGTGCTTAGTAATCAAACAATTGCACCAGTGTTTGAACGGTGTCAGATGTTCAGAGTTCTAGTTTTGAATGATTGGACCAAATGTAAATATTGCTCTCATTAACTTCAAATACTTATGGTACAGCCATCTCAGAGCGAATGTAGCCTTCTTGCTCACAGCCATTTTTGGATATCCAGCAAGCGTATAGTGACGCCAAATGGGGTGATTTCTGGTGCAGGTCTGTGCAGTAAATAATTTTCTGGATTCCTTCATTGACAGATAAAATTTGGACTAAGAAATGCTAGTTTGATAACTTCTGCAATAACAAGAAACATCACATTAGACCAATCCATAAGTCATCATATTTCATCTCTAATTTGGTCTAAAACATAGTTTTGCATGTTTTACTGCAAATGTATTCCAGCCCTCGTGGTTGACTGCCTATGGTATTAATTATGTTTGCCCAAATTTGCTGTTTTTTCAAGCAACATATCTTAGCGCTGTGATTATATGCTTATTTCTTCATTCATTTCTCTGTCTAATTATAGTTGTAAATGACCAGTTGAGGTCAAGGGAGGGAATATCATATTGATTCTTGAAGAAGATTGGCAAGGGAATGTCAAGACTGGACAAGTGATTGATTATGGGGACGCTGTTGTCATGCCTGGTTTGATTGATGTGTAAGTTGTGGCAATTATCTCCTTATGAATCACCTTTTATTCTTTGACCAAAGAAAAATTATTTATCTTCTTGTTGTTGTGCTTTTCCTAATTTCTTCTTTAATTGTAAACTAGATGTCCAAAATCGGTAGGAAGTGGAAAGGGCAATACACTGCATATAGGATACAAAATATTGCATGTACAACAGTAAGAATACCCATATAATATATTGCATATAAACTTTAAAAAAGCTTGTAATATTCATTAGCTTATGAAACATGGGAAAACGTAGCATTGCATGTGCACTTAAAAGGAGTCTGAATCCTGAGTTGTTTTATTAGTAGCCAGTAGAAAATTTGCTTAGGATTCAGACTAAGCTACTTGCAGAGGTTGGGAGATTACGGACAGTAAATTCTTTTTGAAAACGAGGAAGCTCCCTGTACTTGCGGTAATGGAAGAAAAACTATTCTGTGCTAAAGACTTACTCTTAGTGATTAAGCTCTCTGTTGGAAAACCATCAAAATCCAGAAAATTCTGTGGTTAAAAGACTTACTCAGTATTTAAGCTATCTGTTTGAAAACTGTCAAAATCATGTTTTGTTAGTCCTTTGACTGATATGGATTTTGAAGATAAGATTTAAATAATGGGGGCAATTATCTTTTCAAAACATTTCAACGTTTGGCAGACCATATTGGTTCCCTATTGAACAAGAAAACAAATGAAATGATCTTACTGAATTTTTTTTTTTGAAAAGTCTCCATTCAACTGATTCGTCTATTTTCTACACAGCCATATAGTTAGGAGCATTGATCACATCGTTTGGAGGATTTCAAATTCACTTTTGCAAGAGCTAAAGATGTAACCTTCATGGCAGGCATGTTCATCTTGATGATCCCGGAAGAGAAGAATGGGAAGGATTTCCTTCAGGCACTAGGGCAGCTGCTGCTGGTTTGTGGATCTTGGTTCTTTAATTCTTCTATGTACTCTTTGTTAAAAGGAGCGATATATATTTAATTGAATGTGCCATTTATCTTCTGGAGTAGAATTTCTTTAGAATATAGCGCTTTGAAGCTTTTTGAAATTGAGCGTATTTGTATTGCTAAAATTCCTACAGCATCTGACCGTTAAATTTGTACTCTATATCAGACCTATGTCTGCAGATTTACATGCACTATGTAACTTGGTGCTTAATTAACTTTGTTTCTACAGGTGGGTTAACAACCTTGGTTGACATGCCTCTTAATAGTTTTCCCTCTACGGTTTCTGAAGAAACATTTGAACTCAAGGTATGTAGATTGACACAAAAGGAATTGCATTTTTTAAGCTACTTAAACCTACTTCTAGAAACATCACGATGATTGTCTTCTCTTCTTCCTTTTATTTTTTTTTGCTTTCTAATAATCATTTTAGTGGTTGCCATTCACTGGAGGTCTTCATTTGATCTTCCACTGGACACTGAACAATCAAAGAAAACTTCCCGAGAACTTGGCTTTTTGATTACTCTATTGGAAGTCTGCTTGTTGTGTTCATAGCTTCTCTCTCTCTCTCTCTCTTCTTTATTTATTTATTGAGTAGGAGCAGAAGTTTATGTTCTGGGTTTATATGCTTGTGATAGTTCCAACATCAGAAGTCAGTCTTGGTGTTTTGAAGTCTAGAGAAAAAAGAACTGAAAGAACTGAAATGAAAAAGGACTGTATATTTGGCAATAGCCATTACAAAATCAATTTTTGTGTTATTGGGTATTGTTTACTTATCGCCAAACTTGACCAACTATTGCCTTATCCTATTATCTCTGTTGTATCTACATAACAGATCAAGGCTGCAGAAAAGAGGATCCATGTTGATGTTGGTATGACCTCGAGCTATACATGAAAATTCTTATGATTGGCGACTTGTTTCACTCAACTCCAATGTTAACAGGTTTCTGGGGAGGTCTGGTTCCGGAAAATGCATTCAATAGAAGTGCACTGGAGGGTCTCCTAAAGGCTGGTGTTCTTGGTTTGAAGGCAAGGGTGTTTGCTCTATTCTTGTTATTTTATTTCCTTAATCTCCTTTTATGTGAGGAACACCGGAGTGTATGGGTTTACGATATGCTCAATTCCCATCAATGCGTACCATTTGTTTTGAAAAGCACAAAACGAAATATATGTGCTGGGTTTTTGCTTTCAAACTACTTGGCAGTCAAACAATGTTGCTCGGTTTTGTACATCAGAACTTTTCTCGGCTTGATTGCCAAGTTCTCTCTCATAAACATGAGATGACGTATTATCTAATTATCTATCTGACATTTGTTGCTCTTTTTTCTGTAGTCCTTTATGTGTCCTTCAGGGATAAATGACTTTCCCATGACAAATGCTGTCCATATAAAGGTCTGTTTGATCTTATTTAGAGTTTTAGACCTCATCTTATGATGATTATATTGGCTCAAACATCTTAACAGCTCCTTTGGATGGAGTGATTTCAAGAGAAAAGAAAAGGAAGGGTTTTGGTTTTTAGTCAAATCACTCATTTGGATTAATTATTTTGGTGAGAAATGGAGAGAAAAGTGCAAAATAAAATGTTTTAATTGGCTCCTCCCCTTTCTCACCCAATCTCACCAAAAATGGTAAGATTTTGTGAGAAAGGACTCCCCTTTCATATCTCACCCTTTCTCACCATCCAAAGGGGCTGTAAATGCTGTTCTAATGTTTTTCACAAGAGGAATAATTTTCTAAGAAAGTTGATCTCTTTATTCTCCTGTAGGAAGGATTGTCAGTACTGGCAAAGTACAAAAGACCTTTACTTGTACATGCAGAGGTTCAACATGAACTTGAAGGCATCTTGGAACTGGACGATAGTGCAGTTGACCCTCGATCCTATTCAACTTATCTGAAGACTAGGCCTGCTTCATGGTAAATATTGCTTAAGCATTCTCCTCATCAGAATCATGGTTATTTATTTAGGTTCTAGTTAGTAACCAGCTTAATTTTTTCCCGTTCTCACTTATGTTTAGGCTTTATGAGGATTATTAGTTTGCTTCTGTGGTTCCCTGTTAGTTGCTTTCCCCTCAGTAAATATGTCCTTAAATCCATGGTCCAAAGATAGCCTTAACACGGAGGTTTCAACAAGTGTCTATATTTCATTGATGTTAAAATTGTTTGAAAGGCTGCTAAGTTGTACTCAAATAGAAATGACAAAGTTGAGAGTCGTTTTGTGCTTACCTAGTTGAACCCGGAAAGAATGAAGGGAATGCGTTATTTGAATTTTGGTGACTTATGTTTGCATCTCTGATTTGAATGATTATAGTAAATTTCATCTTACATGAACAGAGATATTCACCTTGCCCGCTTTTTCCTTTGACCACAGGGAAGAGGCAGCTATTAGAGAGCTTTTAACAGTAACAAATGGTACAAGGACTGGTGGCCCTGCTGAAGGTGCTCATCTTCACATCGTTCATTTGTCTAATGCTAGATCTTCCTTAGAGCTAATTAAGGTACTTCAGACTTCAGAGTTCTTTTTTTATTTCAGATATGGATGGAGTGATGTAAAATAAAAATATGCACTACCAATTGTGGGTGGCTCTTACGTGACTTGTCATTGATTGATAAGAACACTGATTCCGTACTAGCCCCACAAGATTTATACCAGTTGGGGAGGTAATAACTAATCTATGTGGGACACAAGCTCTAATAACTTCTCTTTCAGTGGAATGTTTACCATCACCTTTTTTATGAAGTTTGAAATTCACTTTTTCAATTCATTCTTTTATGTAGGAAGCAAAACGTAACGGCGATAGCATAACTGTTGAAACTTGCACCCACTATTTAGCCTTTTCGGCTGAAGAGATCCAAGATGGAGATACACGTTTTAAGTGTGCCCCGCCCATTAGGGATTCTGCAAATAAGGAAACACTATGGGAAGCTTTGATGGTATATGTTTTTTCTTGACGCGAATTTCCATTGTTTTTCTGTCATCATGGATCATTCTACCTGATTCTATAAATGTCAGGGTGGACATATCGACTTGCTAAGCTCTGATCATTCACCGTCAGTACCAGAACTCAAACGCCTTGATGATGGTAACTTCTTGAAGGCATGGGGTGGCATATCTTCTTTGCAGGTTAGCTTAGTCAGTTCACAGCTATGAGTATTGGAAGTGGCGTAGCTGTATGTGTTTAAGTGTAGGATTCATCTTTTCTTTTTTACAAGGACATGAGAACACTAAAAATACTTTTCTTTCATTTTCTTCGATCAATTATGTTTACAAAATACGACACACCACTTCATGCATAATAGGAGAATTCTATGCACAATTCTGCAGTAAACTTGAATACTGAATATGCTTCCTAGGTGTTCAACTATCCTTACTGAAAATGTCTATGTTCAACTAAAACTGTCTCAAGTCTTGACATATATTCCATAGCCTTAGCTAAGTGTCAAGTGACTGACACAGTACTTATATCTTATGAAGTCCACGTAACACAGGTTCACAGTAATGTTTCTGCCAAATAGAAATTAACTGGATATCAAAATGCATTTGATTGATACTCCTTGATAATGTGTGTGTTGAATGATGAAGGTATTTTTGAAATGTTCTGTAATTCAATGTGCAATGACACATTTCATAAGTCTACTCACAATGAATGTTGAGGATTCATAGTTCCAAGGCTTCAGTTAATCAATGGGCTTAATTTCCGGAGGATTGTTGTTTTTATCTTTGAATGTGACGTATTTTGTATTTCTCTTCCTATAGTTTGTTCTCCCTGTGACGTGGACCTATGGCCGTAAGTATGGAATTACTTTGGAACAATTAGCTTCATGGTGGAGTGAGAAGCCTGCCAAACTTGCTGGCCTGGATTTGAAGGTGACACTCTTATTGATTAATTGTTATCGACCTATCTCAGATTACCAAAGTGCAATCCTTAGATGGCAAAAGAATCATTATGCTCCCAAATATAATTATTACAAGCCATACTTTCCATTTTGGTATCTACTTCAAAGGAAACTTGCCTAAAACAACCTTTAAGGTGGGGATCAAGTTATTGATGTGAGCTAGTTTCAGAAGAATGGGGTTCTGGTTATAAAATGCGTCCTCTACGTACTTTCTACAAATGTGAACTCAAAGAAGGCAATAGAGTAGTTATAATACTGTGTCTAGCACACCAAGGCTTTTTCATTGAAAACTTTTGTTAAGGTTGTGTTTGGATCATGATTGGACGGATTTATGGAGATAAATGAATACGGAAGGCAAAAAAGACTAAAGGGAAGAGGATAAGGAGGTGAATATAATTATATTTCTTCATTTCTATCAGTTTCCTTTCCAGTTGGAAATTGGTTTGCTAATAGATGATTCGAATGTATACAAAATCATTTGAATAACTTGATTTGCTGATAAGGAAAAATAACAAAAACGAAAACAATGAAACAAGGATTTTGAAGAACGTATTATGGAGTAAAACCCGCGGAAAACAGCATTTATCTGTTTATGGTAAACAATATATTCAGCTACCGCTTCATGACAATCCAGGTGACGGGCTGAGAAAATCCTGTCACTACACCAAATTGTTCTTACACTCTTACAGTTAACTGGAGCTGCATTATCAGAACAAATTATTCCCTTAAAGCTGACAGATCATGAAGTATATCTTCATTTTGAACACTTTATATTATAGCTAAAAAGGGTAGTTCTTTGAGACTTCATGGTGGAAAAATGCAGGGGGCCATAGCAATCGGAAACCATGCAGACATAGTTGTGTGGGAACCGGAAGTGGAGTTTGTCCTCAACGATACTCATCCTGTGTACATTAAGCATCCTGTATGTGCTCTTTATTCTTCTTTTCCCCTTCTTTGTTTTAAGTCGTTTTCTTTTCGTTAATTTTTTCTTCCGAACCTCGGGGGGTCTAAAAAGAAGCATTCAATTGAATGAGGAAAAAGTAGAAAGGTTGAGGCTCAGTAGCTGAAATTTCCTTACTGTTTTCTTCTTTGTTTTTGTTTTGTAGAGAGAGAAAACAGAAAGACTTAAGCTGAAGCAATTTTTTTGGACCAAGAAAACCAAATTGTGGTGCTTAAATCTCTTTTTGGCTTTAGAAATATCAAACATAAACGCGTATAAATACGTCAAACCTTCAAAATGAACATCATCACCATGTAAGAGAGAGCTGTAGGCCTGTAGCCTATATGCAATAGATGTCTTCCTCTTTTCCCACTCTTTTGTTTTATGGTTCTCCGGTTCTCCCTACCCTTTTGTGTTCTCTTTTTTGAGCTTTTGCATGTTATCTAGAGGTCATTTCCCTAACCCTTTATTAAGTGTTTCTACTTGCTTGTGTAGAGCATTTCAGCCTACATGGGGTCAAGACTATCGGGAAAAGTTTTGGCGACTTTCGTGAGAGGTAACCTCGTCTACAAAGAGGGGCAACATGCTCCTGCTGCTTGTGGTGTCCCCATCCTTGCAAGATAAAGATGTACTTTTCAGGTAGTTCTCAATGTTCCTAACACTTGTCTTTGGAATTTGGCTTAAAGATTATGGCAGTTGTGCTAGAGACAACGTATATAACCTTGTCGCAACATTGGTGTGTCCCATCCAATGAAATGTGGTGGTGCCCATCAGAAGTGAGGCATGCGAGTAAAGCAGTGGTGTATTATTGAGAGTAACTTGTCTTTGGAGTTTCACTCAGATATTTTGGGTTATGCTGGTGACACCAAATAAACCTCACAACTTTAGTTGGTCCTATGTTACCTAGAACGCGGATCGTACCGGTACGAGGAACGGGAACGGGAACGGGAACGGGAACGGGAACGGGAACGTGGCGACATGTCTAAATTGTGGAACGCTAGGTATAGGCTTCTATAGATAACAAAATCATAACTTACCCTTCCAAGAGATAAACATCTAGTAAAACTAAGCATTATTTTCCAAATTATTGATGCAAAACACTTTTCTACGACAATAATGACCGAATTTTTACATTTTCTCTCACCAAAATTCCATTCTTTCTTTACATTAATAAGTTAATCTTTTTGGAAAAAAATTGCGGATTGCTTTGTTTACCGTTTTGGAACGGAAGTGTATCATGTTTCGGAACATTTGTCCCAAAATGTAATTCACTAGGAAGTAGCGTACCCTAGTAACATAGAGTCGGTCTCACAGAATAACTTTATGGGGCATAGGGACCCGCCAGTGCAAGTAGCCGGCGCCATATTTGGCTAAAATATTTCCACTGATGCTAGAGACACCAAATAACTCACAGCCTCCTTGCAGCTTTGTTTTCTTCTTTCAAAGATTAATAAAAAAATTTGCCGAGCAAAAAAAAAAAACTTTGGTGTGTACAACACCTGCTGGTTAAATCGTGGCAGTTACGCAATTGGGAGTGTTACACATTATTATTTCTTCTTCGTTAGTCTATTGACTTGTCATATTTCCGTTTTGCGATATTTTTGAACACTCTTCTGTTTTCTTTGTAAATCAGGTCTCAGTTCAGATGGCTCACAAGCATTGTTGGTGCTTGGGGAGCAACGCAAGAGATTACCCCAATCTATGTGATCGATCTGTTGATCAGAGCAGGCATTTTCAAGCCATTGATGAGGGTTTCTGGTTCCTTCTCTTGATTGGTTGCATTGTGCAGTGGAAGATGTACGTAGTGAAGTGCATACCTGCAAAAACTGAAGCAGAAAAAATAGAGGAAATAATGTTGGAAACCTACCTACAAAGAATTCCATGGCTAGCTAGGTTTGGTTGTCTAGTACAAAAATCATAACTAGCTATTGACTACTAGTTTGTTGCAAGTTACTGTCATGACCAAGTGAAGTGGGATTTAATTTAATTTATTTTTTTTCCGGTAAACGGTACTTTTCATTGAACGCCCAAACAAAGAACACAAAACTCATCCACAAAGGAAATCCTACACTACTAGGTCATGCAAGACCAAGAGCAGAACCAAAATGACACTTTGACAGCAAAATAAACAGGCCCAAAGAAAAAACCAGGACCTATCCATGTACAAAATCCACAAATGAGGGGATGGATCCCATAATGGATATTCCAACGCTGGCATATCTCTCCATTACCCTGCTTGGTCTTCACATTTCGCCAAGAAAACAATGCTTCCCGAACAGAGTTGTAAATTTTGGCCGAGAGGGAGCAAGAATTCAGAGATCTCTGTTGGAAAATTCTGACGCCACGCTCACACCAGATATTATAGACAAAACTAGAGAGAGAGAGAGAGAGTTTGAGGACACACTTCTTAAAGCTATCTCTCTACCATGTTTGGAAGGAACCCACTGCCCACATCACTGAGTCCTCTGCATTTACATCCGGAAGGAAACCATCTGGGGTTAATGTTTTAATCTCCTGAGTTACTCTACAATATCTCTCCCTAGGCCGTTTCCAGCTGCCATTGTGTATTAAAGAAGAGACTTTGGCATTGAGAGATTTATGACCAATATTAGTACATATCCCTGTCCCATACTTTTTAAACAGGGATCCAATCCGGTGCCATTTGTCCAGCCATGCAAAGAAGGAGGAACCATTGCCAACCTAAAAAGAGATAAGAGGTTGGCAAAGATCCCCTAAGCTGAAAGATTTTTCGAACTGTCCAAGAAAGCCTGCAGGCAGATCAGTCATGTGCCAAGAGGTTGGATTGATTATTTGTTTTCTTTACTCTATGGATTCTTCTATTTTCTCACATTACCCGTTTCAGATGACTATGACATGGGCAAGAATGTAACTTATGTACCACGAAGTGATGAATTCAATAGGCAATTACTTAAGGGTGCGTTTGGCCGGTAACTTTTTCAGTTTTCAATTTTTATTTTTTTTAGAAACTAGAAGTAGAAACAGGTTTATGTTTTCATAAAAACAAAAACAAAAGGATTTAGGGGTGGTCAAATAGGCCAGTTTCATATGGAGGTAGAGCAAGTGCTTTTTTCTGTGCAAGTCTATTGGAGTTCCATCTTCGTTATTCCTAGCAAAACCATAAAAGAAATTGAGAGTACATTGATGGCTTTCCTTTGGTCAGGATTAGAGATGAAGTCCTTTGCTGCCAAAGTCAAATGGGACCATGTTTGCAACCCTAAGAAGGAGGGTGGTCTTGGTTTTAGGAGGATAAAGGAATGGAATAAAGCCACAATGCTTAGACACCTTTGGGCCATTTGCAATAAAGCTGACACCCTCTGGGTGAAATGGATACATACTTATATTATAAAAGGACAATGTTTTTGGTCCATGGACATCCCAAGTGATGCCTCATGGACAATGAGAAAGGTGTTGAACCTTTGGAGTTTTAGGTCAATCCCTCATCAAGTATCAGATTGGGAATGGTTAGAATACTCACTTATGGTTGGATAATTGGCATCCTCTTGGTCCCTTTTTTAAAAGACTTGGTGAGAGTGTAGTTACAATCTTGGCAGGTCTTTGCTTTCAAGGGTTTCCTCTATTATTCACAATGGGGCTTGGAGATGGCCTAGGCAAATAAATAGGGTTACTCAATTTATAGTAGCTCACACCCCTCCAGATTTTCAGCCAAACTGCTTACAAGAAGATTTAGTTGTGTGGCTCCCTCATCCTAGTAGCTTTTCAGTATTCTCTGCATGGGAAGCTATCAGGGTAAAACTCCCAGTCCAGGATTGCGCTCAGGTGGTTCGGTATAAAAAGAATATCCCTAAGTGGTCCTTCATTGTGTGGTTGGCTGTCCAACAAAAGTTGAACACTAGAGATAGACTTTTGAGGTGGGGAATGATTGTGGAAGGTGACTGCACTTTTTGTACCAATAGCCAGGAAACTCACCTATCACCTCTTTTTTCAGTGTCCTTTGTCTCTCTCTGTGTGGGATAGAATGTGGAGAAGGTTTTCAAGCAATCAAGTGCCCTCTACCTTGCCGGAAGTCATTGCTTGGTATATCCAACATGTGAAAGGAACAAGTTTCATAAGTTTGCCTTTAAGACTGTGTTAGCTACTGCTGTGTATAATCATTGGTTGGAAAGGAATCAACGGGTTTTCAATCAGAATGTCTCAACTCAAGATCAGATTATACGTCAGACCATTTCTTGTGTTCAAGAATCTTTGTGTTTGAAGAGGGGAGTGAACCAGACACAACTAAACAGAGCCTTTTGCAGTAGTTGGGGACTCACATATAGGATTTTTGGCCCTTCGCACTAGTAACTTTGGAGTTGGAGAATTAGATTTTGATATATAGATTTCTTTCTAGTTTTTCTTGCTCGTTTCTAGTTGGTATTAGGTTTTTTTTTTCCTGATGTATAGGTGCCTTGTTCTTTACAGGGGAATGCCCCTTAGAGCTTGTAGTTGGGTTTGCGCTTTATAATATAAAGTACTTATCAAAAAAAACAAAAAACAAAAAACAAAAAACATGTTTGGTAATATTTGTGTTTCTCAAAAAAAAAAAAAAACACACTGGGAAGAACACCTTTTGGTAGTTTCCATAGTTTACAAAAACTCTAAAAAAGTTTATGAAAAACAAAAAAAATAGAAACTTGTAACCAAACAAGTTTTCTTTATTAGTTTTCAAAAAAGTAAAAACAAAAACTGAAAACAAAAAGGTTACCAAACGCCCCCAAACTTTTCAATCTAAACCCACCCTGAGGGAATTGGTTTTGGGCCGCTCTCTCACCACGTCTTCCACTCCGTGTACATAAATGGAGAACATGTAGTGATTTGTGTCTCTCCTAGAAAGACCAATATGGTCTCGTAAAACTTTTCTATTTTCCAACTGAAATACAGTTTTTTGTTTTACTTGGCTGAATATATCATGAAAAATAAAAACTACTATCTTGTTGGATAATTCTTGTCCTAATAAACAAGAAAGAAAAATAGGGTAGTGATTCTTATGAGGAGTGATTTCTACACCCCACTTTTTATTAAACACAATAATTATTTAAATGTCCTTAAACTTTGTACAAAAATTATTTCATTTTGAAAGGTTATTTTGGTAACTTCGCACACTAAAAAACATAAAAGAAGAGTGTGATTGGTAAAAAGGAGAGTGCAAAAATATAATTTACTGCACAAAACTTGCCAACAAATTGATACACTCAGAAGCAAAATAAGTGAAAAGGGCATTGAAGCCATCACTCGAATTTTTCTATGGTACACATCACTTTTTGGTGTATGGTACCTAAGAAGTCACTTTAGTAGTAAGTATTTCACATTGAGTTGTAAGTATTCTTTATGTATAATACTTAGGAAAAGTCTACGATACACATCTCTTAAAAGTGTGTACCATATGCACCTATTGTATGGTTCATTCATAGTATTTTAGTGTGTTTCGTAATTTCTGTTCTAGAACTCATAACTTTTTAACAATACGATTCGTAACATTTTCATTATGATTCATAACATTTTGGTGCATTCGTAACTTTTATACTAAAATCGTAACTTTTTATCAATACCATTCGTAACATTTTCTCTATAAATCATAACATTTTGGGAGTGCATATGATACACACTCAAATAAGGGGTGTGTATTGTAGCATTTCCTTAATACTTATACTTAATGTGAAATACTTTTTTTTTTTTGCTCGGCTAATGTGAAATACTTACCACTTCATATGAAATAATTTCACACTGAGTAGTAAGTATTTTATATGGAGTGATAAGTATTCCACATTGAGTGACAAGTATTTCTATACTTACTATTCAATGTGGAATACTTACCACTACTCAATATGGAATACTTTTTTTTTTTGAACGACAAAAAAAGACTAAAGGAACAAGGGTTGACAACATCATATTCCTAAATCTAAGAACAATATTCCTAAATCTAAGAGTAATGAAAACTATGGAGGTCTTGGACCCTCTTGAGGCCAATCACCCCCGTTTGCTCCGGTTCAATGCCTCAGTGCACTACTTCGCGTGTTCGCGCGCGAGAAAGTTTGATTCGAACTGATCAGGGTGACCTTCCTAAGGTTTTGAGGCATTCCGGACATCGTGGCGACATCCATTTTTCAAGATTACGGTCGGATTGATGAGAAAAAGGATCGCTCAGTTCTCGTGTGTCTTTTAGCGATACAAGCGATCAGAAGATCAAACAAGCTCCAATTGACCTGAGATTTTGTAGAGAGCTTTAAAGTCATAGGAATGAGCTAGTAGACGGTTTGGATCAAGAAATTTTGGTCTCAGGATTCGAGAACAAAACACTGCCCTTTTCAAAAAGTTTGGTATGCACAGAAATATCAAACAAGCTCCGATTCCCACGAAACTTGACCAGAGAGCTTAGAAAACCATAATATCACCATATGTGATGTTTGAAATGGTATGGGGATGATTTTTCCCGATCAAGACTTCCTAGGTCAAATCGGATTTTTTACTGGTAGCCGATAAAGGTTCGGTGATGATCCAACGGCGAAACGTCAACAGAATGTGAAAAAACTTGGCAAGTCACCTTAGAATGATAGAATAGGCTAAGGGTCATCATTGGGCTGGCCCGGCCCATCCCGCCAAGTCACTACCCAAGCCCGCCCTCCCGCGAGCTGGGCTTATCGGGCTTTTATTTTTTCGCGGGCCGGGCTATCTCTGAAAACTTAAAGCCCAGGCCCACCCCACGGGCTTAGCCCAATCAACGGGCTGGCGGGCCGAGGATCGAGCAGGCCAGCATTTGGGAGGACCAGCTCACAACGGTCAGGATTCAAAACTTGCCTCAAAAGTGGGGGTTTTTTTTCCATGCACACACTATTTGTGTATGGACAGTTTTTAAAACTCCCCAAAGTTGGTTTCTTGGTCCCCAAATGGATAGACAACTTGAAAACAATAAATTATTTTTTCCAAAAAATAAGGAGATTTTTAGGCTTGCAGCGGGCGGGCTCACGGGCCGGGCTGAGTAAAAATTCATAGGCCCAAGCCCAGCCCGAACCCATAAAAACTTCGGGCTTGGCTAGCCCGCCCATTGGATGGGCTCGGGCTGAGCGGGCTTCGAGCGGATCGCGGATCTTCGGGCTAAATGATGACCCTTAGAATAGGCACATCCAATGGTGCCGATCTTGGTTTGGATGTCCTGAAGTATATGTTGACTTTTTGGTTCAAGTTAGGGTCTCTAGGACCCACTATTGGGTTGTCACCCGGGAAGGGGACCATTCTAGTCCAGAAATGGTATGCCTCATTGCTAGGCTATGCTTATGCAGATTATCATGACAGGTGCTGATGTTCCTGCTCTGGTGAGATAGTAAAATAGGGGTGGGGCAAAATCCGGTGTTTACACGCCTATAGGGCCAAGTCCAGAAACAAAAAAAGAAAAGAAAAGAAAACCCTACCCACACCAATCAGCTACCATAACTGCCACCCCCTCCCCACCGGCAGCTAGCCGCCAACAAACCACCAGCAGCCATGACCAGTAACCGCCACTAGAAAACACCAGCAACCGCCACCAAAAAACACCAGCATCACCACCGAAGTCTCCAGCAGCCACTTCACCATTGCACCAAAGCCTGCAAACCGATTGTAACCACCACATCGCCGAACCACATCACCACGCCAGCCGCCACAAAGCTGAATGGTGCCTCGGTCCATCGGAGCAGATCTGAACGCCGACGAGAAGATCCACAACCCCAGCTTGAAAAATGACTCCCGAAGATGGCCCCTTCGTTGTTAGGCCAAACCGGCAACATCATCCAACAATGAGGCCGGCAGGAGCACATCGGAGAGAGCGCAGAAAAGAGGGGAAGAGGGAAACCAAGAAGGGCGGGAGGAAAAGCCCACCAATTAAGCAGCTACCGCTGTTAAGCAACCCCGGTGGCGTCCAACAACAGCCACCGATCGACAACCACTTGACGATCCGAAGAACCTGAGGAGGAGAAGCCTGGGGGAGGAGGCGCCGCTCCCCACCCCCCAAAGCTGAAAACCCTAGCTCTGTGTTTTATGTAGAGAGAAAGGAGGAGGAAAATGTCTAGAGAGTGAAAATGTAAAGTTCCTCAATATGGAGTACTTACCACTCCATAAGAAATACTTACCACTCAATGTGGAATGCTTACCACTAAAGTGATTTTTTGCGTACCATACACAAAAATTATTTTGTGTACCATAGATGGACTCCCATCACCCACCTTTATTATGATGAAAAGTACGTTCAATCAACATCTCCAAAGAAACCAGCTATCCAAAAAAAATTTAGAAGCAAAATCACAATCTAATATACACTTTTAAGTTGAATAAGAAAATTAACTCCAATGCAGAAACACATGCACATGTATATTTTCGTTGGTTTTCTACTTTCAACCCGATGAACGCAAAGATGGAACTATGACTTAGAATCGATATGCAACAAAATCAATACACTTGCTGCCACCAACGTATTTCAACGAACCAAATATATAAATAAGTTTTTCCCCCCTCAATCACTTAACCAGCTAAAATATTAGCTATCTGAACACATTTCAAAAAATGACAGGGTCCACATACCAAAATGAACATTAGCTCACTATTCTGCAGTCACCTAATTGGCATCCAAGAATAACCATAAGTTCGAGTGCATTACCACATCAACATATCAGGAAACATAAGAAAATAAAATGAAAGGCCTAAGCTTGAAGTAGCCCACAAAAGACAGTGAATAAAACTGACCTCGAGAACCTTAATCAATTCCACTTGTATGAGGCAATTTTGCAAACACATTAAACGCAATATAAATTTCATGCTAAATCCACAAATGATTTCCAGTTCTTTAGAAACGCAAAAAAGAGAAAATGCTGAGATTGGGTGACATGGTCGACGAGATCGTAAAAGATACTGGAGTAAAAGAACTGAGGGTGCGAGGAACAAAAACAAAATGATACCCAGATTCACGCAAAAACCTCCTTCTCTGCGGAGAAACCTATTTAGAGAGAGAGAGAGAGAGAGAGAGAGAAATAGCATACAACTGGGGTGAAAGAAAATTTTAGTCCAGCTTGTGTCACAAGCCAAAACCAATGGGTATAAATTCATGACATTGCTAGTGATTTAAAAATCACCCCGGCCTTGATATCAACCACCATAAGATTTTTACTAAAAACTCCAAGGTCCATAAAAAAAAACTCCCTCCGTCCCTTATTTAGTGTCCAGTATTTCATTTTGGGCTGTCCCTTAATAAGTGTCTATTTTGTAAAGTTATGGGGTAAAAGTTGGTGCATTGTCTATTTTGTCCCTAAAAGTATATTTTATTTTGAAAAGTTAGTGTGTAAAAGTATAATGATGATGGGTAAGTAGGGAAAGTGGAGAAAAAAGTTGATGTGAAATGTGTAATGATGATGTCTTTTTAATAAGTTGGAGTTAATTACGAAATAGGACACTTAAAAATGGACGGAGGGAGTAGAATATTACAATCAGAGTTGTCTATCATGCATACCAATTACAAATTTCGCCCAACGGCATTAAAGTTGCAACAATTATGGATCCAAATCTTGGCTCTACTAAATCACTAATAGAGCGAGTTCCAAATTGCCAAAACCATCACTATAAATCTTTCTGAGCCCCATTGTCTAATGTCTATCAGCCACGTCAATAAAAATCACCATCATTGAAAGAGCTACCTTAACTTGCTGTGATCTGAAATGGGAGGCCACAGAACCATTTCAGTGAGAATTATGATAGACACAGGTTACATAATCGCATGAGGATAATCCAAAATAAAGCATGCCATGAACAATCAAAATAAAACATGGCTTAAATATAAAATACTCCGGTATGGCATAAACTTAAAACATGGCATAATCAAATTAAACCATCCCATAGACATAAAATCAATAATATTTGTCAACAACTTCCAGGCTCGAATCTGTAATGAGCGTAATACTGGCCTAGCATGGGGAGCGATCCTAGCAAAAAAGGGAAATGATATCAAATCCAAGGGGATACCCGGCAAATATTCATGATAGGCACCAAGAGCAACTCACTGCCCACAAATAACTCGCTGCCCAGATGTGCCACAAAACCTTTCATTTCCTTTTCTTTTTGATTAATCCCATGCTTATTTTTTCACAATTTATACATAATATATCAATTTTTACTCAACATAACTTTTGTAAAAATAACCATAAATAAATTGAAAGAATATTATGTAACCAAGGTATATCATATCGTACTCACCTCGGCAGTGAAACACAAATTACCATGCGAATAACTACCGAGTGTTATCGAGACCCGTTAGACCACATAATTAGGCAATAACGTTAATTAACTAATTATTAATTTAATTTCTTTATCCTTTTGATTTAAATTATACGGCTCCTCGACGATGTGATTACGCGGCCCGGACCCGGCGCTTTGTCTAAAGACTTCAGGGGGGTGACCAGATTAATTCTTATGTTTAAATAGGTTCTCATATTTTTTTTTCATTACCATTATTATCTAATAATACCTAAAACATATTTGAGAGAGAGCGCATAAACGGGGAGAAAAGGGTGTAACGGATAGAGAGAGAGTGGTCACACGGGTGGGAGAGGTGGTGGCGAGGCAAAAAGGTGGCGGGGTGGTACTGTACCGTAAGAGGGAAGAGAAAAGAGGGGTACGGTAATGAGAGAGGGAGGAGTAACTGTGGCTTGGTTGGTGATGGGTGGTGGCGACAGTGCACGGTGATGATAATGATATGGCTTTGATGGTGATTCGGGTTGTGGTGGTGGCAGTGGCGACTCCAGGAATTTATAAGTATGGGGTCATTCGCAAATTAAAAGTTGTGATGTTTCGTTTTAGTCGAAGAGTGGAAGAAAAGTCATTCAAATTGATATGATTTTTTATGGCACAAGTTCTTGAATAGGACTATTTTAATTTTGATTCACAACAAACAAATTATTAATCTTTGAAGATGATTACAAAAAGTTAAAGGACTTAGAGCACAACGACATCACAACAAGGAACGTACGACCCAACAAAGATGACCCCTATGCACCCACGACACACATGCCAGCTAGAGCCCAAAGAAAAGTTGGCAAAAACAGAGCCTTAAAGGAAGATCTAAACACAAAAGAGATTTCCTTTAGAGAAAGACCACGAAGCAAAAAGGGGAGAAGACAGAATATTGTTGGTTGGTTGGTGTAAATTATCAGGTGTTTTGCACACCTTGATGGGGTCAATGCACATTTTAATGGGTTCATTTGTGATCTACTCCAAACTTGTAGTGCAATAGTAGCAGATTTTTTTTCCCTCCATGGGGTCATGCAACCAAGGATGGGATAGGGGGGTCTAGTGGCGGCGGCCGCCACGACAATAATTTTAGAAAATGCAATTATTATATGTGCAAAAAAAAATTATCCCCAACTCATATAGTCTCGCCACTGTTAGGTTTTTTCCTTATTTTTTATTATATACTAGTCATAAATCTTCTATTTTTTTTTTCAAGAAAAGGAGACCCAAAAAAGTATTCTAAAACTAAATTCAATGAGCCAAAGTGAAAAAATATAAATGATGATATGTAATTAAGAAAAAAAAACTCCACATTCTAACACTAAAATAACTTAACCTAAAAAATAGGGAATTAAATTATAATGTCACTCCCCAAATTTATAATGTCACTCCCAAAAGGGAGTGTGGTTATCAATTTGGGAAATCCATATAGGGATCTGGGGAGTGACATTATAAATTTAGGGAGTGGCATTATCGATACCCAAAATTAAAGTTAGTTTTTTTTCATAATTCATGTGCAAATGAAAAACATCATTTACTATAGTTTTTGTTATATTATTTTTATTTTTTTGGAGCCAATGACTATTAATATTGTAATGCATATTTTTATTTTTTAGTATACATTTCGCCACTGCTAGGGTAAAATCCTGGTTCTGTCCCTGCATGCGACCCCACATGACTGAATGTGGCGTCGCCACTGGGTGGTGGTGGTAATGGCGTGCGGTGGTGGTTATGGTGGTAGCCGTGGAAAGAATAGAAAACAGGAGAAAGAGGTAGAAGGTGGCGGCTGTGAGTGAGCGGTCATGGCTGTCGTTCAAGTATTGTAGGTGTTTTTTTGACTTTTGTTTTGTAGGTTTTATCTTTTATTTAGAAAATGATCGGTGAAGATGGCGGTGTTGATCGGTGGTGGTTCAATCCAATGGTGGTGAGGTGGATGTGGCCCCCATATATGGCTAGGATGCTCAGGTTGTTTTGTATGCCGAAGTCTGGTCGGCGGCCACTCTGAGTTCCCTTTCGGGCACGGGGCTAGCAGTTCGTCCTTCTGGGTTGTTGCTGTTGCTGGTTATCACCGGAGGAGTTCGTGTTTTGTTGGGGTTGTTTGGGGTGTGTTGTTGATTGGTGGTAGTTTGCTCCCTTTTGCCTTGATTGCTTTGATTTCATTATCGTAGGCTGGGTTCCGCCGCCGGTCTCTACATCTTGGCCGGAGAGGCCGGCTCAGCTTAACGGCGAGGCTGGTTTTCTGGTGGTTTGTGCGGCTGTGGTGATTGAAGTGGTTAGGGTTTGGGGGCAGGATTGGGTGGGCCGGTCCTCGGGTGGACCAGGTTAGGGTGTTTCGGGCTTTATTCTATATTATTTGGGTGTTGGGTTGAGCTTTTATTTGTCTTGGACTCTTGTAGACCTTTGGGTGGATTGGGCTGTGCCCAGAGCCGGTCCCGATGTTTGGGTCCCAAGCCCGACTCCAAGCTAGGTTGCCCACATACTATTAAGTCAGTGAAAAACAAATAAAAAATGTATAAGTAAAAAAAAAACAATGCTACATTGTGATTTTAGCTTGAATTAGATCAAAAAATTAAAAAAAAAATGCAACTCCGGTTATACTCCCTCCGTTCCTTTTTAAATGTTCTGCTTCGTAACTCCAACTTATTAAAAAGATATCATCATTATACTTTTCACATCAATTTTTTCCTCCACTTTCCCTACTTACCAATCATCATTACACTTTTTACTCACTAACTTTTCAAAATGGAATTTACTTTTAGGGACAAAATAGACAATGCACCAACTTTTACCTACTAACTTTACAAAATGGACACTTATTAAGGGACAACCCAAAATGAAATACTGGACTATAAATAAGGGACGGAGGGAGTATTATATTTTTATTACCACAATCTAATTTAAAGAAAACAACTTCTTCTTGCATCTCTAGAAGTAAAATCTTCAATTAAGTTATTGTACTTTAGCTTAATGATGTACTCATTTTAAATTGAGATAATAGCCGATCCACTTAATCTCTCGTGTGACATGGTAGTCCAAAGGTAAATTTTTATGTGACTTCAACTAAGGAAAACTACTCTTCGCCGAAGCAACTGTTTTTACAAATCCTTTTTAGCAAAAAACACCCTACTATATAAGGTTAAAATTAAGTGAGTAATATTTACCAATATAAATATTTCAGCGTCTATATCAGTTATTGTAATCAAAAGAAATATAAAAGTAAAATAGTTTGACCAGAACAAAAGAAGATATATTATAGGAAAGTTTATTTACCAAATAATTAAACCCTTTAACTTTTTAATAGTAGATGTCACATGAAAATATAAAAGGAAAAGAAGTAATAGTAGGACTATATGAGGCGTATGAAAAAAAAAATAGAGATGTTCTATAGTTTGTTGAACAACAGGGGGGGGGGGAGCTCCATTGGGACTTGGGAGGATAAAAAAGACAAATAGGGACTCTGCCCATGTTGTCACTCGAACCTGCACACTCTCTGTGTACACAAAAAATCGTTTCTACTGGGACAAAGAAACTACATGTACTTATAGCGCCAAATTAAAATTTTATTACATTACTTGTGGGTTTTTTTTTTGGTTGCCCGGCCCCGTGGTGGGGGTTGCCCAAGCTCGGGGGCTTACCCCAGGGCCAGCCCTGGCTGTGCCCTTGTGATGTTTCATCCAACTTTTTGTTGGATCCCCTTCCCCTTTTTCTTGTTTTTAATAAAATTTCATCTTTTGCCGATTAAAAAAAAAAGTATCATGTTCCATTTTCTTTTCCTTTTTTCATATATTAGCCGTGAGAGAGAGAGGTATGTCGGAGCGGGTGTGGTTCGCCGGAGTTGCATGCGAGTGATATCAGAAGGGGCACGGTTTAAGAATGGAGAAGGAGGTTTGTGAATGTGGTAGATAAATTTCAAGAAGGAGAGAGGGAGTGAGAGATGCTGGAGGAAAAGGAAAGGCCCATAATTATATTGTGTGAAATGTGTACACGCAGTGCCCTTCAAAATCAGAGCAGAGCATTTTGTCTCCAATAAGTGCAAGGCATTCTGAACAGCTTCTAGCAGCATAATGGATAGTATCCTCAGAAATGTATTACACCTCTTAGCCCTCCAAATTGGAATTGAAAGAGGAACAAGTACTGATCAGAGTGGATATTCCTCAATATCTAGGCCCATGGCATGCAGCTGAAAACATATGTGAAATGCCACACCTTTTAGCCCTGGCCTTCTGAAAGTGGGAGTTGAAAAGAGGTTTTAGTAGTATTGCATGCCGCAGTGCTCCTCTTAGCCCTCCTGAATGTTGGAGTTGAAAAGAGGATCAGCATTAAAGATCTACAAATTAACTAGAGGTATGCTTTCTGGAAAGTTATAATAACACATGAAATAACAATCATTAGAGGCCAGAGAGAAAGGTACACGATCGAAGATGGGACTACAAGGTGTGAAAACAAATGTTTAATCCCACATTTCTTCACAATCATTAGCATGCTATCTCGATAGGAAAAACAGAAAGCCTTACAACAACAGATGTAATCTCTTTTTTTCTTCTTGGAAATTAGCATGCGGCTTTCTTTCTCTGCAGCACCAGAAATGCTTAGCAAACAAATATATGATCGAGGCATCCAAATTTCATCATATATACTTCCTAAAGTTGAGGAAAGCATGGGACTTAACCGAACATAGAATAAGAAAAGTACAAAGCATTCTAGTTTACTGACTTACGAATGACACTAGATCAGAGCCAAGTATGCAACATCTTAGGATTCACTCAGCATCTACAGTAGTTTATAAAATACGACAACAAATAAATTAATGAACAGAGGGTTCCCGAAAATTAATTTGAAGTAGAACACGAATAACACTGCAAATAACACAATAAAGAACAATGCAACTCCAGAATATCGTTTGTTGCCTTGTCATCAACAGAAAAGAGCCAAGTTACAAATGCACAATCAATTCCAATGGCAACCACAAACCCTAAACCCTAATTTCTAGTTCGAAATTTCTGCCCCAAATTTCTGCACTCCCTAACCCTAATTTCTGGTTCCAAATTCCAGAAAAAAATTACAAATTCGAAGTTAAATGCTTGAACCAAAGAGAGAGAGAGAGTGAGACCTTCAGTCCTTCTTCTTCGTCGTCGTCGACGTCGAACGGGTTCAATTTACCCTAATCGAGTAAAAGAGAAAACCCTAATTTGTGAGATAGATAACGAGCCAGAGAGATTCGAGAGAGATACCTTGTTCGTCTTCGTTCTTGTCTCCTCACTCTCTCTCTTCTCTGTGTTTTTTGCGTGTAAAGGAAGGGAAGAAGCTGGGATTTGTTCCAACCCGAATCCTGACCCGCGTCCCCCTTTTTACCCGGACTAGACCCGTGAGATTTCTTTAAAACGTGGGCCGTTGGATCTAATCCAACGGCTGTCAATAGAGTCCCGCACAAAACGCAAAAAACGGGATCCCTTACTTGATCCAGAGTGTGTATGTGACTGATATTATATCGGTCCGTTTCCCATGAGAGGGTCCTCATTTTAGTTAAAATACGGACTTCCCCATTTCTTCCATTTTCTGATCGAATTTTGATGTCTAAACCGCTCAATGTGATTAGAACAGTCGCTCAATGTGATTAAAACTTGATTTTAAGGGTACCCGCGATAAATCAAAAAAAAAAATGCCGAACAGTTTTTTACGGAACGGTTCAATAAAAAATTGCTCAAATCAAGCCCTTTCCGGTCATTTTTTTTGCCGATTTCTCACGGGTACCCTTAAAATCACGTTCTGAACACATTAAGCGGCTCAGATCATCGAAATTCGGTTGGGAAAGGGGGGTCTGCATTTTAAGAGGTCCTCATTTGAAACTTTATGTATGTATGTGTGTGTGTATATATAGCCTATTTACATTTTTAACTCATATATTTAAAGTAATAACATGTTAACCCCCGCATGTATCCAAAAAGTATCCGAGCGTATCCGAAATGTATCGGGATACCAAAAATTAATTCCAAAAGCTGAATGCATTAAAAAAAAGCTTATCAAACAAGTATTTAGAGCGTATCCGTATCCCATACGCGTACGATACATGATATAGAGGAAAAAATTGAGTATCTGTGCTTCATAGTCTATAGCTTGTGGGGGGAGCATAACTTGAGAATTTTTCAGAATAAATTTCACGGGTTGGTAGAAGTTACAGGGGTTATTTTTTATGCTATCAGGGCAAAGTTAAGCTCATGGTCATCAGTTAAGTTCACTGCCTGCAATAGGAGTCTTTGTGATGATTAGCTTTTGGATTCTCGTATTTTTTTATATAAATAATTGTAGATAGGTTCCTACTTTATCTGCTCACAAAGCTCTGAGTAAGGGTCATCATTTGGCCCGCGGGCCCGCGGCCCGTCCAAAGCCCGCCCGGCCCATCGGGCTTTAGCCCGGTCCGGGCCCGTCCAACGGGCGGGCTAGCCCAGCCTGTAGTTTGAAATGGGCGGGCTTGGGCCTATGAATTTTTACTTGGCCCGCCCGTAGGCCCGGCCCGTAGGCCCGGCCCGTGAGCCCGCCCACAAGCCCGCCCGTGGTACCCGCCCAATAGCCCGCCTACGGGCCCGCCCATTAGCCCCAAATCCCACAAAATCCTTTTTTTTTCCCCTTGGTTTAGTTTCTACCCAAGGAAATTTAAGCCTGCCCGTTGGCCCGCCCGGCTTTTGGCCCGCCGGCCCGTCAATTGAGTAGCCCGTGGGCCGGGCTTGGGCTTCAATTTATGATAAGTAGCCCGGCCCGCCCGCCCCGAAAAAAAGAAAAAGCCCGGTCGGCCCGGCCCGTGGGCGGGCTTGGACATAGACTTGGCGGGCTAGGCCGGCCCGGCCCGATGATGACCCTTAGCTCTGAGTTTTGGTTTTTTTTTTTTCCGTTGTATTGGTGTTGCCTGGGGAATGCCCCTACGGTTTGTAACTTTTGTGCTTTTCTGGTATAAAAAAAAAATGAATTTACTTGCCAACATAAAAAGGTATTGTACTCAGAGATGTCACACATGCTATCTCCTTGATCTAGACTCCACAATCAAAGTTGCGAGTGCGTCAATGAAACTCAACTTTCAGCTATGTTAAGCATACACGGTTTATATAATTTATAAAATATAAACAAACATAATCAATTAATGACAGAAATGGCGAGACAAACTGTCAATCAGTGTTGACCACTAGCTACTGGCCAAAGATGCGAATTGCATGTTCAGCATCAAACAGAATACAATAGTTCTGGAATATCGTACTGGTTTAGGTACGAACCTTGCTACTGGTACAGGAATTTGTGCACAGTTTTTTTTGTGGGGTCCACTACGGGTCCCACACAAGTGATCCGAGCCGTTCATTATGTTTAAAACATTTTTTCAAGTGCCCCCACGAAAAATCAGCTCAATTCGATACCTATAAGTGCTTGATCTAATCATCTAACTTTTCATTTGGATTTTTAGAGAATGAAAAGTTAGACGATTAGATCAAGCACTTATAGGTGTCGGATTGAGCTGATTTTTCGCGGGGGCACTTGAAAAAATATTTTAAACATAATGAACGGCTCGGATCACTTGTGTGGGACCCGTAGTGGGCCCCACAAAAAAATCTGTGCACAATCTATGCACAGATTGCTGTACCAGTAGACTTTCTGTTTAGGTACTTGCATGCGCAAGTCTAGCACAAACATAATGAAAGGGAGGCAGGGCCAGCTCATAAGTTTTAGAGGCCAGAAGCGAACCTCTTGAATGAGACCTCCCTATATCTTCTCTCCCCTTCGACTCCTCAAGTGTCTGCGTTTCTTTCTTCTTCTTATTTGATCGGCTGTGTAGCTTTTCTTTTAGAAGTTTTCTCTCTCTCTAAATCCCTCTAACTATAAAAAATTTGATAATCCAACATAGATGGTAGCGTAGGAGATATGGCCTGATTGAGTATTTTGCAATCATCGAACTGAAAATATCTTTCAGGCTCTAGTCGTTTTTTTTTTTTTTTTTTTTTACGCCTTAATGTTACTAATGGGTAATTCCATCATTTGGGCCTATTTTGTGGTTCTTAAATTTTAATTGAGCCTATTTTGTGTAAAAGAGATTAGTGCAATTTTTTTGGGACCATATATCTATATATAGGGATCATAAAATTTTAAGGGCCTTCGTTTTTAACTTTTTTTGGGGGACCGGAAGCGCGAGCTTCCCCGGCCTTGGCCATAAGCCGGCTCTGAAGGGAGGGGCTACATGGCAAATGAGAAATATCATTCCATTATATTCTCGTACAAGCGCATGACCCATAGTTTAACATGATGCTGGATCTAACAATGACAAGTATGAATATTTTCATCACCTACGACGTATGAATCTTGTTAGAGCAGAATAAGCAAATCTTAACCATTCTAAAGTATAATTTGATTTGTACAAAATGAAGTATATTTACATGAGCTCCAAGGGGTTCTTTTCCATCATAAAAAAATTAACATTGTAAAGCAATGCCTTCGTATGTGCCGAACAAAAATGCATATAAGAGTTTTATAAGCATCTACACGTGGGTTGACTCATAGCCCATAGGCATCGGATTTCAAAAGTGATATGAAATGCGTATATACGATGAACCCAATGTGCACAATATGGGTTCAATGGACAGCTCGTTGGGCCTAACGTAGTGGGATGAGCCCACTTAATCCGTTTGGGTTTAACCCGGTAACAAGCCCACAGGGTGGGCGAGATGGGCCGAACGGTGGTGGACCACGACAAACGGTCTGCCCGTTGGGCGGCGTCGCAGCCCAGGTATGCATCCAGGGTCCACGCTACAGTGGGTCCGTCGACAAACAAGGTTGGCCCGACCGGAAAGGCGGTCCCAAGAGTTCCTAGAAGCACACCCCAAGCTGGTGTGCGGTGGGGCCAGGTGCTGCCCGATCGTCACCATGACGTCACTGGCCGAGGCGGTTACTTGTGACGTCATCTGGCATGTGCCGTGGACACCTATATTGGGCAGCAAGTACATTCGCCTATAAGTACTACAACATAAACCCTAAGAAAGGTACGCCATTACGTACACCTTGCTACAATACTCACTTCTCCTTTTGCTTGTACTTGCTCGTTAGAGGAACGTAACGCTGTCCACAGCCCTACGTCTTGATGCAAGCTATGAAGCACTGACACTCTAAAAGGGCGTCGTATCCACGTATTGGACACATGAACATGGGGACACACCCAAATACATGGCGCGTCCAAATTTTTTTATTATTTTTGATAGGGGACACGACTGGGTCAAAATGTAAGATTTTTTTATTTTTGGGAGTTATTATGAAATTATTCAAAAAATTTGGGTTAAACTATAATTATGCCTTTATAACTTCAATTTCTACATCGATCGATCCAGTCGACTCCTCGTTCCAAAGCCTTAGGTCGACCAGGAGTGCGCTCTCTCTCTCTCTCTCTGTGCGTGTCTGTATATATTTATGTATACAAGAAAAAATATAAAATGGTTCATATACACTGAAAGCTCATTTGTTCATATACAATGGAAGAAAAGGAAAAAAATTATATATATCTATTTTTATTTATTTATTTATACATGTGGCGTGTCCCCCGCCGTGTCTGTATCCCTATTTTTTTAGAATTGTCGTGTCCAGTACCCACGCCTGTGTCCATATCCATGTCCATGCTACATAGGGTGCAAATGAGCGAGGGGAGCTTATCCGAGAAGGTCTACCGGAAACCACCACCCACAATTGGCACGCCCGGTGGGACGATTCCCACACCGTTGGTTTTTGCAAGATTTCTTAGCGATTTTACTGCAACAATGGTGGAGATTCATGATACAGAGAGGCCATGCGGAGCGGAGGGCGACGGCGGAGGTGGCGGCATCCAAGGGTAATGTCCAAACGGCCGCAGGAGGCGGGCCACGACTACAGTTTGGCGGCTGCCACCGCCTCCCTTTCTGAAGACATGCGAGCGGTGCTTCTTCAAGACCCTCAGGTGAGGGCATACCTGAAGCAGCTCGAAAAGTGCCTGGTCAAGAAGGACCGAGCACTTAAGGCTTTGAGCGAAGATGTTCAATTGCTAGCAATCAAATTTTGAGCCTAGTCTTACTCGTTCGGTGGGAGGCTACCCTCCCCTTGGCGTGATGAGGGCGATAGTGGTCGCGTCAAGTAATGTCTCGGCAATAGGGTGGCTGCCGAGCCCACCTCCGCACTGGTCAGGGTCCAGGGGTGATCCTAGGGACAGGCTTCGCCCCCTAAGGATGACCGCCATGGAGAGAGGCCGGTGGAGAGCTCTGTTAGAATATAGTATTGGTATTAGTCCCACATTAATTAATGTAGTCTTATGTTATGATTTTCCATTATATAAATAAGAGTTTATTGTGTTAGGGTTTGTTAACACAACACCCTATACACTTTTCCTTCTTTCTCTCCCAACATGGTATCAGAGCGGGTTATCATCCACCTTAGATATACAAAACCCTAGTTGCCACCTCTACCGCCATCATCATCTCACCACGAAACCCTAAATCTACTGCCAACATCATCTCTACTGTAGTGTCGTGAATAGTGTTCACGCATATGTGAACAGTGCTCGTGAACAATGCTTGCTGGTTTCTATTTTGCGCGACCTCTATTTTCTCTAGGCGATCATTATACCCTCCGACAACTGTTTTTCCAGCCCGTCAGCCCCAGAAACTCCAAGCCCAATCGATTTCAACCCTCGAACAACCAAGAAATCCCTCATCCAGTGCTTGAAAATCCTTAAAACCCCAACCCAGCTCTTCTTCACTTTGAACAGCCCCAAATCAGGACTGAAAGTGCCTGAAAAGTGTTCGAAAGTACCAGTTTGTGTTCACAATCCATACATCAGGTTCAAACTTATCTTAAACCCCTAGTCGGCGTTGTTTTTTGGATCTGTTGATTCTTAGGCTGTTAAGTATCATCCTCTGATTGATCTATTTCTTGTTCTTCCGCTGCTCAGTATGCTATTCTTCGATCAAAATCAAGTTCGCAACTGTGTTTGAGACCCAAAAGTTGTGCTCTTCGTTCGGTGAGTTTCTTATCGACCATAGTTCACATCTGTATGTCGCTTAATCCGTTGGTTGCCTTTCATTGCACGGTGGCATATTTGCAATGAAATTTGATTCTAATTATGCTTCCGTTGTCTCTGGTGGGTTTGGTTCTTTATTCAGCCATGGTCATGGTCGCAGCCGTGATTCTGGGTATCGTGGTCGGGTTTTTTGGCCATGCTTTTGGTGAGCGTGGTAACATATATTATTTTGTCGTCTCTTTCGTTGACATTGGTAGTTGGTTGACGGTATTTAGTTGGTTCCTATTGGTCATTGAGGTTGGTAGTTAAAGTTGGTTGTTGTTGGTCATTGAAGTCGTTCGTTAGTCATTGAAGTCATTCGTTGATTGTTGAATTCGTTCGTTGTTCGTTGGTCATTGAATTCGTTCGTTGATTCGTTGGTCGTTGAAGTCGTTGAAGTCGTTAAAGTCGTTTCGTTCGTTGAAGTCGTTTCATTCGTTGAAGTCGTTTCATTCGTTGAAGTCGTTTCATTCGTTGAAGTCGTTTCGATCGTTGAAGTCGTTTCGATCGTTGAAGTCGTTTCGTTAGTTGAAGTCGTTCGTTTGTCATTGCTATTGATAGTTGTTCCATTGTTTTAAACAAGTTGGTTGTTTTTCGTTATTGTTGTTAGTAATTGAGGTAATTGTTTCGTTAGTTGATATGTAACAAACTGGAGAGTCTCCAGCTTGAGGGGGAGTGTTAGAATATAGTATTGGTATTAGTCCCATATTGGTTAATGTAGTCTTATGTTATAATTTTCCATTATATAAATAAGAGTTGATTGTGTTAGAATTAGTTAACACAACACCCTATACACTTTTCCTTCTTTCTCTCTGTAGACACCCCAATCTGGGCTTACCAGATTAGTTTACTTTCGGTTTTTGATTCCCCGATGATGAAACGGATCAAGAACACCCCAGGAATGATAGCATGTTTGAGCTTTAAGTGTTTGACACCATTTTTGAACCTAACCTAACCCTTAAACCTACCAAAACCCTACTAGCACACGTTGGTTGAGACCTAGTGCGCGTGGGTCAAAGTGTCAGGTATTGGTCAAATGGTTAGGTTTGACCATGGACCAGCTCAGGGTGGCTTGGGCTCGCGCGCACTAGTCCACAATTGGTGCGCGCTGGTCAACCTATGGCGTTGACTCGAGCGCGCAAGTCCCAGACTCACGCACACTGGTTAGCGTCTGGTCAAACTTGCTTTATTCAGCATGCAGAAGTCATTATCAGTAAAGTATAACACATTAGAAGCTTCTATTTTGCCTAAAAAGCAGTATCCGGACAGAAGGTGTCCACATCCCCATATAAACACCTTTTCCCCTCTCATCCAATGAGAGGGAAGGCTTAAGGGCTAAGACACCAGCCTCTTTGATTGGTTTTAACCCCCTCTCACCCTCTCCCTCTATATATACACCCCTCCATTGTTCTTCCAAAGGGTTACAAAAATTCCAAGCATAAAAGTTCTAACCCTAGCCTCTTGTTTATCTCTTCTTCACCAAAGAAAGACATTAGCAAATAAAACTCTTGGTTTCCTACCTAGCATCATATATCCACCCAACATCCAAACCTCGAACATCAAAACTTAATCATCCATTCAAACCCAAAAACCAAAGGTATAACATCTTTGTACTGCATTCTGTTCTAATCCTTGAGGGGGGCTGGCAGGGTCAAGGCTGGTAATCAATACTAGTCCTAGCCCTAAGGCTAGCAGATTTCAAAACCGTGCGGACAAAAGACCCGCGCGCGCCGGTCATTAGTACGCGCGCACCACTTTGTGGCTGCGTGCGCAGATCTTGCGTGGGGACTCGGACTTGTCTAGGGCCTTTCTGGGACCTGGAACCTGCGCGCACAGGTCTGGGAACTGCGCGCGCGAGTTTATAAACCTGCACACACGGGTCTGCGCGCGCTCCACTTTTGGACTAGCGCGCAGATCCAGAGTGGGGTTAGGATCCCTATTTTATGATTTATTTCTTATCTATTCATCACTGTGAGCATGCTTAATAACCAATTTACTTCTTTCCTATGTCAAAACTGCTAGCTTGGCTTTCAATACTTATTACTACTCTGTTGGAACACCAACTAGGGTATATTTGGGCATGTCCCAGAGCCCCAATCATGTGAGAACAAGTACTGGAAACAGCCTGGATGGGCACGCGCAAGTTACCAACCCGCAAGCAGGTGTTCTTGATCCGGTGGCTTTCCATTGGGTTGCTCTTGCATAGGTGACTTGGCCTCAGGCCACTGTTTTGTCCCCACACTGTTTATGGGGTGTTTTGTTCATTTGTTGGGCTTTTCAGCTTTAAAACTGTGTAGTGTAAACAATATAAACTGTTTGGTTTGCCCTAGGTGTGTACTGGTCCTTCCAGAGCCCAGAGGGGGATAAAAACCAAAGCCTGTTAGGTCAAGCGAACACACGCGCACTGGTCTGGGGTTTGCGTGCGCAGGTCTGCTTGCATGCAGTGATCCACGTGAAACGTGAAATGGGTCAGTGCATGCAAGCTTCCCCTGTTCATGCCAACTTCCAGTAATGCACTATGTTGGCTCTTTCGAGCAGTATTTGGCCTTTATCTTGTTTATTGCTTATCATAACATAACATAACATGCCATCCATGTTATATTATCACATCCTGCAAATATTTTAACTGTTCTCCTGCCCTAATTGTCTAAAAAATTGATTAATAAAGAAGAATATCAAATCTTTTCACAAAATGCCTAAGTAAAGACCGATCTCCGGATTGGGCGAGAGGGGTGCCTTAAAACACTTCCCCTCTCGTAACCTGGCTCCCGAACCCAGATATGATATTGATGGACTTGTACCTTCATTTTTTCAAATCAAACAACGTAGAAAGCGTTTCAAGTTCGGTTCCTTGGGTGTCACACCTTCAAACCCAAATGGCGACTCTGAATTCGAGCGCTCTTCCCGCTAGCGGTCCCTCGATCTAGCCTTTTAAAACGGAATTTTAAGGGCTTGTTGCCCACACTCTCACAACAAGCTCGTGCTCCTATTTCAACCTTGAAGAAACGGTCAACCACAAAACAGAGATTGACCGAGGATTTAGGGACTTTGTTTAGCAAATAAATTGAAGAAGAAATCATTGCTACTATAACGTTGATGATTAGATGATAGACATCACCATCGTGATTCTTTAAGGTTGAGGCGTCAAAACAAACAACTAGTATGTGAAAAATATCCTTTTGAGGTTTTATCAACACAGAACATATGAGGAAGATTGTCCTCATGAGTTATCTTCGTAGAGCAAAAGATAATTGAAACAAGACCTCAACCTTAACGTGTTAGCTTCATATCAAGCCCAAGCAAATTGACTAAACAGAGCACTCTAAGAGCTACCAAGTGAAAGTAAAAGACTTAGCACTTAATGGATGAACATATCTAAGAGTCAGATGGCAATTCTGATTTCTGGCAAAAACATCATTCAACTGCTAAGTGCTAGCACATGAACATGAAAACATGCATTCAACAAGAGCAGGAAAAGGAGACTCAGGCCAACTAAAAAAGAGTATCTGCTGTAAAGTGCCTCAAGAATACTGACGCCACCACATGCCTCCCTCTCTAATCGCAGAGTCACTGCTGAAGCCACCATATTATGGAAAAGTAGCATAAAGAGAAGGAAAAGGAGCAGGAAAAGTAGCAGGGACTTGTTTTTTCTTTGGTTGAGCCTTCTTAATCTCAACCTACAATAAAGAACAAAGTTAACCTAGGATTTCGACCAGCAAATTTTATAAAATTCCATGGGATTGAACTCACCTGTGTGCCTTCCATATCAATTTTATTGCCTCGGTCCAGGATGGTATCAACCACCCCCGCACTGTCAAAGACAATAAATCCAAAGCACCTGGAGCGCCCAAAAGGATCCCGTATAATTTCATGTTCTGACACCCTCCCAAACGAGGAAAAACACTCCACAAACTTGTCTACAAAAAGGAGGGGCAGGGGTGAAGTTAAACGACAACAAACAACAATGAAATCAATGAAGTTACCAGACCTTCAGTAACTGTAAGTGGGATGCCACCAACAAATATCTTCCTTGGATCCCCACCTTCTGGATTTTGTCTTTTAGCCCCAACCTATTAAAAAAATCCAAATTAAGGGACATAATTAAAATCTTAGCAAACCTTGATATATCTTTTGAACTTTTTGGACATAATTACTAAAATAATCTCTATAGAAGCGACCAACCAATTCGTCATCCCATTGGTTAGTCCTTTTGGTGAGATCCCGTGGTTAATTTCTTTTTGGGATATCTATCCCATGGTTAATACTTATCCTATTAAAACCTATCCGTATATGGGATGCTCGAAAAAATGCAAGGACATGGAAGGAGCAGCTAACCACCCCGTCAGACATCAGAAATTTGCATTCAGGAATCTTAGGTATGTAAGTATGGGCAATGCTCCCGATTAAGATCAATGAGTTTGTGAATGGCAATTGACATTGTTGTCCATATTTATATCCAAAATATCCCGATGCAAACTTTCAAGTGAGATGCGGGCAGCTCTAGAAATAACAGTGATGCATGCAAAAAACATAGTTCAGTTTAACAACCATCACACTTAACATCTTTAAATAAACCTCTGAATAAGTAAAAGATACCTTTGATCCATTGCCTAGAGGGTTGCCAATGGCACTCATTAGTCACTACATGAGTGGGAGGAGAGAATCGGACATGTAGAAGCAGTTACAGATTGTACCACTTGTTGATTTGCCATAACCCTGACAATTATATGTGATAAAGACGGGGGGGGGAACACATGAGATTGAATGGGGGAAGAGAGAGTGATAGAGAGAGAGTGCCTTTTAATTTCTAATCTCAGTCGTCCAAATTAATGGCTAGGATTTAGTGTCAAATGTTTTGGCAAATGTTTTGTTCCTAGATCCCTCCCCTATTGAAATATCCACTCCTTATTCTTCAATTTTTATAGACGGACAAAGATGGAGAGATCGAGCAATTGTCTACTGAAGCTTCCAAACTTCGTACGTTGTTGGAGCAGAAGGATTTAGAGATTAATGGCTATCTCGACATGATTGTATGTTGCATCTCTTCTCCCCTTCATTTCAATTCTTAATTCTTCATTTTCTGAAACTTTTCACGCCTATTGCCCCTACAATGAGTTCTAGAGTATGTATTCCTTTCTTTTGAAAGTTTATTATTACCAGTCCCTTTGGACAGCAACTAGAAGTTTCCTCTTGTTCTGCATTTAAATTATGTGCAAACTTGGTTCTTTGTGCCTCTTGAGAGTGAAGACATTGCGGTGGGATTTCCTCCCTATTCCTGCTAAATGGGAAACATAAATGTTTACTAAAAAGTTATCCCGGATTTCCTCCCTTTTTAGTAAACATTTATGTTTCCCATTTAGCAGGAATAGGGAGGAAATCCCACCGCAATGTCTTCACTCTCAAGAGGCACAAAGAACCAAGTTTGCACATAATTTAAATGCAGAACAAGAGGAAACTTCTAGTTGCTGTCCAAAGGGACTGGTAATAATAAACTTTCAAAAGAAAGGAATACATACTCTAGAACTCATTGTAGGGGCAATAGGCGTGAAAAGTTTCAGAAAATGAAGAATTAAGAATTGAAATGAAGGGGAGAAGAGATGCAACATACAATCATGTCGAGATAGCCCTTAATCTCTAAATCCTTCTGCTCCAACAACGTACGAAGTTTGGAAGCTTCAGTAGACAATTGCTCGATCTCTCCATCTTTGTCCGTCTATAAAAATTGAAGAATAAGGAGTGGATATTTCAATAGGGGAGGGATCTAGGAACAAAACATTTGCCAAAACATTTGACACTAAATCCTAGCCATTAATTTGGACGACAAAGATTAGAAATTAAAAGGCACTCTCTCTCTCTCTCTTTGAACTGAACAAAACAAAAACAGTGAAAGAAATTACCTTTTTGTTGATAGATAACAAGCGTTTATAGCAATATACTGTAGTTTTTTATCAAATGGATACAGTAGTATATTGACTGTAGCCTTTGATAAAGGCTGGTGTTGCAATGTATAACTTTTTATCTTCCCCAAATCCTTTACTCCTTCGATTTCTCCGTTCAAAAACTCCTCCATCTTTTCTCATCTTGGGAAAAAAAAAATTGGGAAGAACAGAAAAAACATCATCCACCAAGGCATTAAAGAGGCGTGAAAACAGGAGGATTGAGATCTCCGACATCCAATCAATGCTTGCAGCCCAGAAAATCATTGTCTGAAGGGTTAGATAAGCAAGTTTAGAATTGATTTTCGTTTTCCTTCTATTTTTTCTAGACTTTTCATCTATTCACTGTTGGTTTGTACCGCCAATAATCGCCGGAATACGCCAGAACTATTCGGTACTCCCCGGTATACGCGAGAAAACTACACGAAACGGAATAAGCCCTCCTTTATGCCAGTTTATCTCTGAAACAGTACGTATTGGCCGGTACAGAACGGTATCCATAACATTGATCTAAATGCAGAACAGAAGGAAACTTCGAGTTTCTGTCCAAAGGGATTGGTAATGCTAAACCTACTCCAAAAGAAAGAAACACATACTATACAATTCCCTATAGGGGCAATATGCGGGAAAAGCTTCAGAAAATGAAGAATTAAGTGCTGAAATTAAGGAGAGAGGAGACACAACATACAATCTTGTCGAGATAACCGTTAATCGCAGAACTTTTCTCGCTAATCTCTAAATCCTTCTGCTCCAACAACGCATGAAGTTCAGAAGCTACGGTAGACAATCTCTCCATCTTTCTTAGTCTATGAAAATTGAAGAACAAGGAGTGGATATTTCAATCAACACACCCACAAAAATATCAAACTTGGTTAAGATAAAAACATCATAAAGTAAAGACCCAAACAGAACTCTAACAAAAGAGAAGGATAAGACAAATAAAACAAGAAAAATGATTACACATTTGGGAAGGATTTGATGCTCATCGGCTCTAACTTGGGCAAGCTCGTCGCAGGGCGAAACGGACTTCTGCTTGAGGAGGGAGCGGCTCTGCTCCACTGTGGTAGAAGCGGTACCCACCTGTGCCTTGACCGATTCAAGGTGGTTGTAGAGTTTTCTCATGAATGCATCGGCCTTCTCTTTCCCCGAGGCATTGTGCAAGCAACTTTGATACTCTTCCTCCGAGAGGTACGTCAACATGTCGTCACTCTTTTGTCGTTTCTTCTCCTTCCAAACGGATGAACCCTATGGGGAAAAAATAAAAAAACATTTCGATAAGAAACACAACCTCAAATATTAGTGAATTTATTTTATGAGTAATGTTATACAAACTAGTAACAAAATTAACTAACTTCTAAGTCACTCTCTTGAAACAAATGGAATTGGAAGCGTTCGGGCCAACGCGTAAGCTAGCCCGACCAGTATGAGTTATCAGAAAAAGAAAGTTTCATTTTTTCTTTATGAGTAAATAATTATTATATTACTAAAAAGGCATAAAGGGAATGATGCCCGTAAAAAAAAAAAAAAAAAGGGCCACAAAACAAAATGGCGCACTTCCATAAGAGTGTCAAGAGAGGAATAACACTCTCTCTTGTCCCAACTATACTAAGCTATTCACCAACAAAAAAAAAATGGTCTTAAACAGAGGCTTTTCGACCCCTTCAAGACATCTAGAATTTCTTTAGCGCCAAATAACCCACATCAAGCAAATAGGAATCATGGCCCAAGGTCGCTTCCTTCTCTTTCCCACTCCAATAACTCTCCGAACAATTAAGAGCTCCATCACACTCCTTGACAGAGCCCACTTGATACCGAACCAAGAGAACACCAAAGACCACAACTCCCATGCAAACAGGCAATGAATAAAGAGGTGATCAATCGTCCCTGCATCCCTCTTGCACATACAACACCAACTTACAATGATTCTCCGTCTTCTAATCAAATTATCAACAGTAATAATCTTGCCTTGAGCCACGCACCAAACAAAAAAACTCACTTTTATTGGTGTTGGAGTTTTCCATATACCTTGCCAAGGAAAGGATGGAACACCCAAAGTACGTGTATTGTCAATAGTTTTCCACATAACTCTTGATAAAAAGATTTCACACCCTGAAGAAGTAGAAAGATTCCAACATATCTCATCCTCCCCTTCTCCTAGCCCTCGAGCACCGTATACTGAAAAAAAAATCTTGGACTATCTTATCATTAATTAGGGCAATCTAGGCATTAACATCTCAGAATAAAAAACTTTTAGACAAATAATAACAAACATTTAAAAAAAAAAAAAACCTCTACAATACAAATTAGTTTGATTAGAAGAGCAATTCATCATCCACGTGATAGTGATAGTGAGCAGGCAATAGCTGTGGTGGGGTGGTTTCTGTCGGACTCCTTCAGATCTCTCCTCCGCTGCTCCGATGTATACCTGCACCAAGGCGCGAGGCGGTGGGCCGCCCCACGCCCCTCCGACGAGAGCAAGTCAATATATTGGAAAGAGAGAGTACTGTAGGGTCTGAGATTGTCTACCTTTCTTAGGGTTTATCCTCTTCTCTTTATAGACAAACATACTTGCCCTCTAAGTTAGGTGTGCACAGCACATGCCCAAACCAGCCCCAACTCTGGAGTATTCTAGAAGCTTCTAGAACCGAGTGGAGGAATCTCAACGCAGCCCCCGCCCATTGATGGGAGATTTCGTCCGCACCTCTAACGTGAGCCGTTGGATGAGGGCTGGAAAATAAAAGGGCAGCTCGCGGGTTAAAAGGGTGGGTTTCGGGTAAAAATTTCTCTCGCAGGTCAGGATCCGGGTAAAATACACCCGGCTGAAACCCCCCCCTCCCCATTTCACGCTTCCAGACCCAGAGAGAGCGAGAGGAGAAGAAGAAAATCGCGAACGGCGAAAACGACGAAGATCGATCGAACGAGAAGGATTCATCTGGAGAAGAAGAACTCTCTCTCTCTCGTTCCGTACAAGAAACCCTAACCCTTGATTTTGGAACTGTAGTAGCAGAGAGGACTGAGACGACGAACGACGAACGCCTGGAGATCCAAACGACGAACGCCAAGGAGATCCAAACGCCGATCAATAAGGTCTCTAACCAAGGTCTCTTTCTTTCTCTCTCTCTCTCGAGCTGGTTCGAACCAAAAATTAGGGCTTTTGTTGGTTCGGACCAGAAATTCCATCTCTCTCTCTCATCTGTGTTTTCTGCTAATTAGAACTTTTTTTTGGTTCGGACCAGAAATTAGGGCTTATCCAAAAGTAGGGCTTTTTTTGAATGACTAATTCGTACCTGAAATTAGGGTTCGAACTAGAACAACTCTATCGAATTGCTTGGTTAGGGTTTCTCTATCTCTGTGTGTGTGGTGCATTGAACTTCGAACTGGTAATTTTTTATTTTTTTTTCTGGAATTTGGAACGAGGAATTTTTTTTTTCCTGGTAAAATGTTGTTTTTTTTAGCATTACTTGAATGTTTGACATAGCCCTAAAGGGATAGCATTTGGAACCATGAATTTTTTTCTGGTAAAATGTTGGTTTTTCTGATAAAATGTGATATAGCCTCTTATTTTGTGTATTGGTGGCTGCACTAGTTGAATGTTTGATGTGGTTTGTCTTTGAGTAGTGAACTATAATTGAATAGAAATAAGGTCACAACCCTAAGGTTTGTTCATTGGGATTGGGCATGGATGAGCCTCCATTTCCCCTTTAACTAGAGACTACCGTGCACTACAACAAATATGACTTATTATAGCATTATCTAATAGTGTTTTTTAAGGAATGCTATGAAAGGAAACCAATTATAGCGTTCCGTGATGAGAAGCGGAGGAAAAATTGGCGCCTAAAATACTACAGCGTTCATTAAAGTATACAATAGCATTTCAATCTTTCCTCCAAAATAAGAGGCACGAATATAGATCTTCCTCTTCGTCGGCTTTGAAACCCTAGAAGTTGGGTTTCGATCAAGCTTCTCCTGAGCGACGCCAAATCCGGTGAGGAGATCTTCAAGCCCAAGTGCACTGATCAGTTCCACACGGTCAAGAAAGATGCTGGACACAAACAAGGTCTCTCTCTCTCGATGAAAAACTTGATCTCCCCCTTCCTCCTTCTCCTCTGTTTGTGTATGGGTGTGGGTGTGTGTGTCGTGACACAGGAAAATGATGATGAAAAACTTGATCTCCCCCTTCCTCCTCCTCTCTCTCTCTCTTTCTCGATTTTCTGATTATTACTTTAATACCCAGATTCAAATATTGCGTTCCCTATTTGGGGTATCGATGCTATTAGTGTTCTGTAGCTTTATAAAGAATTTTTTGGGGGTAATCTCTAGGGTTTTTCGTTGGAAATTTTAGTGGTTATTGTTCCATTACTTGATAAGGAAAGTGATAATGTCCTTGATATCATGCTTAGTTAAACTGCATGATCAGTGTGTTTGAACCAGTGATTAGGATCTGGATTTAGTTGCTTATAGACTCTATTTTACATATGGCTTTATGCACTATTTGGGGGTTTACCTATTCTTTTCCCAATACTCAGAATACTGCTTGAAGAAATTGAGAGTGTTTACTCCAATATTTTACTGTCCATCTTCCTTCAAATGGGAAATTTGAAATAAGGTTTGCGGGATTCCCAAATTTCGCCTCCAACAACATTCACATAGTAAGTTCAAAAAACTTCCATTATTGGGATGCTATGCACACCACCTATTCGAAGGAAATCCCAAACATTTTGGGTGTTGGATTTAAGGGATTGTTCACCTGTTTGGTGGTGTTTGCATCCCTCAAAGTTTCTATGCCGGGTGGATTTTTAATTGGATTAAACGAAGCAATATCTAAATTATTGTTCTACAATTTTGCTTACAATATGTAACTGAGTTTTGGGTTCATGTGGACCAGCCCCAACTCTGTTCCTCCAATTTACAAGTATGCATGTGTACGGTCATCGAAGAACCAAAGCTAAGCCCTAGAGTACTGATGCATCGTCATGCTTTCTTGTCCCTAAACACGTATTTTTTCGGTTCTCTTTAATCATGAACCTTGTTTGAGCTATTCTTTGTTGATTGTGCTTTGTGCATGTTGCACGTGCTTGTGAGTAGCAACAGAATTTCATTGAAACAGTTTCAGCAATTGAGCCCATTGAGAAGGCCAGAACCATTATCTCTTTGTCCCGAAAAATGGAGTTTATGAGTTCGGTTATTTTCAATAGATTCATTTTGAGTGGAGTTACAGATGAGGACTATTTAGTTGAACTCTAAATCACATTATTTTCTGCATGAGGTCCATGCCCTCCATAGGGTCATAATACTAGGTGATCTTGTGACGCCAAATAAAGTCAAGCTAATCTGACTCATCTGAGGGGTAACTGACTTGTGTCTAACCGAGTTCACTCCAGTAAAGTCGTCGTGCCTCTGAAATGCATGTCTTTTCAGTTTTCACCAATGGAGAAAAAGTACTGGGTACCATGACTAATATGTTCAACCAAGTGAACTCCGCTTAACAAATATCTGTCTATAATCTATATTGTCCAAATCCATTATGCTTTCTAGACTTCTAACTTATTGGGATAATATTTGTGTGTGTACACCTACATGTTTCTTTCTTTCTCTTTTCTATTCTAGCATAATGATTGCTAGGTGAAAGATATGTAAAATGAAGTTTTAATAGTTCATAAGCGGTGAAAGTACTTCACTAAGTAATGCAACAAATTTAGATCAATCAATGATCGAAAACCTATATTCTTCTCCTGAGTCTTCATATTACCTGATGATATAGATATCAACTGATGATCACTAACTCTCTTCTTTCTTTGTAAAGATGACTGGACTATGAGCCATCTAAGGAGTTCCAATCTATCTGTGAAGGTATTAACTACTTACAACTTACAACCGAGCAATATTCTTGTTTAAACTTGATGAAATTGTGTGTTTCATAGCTATCGCATAAAAGAAGCATCAATAGCTCATCAATTTTCCTTTTTTTATGGAGATTCATGGTGTCGCTCTCATTGTTGGTATATATTGGAGAAACAAGATCACTCTATGGGATTGGGTAGTCTTTTGTTTGAGTTTCATGTAGTATCTGAGTTAACTTCAAGATAGGAAAAGTTAATGGAGCAGTGCATTCATGTAGTATCTGAGTTCCCTCTAGATGACATCTAACTGATTTAAAACCTTAACGGCCCGTTTGGATGGAGGATATGATTTTGGGTGGATATAGAAGGAGGGTGGATTTGAGGGTGGATATGGAATGAGGGGTGATATGTAAGAAGGGTGGGCCCACCTCATTAGAAGGGTGGATTTGTAATCTAGTGTTTGGATGGTTTTTTGAAAAGGGGATATGAAAGGTGGATATGAAGAGATAAGTTATCAAATGACTTAATTGCCCCTAGTTTACTATTTTAATGGAAAATTAGGTTATTTTCATTAAAATTAGAATAAATACATATTTATTGTTGATGTGGGATAAAATAAATTTATTTTATCTTACAAATATTTAATCATATTATTTATTAGATAAAATATAATTTTCCAAAAGGTAATCCAGAAAAAAGAAACCAAAGCAAAACCCATTTTAAGTCCACCACTGTTCATCTAATAAATAATACGGTGGACTGACAAAAAGCAAAACCCATTTTCAGTCCATCACTGTTCATCTTCTCCGATTACTCTCTCTCTCTCTCTCTCCCCTATCTAAATTGCACCTCCTCTTCCTCCTCTGTTTCCCCTCATCACTGACTTCGACCTCACCTCCCTCGACATCACCCCCCTCTCTCCTCCATGGCTGCCATCGACTTCTTGAGGGGCTGGAGTTCGGAATGGAGGGAAGAGAAACGGCAAGGGCAAATGAGTAATGCCACCACCCCGCATAACTAACGACAGGGGTAACCCCTATCGTTACATATCCACCCGCGGGGTGGATTACAAATCCGGAGGCTCCAAATCGGGGCCAAATCCGACTGCCATTTTTTGCAACCAAAGACCGGAGATAGAGAAGGGAGGGATTGCAACTCCGGGCGGGAGCCAAATCCGGGTGCAAATCCCCCTGCCAAACAGGCTGTAAGGCAGTTTTGAAAAGAAAAATATGACTTACCTGGAAGGGTCATTTCTATGTAAAGTCGAGTGTCAGGGTCATGTTGACTATTGATATGAGAGAATCTCTCTCTCTCTGGGGCTTCTACTGATCTACCTCTTTGGTAGAGCCTACTGGTTTACCTTGACGTGGAAATAATTGCTTGCATATCACACACTTTCGTACAGCTTGGATTATATTATACCATTTTATAGGTTTTAAGAATTTTGTCCCGCATCTTTTTGCAATTTTGTGAAATTTGGTACTTGAACAGGTCTTTCTGTTCTCCAACTCTTTCAGTGCAATTGGAGTACGAAGATTTGGATTGTATGATTATTTTATGGATTGATGTTGATCCTAAAAAATTTCATTGCTCTGACTCCAAGGTTGCTGCTAAAAGTTTGATCAGTCCCTTGCATTACAGTTAAATGTATATTGTATTCTTTAATGATCTGGTTTAAAAATACTATGTAACTGGTAAGGAGTAGCTACTAAAGCAAGAATGAACCTCTGTATCCAAATTGGTGGAAATTGAAAGATTGTTTGTTCTTTGCATCCATAGAAACTTAATCCATGGTGTCTTTCTTTTGTTGGGTCAGTACTTATTGCTGTTAGGGGTGTCCATGAGTAGATGCTGCTGTAGATACAATTTAAACCTTGCAATAGAGCTTAGTACTAGTTGTGTGATTTTTCCTAATAACTTTCCTCCCTTATTTTAGGGAGAACTAAAAGGGGAGAGCTGAGCATTTACCCACGATTGTTCATGCCATTGAGCTAAGCATCAACAATCTTGGTTTCTTGGAGGTAAGATGCTTCTTCAGTTGTCCTGGTTCTTCTTGTTTTGATGGCATCACTTTCTTCCTTCCTCGGTTGCATTTCTTTCTTTCATTCATCATGCGATTTCCATCTGTTAAAGGTTGAAACACCAATGATGACATGATTGTTGGGGGAGCGCACTACAACAAATAAGGCCTATTATAGCATAATTTTATAACGTTTTTTAGTCTACGGTTGAGGTCTAGAGAGAAGATATAGGCCAAGGAGTCTTCTATGGTTGAGGTCTAGAGAGAAGATATTTCCATCTTTTTATTTCTAGCATTCAGCTTTCTCACGTAGCAAGGAACTCCTACTCTACTACTTATGCATTTGTTTTTCTGTATACCTTTTTGTTTTCATTCTCTGTGGCTGCTGAGATTTTGTATACTATTTAAGGGCCTGAACCTGTTATGATTGAAGTAACTCTTTTGTTTTTGGGGAATTGAGGAAATCCTTTGTGGTCATCTATGCATGCTAAACTGAGTATAGGAGTTTTACGTCTCAGCATCGCTAGTATCTGTTTGTACTTATCAAAATAAAAAGTCGGTAGTATCTGTTTGTACCTGAACATGTGTTTTGCCCTCGAACCAGTACCATCAATAGTTCTGCTCCTAGAATTCTTTTTGTTAATGTTTTTCCTTCTCAGATCACTTCAATATTCTCCTTTTTTACAGATGTTCTTTTATGCTGCTAACAAAGCAGTTTCTGTCAATGAGGCTGATTTTTGGGAGAAGAGCTATCCATTGAGACAAAAGTTGCTAGTACCACTACTGGTATATCTACGAATAACAAGAAGGAAATGGCAGGAAGAGAATCCATCTCTGAGTCTAGCACAATAGAAGGAAAACACCAGATCAATAGAGGCATTCAAGTACGTCCTTTGTTTGTTGAGGAAATAGCAACGAGAATTGTTTCTGCAGGTAATTCAACATGCTCCTACGATGTTTTTTATGGGCTTTTGGCTGAAAAGATATTGATGAAGTTGGTAACTGCAGAAGTGTTGGTTCTAATAGTGATTTGAGCATGATTGGGTTAACATTATCAGAGGTCTTTTGTTTATCATTAGCAGTCTTATTGGGCAAGATGATTATATCTCTAAGTACTTTTGGCAAGAAGAGCCATTAAACTCCAAATTGCCTCGCCATTTCGACCCTTTGTGGACATACATAAACTCCAAAATTGCCTTCTCCTTGTTTTGGCTTCAAATGTGTCCGTTGTTTTTGGTAAATACCTTTTGATTTGACTGAAAGTGCATTACATTTATGTCTCCTTAAAAAGTTGGTATTTCAAAAGGACTAAAATTTGGGATTGAGGTTTTATATACGACTACACTGCAACGTGGAAATGATTTATGTTGCTTAACTTACTTTTGTTCTTCTGGGTAATGGCACTGCTACAATCAATTGCAAGCGTCACTGGGTAGTGGAGCAAAACTCCTAAATTTTCTGGATTCTTTTCACCAGAATGTGATGGACGGAGTAAGATCTTTCCAGCTCCTAATACGTGTTTTGTTCTAAGATGGGCTGCTATTTTCTGTTGCTATCTGAGCTTAGGAAAGTTGTGTATAGAAATTACTTGGGAGCTTAAATCTCCAAAAGTTACTGGATTTTCCTCATTTCATATGCGCCAAATAAGAAAATATATGTATGTCTAGTGATTAAGAAGAGTAACTAATGCTCTGCTATGCTTTTATGCTTTGTGTTTCGAATCCTTTTAATTTTTGTAATTTGTTTTCAAAGATTATAATTTTTTTTTTTGCTGTTCAAAGAAAAAAAGAAGAGTAACTAATGGGTATACTGTGGGAATTTATAATTGGGTCATATTAAGAAATTACATAGAATGGTTTCGCTTGCTGCAAATATAGGTGCTGGAATAGGATATTCTAGTTGCTGGAACAGGGAAATCAGTTGCAGAGATATAAGCATTTGATTTTGCACAACCATTCCTTGTTCTCTGGTTATTAAAGAAAATTTACCTTCTTGTTTCAGAGGGTGATTCACCAACTTTTAGCCCACCTACTATCATCCGTGCTCAAACCCCATCATCTGTGGTTCCCAATACATACGGGACCAAGCTCTGCTAGTAACAGACATGGTTTTATTAAGCTTAGGTACCTTTCGAAACTGTTAAGCATTGTATTTTGATACATTCATGAGTTATGTTGATAACAAAGTAGTTTCTGGATGTTAAACTTAAACCTGAGTGGTGGAGTTTGCTGCTACTATTACTAGGAATTTCGTTGCAACTATACAAGTATACATACCTTGCGTCTGTTTCTCCATACTGTTCTTTCTCATGCATAATTCAATGCCTTACAACATGGTTATTATTTGGGGTTGATTGCAGCCAGTTGCCACCAGAAAGTCCACAGAGACCAAGCTCATCTGAATTACTTGCTTTCTCAGAGTCTATTAAATCTAAATTTTCAGCTGCTTCTGCCAGGTACTCGTTTTTCTAGTTTGGGTTTCTGATGATTACTTGTTTCAGTTCTTTGATGATTGGTTCTTCTGCAACAGGTATAAGGAATCATTCTCAAAATTTACCTAAGTAGTTAAAGAAAAGCAACTTGCACACAATATCACAGTCAAAGATCTGGGAAGAGAAGTTCAACGCGAGATGATTGCAAGTATTGCTGGTGTTGCACGTATGATTGAACGCCTTGATCTTAATTCAAAACATACTGGAGTTTCTGTTCCTTTATCCAGTTCCCCAGGAGGGACCTCAAACTTATCTTACAAAGGAAAAGACACGAAAGAGTGTGAAATTACTGAGTCTCTGAATGAAATTGTTGGGAAAAATGTGCGTGGTATGAATTCAGTTGAATCCCCTTGTGTGAAGAGCATCATCCCAAGCCAGTCGGAAGCTTCTCTTGTTCAGGTTTGTCAAAGTTACTCTTAAAACCATCTCCTGAACAAATCATTTTTCTGGAGTTCTGTTACTATGCCATCAGCTTTGTTTAGGTGCTGATTCACTTATTGTTTCAGGCTATTTTACCCTGTACGTTTCTCGTGTACAACTATTTTTGAATGATCCATCACGGGGAAATGCCTAGTTAGTGCAAAAGATTTGAGCACTCTCCATATACAATAGCTTCAGTTCTTGCTTTTGCATGTTTATGGGATGAGCCGTACATGTCAGGAACAGAATCGCGTTTGTTGAATCGGTTTGATTTGTCATGTCACATCAGTCATTTTGATCAGCTGATTTTTTTGTGAGAACTTTTGGTGCAAAGATTTGAATGCAGTGGCTTGCTTGTTTTTATAGTTAAACCGAGAAGGCATTAGTGTGGCTGGTGACATTGTATGATACTAACTATATCATCTCAGGTTGAGGCTTTAGAGAAATTTTACATTGGTATGTGTGCTCTTATCGCCATATCTCATCTTGCTGTATAATGCCACACAATTTGTGATCTTACCTGAAAGGTTATAAGAAAAAATGCTTACTTTTCTGCAGAATACATATATCCCTCGGAAGAATTGAAATCACAAATTGCAGAGTCAGTAGGGCTGTCAGAAAGGCAAGTTTCTGGGTGGTTTTGCCACAGAAGGTTGAAGGACAAGAAACAGGATGGTGAAACAGCTGCAACTGGAAGACAAGATCGTTCAAGTAAGTGGGTGAGTTGTCTGACTTACGCTCTTGGTCTTCTCCGGTTCTCAAATGCCTAACATTACTAACACATGATAAAAACTCGATGCATACATACGGGTAAGAGGCAGTGTCCGAGGCCCCTTTTCACTTCACAATCATGTACAGTCCATCCACACACCGAGCCCGTGCGGTGGTGGAGGGCCCTGGGACACGTCACTTGTCGCGTCATATTGGGTCCGTTTGTTTGGACGTAAACTATTTTTGCCAAAAACCTTTTACATGATTTCCGATGTTTGGTTGTTGAAAAGTCCAAAAAATGAATTTTTTGGGAAAATCTTTGTTAGTCTAGCTAATTTTTATTATTATCTATCTTAATCATGACAGCAGTGAACATTAGGTTTTGCCACAGAAGTGGTCAAGAATGATTGAAAGAAACAATTTTTCCTTAGATGAGAGAAGAGCATATGGACTCCACACAAGGTAATGTATTTTTCATCATTCCTATGTCTAAGAAAAGGACAATGTTTTGTTCACTCTTTATGTGTTAGATGATATTTGCCATTGTAAGTCAAAGACTTTCTTCCTTTGCAGGTCTATGACTTGAAAAAGAAAGAAGTTCCGTTACTTTCTTCCTCTGCTTCCTCTACAGGAGGAATTGGAAGAAGGTAATGCCTGCTTTTGTTTGCTTGGTGTGGATGTCAATTATAGCTCTTTGCTGCAATTGTTTTTCTTCGGACTTCTACTACGTGCTGCATCTTTTCGGGGATGATTTTTGCTTGCTACAACTTCTGATACAACTTCAACCTACGGGCATGTTTCTCATATTTTGGAGGGTTTCAAGTAGCCCATTTGTGTGGTTGGCTTTGGGAGCAGAAAGAGTATAAGCTCGGCAAAGAAGTAAGCTTCAAGTAAAGAAAATCTGCGCGCATAATGAGATGGTTGGCCTAGTGCATGATTATATTTTCAGGAAACTAGAATTACATTAGTTATTTTTTAATGAGTCCAATTAGTTGGGCTCTTTTATGTAATTTTGTTGGAAAATTGTTTCCCAAGCTAATGTAATGAATCTTTATTCAATAGTTGAATTGTTTGTTGTATATTGATATTTGGATATAGTTGGTGTTGAATGGAATAAATCATTTTTGTTTTTTAAATGAGATTACCATGATTTTATTTGAAAATGCTAATATATTGGTATTTATAGAATTTTAAAAAAATGCAAAAAATTGGCTAATATAGCGTTCTTAAAACGCTGTAGAAATGTTACATTCTATAGCGTTTTTAGAACGCTATAGAAACTTTTCATTCTATAGTGTTCTTAAAATGCTATAGAAACTTCACATTCAATAGCGTTTTTAAAACGCTGTATAAAGTTGATATTCTATAGCGTTTTAAAAACGCTGTCTTATGTCCAAGACTTTTAACATCGGCTAATATAGCGTTTGGAAAAACGCTGTAAAAAGCAATTTTTCTTGTAGTGGTGGCAACAGAACTGCACTTTTTTGGTCGCGACTGGTATTCCTCACAAGTATCCTGGAGTATCTCCTCTTGTGTTTCTGTGATTATGCGGAATTTCATTGTATTATCTGATGTCAAATTTCAGTGTATTATCGGAATACAAAATACTAAAGCATAAAATACTAAAATAGCTTTCGAGTAATCCTCATGGAAACAATTTTCCCAGCTTTTCACAACCAAAGTTGTGAAAACAGGATACATGTGTAGCGTTTCCCAATTTTATGTCTCGTACGGGGATATACATCATAAGATACATTACCAATAGTAAATATAAATTGAAAAAAAGTTACAGCTCTTGTATTATAAAAATTCAGTTGGGTTGCAATTTAAAATTTCCAAATCTTTGATCCCAACGAGGCCATGACCACCCATCTATGTTTCTTGATTTTGGCAATGAGCAGCTTTACAAGAGTTGGTGGGAGGGTGAAGATGTTGAGCATAATCAAGAAACATGTTGTGGTGAAGATGAATGGAAATTGGTTTCAGAAAAAGTGAAAAAGTAAAATGAGATAAAATAAAGGAGAATGAAATTTATTTTTTTATATGTGTTCTATTGACAACAAATATGAAATTTAATTTTATGTATATGTTATGTTGAAAATAAATTTTGCAGAAAAATAAGAAATCTGTCCTTCTGACAAGACCTATTTGAAAAAAAGTGTTTTCCAATGGAAAAAGTTTTACTACAATCTTCCTGGTAACTGAATACGTGCAACTGAACGAGGCTTAACACCCAACATTTTACCCAAAGCATCCACAATATAATAATCAAAATTAAATAACCAAAAGTTGTCACATCAACTTTTATTTATCCATTTAAGATATTACTAAGGTTAGTAATGTAGAGGTCCACAGTGTAATAATCAAAATTGGATACCAAAATTTGCCATATCACATTTTCAAACTATAAAATTCTAAAAACTAAAAAATTGTGATAATAATTTGAATACTCTTTTTGAAACAAATAATTTTTTTAAAAAATCAATTTATTGAATTTTTTTTTTGAAAACAAATTTTTTTAAAATTGTTAAAAAAATTCGGTAAAAATTGTTTTTTAGTTTTTTGTAAAAAAAAAAATCATTCTTTCGGGAAAAAAAAGTTTTGTGTAAAGTTTTTAATAAAAAGTTTTTTTTAAAAATAATTTTTTCAAAAAAAGGTTTCTAAATAACATAGTTTTTAAGAATTATTTTTTGAAAACATTGTTGAGAGAGGGAGAAAAAAAAAAGGGAAGAGAGAGAAGGTTTTAGTGTAATGATTTGTGTACTTGATTGAGAAAATGTGAGGACCATTAGTTTTGATTATTGGCAAAAGATTGCTAGTTTTGATTATTCAAAGGCCAAAATTTGATGAGTCGTTAAGAGGTTGTTAAATTTGGTTATTAACTTATTACAATGTGAGCACTTTTTTGAGCAAATATTGCTAACTTTAGCAACTTTTTGGTTTTAATTATTACATTGTAGATGCTCTTAATATATCATTTTTAGCTCTTTTTGTCATTATTTTTTTCATATTTGAGCATTATCTCTATTATAAAATGAACATAAGAATAATTTTTTATAGAAATGCTATTTTTTTCCGAGATATCATTATGCGATTCATATTTAAAATATTTAAAAATCCTCTTTTAATTCTACTGATCTAGAATCATTAACTATAACTATAAAGTTGAGGTGGACCCTAAAACGTAAATAAATGACAGAGAAAACCATTCCTTGAAATAGAGGATATCTTAAAAAAGAATTCAAAGAAATTTATGAAAGATAATATGTTTGTCATAAATTACTCATATGTAAATGTCCTATCAAAATCTGTCCCGTCATTAAATTTAGATCTTAATTGACACAAATACCCTTCAAAAATAAGTTAATATATTCATGCATTGTTTTTCTCATTATTTCAATTTCAATTGGGTTTGTTGACTAATTTTAATTAGTATTTTGTTAATTGAATTATTGGTTCTTGTTATCTATTTTCTTTAAATTTTGGGGGCTTTTATGTTCTCATACCATTTATCAACTTGATTATTTATTCCTTGGTATTTATTTTACAACTACTATTAGAATTATTTCGTGGACTTATTTTCATTTTTTTCCTTCTCCATTTCTCATGTTTCTTTACATAGTGAACTTTTGAAAAATGTGATACTTTTTTTTTTTTAATTTTTCATTAGTTTTTAAGACTTTATTCATAAAAGGGTAATTCTATATACAACTGTGAATTTACTATATGCAGCTTGTTTAAAAATAAATCACTTTCGGACAAAAATTCCCTTAAAATGGACAAAAATAGCCCTACTATTACTAAATACAATCACAAACATACAACCACATATAACTGTAGACACCATATTCTAGACACCATATTCTAAACAGTCCAGATTAGTTTACTTACGGTCTTTGATTCCCCGATGATGATTGAGATCAAGAACACCCCGAAATTGTTAGTGTGTTTGAGCTTTGAGCATTCTTAAAACCCTTTCAAATCCCTTTAAGCCAGAGCCAGAAAGCTTCAGCGAAACCCTACCTGTGCACACTGGTTTCCCACCGGCGTACGCTGGTCAGTCATCAGTCAAACTTTGCCATTTTACTGGCGCACGCAGGTCCAACACTGGCGTACGCTAGTCAAAGATAGTCTCATCACCTTTATTCAGCCACGTGCACAAGACTTTTGGGCCACCCCAGTACACTGTGCAGCCGTCTGATGAATGGGCTCAGGTAGGGGATGTTCCCCCCTCTCTCCTACAACTCCCATCACCTTTTCCCATGCATTTAATGCATGGGAGACTTCTACTCCACCCCAACTAGCCCTTTGCAGCTGGTTACTCCCCTTTTTCCCTCTATAAATACCCCATTGCATTTATGTGCAAAGGGTTACCAACTTGAAGAGCATTAGTTGTTTCTTTGCCTCTTGTTCATCATTTTCTTTGCTAAGAAGGTGATAAACAAAACTCAAACTCCTACTACTCACATCCACTTACATACACTCTCCATCCCAACCAAGTTCAAGCTCAAACTCTCCAACAAACTCAAAACCAAAGGTATACCACCTTTGCAAACTTCCTGTTCTGATCCCTGAGGGGGGCTGACAGGGTCAAGGCTGGTAATCAATACCAGTCCTGGCCCTAAAGCCCTAAAGTTAGCATGGTTTCAAAGCCGTGTGTAGCTAGAATTGACACACGCCAGTCATATGTTCACGTACGCCAGTTATGGTGGTACGTGCAGTATTGGCGTGGGGATCAGTGTCTAGCTGTTTTCTGTCTTATATTTCATATATGTCACTATGAGCATGTTTAATAACTAGTTTACAGCTTTCCATAGTTAGATCTGTTAGTTTGTTGCTTAAAATTCATTTTTGCTGCTTTGAAATGCCTCTGGGGGTCTTCTGGTCATGTTCCAGAACCCAGAAAAATGCAAAGCCAAGCACCGGATAAAAAGGCAATAACTGGTGTACGGCAGCTCCATACCTGCGTGCGCCTGTTTGTTCCAATCCAGTGGCTGGCCCTTGCATGGCAACTTGGCCTTGGCCTTTACTTTAGTCCCCCTCTCTGTTTAAGGGGTGTTATATATTCCTTTAGAGGCCCGCTTAACTGCTTATATTTGTACATAAAATGTATCATAGACTGCTTGGTTTGTTCTGGGTGTACACTGGTCACTTCCAGAGCCTAGAGGATAGAGAATAAGAGTTGTGGGCTTAAGTTTACCAGTGCACGCCAGTCAAGTAGGGGTGTACGCAGGTATAGCTAATGCAGTGACTTGGTCAGTGCATGCTGGTTCCTTCCTGCGTACGTCACTCTGGAACGGCGACTTCCAGTCTATTTAAAACTCCCATAGGAGTCTGTTCTCAATCTATAATAATTGTTTCAATAAAGCAAGCATGCCATTTTATCACATCCTGCCAACATGTTACAGTTTAAACCCCCATTAACTGTTCCCCCGCCTTAGCTGGCTAAAAATGATTATTAAAGAGAGAAAAATGCAAACGTTTTACAAATGCCCGAGTAGAGACCGATCTCTGGATTGGGCGAGAGAGGTGCCTTAAAACCCTTCCCCTCTCGTAATCTGGCTCTCGAACCTCAGATATCAAAGGTGACAACGGACCAGTCTACAAAACCTTTCAAATCAAAACGTAGCAGAACGTTTCAAGTTCGGTTCCTTGGGTGCATACCGCTAAAACCTGAGTGGCGACTCTGAATTGTAAGTGTTTCGCTACGCTTTTTCCAAAAAGGGCGCACCCGATTTTAGGGGCGTGTGCCCACAATAACTCATAACCCATTTCCCTCCATCGGACCTCTTCATCTTCTTCAGCCACCAGGCACGTACAGTGTGGGCTACCACGCCCAAGGCCAGGTCCCTCCGTTGAAGGAATTTTGAATGGAATGTTACAGTCACCACCCGAGTTTTTATAAATAGTTTGCCACCTGAGAAATCTTGAACTAGAAAATGATATTTAAGCTTGAAAATAAACAAGATGCGGGACTTTTAGAAAATATTTATATTCTTAACTTTAAAACACATAACAAGTAACAAGTGCGGTGTAGGCATGTGCTAAGTGTACAGTATATATACGAACAAAACGAAGGTAGAAGCTTTCTGTAATGTACAAAAAGAATGTAGATTGTCAAAATTGCAAAAAATGGAAACAAAACTCCAGCGCTGGGCTCCAGTTCCCAGATCGATCAGTTTTGCAAAATGCTTTTGATTATTCGAACAGTGGACTAATTAGTACATATGCATAAAAAATGATTTTCTAGAATTTTTAGGATGCAAATCTAAATGGAACAGTAGGAACAATATCAAAATGAATGAGTAAATGCTTGAAATAAACGTTTAAGCCCCTGGACTCCACTGATATTTAGGAAAATCAACGGGTTCTGGAGCACATCCCTAGCGTTGGGGAAGGGATAACCAGCGCTGGGCATGATCAGGCTACATTTTCTTAACAACAGTGGCCTATGATTGCACTAGCCAACTTGTAACACTGTTTTTATGCCTTCTGGTTTCCTCAAAACAATAGAAACCAATAATGTAGGTAGTTTTTCTATCTTTTTGGATGTTTGATCAAGACTTTGAGGCTTGGTTTGAACGGTTTTTGGGATGATTTGAGTTGGAAAGTGGTGAAAGAAAGTCTTTAGTGTGAAGTAAGGAAAGAGCGAGAAATTTTGGAGTTGAAACGGGATTTTTCTCTCAAAACGCAAGGTATTTCAAAATTTTCTTCAAGTATATGTTTGGAAAATTCTAAAATATGAGTTGCAAGTATTCTTGAGAGAGGTTCCAGGGTTGGAAGAGTTGAAAAGATTGTGTATATGGCTCAAAGCACTTGTATTTATAGGAAAAAATGGCTGAGGAGCGTTTATGCTAGCCTAGCTTTTTATGAGAGCCGGCTACATGCTTAGTAAGGTCATGATGACATTCTTGCAACAGTCAGAATTGTCATCAATGAGTCTCAACACCAACCTTGGGGTTGAGATGCCCAGTGCTAGGCAGGTTCTGAGTTGGATTTTGGCTTTTGGATGTTACAAGCTCAAAGTCATTGATCAAGCTTCCAATTCTTACTAGTGATGGCAGCGGGGTAGATCGAAGGCAGATATCGACATATCTGAATTCGAATCCGAACCCTCCACTCATCCCTCGAATTCGCCCCGCCGATCAGATATATTTTTGGGTACTCTATCCCTACCCCACCGCTGAACGTATTTGTTTGGCTAGTGCTGACCAAATCCAAGCCCATTATCGTCTCTACAAGAACTAGGGGTATTATGTTCTTGCAAGCCCTCATTTGAGAAGCAATGCTCACCAAGCTAGAGCTAACCCTCCCATCAACAGAAACTAGCATATAGGCAGATTGAAAGGGCAAATCGACGGTGAGCCTGCACAGCACGGTTCTCCAAGTCTTTGTCCAGGCTATATACACCGTTTCCTCCAGGTTTGTTCTGTTTTCCAAACATATATTTATAGTTTGCATTAATTACCTTTTTACGAATGGAAGTGTGTGAACAGAAAGTCTACCAACCGATCTGTTGCACCACTCCCCCTACCGCAACGCTCAATTTCACCGTCTGTCTCGGCAATCAATGGTCCAGATTTTAAAAAACTCTTTTAGGGTTCGGACCGTCCAAAACACTTTTGGACGGTGAGATTGAGAGCGGTGAGGGTACGTAGACTTTTTTGGTGTATGGAAAGCACACAAATGCTATGATGGTTGGTTAGTGTTCGTCACAAATTATTAGAGTTTTGGTCAAAGTACGTAATACCTTAACCTCTTCCAAACAAAACAATATGGTTCTACACGAAACAAAAGAAGATGATTTTTTGAGGTTAACACTAGTTTCACAACAAAATTAAAAACCCTTTTCTTTAGGAAACACAAATGATCGTATGTTTTTCAATTTAAAATTATGTTCGCAAAAAAAAAAATGAAATGAAATGCTACGAAATGAGTTGAACAAAAGTGAAAACAGAGTGAGAACGAAGAACCAAAAAAAATTAAAAAAAAAAATCCCAAACGAAGCAGGGGATTACGCCGAAAATGCAAGTGCTGAGAGTGATTTCTGTGAATGTTCTCGTAGGGTGCATATTCATGAACACGAACGGACTGATTAGCTTCGATCATCCTCTTAACAAGGTGCGAGCGATTGCACGCGAAGACGAGGAAGGAAACATCTGCGGTGTGATATTTCAAGTGGATTTGTTCACTAGACTCCGCAGCATCCCGCGTTCGGGTAGCGCTGCAAATTGGGCAGGTGCCACTGCTGTTGGGGGAGAGTAAAAGAGCTTTTCTAGTTTAGGATCATTTGGGTAAGAGATGATGAACACTTTCGTAATCATGTGTGGCAATGAGGGAAGCTAAAGTGTTTGATTTTTGTGGAAAATAGTGTGTCTTTACTTCAAAGATCGAGATGGTTGTATCGAAATCTTAAGAAGTGGTTAACGATGTGCATCCAAAAGCTCCGAACGAAACGATATATATTTTTCAATAAATATATCTCCAGAAAAAGAAAAAGAAAAACGAGTTTATGTTACTGTAGTAAATAGTGCGAGTAATGAGCATCTACCAACATGAATTGTTTTCAGAGCAAATGCAAGAATATTGTTAGTAGGGTGAAAAGTATTTATCTATCTATCATCTATCTATATACCTTTAATTCAAAAAATTAGTACTCCCTCCGTCTCATTTTCATTGTCCATTATTCATTTTGTCACTTTTGTGTCTATTACGTATATCTTTCAATCTATAATATTTTTCATGATTTTGACATCTTTGTATTATAGAACAAATTGAAATTTATCAAATAAGATCCATATTGCATATTTTTGGAGATTCACATTAGAAGATATAAGCGATTGAAAACTGACACGAATATCAAAAAAGGACAATGAAAATGAGACGGATGGAGTATTTATTATGGGTTTCACCGAGCAGCCTAAGGCAGCCACCTTGGTAAACTCTAAGTCTCTACTGGACGGGAGTTGGCGTTAGGACTCCCAGTAGAATGTGGGCCGAGGACGTTGAATTTAGACAAAATCCTAGACTGTTGAATTCGATATTTTCTATCGTTTGGGAACGATTATTTTTCTGAATTGTAAATTATAGACTTTCTTGTTATAATGAGAGTTTTTATTTTTTTTATTTTTAACATGGAAGGGTAAGAGAGTAATTCTATTTATCACCTCCACTAGGTAATTGCTGACTAGAGAGGGATATGGGTTGCGGACATGCAGAGCCACGACAGGGCCGCGATAGGCCCGCGGACATGCAGGTCGCGGTAGGCCCGCCGACAGACAGGCCCGCAGACAGGCAGGATGGGTCCAACGGAGGTTTTGTTCCTTGCCTATAAATACCAGTGCTAGTATTCATTTAAGACAAACAGAGAGACACACAGATTTCTAGAGAGAGTCATCTCCTCTAGAGAGAGAAAACAGATTTCTAGAGAGAGGGAGTCATCTCCTATAGAGAAAGAAGACAGATTTTCAGAGAGGGAGAGACCATCTCTTTGAGAGTAAAATGGAACTACGTTCGACCTGATTCCCTGTACACCGGGATACGTAGGCAGCCCTGATGACTCGGGCACGGTCGCACGTTTTATGTCTCCCCCACCCCTTCATTCTAAACACTAACCATTCTTTACCTCTCCAGCACATTTTATTCTCATGAATATTTTGAGCTCTATTTTGAACCCCGAGGAGACCAGTCAAGATTTGACCGCTCCTACAAAAGTATAATCAAAATTCAAAAAGCTCATTCAGAAAGTAATTCTTGAATTCTGCATTTTCAATTCATTTTTGATAATGTATTTTAGCAGAATTCATTCCATAATCAGCTCTCAAACAGCCGAAATAAATGAACACAATTACAAAATGGATTAATGGGGTAGCCAAACATGAGGGCGATTTCGTTCGCTATCGCGGGTGTGCTCATTCGGATCTTAATTTGATGATCAAAACTGCTCATTTTGTACAGCTCTATTTGTTAGGAGATCATGCAGAAATCCAACTCAATCTTACATATAAATCAAATTCTCGACTCAAGAATTGAATTTTTCGATAAAGCACTTTTTCGGTATTTTATTGAGTTGAATTACGGCATGGTCTACCAACAAATATATCAGAAAAAATGAATGGCTCTCATTATCGAGGTCAGATACAGAATGAGCACACTTTACCGAGGATGAACAATATTCTAATAATAAACTCTCTTTTTTTCAAGAAAGAGCAAGAAATATATAGATAAATAAACAGTTTACAGGAGGATACACAACGAGACAAAATAAACCTACGTAGGATAATATAAATCAGCACTAGCCCTATTCAAAAAATGTTGTTCCCTGTAACTGAATGCTGCATAAATGAAGACAGAATTTTCTTAGCTAAACAGTGGGGCTCGATGGATATCTTTGGGCGGCACCTTTGAGATCCTACAAAAAGAAAGCTTTGATATCTCCTTTCTGAGGTTGCGCAACAAAAACACATTACTGTGGTGACCCTCATTCTTCCCTCGAATCTGCATGACAGCATTAAAGCAATCAGTGAAAATATATGCTACAATTAAATTGTGATTTATTTTAAAGATAAACAACGGAGCAAACATTTGACACTACACTTCCACATGGAGTAGCAAACATTTGAGTTCCCTTCCATATATGCCGAACACTTTGCGGGCTGCCCACCCGGGGCCAACTCTGGGTAATTCTCACAGTTTTATCTCATAAACCCCCACGCAAAAATGAGACCTTGTCAAGCGCACTGATCTATTGTGGGTGGTTCCCGCAGCAAAGGTTATGCTATGCTAGGATGCATGGTTGATGCACTGGGAGTGCCTATTGATTGATGAGGGTCTTTAAGCGATCATGCGCGAATGCTGATGGATTTATGTGCAAAAAGAAAAAAAACTTATCAAATGTTGACAGAGAAATGAGCAAATAATAAGTTGTTATAAAAGCTAGATGACAACGACGAATTCAAACTTAAACCATACATTTTCCAAAATAAAATAAAACTTGTACTTCTGTTTGAATAAGGCAATCTTCTGCACAGATGTAATATTCTGCAGTCTGGACAGTACAAATCACCGATACAAGTCCTGGCCCTCCTGGGAGGATCCATAAAGCGAGAGTCTTGGAAAAGTACAACAGATAGTGGAGGCAAACGCAGACACAAATTCAACACAGAAACAGCTTATTAGTAACTCAACAGTAAACCACCATATCAGTGTGCCAAGGAGCAATTCACCATCAAGTAATTACTCCACCCCCAACCAAAAATTAGGAAAAGTTCGAAAAGGACGGCAGGCCAAGAAAAAGTTTTTAACAGAGAAGAAACTATCAAACCAGAAGCAGAAAAATGTTGGAATATGAAGCACATAAAATAATTATCATCTGTCCCAAATTGGAAACCAAATTGTCCTCGCGGCATACACCAATTACAAACCATCTGGCTAACGAAACTACAACTAGAAAGTGTAGAAGATACTGTATTTGACAGAAGTACAGAAATAATGTTCTCTCTCCATTTCTCTACTGCCGTGTGGCAAAAACTGCAACACATTAGGGTATCCGCCTATATGACACCAAATACGAACACTACATTCCTCCAAACAGATTTAATTCTTCAAATCCCGTGAAAGGCTGAAGGCTTACAGCCAATAGCAGCACCGGTCCTTCAAAAACTCCTTGGAGGCTCTCTAAAAAACAAAGTAAGTTGCATCCAAATGAAGTTTCCACTCATAGTCCTGAAAAGTGTATAACAAGCTGCCGAATTCATGCTATTCATCCATCAACAATGTGATCAGAAATGCCACATCTTGAAAAAGAATACCGAGAATTAGTACGAATACAGATTTGATTTTGGTGTTGAGTTTCTAGCTACTTTCTAGGAAAGCAACATTTTTGTGGAAATACAGGGTAACGAATCCCTGTCAGGCACCGTAAGAAGCTTGTACAATAGAGCAAGCACGATGGTACCTCGTACGCAAATATGCAATAACTTCAGAGGTGCCAAAGTAATAAGAGACTCCTTACTTTTGGTCTTCAGCCAGCTTAGGTTTTCAGGCTTATTTCTTCTTTTTGTCTTTGGCTTGTTTAACATCCTTTGTGAGCATTCTTGGAGCTATAGCCATAGACATTAGCTCTTGGAACAACAGCTTACAGGCATACGGAATGTGAACCTGCGTATCCAGTTACCAAAACCCAAAAACGGAAACACTATTTAGATCAGAGAGAGAGAGAGAGAGAGAGCAGAAAACGGCGGAGGGAGGGCATGGGATGTGGGGTCAAGACACCCCATTGAGTTGGGAAAATCTCTTAATAATGAGTCAAATTTTCATCAACATTGCTTATATTTGACACCGTAAATATTTAAAAATGGTCACAAAGACTAAGAAAATTACAAACTGTCTTTACCAATTGCCAAACGCCACTCTAGGTATTTGAACCTGTTCAGGAAAAAAAACAAAAACAAAAGCCAAAAAACAAATAAGTTAGAGAGATGGATTTTCACCTGAACAATGTCGGTTTTGTTCTTGCAACCTCTGCACTCGAAAGAATTCTTCTTTAGGTTTGCAATAGCTATCAACCCACAACGCTCACATACGTGAATCCTATATGCATCACTTTGGTCGAACAACCTTTCTTTGAGAAAGTGAGCGGCACCATGCGCAATCATGCAGTCCCTTTCCATCTCACCAAACCGGAGCCCACCATCACGCGACCGTCCCTCAGCGGGCTGTCTTGTAAGGATCTGAACGGGCCCCCGTCCACGCGAATGGATCTTGTCATCAACCATGTGCTTCAGTCTTTGGTAGTATGTGGGACCCAGGAATATCATAGATGTTAGGCGGCGCCCCGTGTGACCATTGTACATGGTCTCGAACCCACGCATTTGGTACCCACATTTATGAAGAGCCTTGCTGATGTTGTCCACCTGGGTTATTAGGTACAAAGGAAATGTGGCATATGTCAAAACTTATATATTGCAAGCAATTCTAACTCAATTTAATTGTGTTTTCAAAAAAAAAAAAACTCAATTTAATTGAACTTGGACCCCAGAGAGACGAACAGTTGAGTTTTCTTCAAAGATGTCAAGCACTAGCTGCTCCATAGAACTCTAATTTACTATTAAACTGTCATGCATGATCTCTCTAGTCTGGTACGCAGGTAAAGTCCAGTCTAGTAGACGGCGAGTCTGTTCAACAGTTTCTTGTCTAGCTAGTCTATTCTAGCATGGACGGTAATGATTAGGGGTTGTTTGGAACTAAAAAAAGGAAGAGAAAAGAAAAGAACACATGTTTTCAACTTTCCTTCTTTCACGGTAGTTATTTTACTCGCCCTCCTTTCTTTTCCTTTTTCCCTTCGTCATTTCAAGTTACCTTACTATTTCTTTAACTACAGTATTTCTTTTAAGATCAAACAACGAAAAGGAATTTTCCATCTCACTTCCTTTCTTTTCACTACAATACCAAACAGAGAATAGTATTATAATTTTTTTTTTTCCCATTTACTTTCCAATCCTTTCTATTTCTGATCCAACTTCCACTTACAGGCCAAAAACACTGTTTATATCGGTTAATATCACACTTTTTTCCTGATCATAAATACGTTGATAATACTTCATCTAATCACTATCACAGGAACTAAAGATCACAAAGCAACTCACCGTGACATCTGTAAAAGGAGTAGCATCCCCTTCCTTCCCCATATGAGCTGCAACCTTACCCATGATACACTCAATGAGCTGCCCAATTGTCATTCGAGAGGGAATAGCATGGGGATTCACAATAATGTCAGGTGTGATCCCTTCCATGGTCCATGGCATGTCTTCTTGCGTATATGTCATGCCAACTGTTCCCTTCTGTCCGTGCCTACTGCTAAACTTGTCCCCAATCTGTGGTATCCTAACTGATCTCACCCTTACTTTAACAAACCTCAACCCATCCGCATTTGTTGTCAGTAAAACCTACAAAAGTTCCATAACAAAGATGATAATAGACGAATAGAATCAATAGTTCTGGGTTCAAAACTGAAAAAAAAAAAAAAACAGAAACATTGCACAAATCTATTTATTTTAGTCATTTGATATGACAAAGAATCATTAAGATCAATCAGCTTCCTTTGAATATAAAAACAGTATCCTCAAAAAGTTTAAGAAAAATAAAGCATACAATATCTCATTTTGTTTCCATCAAACAGCCGAAATGCTTTTGCTTCTAGGACACCAAAAGGTAACACTAAAGGAATCCAAAAAATCCCGTGTTTCCAGTCATACCCCGAACCATGTCTAAATGCTACGAAACATTCCGAAACAATGATTAGTTTTGACACCTCTACGAAACATTCCGGCTCTATTTTCAAAATGTTTCCTTCTCCTTGCTAACTGAAACAATACACCGAAACAAAATTCTTGAATGAGGCTTACCTGATCCACCATCCCGGTTTCACTGTGGCGCAAGCTCGTACTATGATCGCGCCTGGTGTAACGCGCAGCCGGACCCTGAGCTTCATCCTGAGCAATGGGAGTAGTTTTGCCGATAACTACATCTTCCCCTGAAACTCTTGTTCCCTACAATAAGATCACATCTCAATATTAGGAAATTTCACCCCATACGCAGCACAGAGCACATTGTAAAAACAGAAAAGCTCGAGATACTCACCGGAGGCGCAAGACCATCATCATCCAATTTATCATAAGAACCATGTCGCATCCCCTGTAAACCAATTCGAGTCAGATGGTAATTATCCAAAAGCATGAAAACAAAAGAAAGAAAAGCCATATACAAAGGTCAGTAGCACTTAACCATGGTATTGGCTCTATCTGGACGGCCGAAATCCTCCTTAACAAGTGTCCCCATCTTCTTCTCTTCATCTCTATTAAAGAAAGAAGGTTAATCCTACAATTCCTCTGAAAAACATTGGGTTCCTAATGGAGGCAATTTTTCACACAAAAAAAAAAACAACAATAATGACTTTGATTACCTATAAGAACGGAAGAAAAGCGATCGAAAGAATCCACGATCTATTGACGACTGGTTCATAATAACCGAATCTTCTTGATTGTATCCAGAATAGCAGGCAATTGCAACAATGGCATTCTAGAGCAGATTAACAAACATAAATTTGTGAGAAGAACCACTGAAATGAGGAAGAAAGCAAGTAATGCATGTCAGGTACTTACAATGCCAGCAGGAAGCTGCCTGAAGTGAAGGTGCTCCATGGCTCGAGTAGTCACAAGAGGCTTCTGAGGGTAGTACAGCACATAAGCCAACGTATCCTGAAAAAATTACATAACTATTAACATCATGAATCCAAAAAGACAAAAAAAGATGTATTCAACTAACAGTAGAAGGGGAAGGGATTGAATTCTATACCATCCGAAATTGGTAGTTGGTGACATAAATACCCATGGCCTGCTTACCCATTGCTGACTGATACGTATTACGAGGGGACTGAATGAGCAAACAACAAATGAGTGAGATAGTAAATCAAAACCTTTAGAAGGAAATAGTCACTGCCACTGACATGGTAAACTTACTTGGTTATGGTCTGGAAATGGTATAATTGAAGCACAAACGCCCAAAATCAGTGACGGGTGAATTTCACAGTGGGTATAAGTTTCAGAATAAGCCTCCTCTGGATTGAGTCTAGCAGAAACGAGATCCTAAGACAATTATAAGTTAGATTCCAACAAGTGCTTCATAGAAACTTCAGGAGCAGCTCAAGGAACAAAAATTCATTTCATATCCATCTAAGCAGCCAAAACGTTTCTGTTCCAAGGAGACCGGAAGGGAACATTGGAATCCCACAATCCCAATGTTTCCACCGACACATGTCAGTACCTACTGAAAAAACGTGTAGAAATTCGGAGGGATACAGAAACTGTGACCTGCTTCGAAACATCTAACAATAAATACTCATGAATACCCAAATTCTTTTGGTATTTCCTTTACATTCCAGCAACGTTTTGGAAATGTTTCCAAAACAAGAAACATTTCAAAAAGGTTGTCTAAGAGGTACCTTTCCTAGCTAACCCAAGGCAAAATGAAATTCTGGTCCTTGGAGTAGCTTCACCCAACAGAAACCATTATTTGGATACTCACATTAATAGTCATGGAAATCATAGTAGTCTCCTCTTCTTCTGTATCAATGTATTCTATGAATCCCTTTGCCACTAGATCATGCCAGCCACCGTCTTCTGGGGTTTCCTGGAGGAAGTACAATGTACCATCAATTCGAATAACAATGAACATTCAAATAATTAAGGTGACAGTGACGCAGTGTAAAAATATGGGAAAAAATTCAACTACCATACCCTCTGTTGTAATGCTTGAATATCCTTCCTTTTTATAAGAAGCCTTTGTTTCTCCACGATGAACAAGGGACGACTGCAACGGCCATAATCTGTATATATCCGCAGTTCCTTTAAGCGGATATCTCTAACTACCCCAACTTCAGTATTGACATCAACCTGTGCAATTTAAAGCAGCAGTTTAAAATGAGGTATCAGAAGCTGAATCACAAAGAAACAGAATCACTAGCAGGATATAACTTATCCTGGTAAAGCTTCAACCGAATCAGAAGAATATTTAGATAAGGTTGCAAAGTCGCTAATTAAAGCTGGCAAATGATGATAGTTTGATGCATGCCTACCCGTCTCCTCAGCCGTCTAAGCGTTCTCACCAACATATCCGGATCGCGATGAATACCAACCCAGCAACCATTGACAAAGATTTTTGTAGCTTGGGGAATAACCGCCGGAGATATTTCCTATATTCAGGCCAAAAGGTAAAAGAAGGGGAAAAGGAAATAAAAACCTATAATTCCGTTCACACAACAAAGAAATGCTTATTTATCACACCCACAAAGAAGAAAGAATTGCTCACCTCAAAATTCTCAGTACCCCATTCTTCCAAGAATTCCAAAATAGGATATGCTGCTGATCCAACCGTTATATACACCATCAATGCAAGGTTCTTCACCAGACCGCATGCCTAATGTAACAGCCAGACCTTAGACATAGGTAGAAAATAAAGGAGACTGCAATTTGTCTCCATTAGGTACAACACTCACTTGTCCTTCAGGTGTTTCTGCAGGGCACATCATTCCCCACTGCGAATTGTGCAACTGTCGTGGTTTTGCCAATTTCCCTGGTAAGATCCACAGAGAAATCGATGAACTAGCAGAATCAAGAAGCTTTGCAATAATCTGTCTAATCATTGACCATATGATTTGTTTGCCTCGATGACAAATAACAAAACTGACAAAAGAAACCAAGATTACCTTCACGCCCAATAGGAGAATTTAGTCTTCGTAAATGTGACAAAGTGGAGGCATACGTCAAGCGATTTAACACCTAAAACAATGCCATGTTACAATTAAATCAATAGTAGGATTTTTTTAATGTCAATAAATCAATTGTACGAGTTGGGTATACCGACGGACAAGAATATCTACCAAGTCAGCTTATAACATGCATTTTTCAAACCAACCGGACAAAAAAGAAAAGAAGTTCCAGACTTGACAAATTGAAATGGGAAGCAAGTGTCAACACCTGTGAAACTCCAGCTCTGGTACCAGCTGCATTTGCCTGACCCCAGTTCCCAGTAGCAAGTGAGTACTTAAGGCCACTGGTAATCGTTTTTGCTTTAATTGCAAATTGAAGATTAACATCCTTCCCATTATCAACACACTGTTCGATGCACAAGAATATGTAAATACAGGCCCCAACGAATATAAGTGGTAACTCATGCTACATATATATGACTCCCTATGTGACAGCTAACCTTTTGGACATAACCTCTGACATCTCTGGTTAGCTTTCTGAAAAGCTGCAACATGTTAAAAAAAATAATTATAATTCCAAACAAAAACCCAAAGTTTCACTAGTAGACCACCAAAACATCTACTGACTACAAACCATTCGAAACAGGCCACCAAGCAAAGGACCAGCAAGATCTAGTCTTTTATTCCCATAATGATCTCTATCATCCTCTGCCCTTCGCCCAAGTGCGCATAGCAGAAGCCGGTGAATAATGTATCTGATAGAAGAGGAAACAATTTTCAATTTGGAGGAATTTACAATCCAGCAAAAACATTCATACATCTAGCATAAGTAGCACCAACCCAAAATAGTAAGCTTTCTTTGTCTCGCAATATTCTCCAACCCCAACATGTGGAAGCATTTCCTTTTGAAGGATCTCTTTGGCATACCTGAAAAGTACATATGTAGAAGATTCTCCATGAAAGAGTTAGGATGGAAGTAACACAGTTAGTGATACATGCAAGACATGAAAATTAGACGGACTTAATCCTCTTTTCCTTAGTGACACCAACAGTGGCTCCTCGTTTCCCAATATAGTCCAGTGCCACCTGCAACAGGAGAAGGAACTTCTTAACGATCTAAGACTGAACTTTCAACGAGTCATCTAAACAAATTAGGTGCAAAACCGAGGGAAAACAGAAAAATTGCATATCTAAAGATCCAATTAGTACAGGATATGCAGTATAAGAAACAACTAGTATTTGAGGGTTTGAGACCCAACTAGTGATGGAGGAGGCTGAGCTGCTAAAGATCCATGCAATCATAAAATAAAAATCCGTTACAGCCTAACAAGTGAAATATTGCAAAAAATAATGGAAGCTTGAACATGTACATTTTTCATGACCAACATAGCGTAGACCAATTTAACAAAGGACAAGAAAAGGCATTAAGAGAAATGAGAACAAGAAGTACTTTCTTTATAAGAATTAAGAAGAAAAAATTAAAACAAGTATTGAACTTAAAAGAGTTCAATAGTTCATTACACACACACACACACAAAAAAAAAAACAGAACCTTGTCACAAGCCTATTACAACAATTTACATTTCCTAAAGACCGCAAATCACAATCAAGTGCAGAATACAATCATCCAAGAGAATGATACCTGCTGATTTTGTATGACAAATGCTTCCTCTAAAGAGGGTCGCAGCAACTCCATCATCTGAGTATCCGCAAAATCATAACATATATGTTCTAATATATCCTTATCGGCGACGAACCCTAATGCTCGAAACACAATAATAATAGGAATCTCTGTCCGGATGTATGGAAGGGTAGCACGAATATACTGGCCAGACGAGCCCTGAAGCCAAAGAACAGGCAGAAAACAATAAGAAACTAAAAACACTATGAGCAACTTATTTCTATGAAAATAATTCCTTCAATCAATACGTGTCAAACACATTGAAGGTCATTACCCCTTTGGCACTAGTTCGAGACAGCATCCGCACAAACATAGTACTGGGTGGCCTGTTTTGGGACTCTGCCATTGACCGGACTTCTGCCACGTAGGCATACTTATTCGGCTGCCTCTTCTTAAACACATAGACATGATTGGTGCTCATCTTCTCTTGAGCAATCAGAACCTTTTCACTCCCATTGATGATGAAGTACCCACCTTGATCATAAGGACACTCTCCAAGCTCAGTCAAATCTTTCTCTGAGTTCTGATACAATGTGCAGTAACTGGACCGGAGCATTATAGGAACCTTAAAACAAAAGGTGGAGAAAAGGGCAGAAGAGTCAATTTATGAAATATCAAATCACTTCATCGATTTGGAGTTCAATTCTTATACCTTCCCAATGAAGACCTTAGTGAAATCTTGAGTTTCAGTAACTTCTTCACCATCATGACCTTTCTTTATGACCCTCTTCGTGACATCCACGTACAAGGGAGCAGAGTACGTTAGATTTCTCAACCTCGCAGCCTTTGGAAACAGAGTTGCAGTTTCTCCATCTGACTCTGTCATCATAGGCTTGCTCAAGTATATCTGACCAAAGCTGATCTTATAGATGGTCTGCATATAACTCAGAAGACATACCCATTACAAACCAAAAGCAGACATTTTTTATAACCAACACAAAAGGGAACTATAAATTCCCACAACTCTTCTCAACTAGATAATCAATTGTTCTAGTTGCATTTTGAATGGCATGCAAGATTATATTCTACTACTGCTTCAAGGGTGAAAACTACTCCTAAGATCCAAAGGCTAGTTTTTTACTTTGAAAATCACACCAAACATTAAACAACTGATAATAAGAAACCAAGCCTTTCCATATGTGAATCATTGCGGAGAAATTTTTTTATTTCTTTTAGAAGGACTTGACCTCGATTAATGATGAATTTATCAGAGTAACTAATATACTCCGACCATTAAAGATGAATTTCCATGTAAACAAGAAGTTAATACTTAAGTTGTACGTCTCTATGAAGAACGCCCTTTTATGAACACATCAAACAACCATGCTAGCGACCAAATTACCCTTTGTTAACTACAAAAGAGAATATTTTCTTTTTATATCCAGTTGTACAAAGACAAGTATCATAAACATTGCATGAACAATAACAAATAAAACTTTTTTACTATGTCAACCTTCTTTCTTCCTTAGGAACTGATAAAAGACTATAAACACCAGAAATGAAATGGGACAAGAGACCAATAACCTCAAGGAACTCGGGTAATGAGAAAAAAGGATTCAGGATCTATCTTTTGCGACACAATTCTAACTTTTCATCTTAAGTAAGCTATTGCAGCAGATAATCAAAAGTTAGAACACTTAACTCCAGCAGCAATCACAAAAGGGCAAATTTTCTGAGCTTGTTACTTCTGGGCTATTTAAAGAGCTACCCATAAACCTAGAAATCTAAAAGAGTTTATCCACGTTCCTAGAGAGTTGCCTTAAACTGCTTGAAACTCTGACACCAATTAAACTATTTAAAACTCTATTTAGCAAGCAAACCCAAAAATTCAAGGGGAAAAAAAGGCCTGAACACAACTATCCCAAAGTATAACCACCTAAAATGCTCCTACTTTTGCTTCCCATCAAAAGAACCTACAATGCCTACTCATAAAATACAACAAAATTTTATCAATTATAGCAACTCAACAATGACTGCTGACACCAAAAGAATAACCAATATTTCATTTCCAGGTTGACCATCACTCCAACTCTTCGCAAACTTATGTTCTTCTTTGTAACCACCCACAAACCCTATACCAACAAAAGAGTAAGACCCAGTACCACATAAAACACTTTAATTCATGCTTCACTCAACCACATACCACTACCAAATTTACTCGCCCGTCCCCACCAACCAAAGTAAAGTAACTATGACAAATCTGTCATCCACAGTTCATTCAAGAAATTGGACCTTGTTCAGTTAAGGGTTTTGGATTTTGGATTCTAATCATTATCCTATTTCTCTCCAATCATTACTCTCATTTTTCTCTCTATCTCTCTCCAATAATTACCCCTATTTCTAATCATTACTCTATTTCTCTCTAAACTCATTACCTACAAATCCAAATCCAAAATCCCAAAACAAACGGGGTCTGGTGACTCCTCCCGCTGGTTTGTCGGATAAAAGACACATTGGGTATTGGGTGTCTTAGCCTTTAGCTATCACAAAAACCTAATAAACTAACGTACAATACAGACATAACTACCCATTAATAACATCATTGCCTTGCTGATCAAAACAATAATATCATTGCCTCGATTTCTGATTCCCTATACAATAAGGTCCAACTACATTCTTTGATGAAAATTACCACCAAAAAGTTATTTTCACCCGAACAATGACTCTGCAAACACCCAAACATCAATAGGTATGCAGGGCCGGCCCTAGGGTAAGCCCAACAAGCCCCCGGGCTTGGGCAACCCCCCACCACAGGGCAACCAAAAAAAATAAATTAACCACCAAGTATGTAATAAATGTTTATGTTAGCGCTATAAGAAATAGTAGTTCCTTTGGCCCAGTGGAAAGGTTGTGTTTCTCCAGAGTACGTGCCTAGGTTCGAAATAAAGGGCACGGGTTTTCGATTCCCCGAGTCTTTTTTTATATGCTCCAAGGGGGCCCTTCTTCTTTGTCTCTCCATAGAACTTTTTTTTTTTTTTGCCGTTTTATTTTTTCATGTGACCTCTACTATTTTTTTCATTTGCTTAAGCCTCCTATTATTACTTGTTTTCGTTTTATTTTTTCATGTGACCTCTACTATTAAAAGTTAAAGGTTTATTTGGTAAATAAATTTTATTGTAATATCTTTTTTTGCTTTGGTCAAACTATTTTACTTTCATATTCCTTTCGATGACAATAACTGATATAAACGTTAAAAAGTATATATTGGTAAATATTACTCGCTTAACGTTATATAATAGGTTTTTTTTTGCTAAAAAGGACTTGTAAAAACAATTGCTTCAGCAGAGAGTAGTTTTTCTTAGTTAAATCGTATAAAAATTTACCTTCAGACTACTATGTCACATGAGAGATTAAGTGTATTGGCTATGATGATCTCAATTGAAAATGAGTACATGGATAAGCTAAAGTACGATAACTTAATTGAAGATTTTACTTCAAGAAATGCAAGAAGAGTTTGTTTTCTTTGAATTGGATCGTGGTAATCATAAAACAATATAACGAGAGTTACATTTTGATTTTGATTTTTTGATGTAATTCAAGTTAAAAGCACAATGTAACGTTGATTTTTTTTTTTGGACTTGTATGTCATTCTTATTTGACTTGTATGTCATTCTTATTTATAATGACTCAGGGGTTGTCTGGCCTAATAAGCCAAATGACTTATTTTTTTGTCCTTATTCAAATTTTCTCACATTTGTTAATTTTTTGAGGATTGTTGCTTCATCATGACGAGAAGAATCTAAAAAGTAAAAAATTGCGATTGAAACCCAAATTTTCTTGAATAAAGACAAAAATAAGCCTATAATCCAAATTTTTCGTCTTTATTCAAAAAGAAAATTGGCTTATTGGTTTTTTTTGTCTTTTTAGATTCCTCTTGTCATGACGAAGCAATAATCACGAAAAACCAACAAATGCAAAAAAAAAAAATTGAATAAGGACAAAAAAAAAAAGCCATTTAGCTTATTAGGCCAAACGACCCCTTAATAGTATGTGGGCAACCAAACTTGGAGTCGGGCTTTGGCAACCCAAACATCAGGGCCAGCCCCGGCACTGTAGGTATGTCAAGTTCAGTCACTGCTTCCAATCATACTATTTGATAACTTCAGTTACTACTCCAATCAAGGTATATCAAGATATTTTCTAACCATCAAGCTGCAACAACCAAATGATAACACTGCTACCGACGGTCTCTCCACTCTAAGACTCTCTGACTTTGAGTTCAATTACAGTCAAACAAGATAAGTAGGTCATCCTTATTAAAAAACCAACAAACAGCAGCAAAAAAGCCAGTAGACAAAAGTACAGATAAAATTTGCAGTACTTTACTGCTATCGAATCGACCATACAATTACAAAATATACAATTCTTCAGCCCCATACATTCAATAACTGACTTCTGTAAGGCTTCGTTTCGATAGATGTGGATTTTAAATTAAGGGGTTTGAGTCGTTTGACATTATCATTCTAGAAGAATATCTAAAACGGTAAAACCTGGATTGGACTCTTTTCATTGGAGTTCGAACACTGAAGTTTTGGATCTTTGTCAAGACGGAGTGGTAATGACTGCTTACGATAAGTGATTACTGATTAAAATCTTTCATGCTAGGACTGTAGTTATACCAGAAACCAAATAAATCAATCTCTTCTACGTCTAATTAATCTATACAAAAACCTCTTATATTTTGTTGAAATTACCCCAAATCACATAATTCTAAACCCTATTCACCCAAAAGGGGCCTAAATGTTTTGTTTTCGAATTCCCAGATGTTAATTACCAATTATTCAAATTTGCTTTTTTGGTGTTTCCGGTTTTCAAACTAAAATCCACAAAATTTCTTTTATAACAAGAAACCCAATAAAACCCTAGTTTCAAAAGCCACCTGTACAAAAACCTCTTATATTTTGTTCAAATCCCTTAATTTGAAAGCATAACTACCCAAAAGTTAGCCAAATCCTTTGTCCTTGAATTCGTTCCATGTTAATGACCAATGTTCCAGGGTGCTTTACTGGGTTTCAACCTAAAACCACAAACCAAGTTATAATAAGAAACTTAACAAAACCCTAGTTTCAAAAGCCACACCTATACAAAAACATGTTACATTTCATTGAGATTACATCAAATCCCTCAATTTCAAACAATCTCTCTCCAAAAGGAAAGGGAGCCTAAATGCTTTGTTTCCCTTCTAATTTGATGCTAATTACCACTTTTCCAACTGTTTTAACAGCCTAAAACCCATAATATGAAGCCACATCTGTCCACAAAGGGCCTAAATGATTTGTTATTTGAATTCACCCAATAAAACCCTAGTTTCACAATCCACGAACCTAACTTTTTTTATTATATAAATTACATCAAAACCCTTAATTCGGAACCATCTCTATCTTATGCAAAGGGGAGCCTAAATACTATTTTTTAAGAAACCATTCGATGTTACCAAACCAAACTGAGCTGTTTGAGCCTTGTGTCCCAATCAATTGGGGTTGGCTACCTGTCTAGGGCTACCTGTTTACTATTCAATGTTAATTACCAATTTTCCAAATGTGTTTTAACTGTGTTATCAACCTAAAACCCATATAGCTTGAAACCACCTCCATCCGAAAGGGGCCTAAATGCTTTGCTTTCGAATCCATCCCATGTAAATTACCAAATTCACTAGAGATTTGCCTGGTCGTTTAACTTCAGGCTCGGGATCAGTCGAGGTACACGCAAGCTGGCCCGAACTTCCGTTTATAAAAAAAGAAGTAAATTACCAATTTTTATCAGACGTGCTTAAACTTGGTTTCTGTTTTTTACTAAAACCCATTAAAAAAAAAACCAAGCTTTAACAAGACTCCCAACCTCGGCGAAATCGGACTGGTGGCCGGGGTTGTGCTGCGACTCGGGGCGAATCTCAATGTCGGCCGACTCATCGACGATCTCCTGCATGGTGTTCTGGATGAACTCGTCGAAGGAATCGAGCTGCTGCCGCACCAGTCCCTTCTCCTCAAAGTACGCGCTGATTACGGCCCAGGCGTCTTCCTGGGTGATCTCCTCTTCTTCGTCTTCCATCGTGGGGTCGTACTCCTCTTCTTCTTCGAAGTCCATTGCTGTGGAGTTTTTTCACTCGAGTTCGGACAAGGGTTTTTGGAGAGTCGGAGGAGAGTCAAGGAGAAGAGAGAGAGAGAGAGAGAGAGAGAGAAGGAAGGGGGGTTGAAGCGTGTTTGACAAAGGCGAGAAGTGAGGGGGCTTTATGGGAATTTCAGTTTTTAGGGAGGGCGGTGTTTCGGTTATGGTACAGGGCAAAAAAGGTAGTCGAACCGGCTTATACTTAGAAGAGCAGAAAACCGCACCGTTAGATCGTCCGAGCCGGACGGGTTTATATTGAACCGGTGGGTTTTCACTTATGTAAAGAGAATGTCAAGTCAGGGCTGGGTATTGCTTTATAGAGCTTCTTTCTTCCTCCTGTTTGAAGTATCTACCGATGTGGGACACAATCACAAAACCAAAGATTTGGTGCAAAACGGTACTACTCCATTAAATTGCGAATCTAAGTCCAAATCAATCCAAAGTTCCAAACCGAATACCGACCAAGTGGATTGGTTCGGTATTCAGGAATATGATTTGGTCTCGGTTTCAAAAAATTAAAAATCGAGTTAAATAGTTTGATCTGTGTTAGGCCGCGTGCGTTTTGCATAGCTGCTTCCTCGGTCTTGTAGTACTTTGGCCGACGGAAGCAAGAAAATTTCTTAGTGTACATTACAAGCAAATATCGATGCATTATATAGACATTGCTTCATTTCATGATACATATTAAGTTATAAAAAATCTATTAATAAGCAAGAGAGTTGACTAATGTCTTCATTTCATTTTGCTCTATTTCTCGTGAAACTATGCTCTATTTCTCAAAAGGGGTTGTCATGCTTTTGAAGCAGCTGAAACCCTGTGTGTTTGCCATGTTTGATTTATTCAACTTTGTGCTCAACGCGATCACATTTGCACATTTATTTGCCTCTAAATGTGCACATGAAATAAAAACTAACTTTTAGCCTTCTTCTCTTGTTGCACTTGTATGTTTCTCTTCCGGGCACAATCTGTGATCTCAATGCAAGAAACAAAGCAAGGTAAAACAAGATATCTCGGCATGCATCAGCTCCATCTGGTCACCAGGAGATAAGAATAGCCACGAAGTTAAACCAAGCATAATGTCTCATATGTTTTGCACTCCCAGTTCTTTTTTATGAGTAGCCTAAAAAAAAGGGGCTAAATCAACTACCGAAAGGATCACAACATCTAGCATACATTTGGTTCATTTGTGACACACACAAACATGCACTCACACACTCATAGGCACACACCCTCCTACACATTTGACGAAAGAGAACAGTTCATGGAACATAGCTTGACAACTAATTACGAATTAACAATCCTTATTTCAGAGATAAATTTTTCCAAACTCTATAAATCTGTGACCTCGAACAGGTCGGATATCATTTCTTGATCTTGAACAAGTCTCTGAGGTTGAGAATTGAGATAACGACGGTCCCGACGGTTGAACTCTTTCTTCCTTGTCTAAACGTACAGTTTTCTAGCCCTTCAAAAAGGCTATTTGACTGAGAGAACAATTTTGCTAAGAACTGAACTCTTCCCTTCCGATCATTATAATCCTGAAACAATTTAAACAAGGAACAGATTTTAGGACCATGCAAAGAACTTCTAAAAGTATATTCTTGCAGTCAAAGACAGAAACCAAGGAGCCTAACCTCCATCTTTTCAGAGTGATATATGTCTTCTGCAAATGCTCTTGAATACGTAGAGGGGACAATGCTCAGGTCCCCCCATATACAACACCAAGGCACTGATAAGCTAAGAGTAAAACATTCTTCCAACATTCCTTCTGAAATGCGATTCAGCAATGGGCAGGCTCATAATTGTTTGAAACCCAAATTTTTTAGCTTGTGAACAAACCTTGGAATTGCTCATACACCTTAGATAGTCAGGATCCGTGCTTGTTAGTTTCCAATCTACACACTGCTAATATTTTGTTGGTGGAGAAAAGCTAGATTCAGATCCCCACTGCATAAGAATGGAATTTGATGTAGATACTGAGATACCAAAGTTATAAACAAAGAAGAGGAATAACTCGAAAACCCCCCCACATGAATAGAGCGACCCATATCTACTTTACAACATCATTAAACGAGATAAAGGCAAGACACTTTAACACGCGTTTCACCAAAACCGACATGACATTCGCACCTTCATCATTCTCATTAACCTTTCAGGAGTCTGATATTAGTGAGAAGATTCAAGAAAGCAATGAACTTCCAAAAGACAACTATTCAAATACAAAAACAAGTAAACATAATAACCCAGAAAGACAAAGAGATGGGAGTGTATGTTTAAAATATGGATAGAGAAAGATTCAGTTACCTTGAAGGGCTGAAATAACTCATCAATTTCATTCTGTGCTCTTGTTGTGCTAAGAGAGGTGGTCCTCCATTCAGGAAATGTGTGTCCTTGCATATCGTGTGATTTTCCTTTTGAGCTGTGTGCTTGAGCTTCATCCTCTTTTTGGGAGAGGTGGTAATGAATAGTGGGGGAGTAATCTGAGAACGAGTGGAGGGAGTTGGGGAACCTGAGCCAATTGCATGTAGGGAAAAAAAGAGATGGGAAGTGTGAGTTTATTGAGGAGTTGTGGTGAGGGCATAATTCTGCAATAGGCTTTCTTCTCCCTTCAATGTGGTTCTTGATTGCGGTTTGCTGGTTACTAATGGACTTTAATGTTCAGTCCTAAGACATGAGATAGGCAGCAATTGATATAAACATTTTGTGCTGCTGCTGCTTCATTTGGGTACAACTGCTTTGGTGAGAATTGTGAGAACTGTATGGTATTTGCTGCTCTCATTGGTATTTCCTTGGTTCTTGCATTCTCGGTGAAGAAAAGAGAGCATGGGCAATGATTAATTACGAGTTTTGTGCTATATTTTGGCTAGTTTGTAATCGTAACCGTACAGGGCTGTCTACGATAAGTGTTAATGCTTCCCTTATGACTTAATTCAAACCTCTTCTATTATCTTTTATTCCCTATCCATGGGGGATGTCCCTTGGAATTTACGTTCATTCCTGTTCACGGCTCGTGGTGTTTTCAGCAACCTCTAGTTATTTGGTTCTGTCATCATATCATTAGGAGGCTTCTCGGAATGTGCTCCTAGTTTGGTGGGTTTTGAGGTGAAGTCCCACGTGTGCTTGAATCTCTACACGCAAGTAATTGGATTCCAAGATCAGATTGAGATCATTACTTAGAAGCAATGTCGCAACAAGTTGGATGAATTCCCAAATCCACGCAAGGAACTCATTTCTAGCACTGTTGAAGAAGTGAGAGCATGCCTTAGCTCATGGAGGCATGTAAGAAAAACCGATGAAAATCGGCTCATTTGTCTTTAACAGAATGTTTCTTTCGTTGTGTTTTCTTGTACCTCACGTGTTGGTTTAGGGATGGTTAATCGGTTGTGCTTTTTTTTTCTGCTGTTGTTCGCTGCGGCAGAGGATGTCTTTTGGGTGTAACTGTTCCTTTTTCAGGGGTATGCCCCTAAAGATCCTGTAACAGTTAGTTTTTCAATTCAAGTAATTTACCTGGAAAAAAAAAAAAACATATCTTTCTCTCCATAACAACTTTCTTAATCATCCTCCCCGTCTCTGCCCTTCCCAACCTCCTCACATTCCAGCTCAATATCTTCATATCATATTAGGTACAGGGTTCCTTGCAGCCTCATCAGAGATCAGTACATTTTTGGTTTGCATTCAAAACAATTATTCAATACATTCCGGTTCGTTACTTTGAAAGTTTAATCTGAAGTCTTTTCCCATATAAATTACTGATTGATTTGGGAGATTGTATTCACTAGATAATCAACCTTAATTGGTCAACACTTATCGAAAAAAAGCCTTAATTGGTCAACTGTTCGTATGTGTATTCGAAACTGCACTTCGTACCCATGTAAGTAATAATCTAATTGATTTTCAGTCACATGACAATGAACACATGTGTATCGACGTTTCTACAAATGCAATTACTATTTTGCGTGCTTTATCCTAGATGTGATTCAATGGCTGAGGTTTTTGGCCAAAGTGGAGGTCTAGGAAAGGAATCTCTCTCTCTCTCTCTCACAATGGTTACAGTGCAATTGCGCAATTAGATGGTATTATATATTCTTAGATGCCTTTCCTTTCATTTTTCTTTGAGTACCAGTATCAACATAATATATACCTACCTAGCAAAGGTGGTGGAAGGGGCTTGAACTCTAAACCTAGGTGAACTTGGGACAAGCATCCAACCACTTTACCTTGCTTGACAGTTACATGCATTTGCAGCATTTCCTTTGTTTTCTCTTCTTCTTTTTTCTTTTGTAAAATAATAAGTCAGGCCCTTGATGCTTTGTTAGTGAAAAAAAAAGGTTTGAACGAGTCCCTCATATGCCTGGATTGAAAAATAGTTGAACAAGAAATCCTTAACCGCGACTGATGGCTTTCACCCAGAATTTTATGCAAAATTCACTTGACTGATCAACTATCTCTTCCGAATCTATTCTATAGGAGGACAGCTTCCTTGTTAACTAAATTGTTCGTATTGTTGCAAATGAGTCCCCAAGGTGTTGTACAATAATTTCAAAGCACCATGCCTCTAGTTTCTCAAGATTGCCAAGGCTACCTACCCAACATACACCCGAACCCCTCGTCAGTTCGCTCCATACCTTCCAGGAATAATCAAACAGAATTATCATGTTTATGTGAAGCTGATTCCGTCCTAATGCACAGATTGCACAATTTACTGTCGAGTTATGTTGGATTATGTTTCTGTAGTAGTAAATCTCTTGTTGCAACTTCTACCTGGTCTACCATCTTGGTTCAGTTCCCAATAGTTCCTTGACACAAGATTGTTTGGTTCTCAAAATTTATGCCTAGGCACAGCTTTATTTTATGGCTGGTTATAGGGGGAAAACTCAGGACTGTTAATCTTTCTTGCCCTCTTTCAAATATTCAGGATGAAGCTTTGGATCACCTATTTTCTGAGTGCCCTTCCTCTGATCAGGTTTGGTCCTGCATATCAGTGCTCTGCAATATTCCAAAAGGGCCTAATCTTTTGGTCTCACAAGATCACTTGGATTTGCTCTAAGGTCACTGGGAAGTCCTTCCCTTCTACCCTCAGGAAGCTTGCTTTCGTTGCATCTATTTACTTTCTTTGGCAAGAAAGAACCTACCGCATTTTCGAAGGCATACAGAGAACTCCTTCAGCTGTTTGCAGACCAATCGAATTTGAGATCATAATCCAAACCTCTCACTGTAGGAATTTTAAAGTCACAGACACCACTCGTCTGCTTTGTTCAAAGTGGTGTGTTCCTTTTCTGTATTGTCAGTTCCTTGGCTTTGTACAAATTGGATGGTTGTATTTGAGGGTTTTCCCTCTTGACTTGTTTTTTTCTAATAAATTTCTGTTACCGGAAAAAAAAATTCTCTTGGTGAGATTCTTCATTCTTGCCAAGGTAGAGAGTTAAACAATACAAGATAGCAACTATTGGCAGAACAAAATCTTAACAAACCACTTTACTGAAGGCATTCTCCATGAGCATTGTTTAAATCTTTTTACTTTAATTCACTGGTAACTGACCACTCTTTTCCATGGGTAGATCGATAGCTTGATTACAATGACAGACAAGTAGAAGAACTTGGACTAAAAACTTGAAAATACAACCCCGAAAATGGATCAAGCAGTTGGCCTAAATTCCTATTGAACCCATAATACTGTGACAAGCACACCTATAAGATATACTTGAAACCATCTAAAGGTATCCCAGGTAGAAGCACAAGCATTATTGCGGACATCTACTGAGTCTGTGATCCACATAACCGCAATAGGACTTCGAACCTCATGTTTTTCGCTCACCCATGAGATGGATCCAAACACCATGTTTTCAACAACCTTGGTGCTATTCTCTTCCATGAAGCTGCTTTTGAATATGATCTTGTATGTCTGCTTCTCCCCAATGTTGCTGAAACTCAAGGTCTTTGGTTCCACTGTGATAGTGACCTTCGCAGGTGTCAGATTAACAATATTGACATGGTACACCTCCGGCAGCAGCTTCCCAACACAAGTAACAGTTCTTGTTAGCTCCAGAAGGTTACTGCCTGGTTTGAAAACCACTGAGAAAGATGGGTAGTTTAATTTCCCGGGCGAACCAGCAAACAAAGAGCAGGGATTTAGCATGTCCACAAAGACTTTCATCTGGCTTTCGGAGTAGTTCAAACTACAAAGGAATGCGACATAATCTGTGAAGTCTGCATCATAAACGAGGCCCGGATCTGTTGCTCGCTGAGGATTAATATGTCCGGATCCAATCCCCAGTGCCGTAGCTGGCTGCATATCATCATAGCTGAGGATTGGAAGACCTCCATTATCAGTGGCTCCAGCCGTTGTCATCTAGGCCGATCGAATGGCAGCTGGCGACCAACTGGGATGAATGGCACGGAGTAGAGCAGCAGCCCCTGCAACGTGTGGGCAAGCCATTGATGTGCCTGACATAATATTAAATTCGGTCCTCCGCGGGTCATTGACTGATTCTGATGGAGCCCTATTAGGAATATAAGCTGCTAATATATTGAGACCCGGGGCAAGAAGGTCTGGTTTTAGAATCTCCGGGACTATTGGATTTGGACCCCTTGAGGAGAAGCTAGCAAGTAATGGGGCTCTTTCTTTTCCTAAACTCACTTGGTCATTCTGGAACTTGAAGCTAGCCATAGGATTTTTTGTTCTTTCCATGTACGCCAGAATCGCAACTCCATCATTGAAGCCTACAGCTGCAGCAGGTAAAGGAAAAGGAAAGGCTTGTAGAGTGTGTCCAAGAACTTCTGGATTGAGTTGGATCATCCCATCCCCACCTGCCTCTTGAATAATTTGAGCATAGTCAAAGGGATTACAATTTATATTGAAAGTGCAGACTACTATCTTTGCCCTTAAATCATAAGACGGTATGTTCGCAGGGTCGCAGAGACCGATAGACACTAGAGGAGAAGCATCAGATTTGATGTCACTGGAGGAGAACAGAGAGGAGCCTATGTAGTTTTGACCATTCCCAAGCAAGACATCAACCCTAAAGGTGTGATCAATGGATCCCGCACCCACAGTAGTTAACCATGGGGCGGTGTTCACCACCAATAGGGACGTGGACCACTATTTCCAGCTGCACAAACCACAAAGATTCCTCTCTCCATGGCAGCAAATCCACCTCTAGCGATAAGGTTGTCATAATATGGAGATTCAGGTGCTGATAAGGAGAGCGACAATACATGTACGCCATCCTGTATGGCGCTTTCCATGGAAGCTAAAAGGTCCGAATCAGGGCATACACCTCCTACACAAGCCTTGTAGGTTGCTATGCGTGCATTGGATGCAATTCCCCTCGCTGTGCCTTCTGCATATCCGAATAGATTAGCATGTTAGTTTTTTCCTATTAGTGTGGCCCACTAGCCTCCACGTTTTGTGCATGTGGGACTCCACTATTAGAATTATAGATGAAGGAAAACTCTTGATAATAAAAGAAACCTTGATGAACTAGGTGTCTTTTAATAATTATCTCTAAGGCCCTCTTCTCTCCTCTATAAAAGGTAGAATACCCACCCCTTATTCTTACGGTCTTTCCATCAATTAAAGTACTGGGGTATTCTAGAAAAGTAGAGACAGAGAGAAGAAGGTGAGCCAAGAATTAAGATGTTTCTATTTAAGGGGTTTGTTCTCTCTAATCACGATGGCCAACAAAGGTACACTATTTATTGTTCTTGAGATGTGTTGAATTCAAGATTCTGTTATATCTGTTATCATTTGGTGCTATATGTGGATGATATTTTGTTTGCCAGTAATGACCTTGGTTTATTACATGAAACTAAGGGATATCTCTTGAAGAACTTTAAAATGGTTGATATGGGTGAGGCAGCTTATGTTATTGGCATAGAGATCTTTAGAGATCGATCTCGAGGACTGCTAGGACTGTCTCAGAAGGGGTATATTAACCGAGTTCTAGAGAGATTCAATATGCAGCTTTGCTTAGTAAGTGATGCGCCCATTGTCAAGGGTGACAAATTTAATGAAAGTCAGTGCCCAAAGAATGACTTGGAAAGAAAGCAAATTGATGAAATTCCATATGCATCAGCATTAGGGAGTTTGATGTATGCCCAGACTTGCACTAGACCGGATATTAGTTTTGCAGTAGGGATGCTGGGCAGATATCTAAGTAATCCAGGAATGGAATATTGGAAAGCAGTGAATAAGGTTATGAGGAACCAAGGACTATATGCTTACTTATAGAAAATCGGATCTTTTGACATGATTGGATACTCGGATTTAGATTTTGTTGGTTGTCTCGATAGCAGAAAGTAAATATTATCATTTATTTTTCTTTCTGTTAGATGCTAGAGCAATCTCATGAAATGTGTGAAGCATTCTATAGCTTACTGCTTCATACATAATGGAAACCGAGTTTGTGGCGTGCTTTGAGGCCACATATCATGTTTATAGTTGCGGAACTTCATATTTGGTCTTGGTGTTGTCGACTCAATTGTCAGACCGAATGAAGATTTATTGTGATAATTCCGCTACATTTTTATTCTCTAAGAATGTCAAGTATTTAAGTGATTCCAAGCACATGGAAGTAAAGTACTTGGTTGTTAGAGAACGAGTCCAGAAACGACAAGTGTCAATTGAAAATTGACTGACTACCACTCTTATGATTGTTGATCTGTTAACGAAGGATTGTCACCAAAGACTTATAACATGTTGTCATGATGAGTCTTTTAACAACCCTTGATTGAGTGGTTACTGTGCATGACACTGTTTAGCGTAAATAAAAGTTTGTTTCTGATTTTCCTGTTTCCAATTATGCGTGCACATATTATTTTGGATTATGTTCAACAGGAAATGTCTTGACAAGACAAATTACAGGGGCTTTAGGCATTACAGCCTAAATAATGATATTTTTCCTATTATGGACTTGGTTAGTGAAGGTTATCAATGGTGTGGTGCATAGAAGGGAATATGGCATGGTGCTATACAACCGCTATGACTCACATTGGTGGTCTGAATTAATCACAGTATTAAAGTTTCTAATTGGTATGAACCTATTGGCTGTTTTAAATCCGTGATCACGTGTCAAAGTTTTTAGTGCGGAGCCCACTCGAGTCGTTTTAAACAAAATGCATATTTTGAAGAAATACACTTTGCATCACAATCGGCTTGATGGGCCAATGGGGAGAATGTTAGTTTTTTCCTATTAGTGTGGCCCACTAGCCTCCACGTTTTGTGCATGTGGGACTCCACTATCAGATAAGCCAATGAAGTGATATGGTTCATTGCGATAACTAATTAGAATTATAGATAAAGGAAAACTCTTGATAATAAAAGAGACCTTGATGGACTAGGTGTCTTTTAATAATTATCTCTAAGGCCCTCTTCTCTCCTCTATAAAAGATAGAATACCCACCCCTTATTCTTACGGTCTTTCCATCAATTAAAGTACTGGGGTATTCTAGAAAAGTAGAGACAGAGAGAAGAAGGTGAGCCAAGAATTAAGATGTTTCTATTTAAGGGGTTTGTTCTCTCTAATCACGATGGCCAACAAAGGTACGCTATTTATTGTTCTTGAGATGTGTTGAATTCAAGATTCTGTTATATCTGTTTTCCGCATAATAGTTTTAATACAGATACAGATTTACATAGCATGCTTGATTGGGGCACCCACAGCTGTAGAAGCAGTGTGCGTACCATGACCATCTCCATCTCTTGGGGAATGACACCATCTGGATTTTCTACTTAGTGAGATTGGAGATGTTCAAACCCCTTGGTGAAGTGCTTTGCACCAATTAGTTTTCTATTGCACATGCTCGAATTTAAGTCCCATCCATCTTGACAATACCCATTCCAACTGGAAGGCACAGGTCCCAGTCCATCATCACTAAAACTTCGAGATTCTGGCCATACACAGTATCTACTAACCCAATTATGACATTATCACCGAAGTTAGCATCTGGCCAAATGCCATAACTTACATTTAGCCTTAGAAATTCCGGTGATCGGGTTGTGTGGAGCTGAACAATTGCTTGATCCTTGAACACCCCTGTGACTCCGGCAATGTTAGCAATATATTGAACTTCTTCCTCGTTAAACCATGCTGCGAAGCCTCTCAAGGCCTTGAACGTATAGAAAATGCGATCGTTCAACCACTCAACTTCTTCACAAAGAAAAGAGGTTGTGGTATGATGGTTCACAAAAATAACATAACTTGAGAAGTTGATTTCACTAATGGAGGTCACGAACAAAGTAGCAAGAACCAAAACAAAAATTTGACAGGAAAACATTGCCCCAAACCTCTCAGTTGCAAAGGAAAGACATGTATGTTCAGAAGTCGACAATGTACTTGAAAAATAGGGAAGAAGAGAGTGATGAGGAGAGCATGTTTCACTAAACTTTGTAATGGGAAGTTCAAGGTGGAATTAAACAAGATGTAGAATCAATTATTTCTCTTCCCAAAATTATTGTCTTATTCCAGGAAGTTAAATTATAAAGCTAATAGATTTGGTAAAATGATAACGACATGGAAATTGTTTCAAAACCCTTCGCTGAAAAGTTTATTTTTCACTAATCATGATCAGAAAAATTTCAACCGAGCACTTGATTTGTGGTACCTTGGATTCACAGTTCATGTTCTAATCCGGAATGGGCATAAGTGGATTTGAACAACACGTATACTCAAGTTTCTGGACCATTTTCTCTTGTGTAATTGTATGCTTGTGAACTTCTCATTCTAATGACCACAAAAAAAAACAACATTTCTCATTCTCAAATTCTCATTTCTCATTCGGCAACCTACAATCTAAAAAATTTCTATAACATTTCTATGACAAGTTTCTTTAGACCTTTTGTATACAGAGAAAAATATTTACGACAGTTGATCATGACTTCTTCATTGTTCAATTTGGTATACATCTCATAATTTTCAAGCTTATTCTCCTACTAATAGGCAACCAAAGAACAAAAAAAATCACAAGTCATTAGATGAGAATAAAAAACATTTGAAATAATAGCTGAGTGGTCCTAGATGCGCGTAAGACTACTCGGCAACACCATTGTTGTTGATGTGCACTATTGCACCTAGGCGTGCACTCTGTGTGCGTGTTACGTGCTTTATGTGTGCGTATTGTGTGGGTGTCCACTATGCAAGTGTTAGCATGTTGTATGTGTGTGTGCGACTAGTATGATATGCATGTGATGCATATGTAATTAGCTAGGTACTGTGATGTCTAGGTCTGTATAAATGTATGTTGGATTAGTCCTAAATTAAGCATAAATTTAATGTTGTATAAAATAAGTACTTATTTCCTTTAGTGGAACGGGGCCTAAACTAATTATAACATTGTCACCAAAGTTGGTATCTTGCCAAATGCCATAACTTACATTTATCCTCAGAAATTCTGGTGATCGGGTGGTGTGGAGTTGCACAGTTGTTTGATCCTTCAACACTCCTGTGACTCCAGCAATGTTAGCAATATTTTGGACTTCTTCCTCCGTAAACCATGCTGCGAAGCCTCTCAAAGCCTCGTACATAAAGAAAATGCAATCGTTCAGCCACTAACTTCTTCACAAAGCAAAGATGTTGTGGTATGATGGTTCACAAAAATGACACGAGGAGTGGATTTTATGAGTGGAGGTCACGAACTACATAGCGAGATCAAATAGAAAAATTCGGTGGGAATACATTGCACCAGACCTCTCAGTTGCAAATGAAATACAAGTATATATAGAGAAATAGACAATGTAGTCGAACAATAGGGATGAAGAGAGTGATAATAGAGCATGTTTCATATGACCTTTGTTATGGGGAGTTTAAGGTGGAATAAAACAAGATGTAGACTCTATTACTTCTCTTTTCAAAATTTGTTGTATTATTTCAGGAATTTAAATGATAAGCTAATATATGTAAAGAGATCACTATCATATACTACACTAAAGGCATTCATACACCAAAAAATGAAAATTTGCATGCATCAAGATAACAGATTTGGTAAAATGATAACGACATGGAAATTGTTTCAAAACCCTCTGCTGAAAAGTTTATTTACTGACCATAAAAGTTTCTACCGAGCACTTGATTTGTGGTACCTTGGATTCACAGTTCATGCTCTATATAATCCGGAAAAACAAACTGGGCATAAGTGGATTTGATCCACACATATACTCAAGTTTCTGGACTATTTTCTCTTGTTTAATTGTATGTTTGTGAACTTCTCATTCTAATGACCAAAAAAAAAAAAAAAACACTTCTCATTCTCAGATTCTCTTGTTATTGAACTCGGAATCGGCAACTTACAATCGAAAAAATTTCTATAACATTTCTATCTCAAGTTTCTATAGACCTTTTGTATATGGAGGAAAAATATTTATGACGGTTCGTCATTGTTCAATTTGGTATACATCTCATAATTTTCAAGCCTATTCTCTTATTAATAGGCAACCAAAACAAAAAAAATTCACAAGTTGTTAGATGAGAATGAAAAACACTTTCAACAACAATAGAAAACACTACATTAAGCATGGCAAAGAAAAAGCAAATAAAATTTGAGAAAGGAAAATGCTTCCATTTTTAACCTTGTTGCCTCCTTCCCCATAAAAAAGACTGCTCGGCAATGACCATAAGGTCCATAACCATCGGCCCTTTCTTTTCCCTTTCCCTCCTTCCTCTCCGCACTTGTTCGGAACATCAGAAACACCAATGTTGTTGATGTGCACTCTGTGTGGGTGTAACGTGTTATGTGTGTTACGTGCTTTATGCGTGCGTAATGTGTGAGTGTCCACTATGCAAGTGTGAGCATGTTGTATGTGTGTATGCAACAATTATCATATGCATGTGATGCATATGTAATTAGGTATGTGATGTTTAGGTAGGTATAATTAATGTATGTTGGATTAATCCTTCATTAAGCATTATTTTTTGTTAGATTAAAGTAATCTAACACTTTGGTAAACCCTAGTCAGTGAGAGTTCTAAAAAGTTACTGATTATAAACTTATATACATACATTTGTGAAGTACTTTGCCCCAGTTAGTTTCAATTTCACATGCTCGAAGTATAGTCTCATCCATCTTGGCAATGCCCATTCCAACCGGAAGGCACTAGGCCGAGTCCCTCATCGTTAAAACTTCGAGCTACTTGTACAAGCATCTACTAAGTCCACTATAACATTGTCACCGAATTTAGTATCTGGCCAAATGCCATAATTTACATTTAGCCTTAAATTTTCTGGTGATCAAGTGGTGTGGAGCTGCACAGTTGCTTGCTTCAACACAACTTTAACTCCATCACTGTTAGCAATACTTTGAGCTTCTTTTGCAAACCACACTGCGAACCCTCCAAGGCCTCATACACACGAAAGATGGGATCGTTCAGCCATCAACTTCTTCAGAAAGCGAAGGGGTTGTTTTATGATGGTTCACAAAAATGACATAACTTGAGTGTTGATTTCGTTATTGGAGTTCACGGAGAAATTAAGTGTGTTCTTCAATTCCGGAACACCAGAACATGTTAGACAATGGGCAGAACTATACGGCTCGGACCACCGAGACTGGTCAAGCTGCTGATGTGGCTCCTAGGCTTAGCCTAGGGCTAGACCAGGGTGCTACGTACCGACACACAAGCTTATCTCCCTATGATTGTCGTAGGCTCAACCACCCACCGAGCTCTCAGTCTCGGCAGCAGCCGAGCAAGGATAAGGAGTTTGCTTCGGTCTCCACACTTTAGTACTCATGTCGCTCGCCTGGGGCCGAACTTTTAGGTTCGAACATGGCCAAGCTCAGAAGGTGCGTGCCCTCTTGATCTACTTACTGAGGCAATTGCTCGGTTAGGGCCGAGCTCTTAGGCTCAGCCACACTCTGGCAGGCCAGTGTTCCCACATGCAGGATGCTGACTCACCTCTAGGTGACGTGTATGACGTCACCCTCAGCGGTTATGCCAAAAGATAATGATGAGCGCACATAGGGGTGCCAACTCATGCCCAAAACGGTTATCAGATTCCACCTGTGACGTCAGCTGACGCGTGCCTTGCATGTGGACATACATGGAGAGCAAACTAAGGGTTTCCTATAAATACCTCTTGATGGACTCTAGAGAGGTACATTATCTTCTCCCCACTAAAACCCTAGTCCATTCCTATATACTTGCTCGTGAAGGGCTAGGCCACTCATCTATCCTAACCAGAAGCTCAAAGGAAGCGAGTTAGGCCAAACGGAACCCCACAATCTGGTAGCCTCATTCTTCTTCTGTCTGACGTACGAATCATCTCAATTATTAGAAATATACTTTTTTCAGTAAAAAATAACGCCGATTTTTTATTTGTAGAAATCCAAAATTCACATGAGCATTCTCCTACCCTTGTCCTCTCCTTTGTCAATCATTCCATTCATTCATCTATTAGAGTAGAAAACGAAATAACAAAATGTAGGAGGTGAAATTTTATAGACTAAAATGTAATCTAGGCCAGAAATAAACCGAATATAGAAGGTCCGAACACGTCTCGCCATGGATGAATCCAAGAGAAGAGTGATCTGGTGGAGGAGGAGAGGGAGTTGAGGAGATCAGAGATTGGATAGAGAATAGGCAGCCCCCATGTGTGAATGGAGGAACTGATGTTTATCGACTGATCGATAATTTGTGAAATTTGGTATCTTCTCTTGTAGCTCTCCCTTCTTGAATCTGTTTATTGGATACTTGTCGATAATCTGTCAAAACAAGGAAAAATGATGGAAAATATCTCTAGTAGCTCTCTCTTTCGGAATTTCGAATCTTGAGAACTTCTCTCTGGCCTCTAATGAGCCAGGGAATGGGGGCAATATATAAACATGGGCACATGTGTGGCTTATTGACATGCAAAAGACAGCCAATAAGAAGGGGACGCTTGTCTAACGAGGGTTCCAATGCGACCGGGACACGTGTTCTGCTAGTCTCTCTAATTCTCTCGTCGCTAAGATAAATCCCAACTTATTTGAAAGTTTTATGGCTGCAGGCATGGCTGTGCCCTACAACTTCAACCCCTAGCTAGCTAGCACTCCCTAGGGACAACGCAAGCAGCTAATTGCTTGTGCCAAGCAGGCACATGGGTGCACATCCTACATGAAGATATGAACTAGTTCCAAAATTTCAATGGTATGAATGAACACAATTAAGATGGTATTCTTTTTTTCCCGGCCGAAAATAACACAGAACTCTCCTTCAATAGTTTCTTACAACAAAATTCCATTGCCATGGAAAGTGGAGGGATCAGATTATCCTCTATCTAATACATTACTAATTGCTCCTGGATTGGGACATGGGTAATATCACACGAACAACGTCTCTGCCCAAACATATATCGAAATCTTGAAGTTCTGGAATCACGTTTCTATTCCTGCTTCCGTAAGTCTCAGGCACAAACAAATCTTTTATGCAAAGAAGAATTACTTAAAAAATGATGTGGCAATGAAACTATACTTGAAATTAAGAGCCACAAAATATATAACCGGGGCTTTGGTTCCGAAAATAGCATACAACAAAGGCTACCATTAAAACAGAAAATGACACTCAACCACCCCATCTGCCTGCAGCCCTTCCAAAGGGCAGTATCTCTCCATATGTCTTTGTGTAGGTCCATATAGTTGGTTTTCGAGATCAGAATTAAGGTCCGTATAGTTTTGGAAGGCCATACATTTAACTGAAGAGGTAGTTGAACTGACCACCATTACAATATGAAATTTTAATCCAGATGTCATCAAATATCTTTAGCAGTAATGGAGGTCAGATGCATGGAGGAATTTGCATTGTTCAACAATTTCTAGAATTTAGAAGCTGCAAATATAAATAAATAAAAAATGTATTAGAGATTACATAATTGATTGGTTTTTTTGAGGAATCATACTCTGGATTTACTCCCTATGATTTGGCCCAAAAGTATTTAAATATATAATGCTATGAAAGAGCATACTTTAGGGACTATAAATCGTGTTGTTGGGGCACTTGTGAGCTTTTTCTGAGCCCACTTTTATATGCGGATCAGTTTAACTTGTAGATTCGTTAAGAGTATTAACTCTATCAAAAGTCATGTCTATCAAATACGGTTTTTATAACTTTATCTAGTAAGACAAACAATATTTTTCGGGAACGAAACTATTTTTTCTCATCTCAAATGTGTTTTGATCATGTAACACTTTATCTATATCCGAATTAATTTGATTTTTTACAAAGTTAATATTCTCAACGAGTTTAAAAGATGCATGACTTCGATCACCTAAAATGAGCCAGGAAAGGCCACAACAACACTGTCCAGCTAGCCCATAATTCTATAACTCAAAAGGTGAACACATATGTACGAAAAGACCAAAAAAAAAACGTGAATACATAATCCGGTATTTGCTTGGAGTTGGACTGATAAAAATCTGGACCTTGATTGACTTGTTTAATTTGCAGAGTTTTAACTCTCTTTTTTTCATCTGTGCTTCAGTTACAATCACTTTTTTTTTTTCTGGGCAAGCAAAAAATTGGTGGGAGCCAGGAGATTAGTGTATTATATAGTCCTTTCTGAAGTGTAATTAAAGGGCCTCTATTTGCAGGGTAACTAGAAAAAGAAAAAGACAAAACACTTTCTTTTTCTTTTTTTAATCTCCGAAGAAAAACCCTACTTGGTCCAACTACATTGCTACACGAGAGTTCCTTCGTGACGACACCCGATAAAATTGCAACGATACAAAGAGAGTTCTGTAAACAATCAACTCGCATATTCATTCTTGTAAGGCCAATTGAAGTCATAGCCTAACCCAACCAGACTCGCGTACTGGAAGAGAAATCTGTGACCTAGAATTCATGAGCATGGGAATCTCTCCAGCTAGAACGTAACGATTGAAGAGAGAGCAAACATATCTTGCTAGACTTATTGTCACCAATTAAAACGTATGAGTGTAAATTATAAGCTCCAAACCACCATATCCAGGAGAAAACAAGAATATGGATTCGAGGTTATGTGATCACTTCTTTTTTTTTTTTGATAAGTGTTGTGTGTTTACAGTTAACACCAATAACCTGATTTTAGGCCCAAACAAGTGTAAAATATAATTCCCGCAAACAAATTAAAAAATTTACCACTTGGCTACTTGGACAGGGGATGCTGTCGAGCGGTATCCCTGCAAAGCGGTGTCAAGCGGCCGATCTAGCCGTTCATTATGTTATTTCGAAATACCAGCCATATAAATAATGTCAACGTAGTGGTTAACCTAATACATGTCATGTCACCCCTTAAAAACTCTTAAAAAATTTAAAGACAAGTAGACCTCCCCCTTAATTATCTGGCTTCCTAACACATGACCGGCCTAGATCTCTTTCCTTAATTACCCTTCTTTCCACACTATTATACATTGCACTGTTTTATATATATAAGCTTTTAGATCAACAACTTTCCTTCTCATCTGTAACTATTTCATTACATTACTGATCATTTGAAGGATAGTACTCTAAATGGCTATGGCTAAGATAATCCCCACCTTTCTCCTAAGGCTCATAGCCTTGGGTGCAACCATCTCTGCCACCGCAGTCATGGTCACAAGCCATGACTCCACCACTGTCTTGAACTTGAAGTTTGTTGCCAAGTATACCAATTCACCAACATTCAAGTAAGTTTTGTGTCTTCGTCTTTTTTTTTTTCCTTTTTTTTGGATTATCATCAGAATACTGAATGATATTGGCCCATGGCAGATTTGAATATCGTCGTTTGAGATCAAAAGATTCGTCTAATTCTCTTTTTCATTTTTTGTCCTTACTTCTAAATCTTGACTCGCAAAATCTTTCTTATAGGTATTTTGCGCTCACAAATGCAATTGCAAGTGGTTATGGCCTCACGACTATCTTTCTTCCTTCCAAGACTTCCCTTTGGCGCTTGCTTTTGGTTTTAGATTTGGTATGCACACATTTCTCTTTCTTCTTTTAATGGAATCACGATTACTATAATGTACATGGTGGTCTCGATCAACAGTTATATTGTTTTTATCAATGTTGCAAAAAGAGTTGGATTAACAACTTTCTCTCATCACCCGGCCAAAGTCGGTCTGGCAGAGACCCTTTTGGTGCAGTTTTCAGAATCAGTTTCAGATAACATTTCACCCATTCATTCTTTTGTAAGATGGATTTTAAGAATCCAAAACAGTATTCATAGATTAATTGGCTAATTTTTTTTATTTGGTGTTTATTTTGTTTTTGAGGTGATACTATGCTTACTAGATTCAAGCATATCGGCAGCTTTGGCAATAGGCTATGTGGGGAAGAAAGGGAATACTCAAGCTGGGTGGCTACCCATTTGCGGACAAGTACCCAAGTTTTGTGACCATGCCAATGCAGCCCTCATTTGCGGTTTCGTCGCCACGATTGTTTACTTTCTTCTGGTTCTGTATTCTCTTCACAGTGCCGTTAATCTTCTCACAGCCGGAAAGGCTTAGGTGAAGGTCTTCTCTATCATGGAGTCAGTGGCAGAAGGTCAAGTGAGAGTCATATATATGTTAAGTTCTAAGAAATAGGAATAGTGGAGTGGGAAATAGTGTAATTTCCTAAAATTTGAGGACCCAAATTTCCAGGTTCCTCTATGTCCCTCTATTAGTGTATCTTTGAGATTCCAATTCCAACGTCAATGTACTTGAAGTATGAAAGATATTTGAGTTATGCAATAATTAAACTCTCATAACATAGAAATATTTAAATGTACTTTGGGAAATATATCAAACTAAACAATTAACTACGTGGAAAAGTCTACCCATATAATCTGGTTTGCTCTTAGGGTAGTTAATGGCATGTGATTAGCGGGCGGATTGGGTGTCGATTGTGATGCATTTCATTTGTTCTGATGCTTTATACTCTCTATCCTTTTAGTCATTGTAATTTTACTCTGATTAATAAATTTATCTTTCTTTGCTGTTAAAAAAAGAAAGAAAGAAAGTCTACCCATGTAAACCACGTATATTTGAAATTATCTTAGCATAGAAGTCCATTTAACATAGAACAGAACTCAAAAGGATTAGCTTAAGTGGTAGAAAGAACATAAGTAAGAGCTTTATGAGCACACGTCTCTAGTTCGACTCCTCGTAAGAGTAAAATACTTTGGGCTGCCTCCTCCCAAGTGAAAGCTTGTGCAAAATGACTATAGGGGAGCATGGTTTACTTCGATCATGGTTTAATTACTATGAAAGCTTGTGCAAAATTTCCCTTTGGCAAGTGGGAAATTTTGGAACTGAAATATAAGCAGAAGCCCATGAAAACAAACGTATGCTTTTCTTAGATTCTCTCATGCTCAATTCAAATCAAGATATATAGTATATGCATATATCTAGTATACTCAAATTCAACTAGTCAAAGCCTTTCTCATCCTCTCCATGTCTTCTATCCGAGTTTGGCCTTACGTTGAGGATGAGACCGCATCCCCAAAATCTTTCATGTTGTTATATAATGCATATAATTAAATATTGCATAAAAATTCCCAATAAAACATGAGCCCAACTTAAATAGGAGTCAAAAGGAAAAAGCCCAAAAAATAGATAAAGATGTAACTAAAAGGGAAAGTGAACTTGTATATTGGAGGAAAGTTGGCAAACAGATATGGAGGATAGGGTTGATTATGAAAGCTTAATTATAACTTTTGCTGCTAATTAACAATGCAAGAAGAGTGATGATTAACTAATACCTTTTCCATTAATGGAATCATTTTCTATTATTATTAGTATTATTTTTTAATACTTGAGTATTTTTCTTTAAAGTTGTATTTATATTTCTAATTTTTATGTACAAAATACCCTATTTAAAAAGTTCGCATCAAGTCCCAAAAACTCATAACTGGCCCTATCTAGTATATATATTGAAGAGAGGTTGTGTTGATGCAATGTGCCGTAAACAAATTCAATTGTAATTGCTCACCTGAAGGAGTTGAGAAGAGATGTGAGAGAAATAGAAATAAACAACTGTAGCAGTTAATATAAAAAATTAACTTACAAAGACAATTAAAAAAAAAATTGAAGTAGCTGAGAGACATTTAAACTAAATTGGAGTATAAATATAGAACTCAACTTCTCTCTAGTTTTGGTACTTTTTTTTCAAACTCAATGCCCAAATTTGGCCTTTACTCACCTAATATGCCAACTATATTAAATGATAGTACTATATTTTAACTTAACCTACCTGTTTTGGTCTCTTCATATTGTATAATATTTATGTTTAATATTTAGCAAGGATGAAGAGATTACAGATGATGTAACTCATAGGATCCAAGTTGGGTGGCTCATGTGGAGAGCCACTTCTAGTGTATTGATTAATCGAAGGATACTTAACAAACTGAAAGGAAAATTTTACTGAACTGCTATCCGACCAGCGATGCTATACAGGACAGAGTGTTAGCTTATCAAGAAGCAACAAATTGAGTAAGATGAGTGTAGCTGAAATGAAGGTGTTGAGGTGGATGTGTGGTAAGACTATGAGTGATAGAATTAGCAATGAAACTATTCGTGAGACGGTAGGAGTTGTACTTATGCAGGATAAGTTGAGAGAAAATAGATTAAGGTGGTTTGGACAAATTTATTGTCAACCTGCAAACGCAGAAGTCAAGAAGAGTGACATGATAGTAGTGAATAGTAGGGTTAGACCTTCATCAAGAATGCAAACGTTTTATGAACTTGGAACTTTCTTTTTTTGGAAATGAATGAACTTGGATGGCATGTTCTCCCAAGTCCCAACTGAATTTGGGCCTCAAGAGAAGGCCCATTCGGTGGTTACATCACTGAAGTTGAAATTTTCATGGGCCCTTCTTATAGATCCAAAAAAAATTCCAGAGAGAGAGAGAGAGACTTGAACCCTAAAAGTGGCATATAACACCAAAAGGGTGCAACTCAGCCCGGTTTAATGCGCTCATCAGAAGTTAGAAGTACGAGGAAAAAAAACATAAAAATTTGAAGGTTTAATAAACTATAAGGTCGATTGAGGAACTCCAACAGATCATCAAATGCTACCCTTTTTTACATTTCAAGTGCAAATTAAAGTACCATATTCAGATACCGAAAATAATATATTTTGTTCCTGTTTTAAAATTGTGAGAAGTGCTAATTAAAGATGCTCCTCCTCTAATCCTCTTCCTCAATAGTTGGAAAACTTAGAAATTTTCAAGGATTATTTTTTGTGAATTTGTCCTTGTCTTTTTTTAAAACATATTAGCCTTGGAACTATTCTTGGATTATTTAATTACTACATTGTTCAAAACCTTCCCTCCCTTTTCTTTTTTTTTCATATACATATCTTATTAATCAATGTCTCCAAACCCTTTGTTATGAAAGTCTAGAAATATAGTTTTCTCCATAAATTGATGAACAATATTAGTGCGTCTAAAATAAATGATCAGTTTGTTTTTAAGTATTACGGAGTATATTATAACGGTCTTTTTCTGGGAGTTTGTACTATTTTTCAATTACTTATATCTCGTAATTTATAGTGTTTTATGTGATTTTGAAAATATTGTCTAATAGAACTAATTGAAATCTATTAAACAAGATCCATATTATATATAAAAAAAATTATCGATTTAATTTGGTTAGAATAGAACAAGGGACCATTAAATGAAGACAAAAGGAGTGGATTTCTCCATAAATTGATGAACGTACAATATTAGAAATGCTAAAATGAATGATCAATTTGTTAACTCATTTTTTATTTGGTTAGAATAGAACGAGGGACCATTAAATGAGGACAGAAGGAGTAGTTTTCTCCATAAATTGATGAACGTACAATATTAGAAATGCTAAAATGAATGATCAATTTGTTTTGAAGTATTATAATATACTACCTCCATCCCAAAATGTTTGTCCGGTCCGCAAAACGAGAACTCTTAAAAATAATGCATTTATTTCAAGAAAAAATTCAAACTTTTTTCATAAATTAAAAGAAGTCATCGATATCTAGTGAATTGTTGAAAAGAATTTAATTTTTTTTTGCAAAAATTATGTTATATTTACATCCCCGTTTTTCGGACCAAACAAACATTATGGAACGATGGAGTAATTAAAGAATATTTAATTTAACTTATCTAGTTTGTCTTTCCATGCAGAGTGATGGTGGGTGGCTATTCTGTTTTAAACTAGAAGAAAATTACTATTTAATATTACTACCATCCACTAGCAAGTAAAAAAGCCAAAAGTAGCTAAATTGAGTGTTCCATCTCTTTCTAAAAAGCAATAGCAATAAAGTTCTAAAAAGCAATAATAAAAAGTTTTAAAATCCAAAAAATGAAGCACGTGAAAAATCCAACCTTGCATTGCAACCGTCCATTTTAGGACCAATTATTAATTAATTGTAACAAACAGTACTCATGAACGTACGTGCAGGAGTCACCGTACTACCTTCTGTAGTTTACTGTATCAAAGGACTTCAGTCATGTCAACTTCGGTCTTTCTATTTTATTACTGTACTTTTTATTTTTTAACCGTTAGAATCCCGATAGTTCTTTCTTTAATGTTGGTCAAACCTTCTTTAAAAAATAATTACATTTATTTTTAATTTTCAAGTTTAAAAATAATATGTTTACGAAAATATTTTTTTAATTTTTTTGCATCGATATTGCATATTTTTAGATTTCAGTAAGTTTTTTATTTTTAAACTTAAAGATTATTAACAAAAAGTACTTATTTAAAAATAAGTAGTACTACTTTTTTGAGAAAGTGGAACAGAGCTAACTAGCAAATCAGTTGTATAGCCAGGGCCATCTCCTTGGCCTGGATTGTTTGAGCTCAATAAAGAAGTGTACTTATAAAAAAAATGTTATTTATTAAAGATAACTTCTTTATTTGTAAACAAAAATTAACAATCATTCGAACGCCCTCCTCCTATGAACTCCCTTCTATTCTTTTGCTCACCTTTGCCCTCGTATCAGATTCATCACCATTTTTCTCAAATCAATCTTCAAGAGGTAGTCATGAAGCCGCTATCGTGACTTGTGTATTGTGTACACTGCAATCCCTTTCTTTGAAGATGGATGTTGTTCGCAAGAGTTGTGATATATAGCTGGCGAAGTGGCCAATAGAGTTAGAACATCTCCAACCAGAGCTGACAAACCTTATGTGGAGCAAATAATGACAACTTTTGACCGTAAGAAGCCTTCCAACCAAGTTGTCTTTCCCAATGTCAAATACACGTGGATTTGAAAGGGAGCCTCTTGTTTGCGAAATTTGAAGGCAACAACTCGTCATGCCAAATCATCTTTCCTAAAAAATAATAATAATAAGTGACCTTTGGTTTTTAAAAAGAGCAGTTTGAGTTTTTCTTCTTTAAGACTTTGACACAAGCTGTGAAAAAAATTTAGTGCAATAGGAAATAAGGAAATAAAATGGAAAAATCCGGCACCAAAGAATCCACACTATTCCTTTCAAGTTGAACCTCACATAAAAAATTCCCATGTTACCCTCTTCCTTCACAACTTCCTTTTGCACAGGAGACGTCTTCAAGCCCTCAAATATGGATGGCAAATTCGTATTAGCAAACGGGGAGGGTTGTGAAACCCCAATTTCTTGTAGCAAATTGAAGTGGAGTTGAAATTGATAGGGAAAACCCAATCGGGAGACAAAATTCGATGCGAATTGATCATTGAGGGGAGTTTGAGATGGAGCAAAGAAGCAACTATGTGAAGGAGAAAGAAGCAAGGATTGATCGATGGATTTGGATAGGGTCTGGGCTTCTGAAGGGGGTTGGCCGGGGTGAGAAAGATTGTGGTTTTGAGGCAGGATAATATGTACGCTACAAGAGCAGCAGCAATGTGGTGGTCTATGGCGCAGCAAGGGGATTTGGGATTAGTTGCGTATATTTGGATTCTAGCTTTTTAGGCATGTTTGTGAAACAAATAAAACCTCAATACTTCTAAAATCTTATTGTAAAGCTTCACAGTATACAAGGCATTCCTCTGTTTATTCCACGAAGCAATGGAGCAAACCAGATAGTGAAAATCCTTTCAAAGCGTAGAACATCTCCCAAACACGCGCGTATGATTGTTGTAGCTGCTCTTGTTGTTGTCGTCGTAGATTGAAAATGGAAAGAGGCAAAACTTCAATCCTTATTTGAAGGTCACACATTGATGGGGATTTTTGTATAAATTACTACTTAACATGTCAAGTGCCGAACTGCCGATCTCTGACTTGTTTTCCATCCACAACCTTAACAGGTTGTTTAAAAAAAAAAAAGTAATAGCAACCATAACTCAAATATTTTGAGAGGCTTAAATGACCGATTTTAAACATTAGGGGCAATTCAGAAGCTGATCATAGTTGAGAGGGGTTCAATATAGTTTTCTTATTTTTTTATTTTTTTATCCGCTTATTTATGTTATTTCAATAGAGTTTTGCTGCAAGCCTACAACTACAAACCCTTACACATGAATCCACAAACTCTCTCATATTTAAGTGTGAGTCCACACGCACTACACACAAATTTAGGAAGGACAACAATCACTGCGCTATGAGGGATTATTGAAACCGAGTTTTTTTTTTTGCTTGGAGCAAAAGAGAATTCAAAAATCTTTGAAAATGATACAAAGATTAAAAAGATCAGGGCAAGTATTGAAACTGAGTTTTGCTACAACCACAAACACTTATAAACGCGAATATACAAACTCTCTCACATTTAAGGGACACAATCATTGTACTTTTGAAAGCTTGTGTTTCTCATTATACCCTTCAATCAATACATTTTCTTACCTTTTTAGTACTATTAATTTAAAAATGAAAGGGTAAAAGAGGAAATTTCTTGTCTATTACCCATTTAATTTATTGTCTATTACCCATTTAGTTTGATATAGGACAATCTTATTGGGACGTAAAAAAGTGCTAACCGGGGGGGGGGGGGGGGTGTGTGTATATATACACACACGTATGGGCAATTCCAGGGACATAGTTTCTGACACAAATCTTGTTTGGAGTCCTACACTAATAATTAGAGTTTGTTTGAAACATTTTTTTAAGAATTTTCATAAAAAATCAACTGATTATCAGTATTTATCCCTAAAATTGACAAAATAAAAACTGGATGAATCAATCAAATCCTTACCAATATCAGGTATTTATCCCTATTGACAGGATAAAAATTGAAATAATCGATCAAGCCCTTATCGGTATCCAAATATGATGATTTTTTATTTTTACAAGAACTCTTACAAATATATTTCAACAAATTGAACGGTCCGATCATTTTCGTGAGACCCCATAATGGGTCTCACACAAGATTTGTGTCAAAACCTTTTGTGCACTAGAATTTTGGCACCAACAAAAATGGTTTTGGCATTATTATTTCCCAAATTGTTTTTGCATAATCGCTGTCATCTAAAGTTGTGTCCCTTATATATACATATATGTGTGTGTTATGAATTCGTCTTTTAATGTTATGACTTTGAGCTGATTTATGTTGTGTTTGGATGAGTTTTTGAGAAATTTTTCATGAGAGTAATGATTGAAAGTAGGGTAATAAGTGGAGAGAGATAGAGAGAAAAATGAGAATAATAATTGACGATATGGGTAATGAGTGAAGAGTAGTAATTAAAAAATATGGATAATGAGTATTTTTTCAGTTGAAATTTTTGTAAAAAAGGAAAATGAACAAGGCATTAACGGATATAGTACACTCCCCATATTAGTACTTCTAAAATTAAAAACAATAGAGGCTAAGTACGTCATGACTCACATAACCAACAAAGTCAAAATGCTTGGTGAGAGTTCTTTGCGTAACCGATCAAAAAATAAGTTCTTTGCGTAGATGAAACAAGTAGATGTATCTTATAGCCAAAGATGGTCTTCACACGGATCAGGGGTTGTCTCAGTGGTTCGGACGGATGTTCAGGCTTTGGGAGTGAGTATTCTGAAGTAAGTGGGGAGCCGTGACTAATGTGGCTGCGCTAGCTCCCCCAGAGGTTTGGATTGCACAGTCGGGTCCATATAGTGGCCTGGCCGTAGGGTTGTTTTACTCCGTTACAAAAAAAAAAAAAAAATGGTCTTCACTGCCGATAACAAGAAGAAGAAGATGGTCTTCACTTTTTATAAGTTTTTTTTTATCCACGAAAGCGAAAATCAATATTGTTAGAATAGTTAAAGGAAATTGATATTCGCGCTCCACTTTTTACTGATGGCGCTCCACTTTGTTCATGAAATTACTAGTAACTTCACGTTAAAATTGGAACGCCATCAGTAAAAAATAAAGCGCGAAAATCAATTTGCTAGTTAAATTATTATATTGGAAGCGAAGTTGAACCATATGACCTTCTTATTGTTGGCACTTAAGTGCACACATAATGCCATTAGCCAAAGACCTCTTCGCCTTAACTTCCTATAAGTTGCACCTGAAGGCCGTAAACAATCAATTAACCCCGTTCAGCTAAGGGTTTCTTAAAAAATAAGTACTTATTTATAATTTTTAAACTTAAAAATAATAGATTTACTAAAATAATATTCTATGCCATATAGATCTTGTTTGATAGATTTACTAAAATAATATTCTATGTCATATAGATCTTGTACTGGTTTAGATGTCGTATGACTTAATTAATGAATATGCTTTTTCCGTTAACAAAAAAAAAGAGATCTTGTACTGGTCTGTCTCGGGTCAGTTCCTATCCAGTTTCCTATAGTCCAGTTTGGTCTAGGTTTGTTTTAATTTACGGGCCATGTAGAGCCCACCTTAATGATTCAAACCGTTCATGTTGTAGAGCTCGACAAAATGACAAGCATGTTTACCTTCATGATCGAAGCAAATTTACTTGCAACAATTGGGTTCTTATCTAGTGTGCCTAATACCATTTTTACATAAAAACTCTGCTCTGATCAGGGACCAATGCAAAATCCAATCACAAAGATTTTTCGCAGGGTTACTCATTTTGTCAAGCTCTACAATATGAGCGGTTTGGATCATCAAGTTAGACCCTACACGGCCCACAAATTAAAAAAACTGGACCAAATTGGATCATAGGAAACTGAATAGGAACTGACCCCGTATGTCTCAGCCTCTTGCGTCTCAAATCTGAATTTATCCATGTGCAATCTGTACTGGCCATTTTACTTGTCTGGTCTTTGCTTCTTATCCCCAGAAGAGAGAGAGAGAGAGAGAGAGAGAGAATGAGTTGGTATATTATATTCCAATTCGAGTCCCCAACTTTCCAAGTCGTCTCTGATTGGGTCCCTGAAACCCCCACTGCTTTTAACTACGCGTGAAGTTTCACGCAGTATTTATCCATTGAAGCTTTCAACTAAATCAGCACAACCATAATTTCCGTTGGACCGAAAAAAAAATATCAGCACAACCATAATTACGGGGGCGACTATTCGCAGTCCCGTATTTTCTCTCATAACCCGTTACAAATTTCGGAGATTATATTTCGGTAACTACATGTCGAAAATATGTTCAATCTTCGGTAAACAACTGCCGAACATACATTTCGGTAAATAGCTGTTGAAAACAAGATTATATTTCGGTAACTACATGTCGGAAATGCATACGACAAAAACAAGAAACATATATTTCGGTAATTGGATGCTGAAAATGTATCTCAATTTCGGTAACTAACTATCGAAAATGTATCTCAATTTCGGTAACCAACTGTCGAAACATATTTCGGTAGTTGGAAATTTTTAATGGGCTAAGGGAGAAAATACGGGGCTGCGAATAACCGCACCCGTATCTGCGTTGATGGCGTAAATTTCATCATTGGTCCTTTTATTCTTAAAATGTTTTAGTTTGACCCTTACAATTTTGAGTTGATTTTAAATGATTTTTTTTTGTCATTTTCATTTAAGTTTCTCGTCATCTTCTGTCACTGCTCTGAACAAAAAGAAGAGCATGTTGCGAAAAAGTCCCGTGTGAGGCATAAATCAAACAATTGAAGATAGGCCTTCTTTGATCCGACGAGAAATGGACCTATCAACAAAACAAATTAGTATTTTTTTTTCCAACTTAGCCGCGTGGAACACTCATGTTCTACCATTCTCTTGAATGCATAAGATGAATCTAAGCTAAGCAAGTGAAAAGATAAAGCACTTTCGGATCATGAACTTACAACAAATGAACCGAAAAGCATTCCAAAACACATTTGAACCAACACATGTCTTGCATGTATTTGAAACGAGGCATTCATTACATAAGGAACCTAGCGCAATTGTTTTTGGTGCTCATCCTATATCAAACACCTGGCTCTAAAAGTAAAATATTGTAATTAGCTACTGTATTTTTAAACTTGAACTTGATTAATTACGAACCGCTCGAAATACATTTTACAGATTTCTTCCATGATTCAGACATGTTTCTTTGGTTTGAGATATACTGCCATAATATAACGAAAGTATTAAATTTCAACGAAAAATGCAAGAGCAAAGCTCGGATTTTCAAAAATCGAACCTAAAAATAGGGCTACTCAAAAGATCTGGTGAACTGTGAAATCGGTCCGAACCAAACCGAACCGATCCATACACTTTGGATTAAATTTGTGAATCAATGATCCGGACACAGATTCAAAAATTAAAAAACCGTCAAATACGTTTCGTCCACGAATTATTAATACTACCAAACTTTTCAAAAAAAACAAACAAACAAACAAATAGTACAAGCGAGTGGACAAAAGTGAATTTTTGCGTAATCGATAAGAACCTGTGATTTACGCTCTCTCTTTTTTTAGCATTAAAACCAGAAAGAAACGCAGAAGGTATCTTTTTCTCCTTTCTCACATTCTTTATTCTCTCCTTTAAGAAATCTGGTAGAATATCCAAGCGAGTGTATAGCTGCTGCAAGCAAATAATCTCTCTCTCTCTCTCTCTCTCTCATGGTCATGGGTAAGTAAATTCACAATCCTTCTCTATATCTGTATACGTATATACATATATATAGATTATATAGATATGGGTTTGAATTTGTAACCGTAAGTTGAACTGGCACTTCGATTTTTTTCAGGAACCTTCAAGTTGAACTAGTACTACTAGTTCAGTTCTAGAGAGAGAGAGAGACAAGAAAAATGCTCACAAGGGTCTGACCATTTTGCCCCGATGAGTAACTCAACACAGCGCCCGGTCCCCACGCGCCGCCGCGTGCCTCAGCCGCCGCCTCCGCCGCCGCGGTTCGACCAACAGCCCTTCAACATAATCCCCATCCACGACCTCCTCACCGACCACCCCTCCCTCCGGATCAACGAGGTGCGCGCCGCCGCCGCCGCCCTACGCAACGTCGAAGACCTCCGCAGGCCGCCGTTTGTGACGTGGCACAACGGTTTAGACCTCATGGACTGGCTCGGCCTCTTCTTCGGCTTCCAAAACGACAACGTTCGCAACCAGAGAGAGCACCTTGTTCTTCATTTAGCCAACTCCCAAATGCGCCTCCCCGCCGCCGTGGACGCCCTCGACGCCTCCGTCCTCCGCCGCTTCCGCCGCAAACTCTTACAGAACTACTCCTCCTGGTGCTCTTACCTCGGCCGGAGATCGAACGTGGTTAAAGTCCAAGACCCTCGCCGTGAACTCCTATACGTATGTCTCTATCTCCTTATCTGGGGTGAATCTGCCAATTTACGTTTTACCCCTGAATGCATATGCTATATTTATCACCACATGGCCATGGAACTCAATAGAACCCTTGATGATGATATTGACGAGGAGACTGGTCGCCCTTTTATACCCTCTATGTCTGGCGAAAACGCGTTCTTGAAACGGGTAGTGATGCCCGTTTATAAGACGATTCGGGGGGAGATGGAGAGGAGTCGAAACGGGACCGCCCCGCATTCGGCTTGGCGGAACTATGATGATATAAATGAGTACTTTTGGAGTAGGAGGTGTTTTCAGAGGCTGAAATGGCCTATTGATTTGAGTTGTAGGTTTTTCGCCACCACCAAGGAGGAAAACCGGGTGGGGAAGACGGGGTTTGTCGAGCAAAGGACATTTTGGAACGTGTTTAGGAGCTTTGATCGCGTTTGGGTTTTGTTGATTTTGTTCTTGCAAGCTGCCATTATTGTTTCTTGGGAGGGTACAGAGTATCCGTGGCAAGCATTGGAGAATAGGGATGCACAGGTGAAGTTGCTTACTGTTTTCATCACTTGGGCTACTCTAAGGCTTTTGCAATCGGTGCTTGATGCGGGTACTCAGTATAGTTTGGTTTCAAGAGAGACACTGTGGCTAGGTGTGAGAATGGTGCTTAAGGGAATGGTTGCCGCGACTTGGATTATTGTTTTTTCGGTGTTCTATGCAAGGATTTGGAGCCAGAGGGATTCGGATGGGAGGTGGTCTAATGCGGCAAACCAAAATATCATTACTTTTCTTGAGGCCGGTTTGGTATTTGTCATTCCAGAGTTGCTGGCGTTGGTTCTGTTTATTCTTCCTTGGATTCGCAATGTACTCGAGGAAACAAATTGGGTGATATTATACATGTTGACGTGGTGGTTTCAAACGCGAATCTTTGTTGGTCGCGGCCTAAGGGAAGGGCTAGTGAACAACATAAAGTACACCTTGTTCTGGATTGTGGTGTTGGCTTCAAAATTCACATTCAGTTACTTCCTTCAAATTAAGCCCTTGGTGGCCCCCACAAAGGCTCTTCTGAATCTCAAAGCAGAGTACCGCTGGCATCAATTTTTCAATAACACCAACAGAGCGGCGGTAGCCTTGTTGTGGATTCCTGTCGTTCTTGTATACCTTTTGGATTTGCAAATCTGGTATGCGATTTATTCTTCCTTCGTAGGGGCAATAATTGGGTTGCTCTCACATTTAGGTGAGATTCGAAATATCGAACAGTTAAGGCTTAGATTCCAATTTTTCGCAAGTGCATTGCAGTTCAATCTCAAGGCAGAGGATCAAATCGAAAGCTTACAGGCAACATTGGTGCTTAAGCTACGCGATGCAATCCACAGACTGAAGCTACGATATGGGCTTGGCCAACCCTACAAGAAAATTGAATCAAGCCAGGTGGAAGCAACCAGATTCGCCTTAATATGGAATGAGATAATTATATCTTTGCGAGAAGAAGATATCATCAGTGATCAAGAATTGGAACTTTTAGAACTTCCGCCTAATTGTTGGGACATTAGGGTTATTCGCTGGCCTTGTTTCCTCCTTTGCAACGAGCTGCTGCTTGCTCTTAGCCAGGCGGGAGAACTGTGTGATTTACCAGACTGCGATCTTTGGATTAAGATGTGCAAGAATGAATATAGGCGGTGTGCAATCATTGAAGCTTATGATAGCGTTAAGTTCTTGTTTCATGAAATTGTGAAGTACAACTCCGAAGAGTATACAATTGTAACAAAATTGTTCGCGGAGATAGATCATGCTGTTCAAATTGGAAAGTTGACTGGGGCATACAAGATGACTGTTTTACAGGAAATTCACTCCCGGTTGATTTCTCTTATTGAGCTTCTTTTAATGCCTAAGAAGGAGTTAAGTAAGGTGGTGGATTTATTCCAAGCGTTATATGAACTCTCTGTTAGAGAATTTCCTAGGGTGAAGAAATCCGTCGCACAGTTGAGGCACGAAGGTTTGGCACCTCAAAATCAAGCTGCTGATGCAGGGTTGCTTTTTGAAAATGCTGTCCAGTTTCCGGATGATGACGATGCTTCATTCTACAGGCAGCTTCGTCGTTTGCAGACGATTCTTACGTCTAGAGATTCAATGCACAATGTCCCAAAAAATTTTGAGGCAAGACGTCGTATTTCCTTTTTTAGCAACTCACTGTTTATGAACATGCCTCGTGCTCCCCGGGTGGAGAAAATGATGGCTTTTAGTGTTCTAACTCCTTACTATGACGAAGAAGTTTTATACGGGAAAGAATCGCTAAGAAGTCCAAACGAAGATGGTATTTCCACCTTGTTTTATTTGCAGAAGATTTATGAGGATGAGTGGGCAAATTTTATGGAGCGGATGCGTAGAGAAGGAATGGAGGATGATGAGGAAATATGGACAGTCAAAGCTAGGGATCTTCGTCTGTGGGCTTCTTATAGAGGCCAAACACTCTCTCGTACTGTTAGGGGGATGATGTATTACTACAGGGCTCTTAAAATGCTTGCTTTTCTTGATTCCGCATCCGAAGTGGATATAAGGAGGGGTTCAGAACAAATCGCGACTTTTGGTTCAGTGAAACTACACGGTGGTTTGAATGGTATCAGCCCGGGTAGGCCACCAGCTTCTGGGAATCTCAATAGAGCAACTACTAGTGTAAGTCTTCTGTTTAAAGGGAGTGAGTTTGGATGTGCTCTTATGAAATACACTTATGTGGTTGCTTGTCAAATGTATGGGTATCATAAGGGAAGAGGTGATCCGCGAGCTGAAGATATTTTGTACTTGATGAAGAACAATGAGGCACTTCGTGTTGCTTACGTGGATGAGGTGCACTTGGGTAGAGAAGAAGTTGAGTATTATTCTGTTCTTGTAAAGTACGATCAACGACTGAAGAAAGAGGTGGAGATCTATAGGATAAGATTGCCCGGTTCATTGAAGCTTGGTGAGGGTGAACCAGAGAATCAAAACCACGCTATCATTTTCACTCGCGGAGATGCGCTTCAAGCAATTGACATGAACCAAGACAACTATTTTGAGGAGGCACTTAAAATGCGTAATCTATTGGAGGAATTCAAAAAGAATTACGGCATAAGGAAACCAACAATTTTGGGAGTTAGGGAAAATGTGTTCACTGGTTCTGTTTCATCGCTCGCTTGGTTCATGTCTGCTCAAGAAACGAGTCTTGTAACCCTAGGACAGCGTGTTTTGGCGAACCCTTTAAAGGTGCGAATGCATTATGGCCATTCAGATGTGTTTGATAGGTTTTGGTTCGTGACCAGAGGCGGTATCAGTAAAGCTTCTAGGGTGATCAATATTAGTGAGGACATATTTGCCGGATTTAATTGCACACTGAGAGGTGGAAATGTGACTCACCATGAATATATTCAAGTGGGTAAAGGAAGAGATGTTGGGTTGAATCAGATATCCATGTTTGAGGCTAAAGTTTCAAGCGGAAATGGTGAACAGGTTTTGAGCAGAGACGTGTATAGGTTGGGTCATAGACTTGACTTCTTCCGTATGCTTTCATTCTATTTTACTTCTGTAGGGTCCTACTTCAATACAATGATGGTCGTTATAGCTGTCTATGCGTTTTTGTGGGGCCGCCTTTATCTTGCTCTCAGTGGTGTTGAGAGTTCAGCCAAGGACAACAGTAGCAACAACATTAGCAACAACAAGGCCCTCGGCACTATCATAAACCAGCAATTCCTCGTTCAGATGGGTCTTTTCACTGCACTTCCAATGATAGTGGAGAATTCTCTAGAGCACGGGTTCCTTCCGGCAATTTGGGATTTTATAACAATGCAGTTGCAACTTGCATCTCTATTCTACACTTTCTCAATGGGAACACGTACCCACTTCTTCGGACGAACCATTCTTCACGGAGGTGCTAAGTACAGAGGCACAGGACGTGGTTTTGTGGTGCAACACAAGAGCTTTGCTGAGAACTATAGACTATATGCACGCAGCCATTTTGTGAAAGCAATTGAGCTTGGGGTGATTTTAGTAGTATATGCTGCCCATAGCCCATTGGCCACAAACACATTTGTCTACATAGCCTTAACTATCTCATGTTGGTTTCTGGTTGTTTCATGGATCATGTCCCCCTTTGTGTTTAACCCTTCTGGGTTTGATTGGTTGAAAACTGTATATGACTTTGATGGGTTCATGAACTGGATTTGGTATAGAGGTGTGCTTGTGAAAGCTGATGAGAGCTGGGAAACATGGTGGTACGAGGAACAAGACCATTTGAGGACAACTGGTCTATGGGGAAAATTGTTGGAAATAACTCTAGACCTCCGTTTCTTCTTTTTTCAGTATGGCATTGTGTACCGACTGCAAATCGCAGGTGGCAACAAGAGTATTGGTGTTTACTTGCTTTCTTGGATCTACTTGGTTGTGGTGGTCGCGATTTATGTGGTCATTACCTATGCAAGCGAAAAATATGCTGCAAAGGAGCATAAGTACTATCGGTTGGTTCAGTTCGTTGTAATTTCGGTGACAACACTTGTGATTGTTTTATTGCTGAAATTCACCAAGTTTGGATTTCTTGATCTTGTATCGAGCATGTTGGCTTTCATCCCCACAGGGTGGGGCCTGATACTTATTGCTCAGGTACTTAAGCCTTTTCTGCAGTCAACAGTGGTGTGGGAGACTGTTGTTTCCGTGGCTAGGCTATATGACATGTTGTTTGGGTTGGTTGTCATGGCTCCCCTTGCAATGCTTTCATGGATGCCTGGGTTCCAGTCAATGCAAACAAGGATTTTGTTTAATGAAGCATTCAGCAGAGGCCTCCAGATATCTCGTATTATTACTGGGAAAAATGCTAATTTCGACATGTAACTTGAGGTAATATTCTTTCTCAATTTTCTTTTAGGATCATGTTACTCTCTGTAGTTCTATCAAATGTCAATGTTTGTCCTCTTCTTGTCTGTATCTTACTAATCTTAGCCAGTACGTTTTTCATTTGAAAATTGAAAAAATTCTCAAAAAGCCATCCAAACACAGCAGAAAGTATTTGAAATTCCATCATGTAGTTTCATTTGTACTGAGGGAGAAAAAGCTACGCGGTAGATGCTACAAAAGGAAGTAAGAAAAGGATATCTCTGAAAAAGAAGTAGATGTGATCGCCTATCTCTATGTCAAACAATTGTCCAATTAAAGCTGCAATTTCCAGTACTTGTAGATGTCAAGGTTGTGTGGTTACCCTAGGAGAGCTAAAGTTAGAGATGAAATCTTTCATGACTTGATATTTGTCACACCAACTGAAGATAAGTTACGAGAAATAGACTAAGGTGTTACGCCTCTCTGTCTCTACCCCTCTCACTTCTCTCTCTCTTGATAAACGAATAGGGTTTCTCCTGGGCGGAGGGGGCGCCGCCGCACCTCCTCCTCCCCCCCGCCTCTCTCCTTCCCCTCCCTTTCTCCTCTCTCTCTCTCTCTCTCTCTCTCTCTCTATATATATATATATATATATATATCCTCCTCACCCTTTCTCCCCTACTCTGATCTCATCTGCTTTCTCCTTATTTCAAAAACGATTGGCGGCGGTGGCTGGTGGTCGTGCCGGGGTTATGGATCTCGACGGACGGGCTCTCCCCTGATCATTTGTGGGTGCCGAAGTGGCAGTTAACTCGGTGGTCATTTGTTGGGATTTTCGGGCGGCAACGGGGTCGGCATCGGTATGGTTTCTCGGTTCCTTTGTCTCTCTCCTTCTCTCCTCTTTTTTTTTCGCCCCCCTACCCTCATTGTTTGTCTCTGTATCTCAGCTGCTAGTCTGCCTTTGGTTCCTGGTTGGAGTTACTACGGGGTCTCCGATTTTGCTTAACGGCAAGGGTACTCTTGGTTTAGAGTGGTCGGCGTTTTGGCTCCCACCGTGGCCGTTGTTGGACGGCCCGGTACTCGCCTAACAACAAAGTGTAGCGTCCGCGGCTGATCGGTTTGCTGGATTCCGGTTTCCATTTCCGTGGGGTGGCCAGTGGTGGTTTTGGTGGATGTCGGTGATGTTGTAACCGATGGCAGTGGTGGATCAGTTTGATGCGGTGGGCGGCGTCGGTGCATCCCTAGGGCTAGGTTTTGGGTTTTCTTTGGGCTGAGCTTTATTGATGTATTTGGGCTTTTTAGGCCTTTCGGGTTGTATGCGCGGTTTATTGTTTTATTTGGGCACTTTAGGCCCTTAGGTGTTGTATTGGGCTTTGTCCCTTTGGCTGTGGTTTCCAACTTTTGGTTGGAAGCCCTTCCCCTAATAAAATGTTACTTTTGCCGATCACAAAAAAGAAAGAAAAAAAAAAGAGTAAGGTGTTTTGCTCAATCACAAGTAAAAACAAAGACTAGTAGATACAACAGGAACGGAAAGCTACAAGATTAATGTTAATGGAAATGAGGAGAAGACCTAAATTAACATTGGATTTTGTGGTAAAATAGATATGAGTTAAACATAATTAACTGACATGTAGCCCTCCGGAAATTCTATGGGCTATAGGAAGTGCTGAAGTGATTCTTTCTGAGGTGGCTACTTGGAGGCCTTTCTGTAAGATTATCGATAATATAGCTTGGTTGTTGACCAACATGAATGGTGACCGAGGGATTCATAGCTGACCCCAACTGAACAGGGAACAGGGCTTAGCTTGATTTGGTTTGGTTTGAGTTAAGTAACTTGTAACTATGTGCTAAGAACAATCTTGGTTATTATTTCTTGGATTTTCATTGCGTTTAAGTTCTAGATTCGTTTTTATCATCCTTATCTCTTCTTTGTTATCCTTATGATTTTGTTAGCATTTGGAGAGATCCTATTTAAGGGACTCTGAACAGCGTTAGTTGGAATATTTATTGAATAATAAGATCTTGGTTAAACACTAGTGTGGAATCCAATATAGCTCTTCACCAATGCGAGGATTTCTAGGGTCCTACATTTTTGTCCTATAAAAAAGAGGAACCTTGATCTTCTCACAATACAAATCTAACGGTCTATGGGTTCTTTTCCTCTACCTCCAATTTTGACAGTTTGTGTTTAGCTACAGACCCATGCGGTACAACTATGTAGCACGGACACGAACACCAATACGATCGTGGACACGGGATTTCTAAAAAAGTGAGGGTAGAGACACAGTAGCGGACATGGCAAAAATAAAAGAAAATAATATTTATTTTAAACCAATGGAAACATAGTTATATGTGTAAGCATGAAGCATTAATATGTGTAAACAAGGATCATATATGCTTCATACTGCACTTTTAACCCAAATATTTTGAAGTAATACATGTTTACGCCCCCCCCCCCCCCCAAATTATTTAAAATTTGCATATCTAACCCATGACGTGTCCCTCCCGTGTCCCCTTGTAAAAATTTAGCAATTTTTTTTATTAAGTTAATGAACACACTACGTGGCGTGCCCTTTATGTTTTTTGTCGTGGCCCTGGCATGTCGGATACTAATATGGCACCCTCTAGTAATGTTGGTGCTTCATAGAGGTACAATTTGAGACAGTAGACCTTGTCTAGGTCATGTTCATTACCTTTTGTCTACTTATGACTCCAGATCCTATTTCTTGGTCAAAATCAAGGTACTTTAGCCTCATTGTAAATTGGCATGGTCTAGAACATTTATGAATTACCTTTCAAAATATGTAGGCAGCCAATCAATCTCAACAGGACAGGGTTTTAGTTTTTATACCATAAGCTCATAAACAAAGGCTCACACTAGCATTTCCTCCCATATGGTTTTAAAAACCACTTAAAAGGGCCAGCTGCCATCAAATGGGAACTAACCATTTTTTATTTTTCAACTTTTGGGTTTCTTTCTTATGTATTGCTTCTTCTTTTTTGGAGGGTGGTTTGGTGTTCCTCTTGGACATAAACATGTATTGCTTCTTCTTTCTTGGAGGGTAGTTTGGTGTTCACACACCGTAAGTCATTAATATATACTCTATTGGACATCAACATGTAAGAAGCAGTACAATGATCATCAGAATAACCATCTTCGAGCAAACTTCAGTCTGGGTGAAAGTCAACCAACCTATCTACATTTGGAGGAGAACAGTCAAAGAGAGAGACGGTAGCGTTAGTAGGTTTTGAACGATGTGCTTCTTCTGTGAACAAGGAGGTGGTCTTTAGGGTTTACATCAGATTCAGGGCACGTGGTGTAGTACCTGAGCCCAGCTTGGAAAGAGCTTTGAAGGATTGATAGAGGTGGAGTCATTGGTCAAGTTTCCTGGGACGCTGTTAAGGAATATAGTCCTCCATTGAATGATGGTAGAGAGGAGGGTTTTTTTTTGTTTTTGTTTTTATGTTATAGAGTTAATCTGTAATAGGTAGTTGAGGTATGAAGCTGTATGGGAGTGGGGAGAAGTGGCCACTATGGCTTCCATTGACACAATGTATGATCAATTGAATAACCAACTAAGGTTTATTTTGTTGCTTTCACAGCCTCTTCGAGGCAATGTGACGATAGGTATTCCAATGAAGTGGGGTAGAGTGTTTCGAAATTAGGGTCAGAAGCAAAGAAGTGATGAGAGAACTAACTGAATGCTGCTGCTTTACACCTATTTGGAATTCATTGGATGTGTCATGAAGTCCTTGTGGGAGGTATTAAGTATAAGGCATGGGGGTCGACGGGTCGTCCAAGGAAGACGGTTGTTGACATAAGCAAAGGATCTCCTTATTGACTGTCCATCATTTTGTTGGACTGAAGTAAAAGTTATTTTTTGAGGAATTGAGATGCAACATACAGGGTGGAGCAGCATTTGCAGTGTCCCAGTGCCCTGGACATATGATATATAGATGACACATAACAATACGCAATACCGGTACCCCCCCAGTCTATGCAACATACATAAGGCGAAATCAAGTTACTAAAATGCTAGGTGTAATATTTCAGCTTTTTGACAAGTACAGACTACAGACGCTCCTCTACTCATCACTTTTACTGTCAGTCACTAATGTATCAGATAGAACGCAAGTATTTGCTGACAACTTCCGTTGCCCTTGGCACGTTGCTTATTTCTACATTATGACGTGTACTATTGGACCATTGGTTTACTCATTTCCTCAAGTTTTCCTTTGTCATGTTGTCTAATGCCAATGTCATATGTCGTTCCTCTTTTTCTCTTTTCCAGGGATTGGAATGTGTTAATGTTCATATGGATGGAGGAGAAGGTTGCTTTATATCAAGCTGCGGTACAGATCAGTTAATTAGGGCTGTGGGTATTATTTTTCTCTTCCTAAGAATATGGTATATCTGTTCTTATCCCCTGCAGAAACAATCTTACCATAGTTCTTTAGCAAGAGATAGGAAGTTTCTGTGATTTGTGTGCAGTATTATTTGCGTCTCCCGGAATTAGTTCTGTACATATGTTTCTGTAATGTAGCCTACTTTAGTATTCAGTACTAGTTTATAAGAAGTAACGGTATTTCCACTATTATTCTTGATTCAGATAGCAGATTTCAGTTGGTTTCCATGCATTTTTATCTCCATGCTAATGTGAATCAGCAAACTTTTATGTGCATTTATTTAGGAGGATTGCTTTGCTCTTTATATCATGGGAAAGTTTTTTTTTTTATTTTTTTTTTTTTTTGGGGGGGGGGGGGGGGGGGTTGGCTCTCTGTTGTTCAGACAATGCTTTATTTTGGAAATGCAATATTACAGGTTTACTTAAGTTAATACTCCATCCGTCCCTTTTTAAATGTCCTGCTTCGTAACTCCAACTTATTAAAAAGACATCATCATTATACCTTTCACATGAATTTTTTCCTCAATTTTCCCTACTTACCCATCATTATTACACTTTTACTCACTCACTTTTTAAAATGGAATCTACTTTTAGGGACAAAATAGACAATACACCAACTTTTATCCACTAACTTTACAAAATAGACACTTATTAAGGGACAGCCCAAAATGGAATACTGGACTCTAAATAAGGGATAGAGGGAGTACTATAAAAGACGAGGAGCACAAGTAGAGTAACTTATTTTTTGTCTTTATTGCAATTTTTTTTCGCATTTGTTTGTTTTGCGTCAAACTTTTGTGACTTATTGATTTGCCTCAACGAGAGGATTTGGAAAAGTAAAATTTTTTTGATCGAAAAACATAATTTTTTTAAAAAGACAAAAAAAAAGAGGTAAAAAAGACTTGGAAAAGTAGTTTTTTGACTTATTTTTGTCTTTATTCAAAAATACTGTATAAGTTTCGATATTTTTTTTTTTTTTTTACTTTTCCGATTCCTCTCGATGAGACAAATCAATAAGTCACAAAAGTTTGACGCAAAATTAACAAATACAAATTTTTTTTGAATAAAGACAAAAAATAAATCATTTTGACTTATTAAGCCAAAACTAGCTTACTCTAGAAACAGTTTTTCCCCCTTTTTGTCCGATTGGTTTTAGTTGTGGCACTGGCTCGTGTTTAGCTTGTTAAAAGCTCATTCAGATCAATTCGTCATGTAAACAAGTCAAGGTTGAACAGATCTTTAAGCTTGTTTATTGTTTTAGCTCGGATCAAAGTTGGTGTAAGAAGCTTATAGTGTAAGAAGAAAATCAAACTACTAAGGCTAGCTCGTGATTGACTTGTTTAAAGCTCATTGAAGGTTATCTCGAATGACAAAAGCTAAGTTGAAGGCAGTTGAGAGCTCAGTCAAAATTTTTAGATCAGGAGTAGACACATTTTGCATTTTGAGTGCGGCTGATATCTGGTGCAATGGCGTGGATCATCTGCCATAGCCCATGGGAGTCCAATAAATGATACTAACAAGCAAAATTGAGACCCTCCCAAATCTCCGACATTCAATAAGTTGAAGATTACAGTAAAGTAGCAGAAAAATTACTGTGGAAATGGTGCAATCTAGATTCTGCTACACAACCTCATGATCAAGCTGTTTGGTGATGTATGGATTGTCCATAATTCGATTTCATACTGCAATTTGACTTCACCTGAGGTCGAATAACGTCCAAGGACTGCCTGTTACGTTTCTACTTATAATGTTGACGAGGCTATCGATTAATTTCCAGGTGCATATAGTCCCTAGAAGTTTCATATAGAAGTTTCGGACCTATAATTTTCTTGAAAGGAAGTTCCTGGGCTAATATTTAGGAATTAGGACTGCATATAATTGAGATGGAACCAATCCAACACTCCCCAGACACTCGAACCCAGCTCAACTTGGTGAAGGCTCACTCGAGATTGACTCACCGTGTACTCCTTTTAAAACTAGAGTATAGTTCTCGTTGTTCCTACTCTTCCTTTTCGATGAAGGGAAGGATAGACGAAATCAGTCCAGATACATTAGCCAGACACCAGGAAAACACGACAAAATGTTTCGGCTAGTTACTTGTTTAGACAACGTAAATGTATGGCTGCCAAAAATATTCATGATGTGTAAACTAACCAACAATAAAGTGAACGCTTTCTTATAAAACCAGTCCAACACAAGTAAGCATCACTATCATTTTTTCTCTTGGTAATCCGAGAACTCGCTCTGGGCAGGAGCCCAGAGCGCATTGGACCCACTTTGGGGTAAACACTGGGCCCGTAAACGCCCCCCTCTGTACGTCAGGCTTTAGCATGCCGCTTCCAAAAGAAAAAATTCATTGACCCGAGCCTAAGCAAAGTTTAAGTTCTATGAACAGATAACTACAAAGTATCCAACACAGCAATCCGACTTCTGTTTAAGCTGTCAGGAATTCTATAAACCATCATATGATACAGATCACACGCTATACGCGTATCCAGCTGCTCCAGCATTTTCACCCATTTTACAAACGTAGTCCCATACGAACAATCATACAAGAGGAAAACTTGAAATCTAAGTGTTTCACCAGGCACACAGTGATTTTATACAAGCCAGGAGTGTCTCCACCATCAGTGTATACGTACCACCACAGCATCACAATCACATTGCAGAATCAACATATTGACTGCAAGCTATACCCTTAATAGAAAATGCTTCGACAAGCTTAGGAAAGAGCTTAGAAAGCATGATCTTGAACCCCATAGAACTCCCCTGTTGATTTTCTTGCTCGCTGTTTCGGTATCCAAAAGCAAAGCCAACTGGAGCGCCTTCCATATATGCTTTACAAGCAGACAAAATATCTATGGACCGCCGGCTGAAGTGTTCCTCCACCAATGCCTCAAAATGCTGCATCAAGGAAGAAAGAAACTACTCAAAACTCATGAAAAAGATGCATTAAACCTTTAATGTCATATCGGTCTTCGTCAAATGGGTAGGGCTTTGGCGATTTGGCAGAGTGATTTAGAATTGGAATGCGCTGTTTAACTTGTTAAAATTATATCTCAAATGTTAGAATCAACTAAACTAGTTAGTTGGATGCAAGGGACTTTTCAACATCTCATAAGAACAGATTATCCTCCCAGTTTCTGTTTACAAATAAATGGCAATGATTACCCTTAGAGTGCTTTCATTATAAAAAACAAATCACATAATTGGAAAGGAAAAAAAGAGTGAAGTAATGAACGGAAATAAAACCCAAGCAGATGTGATCTCATTTATTGAAAGACTGAGAAATGATACTGCACATGCAAAATAGACTGGACATAAAATCAATCGAATCTTGGATTCGTCTAGCAGGATATCCAAGTGACCCCTACCATAAAAATGGCACTCTGATCAAAGCTCAAAGATTTATATAATGCGAAATTTTCCACTGTAGTCAAGATTTTTATTACAGTCCACTAGTCCAGATATATTACTGTTAATTGCAGTTCAATAATGAAATGACTGCAGACTCTAGAGATAAATATTGTACCTTGGGTGGTTTGCGTCGTAGGTACAACATGGACTTGCAGCTAACAAGAAATGCATTTTCATTGTAGCTCACAGAGTTCTTCTCCCCCTCTGCTCTTCCCACCTGCTTATCATATCCAGCTTCGTTGAAGTACGGCTTTTCATTAAGCACGAGAGCCTGAAGGGATAGGAGAACTTGGAGAATAGTGGAGCTCCCTGGATTCCATACTTCAGTTCCACTGCCCGTCCAAGTATTTAGGAGACTAAGACAAACTTTTCCGGACTCATACAAGTTAGGGTTGACACGTAGACCACCGGATTTATAGTTCACCAACTGCATAAAAAGTAATGTCCACAAACATCAACCAAACAGGGTTTTCAAAAGATTTCAAGACAAAATTGACTTTGCGCTGTTAGAGTGCCATGTGCAATTCTAGACTACTCACAGGTGGTTCTTGAGGATATTCGGGAGGAAGGAAAATATCAAAGAAGAAAAGCCCATCATGGTATGGAGTTCCAGGTGCACCAACGATGGCTACCCGCATCAAATCCATCCTTTCCTCATAGATACGGACATAAATCGTCTCTGCAAAAGTTACAAAACAGATCCTAGTACAAAACATAGCCTTCCAAATCTCATATGCAAGAGCTAGCAACCAAAAATTGCATATTGCAATCTTCATAAAAATTTATATCATGGCTATACTTCTTGACAAATAACATACGCAATTTGGTTGCTTTTACAGATTTTCAACTTCTCTATTCTATTCTCCCTCTCTTTTTTTCTTTAATTTAAGAGTTTCGATTACACATCTAATGAGATTGTTGTTTTGTGAACGATTTCATGCACAAGAGTTTTAAAATTCTACAACAATAACCAAGATAACCTACCAGGAAGATTTTTCTCCAGCATGCTCCATTCTTGCTGAACCTTTTTCAACCAACCTCTTTTTACCTAGGGAGAAACGAAGGAGCAAAAACCAGTTATGCCATTTTGTTGTATGCATTAACCAACATTAGAAAGGAGTACATGGGTTGTGGTTTACCTGAGATAAGGTCAATCCCTTGCCAGCACCGTCAACAAAGTGGTGGTCCAAGCAACCAGTAACCATATCAAACTGCTTAAATGGTTGTGGGTATGCTCTATCTGATGTGCATGGAGGGGCTCTCTCTTCCTCAATATTGAAGGGTTGCTGCAAATTTGCTGGTCCCTCAGTGCATAGGTTGCAAGATCCCGGCAAATCTTCCTCTCTGTTAGACTCCAAGTTCTTTCCCTCTTCTAAAGCAAGGTCAGAAGTATATGAGACTGATGTGGAACCTAGGGATCCATATAGACTCCCCATAATGCTATTCAAAATCCCAATAGCAGCTTGAGGGAGGGAATGGGAACCAGAGTCCAAAAAATCCTGAGCATTAAAATTGAAATTTTAGTTTTTAGTAGATGAACTGTCTTATAGCAGTTGGTTCAAGATTGTAACTATATTCCTGAATTTATAAGAAGTCCCACAAAAAGGGATTGAACCCCAGTTCAATAATTTCATTATGCTCCATTCATGTGCCTAGATGAGACAAGATGACAAATGGAAACTTGAAATCATGTAACAGTTAGGTATTGGAGACTACCGAATGGACATAATTGTTGCTTCAATTTCCCTTAGAAGTACAGCACAATTTCACTCCTTTCGTTAGATATGTTCTTACATAATGTAAGTATCTTCATAAATGTGTTGCAATTTCACTCCTTTCGTTAGAAAGTTAAACAATAGTTCGTGTAAATATTTGTACATATATTTATACACAAGTATAAAAATGAAAATATATTTAGCTACGTCTACACACACACACAAATGGAGAGAGAGAGAGAATCACCTTCCCCTTGGGAAGCAAAGGTTGTTTATCATACTCGGTCATCTCTTGGGTCTCTTGTTCAGCATTTTCCCCATGAAGCACAGGAGTAGGAGATGAACCTTCATATTTATCCATTCGGAAGATTTCATAAGGTGCAACCTGGAAATTTTATCCAAAGCATTAAAATAACGATAAGCTTGCAAAACACTGACATATCAACAATATATTCCACAAATGCCGCAGACTCAATCATGCATCCTCACAAACATAAATGCCACTAATGGACCTAAAAAATGTTTCAACAATATATAGAGAAAGAAAAGCAAGGCTAACTACCAATATATATCAACTACACAGATATACTATTAAAATAGGAATTACTAAGAATGTACGCTAACAACCTAACATTGTAAGGCATACAAGGCACTCCCTTTTGCAGAGGTACTAGTATTACCCATTTCTTAGATCCTTTCTACTGGAGGAAACTAACAAATGTTCCATCCAAATGTACAAAATCATCAAAGAGAACCATATTTAGGGCCATAATAAATTAAATATAAATAGCGTTTAAGTAAATCGTCAACAAGAAGATGTACCTTGGTTGTAGGACCGTTTGCCCATTTCACCTCGACATTCCCATCTTTGAAGCCCATAACAATTCCAATACAGGCTGCATAACAATTGTTCGAGAAAACATTTTGTTCTCCACCACAATCCACATTACCCACTTTCTTTTCCTGTTGAAACACTACATCACCAATACCAAAGGAATACTCAGGGTGTTCAACCAGTTCATAAGCACTCACAGTCTCCTCCATCTGCTCTCCCACCAAATCATTCACTTGGTTTATCCCAAGACTTTCCCATTTTAGCCTCACAGTCCGTTCTTTGGCATCCACGCTTCTCACAACACCCCATTTTTTGCCACTAGGACCATCTTGATCATCGCAGGTACCTTTTTCCACAACAAACTGCCCGGGCCAAAAATCATGAGCATCGATAGCATTGATTGGAAATAGAGAGTGGGAGTCTACTCCCATTGACTGACTTCTATCCTGCCATAGAACATCTACTTTTGTTTTTATCTTCCCAATAACAGAGATTTCTTGAAAATTTGGACTTGTCCTTTGACTCCTTTGATTGAACACTTTTTCAGATTGCTCAAGGAAAATCTGATCCATAACACCATTATGGTCAACTGTTGGAAGCATACACCAATCGCCACGCTGCCAGTTGGCATGAGAGAAACATGACAACAAGGTCAAGTTTTTCGAATCGTTCAAAGCTGGTGGTGCGGGGCCCTTCTCACAACAACCCATAGCACAAGCAATCCAATCGACATATACCAAACCTGCTTCCACGGCACAAACGGTTGCTTCATCTCGTTTTCCCTTCCAAGTACCACATAATAACCATCTAGCTGTTTTGGAAACAGTAGAAAGCTCAACACGAACCCTCTGGCCAGGATAGTAAGGGTATTGCGAATCTTCAAGTAAGTCAGGAGAAAGAGGAATGACCTTTTCCGGTCCCATTGTGGTAAACTCTGACTTCGTGCCATCATCAAACAAGATGGTGACACTATCAACTATTTTATCCACTTTTCCAAGCCACGGACCATGCACAACGTAATCCCCCACGGAAAGGGACCGGATCTTTCGAATTTCTTTCGAATTCACTTCAGTTTTTATTTCACCGTGAAGATTTTCCAAGTCCAAAAGCATATCGACATTGACCACTTTGCCCATCTGTCCAGAAGGGTCAGTTGCGGAGCAAACAATGTCACCGTGTATGAATCCCCTCTCAAAAGAGAGATAATCGTCAATCTTTCCAATGGTTTCCTCAAGGCTTGACAGAATGGTAAAGGCATGGCCCCCATACATATTTCCAATGTCATCTTGCTCCTCACTGCTGCTGCTCTCACTGAAACTATCGAACTCACTCGACGAATCCATCATTTGGATGACTATCAGAATATATCTGCAATGAAGGCATTAAATTAGCTAAGCATTTGCAGAACTTTAGGGGAAGAAAAGGAAAGAGGCCTTTAACTGTTGAGCAAGTAGTCAACCTGTGGTCTCTAGAGCAATTCCTGATCACCAAACCGTGCTATATCCCCAAAATATCTTGAGTGCAAAATAATAACTTGAAAGAGGTGCTTGAAGAGAGAAGGGATATTTTTTTTGATCACCAGCAATTGCATATTTCATTCAAAGCCCGAAGACGAAGATTACATCACAATAATAGGAGTGAACCAAAACTACCAACATCTAAGACATAAGCACTGCTGAAAGTTTTGGAGAACAAAAACTTCTATGAGTAATATTACCCAAAATTAATAACCCGTATTCAGCAGCAACTTTGAGCAATTAATAGCTAACTCAAGGTTATATTACGAATTTATGATATTCATATTAATAAACAAAGTACCATCATTGTAAAGTATGTGAGCAAAAAGATAGTACCTTCAATTGTTCCTTGTCCAAAAATCTTCAACACCTTCACCTTTCCCCTTTCCGATACAACGTTGCTTGGGATGGATGTATTGTGGTAATGATCCGGCTAATTGTGTGACACCAAATGATAAATGGTATATCACCGTGAATCTTCAAATATGAACCTATATCTTTTGATCAATCTGCTCTTACGATGCAGAGATCTAGATAATATCTCCAGAAAACTGGAGATAATGCCAAAGGAGATTTGCCCAAATTGAGCTAAATGGAGTCTACTGAAAGACTCTTAATTGCCAAAGGAGATTTGCCCGACAAATGGACTGAAATTTCCACTAGAAGGAGAATTATAATCCTCAAAAAGCTACAATGCCAAATGGTTCCTTATTGCTGCAGTGATCTCTCAACAGAGAAACTGTGAGCTTTGCCAAAGGAGATTTGCCCGAAGAGCAGGATCTACAACTACCAATATATATTGCCTACTAGTCCTAACTATTTCTTTTCCCTTCTCTATTTTTGCTTTCAGAAGGAATTCGATATTGCCAAAGGAGATTTGCCTCGTCTCAAAGGTAAATTTAACCAACAGAAGCCGGGATTAAGAATATGAAGTTCAAGCCACCTCACAGAAACAGTAAATGAAACAAAGGTACTTCGGGTTTGAACCGCCTCTATTTTCCATGAGTCAAGATGGCAATTGTACACACTTCATGAGTTCATGACATAACATAAGACCTGCAACAAATCCAGCATCAAAATTTCAATAAGTTAAGTCCTTATGCAATGAAAGATAATACCAAGTAATGCAGTTTCCACTGCTCAATTGATAAGTACTCCCTCCGTCCCAAAATCATTGTCCATTCCGCAAAACGGAGTCTTAAAAATAATGCAATTTTTTAAAGAAAAAATTCAATTTTTTTTCACCAATTAATAGAACCCATTGATATCTAGTAAGTTGTTAAAAAACTTTTGAATTTTTCTTGCAAAAATCGTATTATTTTTAAGACTCCGTTTTGCGGAATGGACAATGATTTTGGGACGGAGGGAGTACTACAAACCTAACATTTCCTCAAAATCAATCTCACAACCTAGAGGTTATGATTAAAAGAAAAACCTAGAGGGTTAGTAGTCTGAGTTTTTGTTCGCTGAACCAGTGGTCCCCCTAGTTTCCATTGCTTAATTGATCCTAAATTTAAAACCTTTAATATGACATCGAAATCGAGAATAAAAGTATATGAAAACATATTTAGGTGGATTTGACAAATCACATGTGACCTGATTTCGAGACTTTCAATTTTTCATGTTCCTATATGAGGGAAAGAATATCAGCAATAATTTTCTCCAATTCAATTACAGTTCTTATATTTGGTATACCCTTTTCAAACCAAACATGTACTCAAAGCAATTCAAGTTTCATTACGTATTCATGTTTTAATTCCTCCACAAATGTCCAAAACTCAATTTCAATTCCAACACAATGCAAACTTCAAATACATAATCCACCTGATGGCACATAAATAAGCAAATAATCGGATTGAATCAAATTCTACGATAACTTTGAACAAAAAAAATCCGCAGAGTAACAAAACATTTCAAGTTCAAATAATTCTAATTCCAAGAACGTTACAAAAAAACAGAAACTCATCACAATACCCAGACCTTCTTGAAGGATTATACTCATCCGTTCCTAAGAGAAATTCGAAGAACTATATATATGCTCACAATACAAACCCATCAACTATTATATAGAATTATGTGGATGTGTTGAGAGTAGAGAATTGTACCATTCAAAGTGGACCATAAGCTGATCATATGGAACCAAACCCAGAACTTGAATCAGGGATATATATACAGGGGGACCCACCAACTTTCTTCCTCTTCCCCACACTTTCTTTCAGTTTTCTCAGAAAAAAATAGCTGAAATTAGAGACTAACAGGAGGAGGGGCTTGGGAGTTCAGAGATGCCAATTCCCTCCCCAAACCCCTTCTGTCAACCCATAACCGAACATGGCACAATAGTATTCTCTTTCTCACTCTTCAAGCTCGCTCGCTCTCTCTCTCTCTCTCTCTCTCTCTCTGTTGAGACTCTGGAGTATAATTTTCTGAGTGCTTTTTTCATTTCATTTGGTATCCAATTAGATATAAGCAAATCTTGATCCGATAGGGCCAGAATATACCAACAGTATCATTCTCCCTCCTCGTATTAATGACTGTACGTACATACATCAAGTGGTTGGCTTCTAAATGCACACATGTTTCTTCTTTGAACACCCACCAAGCAATGTTTGTCAACTTTTGTTTGGATTCTGCCATGGAGAGCTGAGTCAAACAGTGTGCACGCACGAGCGTGAAAGTAACTTCGGAAAACATACCATATTATTAAGACTCGTACAAGAAAAAAAGAATTAAGAGCATGAGCATACTACAAAGATTACGTGTCATTAGATGGTGTACAACAACAATATGTCGAGATTAATTCTTTTATGAATTAATACTGTTTTATAAAAACTCAAATGGCTGAATTTAATTTAAAAAAAACTGGCTCTGCCAATGGTCACTTACAATGTGTTTGGAACTTGAGGAAAGTGAGAAAAGAAAATGGAAGGAAAATGAGAGAAAAATGATACTATGCACAATTCTAGAAATTTTTATTATTATTTTCTCTCTTCTTTCTTTCCAAACCAACAATATAAGATAATTTTTTTTTAACTCTCCGTTCCTTTCTTCTTCTTTTTCTCCACAAGAACCAAACAAACCCTTGTAGCCAAGATTTTCCATCAAACAAAATTCTGGGTCCAAATGCAAAAGGTATAATATTCATGTTTTTGGTGTTAAGAACCAAAGCATATTCCATTCTTTTGGTGCAATCCTTAAGAGTGACTGACTACTCACTCCAGTCTATCAACAACAAAACTCTAACTTGGAAAGGAAATCTCACACTATTAAAAGTTACAGGCAACGAAAATGACTCTTTCCTAACTACCCATCTCTTTTCCACTTCAATAAAAACAATAAACCAGGTACTTTCGACCTTTTTACTTGGTTTTCTCTTCTCTTAGTGGATCACATGCGCTTTGCATTTTCGTATGTGTGTGCTGATTTTAGTCCTAATTCTGTTGACCTTTCGTGATCACAAGGGTCCATCACCTTTCATTAGACACAGATTTGCCTCTGGGGTGATACCAGTTGGAGAAATTTGAAATTACACGGAGACTCCCTCAACAACTATCAAAAAAGTCCACTTTGGTACCACCTCTGGGGTGGTACCAGTTGGATTTTTATTAAAATCCACACCCAAATTGTTTTCTTGAAAGTGGTCCCTTCTTTCTTTTATCTTTTTCTTTTTCCCTTAACTGTTTGTTCAAGAAAGTATCTATCTATTCTTAATATATATATATATATATATATAAAGGGAGAGCACTTGGTGTCTCTCTCTTTTAAAGTCCTGTCGTGTATTTTTGCTTTCCCTAAATGCCCTCCAAAAAAAAGCACAAATCAAAAAAGTCCACTTTGGTGTCTCTCTTTTAAAGTCCTGTCATGTATTTTTGCTTTCCCTAAATGCTCTCCAAAAAAAAAGAAGCACAAATCAAAAAAGTTAACCCTGGAGAATAACTGTCGGGCTAGACTGGAAAACTACCCTCACCACAGGTCCACAACTTCCTACCCCACGTTCCCCCAAAAAAACTGACAGAAGACTGCAACATATTTCTCTGTATATAGGAGTATATATCTGTATTGTTAGGGAAATGATATTGTCACACCTTTTTTTGTTATTGCCACACCCCTGCAAGTGTATTTTTTGGTACACTTGCAGGGGTGTGGCAATAACAAAAAAGGGTGTGACAAAATCACTAGCCTATTGTTATTGGTTTCTTTTCTTTAGGTGCATTGCCTTCTGAGTACAGTTTCAACATAGGTTTAGACCTCTCACTGTTAAAAAAAGGAGGTTAACAGCTTGATCATATACTAATTGGATTAACAATATACATGAAGAACCTTTCAAAAAAAATAAAAAAATGAAGAAATGTGACAGTTTTAATGAAAGGTTCTTAAGGAATTGTTTATTCTCCCTTTCTTTCTTTAATACTCCTAAGTACTGCATTAGGAAGAATACTTGATACTCTGGAGTGAAAAAAAATTGATCATTTGGTTGTACGTTACAGGTTTAAAAAAAAGAAGAGATTACATAGTTGTAGTGAAAATTGGTAAATAGGTGAGTTAAGATAACCACGCTATTCGGTCGATCAATAGGTTTTTTCCTACATTATTTTTTGACTTGCACATGCTCATCACGTTAGTACTTTACTAAATATGCATGTTAATTACTTCATATGGGTTTGTGTGCGTTGGGTTCCGTTTGTGGATACCTAATTCTGACCACTTTAATTTTATTTGATCTTTGCGCACTTGGTGCTAAGGGTGTGACCCGACATCTTTATAACTAGAGGTCGGGGCACACGCGATCCATGTGCAAGCCGGATTTTTCAAAAATTTGTAAGAATTCGATCAACAATAAACATGAAGAAATTTTGTCAAAATCTGGTTTGCACACGCATCGCGTGTGCCCCGACCTCTAGTAATATCAATGCCCATGTCAAATGCCTAGGGAAAAATATTAGGCTCCTCCCACTCAACCAAACAAAAGTAGAAGTCAAATGAGCTTTGAAGAAGTACCAGGAATAAGAATATCCTCCATCTATCGGAGTAGCTTAGCCGATGAATGTGGATTAGTGTTTCAAACTTCCACTATGCATTATATAAAAAGTGGACAAGTTTGATGGAAGTGTCACTCCTCTTTTCTTGATTCACAAAGGTGGATCACTAGTTCTAGCTAGGGTAATAAGCCATAGTCTTCTGATAAAATAAGAAAGAAAAGGAAAAAATTTGGATTTCTTCCGTTGACTATAGCTCATTACAGAATACTCCCTCCGTTTCACAAAGATTGTCCGATCCGTAAAATGAAAACTTAAGACAAATATGTTTTTATGAAGATAAATTCAAACTTCTTTTTGATAAATTAAAAGAATTCATTGATAGTTAGTAACCGGCGGCAAAAAGTTTTGATTTTGTCCGACGAAAATGCCTTAAATTTAAGTTCTCGTTTTACCGATCGAAACAATCTTTCTAGGACGGAGGTAATATATAAATTAGTTTTGTTAGGACATGAGATAATGTTAATTCTCACATTGAATAAACACAATTTGTGACTGTTTGAACGAGAGAGTTTTTAAAATCTAAACTCACTAAAGTAAGTCAACTTCATAGCCCATCATTCCTTCTGTTCTCCAGCCAACAGTTTCTTCTCATATAGTAGTATCTTTTTTTTCTTTTCTTGGCAACTCTTTTTTTTTATTTTTTATAACGGGATATCCGAACCTGCTTATGTGCACCTCAATTAATTTTGAGGTCCTGAAGTTGACGACCGGACAAACCCTTCAGTGGCCCCAAGATTTGGAATGTTTGGCCACATGAAATTCGAACATGTGACCCCAGGGAGGATGCACTCGTAAACTTTCTCATGTCCACTTGCCGAAAGTTTTCTTGGCAACTTTTCTTCAACTACTCTCAGTATGAGTGCGCCAGGAGAGTATCTTTTGGTGAATATTTATGTACAATTTTGCCTTGTTATATTCTTTATTTTTATTTTTATTTTCTGATCAGAGTTTTATTTTATCCCGTATGATCAAAGAAAAAGCATGGAGGAGTTCACTTGGGAAATTCACGATTTTGGCTCTTCCCTTGAGCCGTTTTTTTTGCTTAGAGTAATACATAATTCAAATTAAGTATAGGGAGGAATCCAATTATCAAAATTATATTGTCCAAGGTGTTCTATACCTGTTCGGCTTTTTTTTTTTTTTTTAGATTACTAGTCCAAGCGATATCTATCTATCGAGCAATTGCATTCAGACGCTGAAAATGAGTTTCGAAGTACTTCGAAATTAAATCTATGTCTAATCTTATCCAAAAGAAGAGGCCCTGAATTACAGACATATATATGCATCACCATTTCTAGTTGAAGGTAATAAGCTCGACACCTAGATATCCATTAGTAAGAACAGCAATGTGCTGGCACTATGTTAACCATGCTTAAAGATGAGTTATATAAACCATGTTAAATGTGGAGAGAGAGAGAGAGATTACTTCAGTGGAGAAGATTTAAAGCAAAACCAAAGGTGATAGTTGACAAACCATTACTCAAAATGCATTAACAAAGTTGTCGAAACTCCCCTTACGGGATTGCTCCCTCCTAAGGTCTCAGGTTTAAAATCTTCCAAGTGTGGCCTTTGGGGTCAGCCCATATGGTTTTAATTGGACAATCCGCAAGTGGGCGGCGGGATTGAGCCCCCAGGATCAGTCGAGGTCCGCGTAAGTTACCCTGACGCCTAAGTTAAAAAAAAAAAAAAAATCGAATTGTCCAAACTAGTAAACCTAGATTAGTATGTGGCAATGAAGGGCTAATTGGCGTTTGGAGAAAGCGGAGAAACTATATATAATATATTGTGACTAAAGATTCCATTACCACCACAGCCATATGTGTAAAAAAACCAAAGTGGAAGCACTCAAAACATAGCTTTTAGGAAAGTGTTAAATGCATAGGTGGAGAGGGGTTAGGTGGCACAGAAAGTGAGTCCACTTAGTTTGTGAGTTGACGGATATTCTCCATTTACCAATATTTAGTAAAAAAAAAATTCAATATTGTATACATCCCGCAAGATTAGCGAGGTGTTGGTAGGTTAGTCCACACTCATTAAGGGTTTCAAATGCTATCTATAATCCTGAATTCCAAACGCCCACAACTGGACTCGAGCCCTGGCCTCCTACATAGGAATTACAAGAGTTACCAACTGGGACAGAAACCCATTGGCAATATTTAGTAGGTTCACAAACCATACTATTGGTAAAGATGCATCATACACATAGAGAGAATGAATCTCAATGAGAAAAATGAGGAGAATAAAAATCAACAAAGGAGGCCATTGGGTCCACCAAGTGGCCAAATGAGTTGGGAATTTAATGTATCATCATGAAGATCTCTTCTACAAAATCGATGGAGAATCGTTCAATGCATGTATGTCACATACATCGAACAACTGCAAACATAATCGCATCCCGAGTTGAACGTGTTGCAAAATTATGTTCCTAGACTTTTTGTTGATCCAAATGAAGTTGAGGGTCCACCAAAGAGGTGATACATGCTTACTTGTAGTCATGTAGTTCTCGCGTCCTAAATATATGAATGGTTCGAGAGATGGCAACTTCAACGAAAAGTGAGTAATGTAAATTCACCACTGTTCAACTCCTTAAAATTCAAACCTAAGAGACCTCTTTAAGAAAATGTATGCAAATGTCAGTTTCTAACTCCTTACAAAAAAAAAAAGAGGAAAAAATCAGTTTCTAACTAAAGGAGGATGGGAGTACCTCTCACTGTTGCTAGTAGGAGATGATCAAAGATGGGATGCCATGTCATTGTCACTATCCATATGTTTCAAACAGTTCTCAAGCAACAAAAATCATGTGCAGTACACAAAAGAAAGATAGGGGCAGTCACTTTTAGTTGCCTATGTTTCTTCTGATTTTAGATTTCTTGAACTACAAATCAACACAAGTCTCAATCACATACTTGGCTAAACTTTAAAAAAAAAAAAAAAAAGGCTAAATAAAAGAATGTCAAAAGGAACCGCTACCACAAGATGTGAACGTGATCAACTTCCACACAAAAAAGGAGTAGACCTCCAAAAGTTGTACCCAGTTGAGAATTTTGGCCAATTGTTATTTCCTCCACAAAATTCCAAAATCAAATAGATCATTTCAGAATAAAATAAATCTCTGGTGCACAGAGTAGGCATCACATTAGCAATTAAATACAAGAATAGCAACAAAAAAAGACCCAGTGCAAGAACCAAAACTGGAAAATTATTCAATTTCAGAGGGAGAAATAGAACGGTCAAGCATCCCCGAGTCCCACATTTTGCACATCTAATACCAACCCACATTAGAAAAGGAAATGAACAAAACTGTACCCACATTCATACATCCAGAGTGTTGGATCCTCTCGCGTGACCCTCACCTCATGTGACGCAAAATGGGACCCGCGTGGAGTTGCGATAACATTAGCAATTAAAATACAAGAGCAAGAAGAGAAAAAGACCCAGTGCTGTAAAAGTTGACTCATTATTCTATTTCAGAGGGGGAAAACATTGCTCAAGGTTCCCAGAGTTGTACATTTGCACAACTAAATACATACCCACATCCAAAAAGACAATGGAAAAGAAAAAGAGAAGTACATACTCACGTCACATATTCTAGCCAACAACATAACTCAAAAAGATTTGCCTGAGATGACATTAATGATGTTCATCTTGCAAATGCTATTTCAAGTAGCATCTGAATCCAAAAAATATAAGTCCTTACAATGCAGAGAAACTTGCCTATGGGCGAAATACCTCCTAAGCCACAACAGCAACTTTTTCTGGCTTCTTAACAGATGTCTTTTCCAGCTTCTTGACGGCTGTCTTTTCGGGCTTATTAGTTGGAACTGGTTCTGGCTTTTCAATTCCTTGAATGTCAGTGATCCTCAGTTTAGTTAGTTCCTAAGAAGACAACCTTGCGTTAAACACAACTAATTAACAATCTACTCTCTCCCTCTGAATGCAGCAAGTTGTAAGCTTCATCTGACTTACCTGCCTATGCCCTTTAGTTCGGCGATAGTTCTTCCTTCTCTTTTTCTTGAATATAATTACTTTGGCATCTAAAGCCTGGCAAGGAAAATAAAATCAAATATATAGACCAACAGGCAAATTCAACGCACAGGCAGTATCTGTATAACTCTTTAGCTAACGGACATGACAGATCATGTCCACTAACAGTCAACATGAAACTCATAGTCACTGCACTAAGATCCATAACAAAGTGAACAATGACTATAGCAACTATTATTTGCTATGACGGGTTGAGCAAGTCAGGATATAGTATATACCATATGAACCGTAATAAATCTCACATTCAAGGCAAAAAGTGAGTTCCTAGAGAGGTTTTCAGGTTGCTTGGTATGGAAAAGGAACTATAAATCCATACGTAAAATTACATTCTCTGGGGGGAAGCCATGGAGATATTCCAGAGAAATTAATTCACACATAAAAGACGACAACCCTAATAACTTCTCTTTTAGGTCAAACCTTCAAACGTGCAGCCTTCTTTGTATATGCTCTGCTTTATGAGTGTCAGTGTCTTAGAAATTGATCATAAATATAATCCCGATCTTAACTCCAAGTGCGTTCCGGCGAAAAAGGTTCACAAGAACAGGTCTTCATAACATTAACTTAATAAAAATTATGCTTCACCTAATCCAAAATGCCATTACTCTATTGCCCCCAAATCGTAGAACTTTCATCCCAATCTACCACTTCTGTTTACTTCAGAAAATGGTACATCCTGGTTGTACTATTTATCGGTCCTATATTTGTCACTCAGACAATAACTTTCCACAAATATCAAGTTTCCTTCTCATCTTCAGAAGTTCTACTTTGTTAGAAATTCATTGTTTCATCGTTTTCTATCGACGAACAGTCCTAATTTGTGCAGCCAGATTCACCATTTCATCAGTACTTAGTAAGATGAAGAGGGTTTATAGTATCAGCATGCACAAGCTTCTATTTCCTACAAGGTTAATTAGAAGTAAAACCATGAAGCTAATGTCTCATGGAAAAGGCTTTACCCACAATTGACTAACGCAATCGAAGTTAGAACCAAAATAAACTACGACATTTAAAGTATCCCTCTTACATGCTCCTCAACAACTGCGTGAACTGCAGCATCAGGCAATATGGGCCTGCCAATGATGGTCTGACTCTGTGAACCCAGCATGAGAACCCTGTTTAATATCAGCTGCAGAACATGGAGAAAAGAATCAACACACCTAACATTGCATTTTTTACAATTAGAACTATGGAATTGACAATCCGACAAAAAAATGAGAACTGGGGGAAGATTGCACCAAAAACTAACTGAATGGATAGATCAACAATTAGAAAACCCAACAGTCCAACACCACCACAATAAAACATTGTGAACATGGAGCAAAGTGGTCTGTAGAGAACCTAGTAGGCATTCAATTCAAAAAATATAGAATAAGGACTACTTAAGATGATTCAGTATCAGGAACATCAACGCTTGTTGATAGAAAGTAATGCTAAGTCATAGACAATACTGCAGAATTAAGGACCTAGTGTTGGCTCAGAGCTCTCTCTTGCATTATGCCAATTTGTATTTTTCACATGGACTAGATATAGGTAGTTGACTATGAGCTGAAACTCAGTTATTGATAAAAGAAAATGCCTGAACCCCGACAACTATTTTCCTGTGTTGTTTTGGTGGTTATTGCTGTTGCTTCTTTGAAAGATATAAGGCAGAACCCAGAAACTCTTTTCCTTTCTTTTTTCCATTTACCTAGCTACAACAATCTGAAATGGAGGCAAAACGAAGGAACTTCAGGAAAGCATTTCTCTTCAATGTTCTATCCATGAACAAAGACTACACAATAAATCAATGCAGCCCATACAACAGGCAATAGAATCTTCATCCAGGACTACATGGACTCTTCAAAATGTCTGTAAGTATCCGTGTCGGACATTCGACCCTTAAGAAATGGTGTTGTCCGAGATCAACCAATTTACACATTTGGTTCATTTCGATATTTGAAGAAAAAGAAGCTTACATTAGCTTGAAAAGAAAGCTCTTTAACCTTCTGCAAAGATAGGACATACTAGGAATTCAATATATTGTTCCATCCCCTTAGACTTCAAGTACAGCTTAAAATACTTTATAGCAGACAGTATAGGAATATTATCCGTTACGCCATTAAACAATACAAATGTCTTCAGAATGCCTCCCTGTACCCATACCTAATCTTTGGACCTACCCAATATCCTAAGACCTTTAGGAAGGTCACGCACTTTTAGATGCACGAATCCGAGTCCATGTAAAATAGGCCTTGGTAGGAGAAGATGTTAGGAAAGATATCACGGCAGCTAATGACTATAAGGTTTCTTCCTCCCGTTGTCCAAAACCATTGGAAAATGGAAAAGGCTTTCCTCCTCTAAGCATCAAAGACAGGATATGCCAGAGGAACCAGCCAGGTATGGTTGTTAAGACCTTTTTTTTATAAGAAAATAATTATATAAAAGAAGGCATTAAGGGAATGCCAACTGTATAAAAAATAAATAATAAAAAGGCCCTATACACCACCATGTGAATTGAACTACTCAAAACAATCTAGAAAATGACCAAGGGAAGGATTACATTCTCCCTTGTCCCAACTATAAAATTACTAACCACAAAACTTAAAATTTTAAACAAAGGCTTTTAGACCCCTTCGAAACATCTCGAATTCCTCTCATGCCAAATAGTCCACATCAAACAAAGAGGAATCATAGACCATATGCACTTTTTCTTCTTACCCACTCTAGCACCCCTCCAAACGATTAAAAGCTCCATAACATTTCTCGATTAAGACCTCAAACAAATTGAGGAGCTTTTGCAAGGATACGACATGCAATAGGTTCTATTATGAGTCTATGATACATATCCTTCCTTACAGCATTACATGAGAACAGCTCCTGTTCCCTATGCCATCCTCCCCATTTGCCCATTAGTCAGTGTTCCTTTTTTTCATGACCATGGCTTCTGTTGATCTTTATCCACTGCCTGTGTTCCCCATACCATACCTAGGAAATGCTAAAAGGAAAAACGACAATAGTGGTGGATCATATAATCAACCTATCACAAAGAGGGAGAACTTGCTCGATCATACATGTCAGAAAACAAAGATAATGGATTATTGAACACTAACAAAAGCTAGCAAAACCAGTCCTGTTAAGAACAAGTTTACTATTCTTGCTTCATAATGATAATTTGCACTCAAGAAGCAAACACCTTACGATAAACAGGAGGAAACAGTGTGATGTATTGACAAATCCCACACTTGACAAGAGAATTATGCGAAAACCTTCAAACAAATATAACTTGTTACCCAGTTCAAGTCTGATAAGTGACGTGACCACCGCACCACAAAATGCCAAAAGGAAGGTTGGCATAAGCCATAGAAAGCAATATTGTAAACAAATCTAAATACATACACTTAACATCATTAAAAGCAAATAGGAAGAGCTTACCTTCTCGTTCACTTCACAAAACTTCAATCTCTCGGTGAAAATGGAATCCCCATTGCTGACCTTAAACTGGTGCGAACCAATCTACATGAATCATAGAAAACAGATTACGTGTGCACACACCACAACGCCTATACAGGAAATCAATAACAAAGACATATTATCCACAATGCGACAGCACCAATCTCCTACATGCCTAGTTTGATCATATTCTCCTTCAAGTTCAAAACAAACAATGCAGAACACAAGGAATGGAGGAGCGCACACATAAACATAGCTCCAACCACGAAAATGTGGTACACTCAAACCGAGACACCAGTCAACTACTCACCCAGTTCGATCTAATTCTCAATCCTCACATTCCAAAAAAAAAATATGCTGAACACTGTAAATGTGGTAAAATAAATCAGGAGTGCACACATGCCCAAAAACACATAATTTCAACTACAAAAACAAATTAATTCAATGCCAGAGCAACAGTCAACTGAAGCAACTAGGCAGTGTGTGGTTCACTAGAATGAAGCTGGAATTGAATGGTCATTCCCATTCCAAAGTTAGGTTCGCTAAAACATATGATAAAATCCAAATTACATTCACCATTTCACGTGAATGTTGATTCCATTGGGAGGTCAAGGTCCGGCTTTGTTTGGTTTGGGTTTTGAGGGAGGTTTTTGGGATAACGAGTGGAGATAGATAAAGAAATGAGAGTAGTAATCATAAAACTTATTGGGGACCGTGCGCAGAGGGTTTGGTTCTAGAGACTCAAAGCGAGCACAATCGGAATGACCATTCCAATACATCCAAAATCATTTCAGCAAACTATAATCACTACCCTAGTTCAATCAAATTCTCAGTATTGATATTCAAAACAAACAATGCAGAACACCACCCCCCAAACAAACCCCATTTCAGCCAACCAAACACTACCCTAGTTCAATCAAATTCTCATTCATTGTATCCAAAACAAACCTGAACAACGGCGAAAACAGGCTCGTAAGGCTTGAAAACCCTCTCTGACCGTGGCAAAGGTCCAATCACTTTATACCCAATCGCCGCCGCCTCCTCCTCTTTCTCCTCCGCCGTATACTCTCTTTTCACACCACTATTCGACGCAGCCGAAACACCCTCATCGTCGTCATCCTCCTCAGAACCCTCTTCCTCCTCCTCCTCCTCGTCATCGTTTTCTTCTTCTTCTTCTTCTTCATTGTCACTTCTTCGAGAAGAGAAATGGCACGTGGGTTTGTGCTGTGGGTGGAAGATGGGCGTTAGATTGGAGAAAACGTGGAGAGAATTGGGGGTGGGGGTTTGGGGGGAGAGAGGGTTGGGTAGGGTAAGGGTTTGTTGGAGGGTGGGGACTAGGGTTTTGAGAGGTTGGAGAAATGGGTTTGTGGAGTAGTGGTGGATTACAGTTTGGAGGCAACGTCTGTTCGCCATTGTTGTTCAATTGGGTTGGGTTTTTCGAGACAGAGAGGGTTTTGGAGTGGTCAGGTGAGAGAGAAGACTAGGGTTTTACACTCTGGTTGGTTAAGCCGGAAAATGCCAAAAGGGGTTGATGAAGTAAGCAAAACGCTCGAGTTCGAGCTCGTGTTCTATCGTTAAAAACTTACTGTATTTTAGATCGATTTGTTATGTAAAAGAACCAAACTTGAGCAACATTTTTAATCTCGTTAAATTTTTGAACCAAGCTCGATCAAATTATTGTTTGACTCGTTCGACTTATGATGTTATGAAATATTCAAGTTATTCGAGGTCAGCTCTTGATTGGGCGATTAAGGCCCCGTTCCCGAAAGGGAAATAAATATTTATTTTTTATTTTTTAAGAATTCAATTTTAACCTAAAAAATTATGTGCTTACGCAAATAATTTTTCTATCAATATGGATCTTGTTTGATAAATCTCATTGAGATCTTTAATACGATACAAAAAAAATTAAAAAATTATTTTTCATTTACATTATTTTTAAGTTTGAAAATGTGAAATAAATACTTATTTTTTAAGAAGGTGTTCTGAAATGGAGCCTAAAGCTTGTTTGAGATTGAGTTTTCTCATAAACAAGCCTAACTCGAAAGTCAAAACCATTTTTAAAGCTTGTTTATGTTTTTAAAATTAAACTTGAACAATCAACTGTTCGGCATGTTTACGAGCCAATGCCACATGGACTTTAAAATGAGTTATTTACACATATTTCGTTAACGTATTCAAAATTTTCCATTTCCATTTGTCGCTGAAAATATTAGCATTTCCAACTTGATAATATTCTAGATCTATACCACTGTTTGCAACCAGCACTAATAAATCTGATCAATTTACCTAACCCCTTTAAAAGAGCTAAAAGTTTCCTTGTATTTTGTGAAAGAAAAAAACTTATTTAGCGATGGAAAAAAGCTTTTTCAATACTTTTAGCATTTTTGGAAAATTAGGTCTCAGAGCTTCTCCAACAACCTAGGCTTTTCCTCTTTTTGGCCATTATAGCCAGAAAAATCTCATAAGGTGTTGTGCAGCAACCTTGCCATAGCCTCGGTATTTTGAAGGAACGCTACAGTAACTCGCTACTTGCAGCAAGCTACTGTAGCCTCGGCACTCCTCGGCTTTCTCTCACCTGAACTCTCTCTCACATACACATGCATTCTCGACGGAGATAGTATTTTGCCGGAGGATCTAAAACCAACGGTGAAGATCTATTTTGACGGCCTGAAATCCCCGTCAACTACTGCGAAGAGATCAGCGGCGAAGAAGTTGAGAGTCCTCAGAACCAGTCAAATAACCGGGCCTTGATCGGGGACTCGTGCGTCGTTCCGGAGCAGCTCCTGTGTAGCGATTGTAGTACGTGGTTTGAGAGAGAAACTTATATCTAAACATGAAAAATAAGTACAGTACTTATTTTAGTTGGTAAACACACAATGTAAGACCTTACCTAGTTTTTTCTTGATTATTATTTTTATAATCAGGCGTCCGCCAGCTTATGTGCACATTGACTAATTCTAGGAACCATAAATCCACCTTCCACTAGCAGGGGCCTCACTTGGAGCTGAAGCAAATGTTCTGCATGAATTATGAACTGATCCGAAAAGAACTGATAGCACCCGAGAGATTTCGAACGTGAGATCTTATGAGGGAGCAAATCCCTATCTCATGGTAAGCCCATTGAGCCAACCCCATGAGTTATGATCATTAATGTTTGTTCACCTATTTTTTTTATTGCTTCCTTTTAACATGTCATGATGAAATTATTGCTCACCATTTTTGACAAAGTAATAAGATGCCTAACAAGTACTACAACATCATAATAGTGGCCGTCAACCTCAAGAGAAAGCCTGGGACTAGGTAGTTTACTGGGGATTTAAAAATAGGTTGCTCCCCAAATCTATTAAGCAATTTGTAGTTTCTTAATTTGTGATAAATAGGTGATTTAGCAGTAATTTTCTAATGTCTTTAGATTAGCATTTATTTATGCAGTGAAGGTAAACAATGTCATGCCTGACACCATTAGTATTCTCAGAGGGTTTTAGGGTTTTACCTATTGCTTCCAAGTTTTACCACTATTTCCACAAGCTTTGTCTAGGAGTGCACCAACTATTTTTCCTTAATATTTCTCACAAAATAGACAAAATCAATTTGTTTAAATCTTGACTTTATCAAGGACAAAGTAAAACAAATATTTTCATTAATAACCGAGGTCCAATACAACAAATTCCTGTGAAAAAAGAAAATGGGCTCCCTCAAATGAGGAAATGGAAGCAGCCCATGAGATAATTATTGGGGACTCAACTGTATATATACACCAAATAATTGGTAGATTTTAATAAATTAAAAAACCCAAAAAAAAAAATTGCAAAAAGAAGAGATATGTTGTGTAGAAACACAACTACAAAGCTCTCATCCTGCCTATATTCCCAGCCCCATAGTATGATTTTAACTAGGGAAGGAAAATAACTGTAAATTTGCCTAAAACAAAAATCTTATCTGGAACTGATTTGCCTACTGCCCGCAGCAACCTTGCGGTGACGCTTGGAACTGGATTTCTTTTCTTTACCCCGCTTTGCCAGGATTTGCTTAATTGGAGGACTTAAAATAACTTCTGTCGAAATCTCGGGTGTCGTTTTATTTGGCGTTTGATCAACAAAAGGTGGTGGGGGATGAACAATAGCTGTAGTAGAACCAGGAGGAGGAGGAGGAGCCCAGTGCTCTAGAACATCTCTATGATACCCCTGCAAACAGGCACAACAATATGAGAGAGAGAGAGAGAGAGAGAGAGAGAGAAATTTGTTTCTTGAAATCCAATGAAGGGAATGGAAGTAGTTGAAAGTTAAACCAACAGCAGAAATGCAAGTAAACTGGAAATTGCTCCAAGAAAACCCAAGTAACAGGAGAATACATGAACTAAGCAGTGAGGGGGAAATAAAATAAGACTCTTCAGTCAAAAAGCCAAAAAGACTGAAAAATTAGTCTACAGATAAAGCAAGAACGACCTCTGAGAGGTAGAACTAGAGAAACTTGTAAAGAAATGCTCAAGGATAATTGATAGCTCAGCACATTGTGTTATTTATTTATACATGTAAAAAATTAATATCCATCATGAGGTAATGATAAACGAGAACCATTGCCTCAAGTCATATTGAATAGTTTTGAGATTTTTAATGTACTTCAGGCCGCGATTTTCAACACTTGACCATATTCATGATTATGAGATCTAAAACGAAAAATGGTGCTTTTGTGCAACATACGACGAAAACAGGAGCAGCTCAAATTTTTCCATAACAGCCTTGTGTCCCTCGAAACCAACAAAAAAAAAGTATTAAAACACACATAATCTATGCATGCCCAATAGAAGCATGAACGGGAAAACGAACAAGCAAGACAATGCCTAGGTTTTCCGTACTCATCAGACGCTACCATTTTCGGAGGATGCATGAGCTGAAAAAAACGATAAAAAGAATTACCTGAACTACAAAGTTCCGTCTCTCGCAATCCAAGAACATATTGATAGTCCAATTTGTCTTTGACGCAATCTTGTCCCTTACAATAGCAAAACTAATCTGGTCTCTGGAAGTAAAACGGTCAACTTCGTGGAACCAAAGACAAGTAAAGAGGTTGGAGATAGGACTATGCTCTCTTATTATCACACATCCTTCAGGAACATCTGCAAATCCGGTCAATTAAAGAAATTTAAATCAAATGTTATTATTTATGCCATTAACAACAGGAAAGAATAGAAGAAAACAAACCACTCGTACCACTTGTAATGGGAAGCTTGGCCTCAGAGTACGGGGTTAGACCCTCCATCTTGTAAAATTCAGTCTGGAAGTCAATAGAGGCATTATCATACTTCCCAGCAACCTTATTAGCCTCTGCTTCCACAAACGCATCAAAGCGTTTATAGTGCCTGGATATTGCAAAACTGACATTTTTTCTCCACAAGAACCTGGAAGATAAATACGAAATTTGAAGAGAATGAAGTTTTGCAGTTGCAGGTGAATGCATACATCTCACAACTTAAAAAGGCATATTGAGACTTGCACAAGAAGACAGATCTCAGCTGCATGTCACATGCTTATGTTGGCCATTGCTAAATATTCCAATCAATTCCTCTTCACGAATTGAAGATAAGTGAAGAGAGAACAGGCTACAGTTAAGTTAAGACAGAGATGATATCACTGAAAATTTAAGTGCCGGCGGGAGGAGAAGGCCTAAATCAACCTACCATGTTGTAAAAAGGAGTATGAACTTATTACATTCAGTTTACCCTGTAGCCCTTGACAAAGCAGAATGGCAAAAAAGGTACAATATAGAAGTCCCTAATTGATAGGAACATAAGTTCTGATTTGATTTGGGTTGACTTGTTCTTTACCAGCCATTTATGGTGTACATAGTTGAAATAATCAAATATAAACCCTATTTTTGGCCTAGGCATAGAACCAACTGAAATGCCATTCGTATACTTGGAACATTGCATCTTAAGTAGGAACATAAAATAAATCTGGAGAAACTGTTTGTTAAATACCATACGAACAGAACAACGTCAGAGGTGGAACAATGGAAATCATCAATAATAGGGATTGGATTTGGACTGCCCTTGATATGGTCCAATTCCGATCTGTTTAGAAATGTACCGCTTTGCACTTAGCTAGATATACATCATCTAATGCGTGGAAACTACTTGGTAATGATGAGTGTGAGGAGGGAAATTTGGTTTGTGGAACAGTGGAAGTAGAATGGTGGGGAGTGTGAGGAGGTTTTATACGGCGGGAACGGTCCAAACGACGCAGAAATGGTAATAAAACCATTGGAGGCACAATTCGGGAGGAGAAGGCCTAAATCAACCTGCGATGTTGTCGTAAAAAGGAGTATGAACTTATTACATTTAGTTCACTCTATAGCCATTGACGGAGCAGAATGGCAAAAAAGGTACAATATAGCCATCCCTAATTGATAGGAACATAATTTCTTGTTTGATTTGGGTTGACTTGCTCTTTACCAACCATTTATAGTACATAGTTGAAAGAATCAAATATAAACCATTTTTTTGGCCTAGGCATAGAACCAACTGAAATGCCATATGTATTTGTATACTTAGAACGCTGCATCTTAAGTAGGAACATAAAGTAAATCTGGAATAACAGTTTGCTAAATCCCTTATGAACAAAACAATGTCAGAGGTGGAACAATGGAAATCATCAATAACAGGGATTGGACTTGGACTGCCCTTGATTTGGTCAAATTTCGATATGTTTAGAAGTGTACCGCTTTGCAAATAGGTAGACATACATCATCTGATGCGTAGAAACTGCTTGTTAATGATGACATGCCTAACTCATGAGATAGTCCAAATGAAAGAGAAACTATCCCCAGTGGGAAAATTAATTGGCTGTAGGAATCCATACAAAGAGGAAACTAATTGATCCAACTCAAGACGCAAGTGTCATCAAGTAGGCATTTGCTTTTGACTTAACTTTTTGCAAGCTTCTTTAGCTATTTGTGAACAAAAATAGAAAGAGAGAAAAAGAAAAAGAAAACTACTAAAAGTACCTTTCAAGGATTTGATATGGATCCACAACAAGCTGAAGTTTTCCATCAATCCAGAGAGAAAAGCGGACATTGGGAAAAGCCTATGCAGTAGAAGCTTTGGAATCTGCCAAAAGTAAAACCTGTGTCAAAGAATTTTCAAGCACCACCTGATGTAAACTAATGTGGTATTTCAGCCTAAAAGACCTAATAAAACCGCAAATGAGATTTAGCTAATGTTACATGCACAATCATCATGATTTTGTCCAAGTTTTATCCTACGTAAACGTTTGCCAATAACATGAAGTGTACGTCCAGAGGTGAACCTCTAGCACAAAATAAGGATTCTGACTGCAAGACATTAGTGAAGGGAAGACTTTATGAGCAAAAAATCATAATGGTAGATAGATTTCATCACTTCTGTGAGGCATCCAATGAAACTCAATCCATGGTGTGGAAGAAATAGAAACAAATTGAACCTCAATGTCAGCATAGGAAATAATACATTCTGATTCTGCCCATCAAGATAGCTCTAGGGTACTGAAAATCAATTGATGTACAAAATTTATAAGCAGAAAGAAAGAACCAAGCAGACAAACGTGATTGGCTAGATCAAAGGAACAAAAATCCGGTAGCAGACCCATGGTTGCAAAAGATACAAACAAAGGCGGACATGTTGGACACGAAACAGCAAGCAGAAGAAAAAGAAAACCTATCTCCATAAGCAGTACAATCGTTTAAGAGGGTCCTCATACCCCTCCCTAGCCAGCAATTGCCTGGTGGCGGTGGTAAGTGGAATTACTCTCTTACCCTTCCGTGATAAAAAAAAGAAGCAGTACAATCGTATTTGGGACTACAGCTTGTCAATTTATGTTCAAAAGATAGATAACAAATGCCACACATGAACTGAGTGAAGACGTAGAGAACTGTAAATTGGTAAGCAGTTGATCAAATATCTAAATGCAGCAACATACTTTTGAGTCTTAGAAATGGCCAAATGCCTCTGATCGAGCTGTATAACAAACTTTGGTTTAGCTTTTTTGATAGTATAGTAATTGGTGGAAGCTTGCGAAGACTCAAATCATTCTACTTATTCTTGCCAACTACATTGTTCTCAGACTCCAACTATGCACGAGTCAAAAGGTAAGCTATAGTATCCAAAGTGGAGCTACGTGTACTCAAGTGCTATCAAATGACACCGCTGAATTCTGGGGAAAAAATTTGTCACTGGTGATTTAATCTTTTATAAGTATAATGAGAGTGTCCCATACTTGAAGCAGGATAACCATACAACTGATCTTTTCTCTAAATTTGTTCAAGCAATATTATTAATCTTGACAAGTTTGAGTTACATTTGTCAATGTTTGTGGAAATAAGTGATATATTCACAAACGGAACGGTTAATATTTATCGGTTTTCCAAATCTAAAAAACTGATAGCATATTAGCATGTATCCATTACCCAATGCTCTATTAGAATGAAAAGTTTCTTAGTACTAGTAGTACTACATGTCCCTCAACATCATTAGCTACAAGAATGTTATAGCCTACACAACAGCTTTATCACGATGAGAAAGGGAAAAACTAATACCATCTGGCAGTACACTTTTTCCAAGTGTTGGAGTTTGTCCCACATCGGTTAATTATCTCCTCCAAAACTAGTATATGAGCCTGGGCGGCCTCTCCACTCTTAGCCAATTGGTTTGGAGTTAGATGCTTTAACATGGTATCAGAACTAGGGTTTCGGAGAATTTGTTCCCCCTTATTTGTGCCATAAGTGCACCATTGTTTGTTGTGATCCAAGTGTTATGGATCATTTGTTTACCTCTCCACGTGCGAGTCGGGGGTCGCACGTGCGGGGGAGTGTTGGAGTTTGTCCCACATCGGTTAATTATATCCTCCAAAACTAGTATATGAGCCTGGGCGGCCTCTCCACTCTTAGCCAATTGGTTTGGAGTTGGATGCTTCAACACCAAGCACTAGGTCTTCTAAAACAGATTGATCACAAGAAAGTAATTCATAAATAAAAGCCAGCATGAGCAATTACAGTTGCTTAATTGGAAAATTTTACCTTCCCATTGCGTCTAGGATCAGTGTAAGGAAGGTTATGCACAACAATAGTTCTCCACAATCCAAGCTTCTTGTTGTTATCCAGCTGACTAGAATTTCTCAGAAATAGTTCCGTTTCTTCATCCACAAACATAAAGAAGCAAACATTCTCCTTGGCAGCTTCACTAATATTTGTTGGCTGTTGTATCAAATCATAGGCTCCTGGTCAAGACTACACTTATTAGAATACAACCTGCACGCTTAAAGATCGGAGAGACATTTCTATGGGACATTGAAGAGCAATACCAAAAATTGCAGAGGCAACAACAATCCCACGACACTGCTCCATTTCAAGGAGGTCAGAATCATCAATATCAAATCCTGTTTGACGTCCAGGCTTAATTCCTCTGACAAATCTGATGGTGTAGGTAATGCATCAATCAATAAGAAACTAAACATAACTGAAATGATTGCAAGTGAACAGCCACAATAATATTATATTGGCAGAGAATGGATAGAAAATGGGAAAGAAAAAGCATTTTTCAATGAAATAACTAATTAGATGTTCCATGATCGAATATCATACCCGCAATGCACATTCATTGACTCTCGTATATCATAAGAATCATTCCTTTGCAACAGAGATGGATATCCACCAAATTCTGAGCCTCCAAACTCACTTCTACTTAGATTTTCTTCATGAATATAGGTTAACTGTTTGAGTACGGGAGAAAATGATGGGGAATTTGGCATTAGCGCAATTGCTTCTTCAACCGGTAGATAACATACTGGACATGCTGGAAGCCAGAAAATGGGACCAAAAAAGAACTTAGTGGAAATTACACTGTAGTAATAAACTAGGGTCCACAAATTTAGAAAGGAAAAAAAGGGTGTTATTTAGTAACTAAGATATCTATCTTTGTTGCCATTGTTATGCATATGAGTATGAATCCCTGGTAGCAAGTAACAAATGCTAAAACAACGTGATAATTTGCGATTTCACAGAAGCAATTGATAGAAGCTGCAAAACATATCTGAGAGCTGAAACCAAACTTACGACGTGGTCCAGTCCTTTTTTTATCTGCTGGAGGGGGAGGCAATGTGAAAGTTTCACATGGATTCCCTGGAGGAAGAGTGTATCCTGTAAAAAACGCAGGAGGTTGCAATCTACTTTGATTGCTTTCCACATAATTCTGTGTAGATGAAATGATGCCATTATCATTATTTTGCTCCATATATGTGGGCGATGATCCAGGAAAGCTCAAGGTATTGTTAAGTCTAATGCTCTCGATACGGTCGCGTTCTTGAGAATCTTCACCTGAAAACATCCAAAAACACGCAAAATAAATTCCTTTCTTAAATAACAAAACTCACATCATTTGAACATTCAAAAGATAACAACACAATCAGGCAAAGACAAAGTTTACACAGAGCATCTAAGTTAGTATATGTCGTAATTGATATAAGTCGTAGATAACAAGGGGTGACACCCATTCAAGTGAATTTCCCAGATTCCTAATCTAAATGATCTTGCAAATTACAATTATCAAGTGGAAACAAACTTCACAAATTGCCGTCCAAAAGCATGAAACAAACACATGAGCGGGCCTTTGAATTTCAATCCCCCAGCTATACTCAGAGAGTTAGTAGGGCGGGAAAAAAAAAACCAGAATTCTTATCACGGTCCCCAGAACAAGTATGACTAATATTTGATCTTAAATCATTCCTCAGTATCCTGACTAAATTTCACCTGCATTAATAAGCGCCTCGCCAAAATTGGCTGAATTGTGTAATTACAGCGTGGAATAATACAAAGATACATACACAAAAATGGATTTTGAGCAACTATCAAATAATGACCAACCTAGTACAAGAAATAGAAAGAGGCAATATCAAACATTTTGCCAACATAAAAACCCATACAGAAACAATTGATAACTAATATCTGATCTTAAAATCCTCCCAGTTTCCTCACCAAAACCAATTGAAGTATGTTGTTAAAAGTGAATACAAATTCCTAGATACATGTCCTAAATATTTTCCTATATAATTAAGCATGTAACTTCCTTGAGAATATAAGTACATAGGATATCTATATATGAATCCTACGCTAATGTTAAATAATGAGCCACCAATGTAAAAGGGATAGAAGAGTGGGCTATCAAACCTTTGCTAACATACAAAACCCATCCAAAAACTGCAGCAGAGACAAGACACAAGAGCAGCATTCCAACCTTCTTGCGGCCGGCGAATTTACAGATCCAATGGAACAAACTCTCCTTCTCTTTGGACATCTTAGAAAAAGCCTTACGGGCGGATAGGGGAGGCGTGGTCTGAATCGCCAACAGATGAAACTGTTGCAATGATCCATTGCTTCCTGAATTACGAATACCCAATGACATTGTTGTCACTGTTGTCTCCCCAATCCCTCCTCAGCTCTCTCTCTCATCTCATCTCCACTTCCCCCCTCCTCTCATCAACACCAAACTGTATACTTACTAATCCTTCGAAATTCACCTCCAAATGAAAACCCAGCTCACCAATTGGCCCCAAAGTCAGAGGCACCCCTCAGTTTCCAATGAACCAATCCAATATGATGGGCAAGGAACACTGCCACCAAGTCAACTCAAAACCCAATTAAAATTATCTGTATTGCAAAAGAAGTAAATGCAAATTGGGCACTAAAGAGTAAAGAACACCTCTTGCGGCAAAAAAATGAAACCTTTTCCTATCAGCCAAAAAATAAAGAAAAGGAAGACACTGCTACCAAGTCTTCAACCCAAAACCCAACTCGGATTCTATCTTATCTTGCCAAAACAAATGCAACTGGGCAAACAAAAGTATATAATAGAACCCAGAATGGATTTAAACCCAATATCCAAAATCCAAGTCTTAAACCCAAAACCCAAAACCCAAAACCCAATTCGAATTCTATCTTATCTTTGCCAAATCAAATGCAACTGGGAATACAAAAGTATATAAGTAAAAAAAAATCAGACCTTTCAGCAATTTAAACCCAGAATGGATTTCAACCCAAATTAGTGGAGTTTATGGTCAATGTATAAAACAAAAGCACTCATAGTCACGGATCAAAGCACACACAGCTCTGAAACCGAAATGGTTATAAGGCGAATGATTTCTAGGGTTTTCCGCTTAAATCTAGGGTTTGAGGAAATCAAAGTCTTTTGGACAAATCTGGGATCTTATGATTTTCGGTTGTGTGTGGGAATTTTTTTGATTGGCTGATGTGTTTGAGAAATTTATGTGTATATATACTGTGGAGTACCATTTTACATGCTTGATAAAATGCCGAGCACGGGTACTAGCTAAAATGCGCCGAGTGCGTTTTTATTTGAGACGGCGACGTATGACGTTGGTGGTATTATTGGATGGTGCTATCTTAACTACTGCGTGCCACTTGTTAACACGATAATGACGTCATTAATTATTAGTCCGTACTATAATTATGCCCCGATGTCTATGTCGATTTGTGGAGCTTCTGTTTGGATCGTTTTTTTAACTTGTTTTCACATAGCTATTGAAAATTGAATGATGAATGTCATAATCAAAGAGTTTATGATGATGACCTTTTTTTAAATTAATCATACGCTTTTACTTGACGTATATCGTGTTTTTGATGATGACTTGGGTAAAAGTTTTTTTTTTTTTATTTAACTTTTACGCAAATATTTTTTGCTATATCCACGAAACAACCCAAAAACAGGCGATAAAGCCAAAAAGTCGACTTTTTGGGCTTTATCTTGAATATTTTTAAAAATATTTTGGTAAAAGTCATGGTAATATTGTTTTTATACTTTTCCAATTTCTCTCGTCGAGACGAATCAATAATCCATAAAGGTTTATCGCAAAACTCACAAATGTAAAAAAATTTGAATAAAGACAACCAAAAAACCCCGAATAGCCAAAACGCTCCGTAGAGGAACAAGGCCTAAGTTTAACAGGAGGTTTAAGAATGTGTGGGGAAAACCCCGTTCCGCTTTCTCCCAAAACCTTCTTTTTTTGGGATCTATCAAACAAGATAATGAAAAATAATTTTTCAATTTTTTTTGCACCGTTTAAAAGATCTTCTCAATGAGATCTATCAAACAAGATTCATATTGGTAGGAAAATTATTTGCGTAAATACATGATTTTTGAGTTTGAAATTACCTTTTTTTTTTCAAAAAGAAGGTTTTCTAAAAAAGTGGAACACCACCTTTTTATACTATCAATATAAAAAAAGAAAGAGATGACGAAGTGGAATTTATACAGCCGCGCGGTAGTATTCTAGCAAACAAGATAAACACTATGAGTCCTAAAACCTTGAAATCCACTATGAAAAGAGGGATAAATTGACATACAAGATCTAAAGGATTTTCATTTACGTAAATTTCATTTAAGTAATGGAGTAACTTGATTTAGGAAAACTTCAATTTTGTGCCACTTGTTTTTGCATGATTGGAGTAGCAAGAATCAATTTTTTTTTTTAATCTTTATTAGCCTTTCATTTTGGAAAATGATATTGGCACTCCAAAAATTGATGGAAGCACTCCAAAAAAATAAAGGAAAGTGGCTTTGAAATTACACTGATTTTGGAGTGCATGTATCAATTTTTAGAGTGCCAATATCATTTACCTTCATTTTTATCTTTCTTAGTTTCCTTTATTATTTTTCTTGATTAGCAAGAATCTACTATTTCCTAGTTGAGTACTTGACCTTAAATAAGGATGTAGGTTACAGGCAAATTAATTAGAAAGTAAGTTGTCATTCAATATCGCTCTCTTTTCCTTGTGGATTTCAAGGTTGTTCGTGGGCTCGAGTGTTATCTCGTTTGCATACCTTGTCTAGTCCCATTTTTATCATACTGTGTCAAGTGGTATTAGAGCAAGAATTTGTCTGGCTCGATAACATTTGCAGAGTGGGAAGCACAAACCCTATTTATATATGATGGTCGTACGTATGGATGGATTAAAAATGATTCATGCCAAGGGATTTACCCAGACCCAACTGACTAATCACAAAAGTTATAGGAATTGAGTTGATGGATTTGTCCGCAACTAACTTAGCACAAAATTCTTGTCATCAACTATACAGTGAGAATGAATGTGGAGGCTTGTTAAACAAAATATATGAATATCAATCAGTAAAGATATATGCACAAGTAAATGAATATGCTTATCCTGATTTCAGATATTATAATAACTTACCTAGATTCAGTGATTATGAGTATTTTGAAGATATTTTAGATTAAATTCCAGACATTGACAATTTTTTCCTAGTATATGAAAATTGTAGCCAAAGAAAAGTGGAGATTCTTGTTAAAACTTACAAGTCCAGCGCTATGATGATGGTTAGATTTGCAATCTTCGAGAGATTGACAAGACAAGCGTCGTATTTGCACATGGTTAAAAATTAAAAGACGTACGATGAAAAGAATTTTTCCATGGAATTATGAGCAATTCATAAAACGAAAATAAGGGCCAATGCAAAATAATTAATTCACTCATTTTTGCCAAAGATGTCAATGAAGAAGCCCTTAAACAAGTTTTAATTGAAGCTGGTGAATAAAATTGATCAATATGAAATGATGGCGGGGAGCTGAAAATTGATATAAATGTTAATGATCAAGTTGTTAAAATCAAAATAAACTTTGAAATGACGTGATCAATGCTGCCACCTCATGTGATAGCTCTATGGTTAAGTCATTCCCTCTAATTGGGCCTATCATCAATGTGTCAACCAAAACCAAGAATATATTATTGCAAGCATGCATACAGAGAATATGTATTATTTTAAGTACACTTTTCTGTTACAAAACGTAAGGGTATCAAGAGGTTGAAGTATTCCAAGTATCTATTTATATGGCATGGAAGATAGAAGATTGCTGATAAGAACTTGAGAACGAGTTCGTTGGAAGAAAATGAGATTGATGTAGGACAAACATCTTAAGGGTTTCATTTATGTAAACTTTATTTTAGTAATAATTTGGTTTAGAACTTGTTTTGGTATGCTTCTATTGAAGTAGTTAACAGTCTTAATTTCTATATGATGTTTAAGTAAGAAAAAAAAAAAAGATTATCAGTTTTCATTTTTTGCCTTTTATTAGTTTCCTTCTTTTATCTCTTTCCTTGAGTAGCAATTCACTTTGTTTGGTTGAGCTTTTAGAAAGTTATTTTTGAGAGTTGAGTGGTAATGAGTGAAGAGAGATAGAGAGAAAGATTTATTGGAAACTGTGCCGAGAGTTGAAACTTATTCTCAAAAAGGGCAACCAAACATAGTTAGTTGAGTAAAATCTTTCATTCATTAAAACCATAGAGTACTCTCTCTCTCTCTCTCTCTCTCTCTCATTAAAAGCAGATTACTAATCGCACGGGTCCACTCCTATTCCCAAAATACCCCTGCTTGGGCTCAAAAATACCCGAACCTATTTTTCTGTTATTTTTTCTTTATTTAATTAATAATGTTTATACTCTGTATCTTTTTTCTTTTTTATTTATTTAAAATTATTTTAGTGTTCCGATTTTCAATCCGGTTGAAGCGGTAGAAAGATCTTGTTTTTTTTATCATTTTATCTTCAATGGTCATAATGAATTTTTGGCCTCGTAGAATCAAATATTTCTTAAGGCTAATCAACGAGAGCCTTAGAGTCAAAATTTAATTATGGTTATTTAGGATAAAATGATCAAGAAACTAAAATCTTTCCACCGGTTCAAACAGATTGAAATTTGAAACACTTGATTTTTTAATTATATTTTTTAATATACAAACTGTCTAAAAAGGTTTTAAAAAATGAAGTGTTCTAAATTTCAATCCATTTGAACCGGTGGAAAGATTTTAGTTTTCTAATCATTTTATTCTAAATGGTCATAGTTAAATTTTGACTTTATGGCTCTCGTTGATTAGCCCTAAGAGATATTTGATTCTACGACTTTCTTAGGGTTAATCAACGAGAGTCCTAGAGTCAAAATTTAATTATGACTATTTAGGATAAAATGATCAGAAAAATAAAATCTTTCCACCGGTTCAAACAGATTGAAATTTGGAATACTTAATTTTTTAACTATATTTTTATCCTTATAAAAACTGTCTAAAAAGTTAAAAAAAATTAAGCATTGCTAAAGTTGCCCGTTGGTTCAAAAAAATTTAATTATGACCATTTGTTCAAACTTACAAACTATCTAAAAGGGGCAGGTTCAGCAACAGTACCCGTTGCAAGTTTGATAGAGCATTGATAGCATTAGTTTAAAGTTGCAGGTGCAGCAACAGTTGCCCGTTGCAAAATTCGATAGATAGATCCGCTAGGACGACGACCACAATTTGGCGAAAATATTGACTAAATTTGTGTATTTATTTATGTTCATGTATTGGTTCTATATATTCAATTATAATTAATTGAAGTTTGATTTCAGTTTGCATTATTGACTGTTAAGAAAAATATAAAGTAAATTAGACTTATTTGATAGGTTTTATTGAGTAGATTTCAAATATATAAAATTTATTTAAAAAAAAATACGTGATTTCAACCTCTTTAGACAATTTATATATTAAAAATATGGTTAAAAAATTAAGTGTTCCAAATTTCAATCCCTTTGAACCAGTGGAAAGATTTTATTTTTCTAATTATTTTATCCCACATGGTCATAATTAAATTTTGACTCTAGGGCTCTCGTTGATTAATTCTAAGAGAAATTTGATTCTACAACTTTCTTAAGGTTAATCAACGAGAGCCCTAGAGTCAAAATTTAATTATGACAATTTAGGATAAAATGATCAAAAAACTAAAATCTTTTCACCGGTTCAAACCGATTGAAATTTGGAACACTTAATTTTTCAACCTCTTTAGATAGTTTAAACTACCACAAAAATATAATTTGTTCGTTTTACATTATTTCACCATCAATATTAGGCTCGTTTGATAGGTTTCGTTGAGTAGATTTCAAAAATATAAAATTTATTAAAAAAATACGTTAAAAAAAGTTATTACTTTTATAACAAAAAAAATAAAATGAGAGAGAGAAAGCAGCTGAGGGTAAAAGGGGGGAAAGGGAGGGGGCCCGTGTCGGGGGGGTCTGACACGGGAGGGGCGATTAACACCTCTCCATTAAAACCATAGAGTACTCTCTCTCTCTCTCTCTCTGGTTTTCAACTTTTCACATGGACATAGTGTTTATCGCGTTTGCTATAATGCTATCTATTCTTGAGTTTATTCTGCTGCGTCAAGTGGTATTAAAGCAAGGATTTGTCTGGCTCGATGACATTTGCTTGAGAAGGAAGCCAAAACTAATTTTGATGATGGTCGTGCATAGGTATGGGTTAAGTATGATTCCTACCAAGGCAATTACTCATACCAAACCTACTAATTAATTAAACACAAAGTTAGTAGGAATCGTGTTTTACCCACAACAAACCTATTAACCAAAATGTCTTCGCACAAAATTCTTGTTATCAACTTAATTGATAGTGAGAATAAATGAGGAGGCATATTTTACAAAAGTTATGAATATCAGTTTGGTGAAACGACATACATAGTACGATGGGCAAGAAGCCCTTAAACAGGTCTTAATTGAAGTTGATAATAGGATAATTGATACGCGCGGATGATGGCCGGCGGGGACCAGAAAATTGGTATCGATGTTGATGATAATTAAGTTGCAAAAGATCAAATTAATTTTTCAAATCAAGTGATCAATGGTGCCTCCTTATGGCCGGGATGGCTCTATGGTCAAGTCATTCCTATAACTGGGCCATTCATCGATGTGTCAACCAAAACCAAGATGAAACAAAATCAAAACAACTTGATCGAAATTTTACTTCCTTGATTTTCTTTGAGTGCAGCAGTGTGATTAGATTCCCAATTTTCATTTAGTGCATCTTATCAATCTGTTGAAGAATGCAAAGAAGATATCATCTCTTTATATATTTTAGAGGGGAATCTTTTTTCTTTTTTTTTTAACGGCAAAAGAAAATTTTCTTAATTTTTGAAATTGTTCGTTGGGTTAACGTGTAATTCCTTCTTCGTCAGTTTGTTGGGTTTGTTTGCAACGGGAATTATCATTTAAGGGAAAAAGATGCATCTATGTTAATGATGCACTCACCACGCTGAATAATTTTTCCAAAGATCAGCGATCCCAACATCCCATGATCCAACTTTATTCTCGTTTTTTGTTTTTTCTCCGTTCCATTTTTACTGGGCCATTGGGCCTTATGTAAAACATATTCATGGTTAAAAAATGAGCCCTATAGCAACACATATGTACTAGGAGGTACTAAAAACAAGTGGAGATCCTAGTTTTTGGGGTTTTTGAGGGGTTTAAAGCTTGCACCTCATGGGCCTTGGCCTAGAGCTAGCCATGATAGTAATGTGCAAAAGAGTTTTTTGCAGCAGAGTGGTGTATCTGATGAGAGTTTAAAGAACCCCTTCAGGGGTGCTTTTTGGATCTTGCATTTTTTTTGGTCGACGGTCAAGGGTGTCCGGATCAGTTTACGCATATCTCAACTATTCCCTTTCCTGTCATGTATTCTTCTCATTTGTCATCATTCATTTTGCATTATGCAAGAATGTATTCCATAATCTATGGCCATGTAACGACCCAGATTTTTGCTCTAATTTTTTTTCGAATAAAGAAATTATTTTTAATCAAATAGTCTATCGTAATCGATTAATTATTTAAAAGTATAATTCGATTAAACTAGAACCTAGAATAATTTTTTGATGATTAAAAATTAGTTTAGCTTATATATTATTAATTAGCCTGTAATAGCAATCCGTAATTTCTATCATTAATAATATTATTAAAAAGTATTATTAGTACTAATAAAATTATTGTCCTTAAGAGATTTATACAAAAATAATAATTATCTTAAAGCTTATTTATCTCTTTTAATTTTTGTAGTTGCATGCATGCCTAGAACTCTTCTCATCTCACCATCTCCTACTCCTACTCAATCTCTACCTTTCTCCTGACCGGATTTTCGTCCATAATTCGTTCATATCAAGACCCAAAAAAAAATAAGAATCCTATTCGAATACAAACTTTCCTCCCTCATCCAAATTCTCTTATAAATACTCCTTTAATTCGACCCTAGGAGATATCACAGCAATCACCACGTTCCACCAGTCCAGAACGAGAGAAAAATTGGAGAGAAATCGGACTCCAATCCATGGAGTTCTAGAGAGAGAAAGAAAGAGAGAGAAAAGCGGGTTTGTGTTCTAAACCCAACCGAGATCCGAATTACCCATTCCAATCCCTTCCCACAACTCCTAGCATCACCAAGCAAGCTTCAATTCAAGCCCAAGGTCTCCCGATCAAGAAACCCGAAGTCATCTTCCCCAAACGTTCAAAGTTTCGATCTTTGATCAATTTGATCAAACCAAGGTATTATAATTCATTTCAACCACTCCTCTAAGTATATTTAATGTTTTTAAGCCTAACCCATAGTCCCCCAAGGTCCCATGCATCAAAACCGTAGCGAAAAACCAAAAAAATCAAATCTGGGCCGAACCTTGCGGCCGCAACCTGAGTACCGCAAGAACCAGCGCCGACCTCGCGGCCGCGTGATCCACCGCAAGGTTGACTGGTCCAACCTTGCGGTTTGTTCTGTTTCGTTCCGAATTGATTTTTCGACCCTCCGAACATCGTTTTCGACGCCCGATCTATTTTTCCTAGACTCCTAACACCTCAAAGATCATAACTTGTTAATATCATATTTTTTTATTTTAATAGCTATTTAATTAATTTTTTGTCTATTTTCAATCAAGAGTTTCAAACGAAAAATCCTTGCGACCTTATAAACCATTTTATAAATTCCCAAAATATTTTTTTTAGATTCTTTACATCCTAAAGTTGATATGTTGTTAATCTCGACATATTTAATTTTTTTTAAATAACTTATTATCTATTTATTCTACTTTGGACAACCTTAAAAATCAATTTTATTTTAAAAATAATTCCGTAACCCTCCGGACCCACTTGTTGATACTTGAACAGGTTACATAGGACCCTAAGACTCCTTTTAGAACCATGCTACCTATTCTAGTGTTATTAATTACTTATTGAATTTATTATGGTCATTAATCAATCTATTTTCTTAAATAAAATTTATACAAGCCTAGACTTACTTTTATTTATTTATTTATCATAAAAAATTTATTTGATAAAAGTTTCTTATTTGTTTAATCATATCTTGGCCATACAGAACTAAGGGCAACGGCCCATTTATAAAAGGTTATGTGATTCAATGCATATTGTTTATTTCAATTATTATTCTCTTTGCTTAATTATTATTTCCAATTGCTGATTGATATGTTAGATTGGACTCTAGAGACATGGGGTGGTATGCGGAATAGAAATCACCTAGACGATGATAAGTAATGGATGAATTGGAAAAGTTTTTGTTTTAGATTGCCTGCAGGCGTGATTCGAGATTTGTGATGAGATTGAAACTGGCGGGTGTCCAGTGATGAATTGATAAACTGGCGGGTGTCCAGTGATGAATTGATAGACTGGCGTGTGTCCAGTGATGATTGCGATGATTGTAATGTGGTATATAAGATAGGTGAACCCTAGTTGTGATTCAGGCATGATAAGCTTTCTTTTGTTGTAATGAGAGGGATACACGCTGGGTACATAACTTAGGTGCAATCCGCGACAACAAAAGAAAGTGATCTCATGGGACCGAGCATGGCTAGTGGTTGGGGAGGAAAGATCTCGCGGTGAGATCTTAGATCACACGTCAGGTTAATGAATAGTAATAAACTGATTGATATGAAATATCTCTGTTTTATTTCTTCGTACCATGTTTATTCTGCTGATTGCTAGTTGTATGGTAAGAGGGGTAGTTGGGTTAGATTATTCTACTGGGTGATTTATCACTCACGGATACGTCTGTATCCTGGTAAATCGATTGCTTCGGCGATCAATTTGCCAGAAGGCGCAGGATTCAATGGAAGGGATTCAACGATGGTGCAGTTCGACACAGAAAGAATATCAGGAATGAAGATCGAGCATGTTTGGGATTCGTATCAAGCCTAGAGTCAGCTCTGAAGTAAATGTATTTTAGATCAGTAATTTATCTTGAGATTGTAATAGCTAAACCTTTATTTTGAAAAATTATGTTTATTTAGCAAATTTTCTTAAGAAGTTATTTTATTTTGTTCCCGAAAAAGCGGGGCGTTACAGGCCAGCACAAGCAAAATACAGTAACGTAAAATGGAAAACCATAGCTCCCATACACCCCAGCATATTCTCCAACATCTGACCGGCCGTCTTATTAATTTATCGTCGGTGTACTCTTTATTTGATTTGGATGTGTTATTTGCTTCACTCGTGTGCAATACGTCTTTTTCAGTTGTATTAGATGCACACGATGAATTACAACTTCGTTGTTACCAATATATTTCTTGCTCTAATTAAAAAAAAAAACCTGCATATGAGTCCGATTGTCAATAATATAGAACAATTGGTGTCATTCTAGATTCCTTTTTTTGGGTAAACCATCCTAGATTCCCTTTGGTGCTCCCATTTCTTAATTAATTTCAATATCTAATCCAAGCTAATTATTCCAACCTAACATTCTCATGTGACGTCAACAACTGGTTTCCAAACAAAAACAACATAACATGCATGCATTCTGTGTATGATGTTCTTTTCAGTCAAGTCGTCTTGAAGTTGATTGCGAAATCCTTGTCCCACACTAGCTACAAACAAAGACCCACCGGCCAGCTAATTTTGTGGTACATCTGAGCTTAGGTTTTGGAGCGGTTAGGTGAACAATTTTCGTGGACAGCTATTGGGGATCGCTACAGGACGTGGTATCAGAGCGTACACTAACATGAAGTGTGGACGGGTCCCGGCCTGCTAGGTGATGTGCTTGGGTGGGCCCAACAAGGAACGAATTCGAGGTGTTTGTCATACTTGGACAGGTTTCACATGAGACGAGCTTGAGGAGCTTGAAGTGCTTATGCGAAAACTTAACTTAATTACATCACTTAATGGGTGATGCTGTTGGACAATAGGGCACAACGAGAACGTTGTGATCCTAAAAGGAGGAGATTATGCACTCCCTAGTCCCACATCGGTGGGTTACCAATGAACTCATTGATATATTATATAAGAACCCACTAGCTACATGGTACATTTGAGCTTAAGCTTTTGAGCCCCGGCCCTTGGCCCTAGCTACATGGTACATTTGAGCTTAAGCTTTTGAGCCGTGCACATGGTTAGGAGAAGGATTTTTATGGACAACGGTTGCAAATCGTTACATTGATATCTAAAATGTCCTAAGAGCTCGTTTGGATGAGGTATTAGGTTTGGAGGTATTATGTAAGAAGGGGGGATTGGAAAGTAGGGGGTATTATGTAAGAAGTGTGGGTCCACATTCATGTGACGGGAGGATTAAATAATACTTGGTTTGGATGAGGTATAAAATGGGAGGATAAGGTTGTTTTGTAGTTGAATGGAAGAGAGAGGGGGTATTATAAGGGGGGATTCCACATAGCCACCTCAAACCCTAGCCATGTGTAATCCCCCTTCAGGCTGTATTAGGAGGGGTTATGGAGCCGGAGGTTTTGAGGAATCCCCCCGGTTTTAAACTTGCCAAACCATGTATTAGACGAGGGCCCACGTATTGGAAGGGAGTATAAAACAATACACCTTCTTATTGTGGCATCCAAACAAGCCGTAAGAGCATCCCTATTGTAATAAGCAAATGGGTGTGAATAAGCAAACTTAACATCCTTCCCTGATCTCTCTCTTCCTCTCTTTCAACCCTAGCCACCACAACTCCTCGATCTTCTCCCTTCCCCTCCCCCCCGTGGGTTCCATATCCGTGTGCGGCGGCAGGAGGGGGAGGCCATGGTACTACCGACTCCCTTTCTTTTTTCTTTTCTTTTTTTGTTTTTTTTCCCCTTCCGTCTCTTCAGATCTACGACTTGTTGTCTGATCTGTGACAGTTTTGTCTCTCGTTTTACGAGAGTTTTGTCTCTCATTCAACGAGAGTTATTAGTTTCGTCTTTGGACGAATTTTGTCTACAGATCGGGTTATCTCAATCGAGGTTGCTTCACAACGATATCTGTGCTTCAGCGTTCTATCCCTACACGATGTCTTTGGCGAGGCAACCCGTGGCGGCTTGACAGATCTGTAGTTATTGGGAGTTCATTGGTGCGTTCATACTTGGGTGGAGTGCATCTGATCGTCTGGGTATTCGGTGTCTTTTGTCTTTAACTTTGTACTTTTTCTCGTTTGAGACTCCTAATTAAATGTTAGGCAGTTTAAAAGTGTCGCTATTGCGTCAGGCCATGTCTGGGTTAGGATGAAAGACATCAATTGTCTTGTGATTTACTTGTTTTGTATTTGTTTAACGATTAGTTTGGCTTTGTCCAAGTTCTTTGTAATGATCTCCGTTTTGTAAGTGCCGCTGAACGTTTATCAATACAATCTTCTCACTTTTTGACACAAAAAAAGAAGAAGCAAACTTAACAACAATACTCAAAAAATACCCCACATTGTAATAAGCAAAGTTACAAGTTTTTTAGCAAATAACCAAATTTCACTCATTCCATAACCAAACTTAACAACTTTTACCAATAACCAAACTCAAAATTCAATAACTCAAAAACACCTCACATTGAAATCGTCTCATCGAGACAAATAATTTGGTGTAGTCAGGTGCGTGATTGAAACTCGTTTACGATTGGACATATGTGCATTGTGTATTGTGAGAGTTTTTTTGGTTAGGGATGCAAAAATAACCAATGTGGAGGTAGAGATTGTTAAATTTGATTATGAACTAAATGAATAATCAAAAGCTGACGTGACACATTTTAGTTATTAGTTTTGATTATTCCCATTTGCGAATGCTCTAAAGACTTATGTGTAAAGTCCAAATGGAGTTCAATCAGTGATAACACTGGCCACCACTATTTGCAATAATAATGGCAGGCACCAATTAATTACGTACGTAATTAATGGATATTACCGTGAGAAAGGTAGGTTAGAGAAGTCAAATAATTTCTCCATGTGATCGATTGTGAAACAAAATGTGTCTTCGAAAGTAGATGGAAAATGACCAAGTGCCTGTACATGCCAACATATTCAAAAAAGCAAATTTGGAATACAAACTTTTATAAAGTAATTTACCCCAAAAAAAAAACTTTTATAAAGTAAGGCTCCGGTTGGTTGGGTGTAAAATATTTTACCATTGAAAAAGTTTTCCATGTAAAACATTTTACAGGAAAACACAAGTTTTACAATTGTTTTCCGGTATTTGGTTGAATTATAATTTTACTCAGGACCGGCCCCGAGGTAAGCCCCGCAAGCTTTCGGTCTTGGGCAACCCCCGGACTAGGGCAACCAAAAAAAAAATTAAGTAACATATATATTTAAAAAAGTTTCCCGTACTTGCATAGGCAATTGCGTTAGTGCAATGGTAATGCAAATGGTTAGAATCCCGACAGGATCGAGTTTGATTCCTGCAGGCTACTCTTTTCGTGCACCTTAATTTTTTTTCTCTACTTTTGATTCCTGGCCCTTCCGCGCCCCTTAATTTTTTTCCTCCACTTTTGATCTACCTTTTTTTGTTTTCCCTCCCAATGCATAATATTGCGAAAATCAAATTACTTTGTTGGAAATTTTTTATTTAACAAACACAACAATAATGTATAAGTAATATGTTCTTACATTTAATTAAAAAAAAAAGTCACAAATCGAGCGAGCTAACACGGTTTTTATTTTTGCCTTCAAACTACCATTTTGCAAGATAGATTAAAGAGATTGGCTGTGATCTCAATTGAAAATGAGACGCCGTTCCACTAAAAGCATTTTTGGGCATTTTGGACTTTTTTTAACTTCTTACGCTTTTTGAGATAGGTTATTCTCTTCACATATATCAACTAAAAAGCCCAAAAATCAAAGTTAACGAAACGGGTCCCGAGTTCTTGGATAAGTAAAGTATGATAACTCAATTGAAAATTTTGCTTCAAAAAATGTAAGAAGAATTTATTTTCTTTAAATCGGATCGTGCTAATCATAAAACACTTTAACCGGAGTTTACATTTTGATGTTGATTTTTTTTTATGCTATTCAAGCTAAAATAACAATATGTAATTTTGATTTTTTTGGTACTTTTATACAGTATATTTTTTTATTTTGTTTGACTTAATTGTAAATGGGCAACAAAGCATAAGGTTGGGCTAGAGCAACCCAAATGTCGGGGCCGGCACTGATTTTACTATTACACAAACTAATAACTCATCTAATTTGCTTGAAGTAGTATTAAAGTGAAAGTATTTCTTCGTGTTTGGAGGAAGTCCAGGAGAGAGATGAAGGCCATGGGGTGCCTAGGAGTGCAAGTGGGTAGAGAGAGGGAGAGTCGTTGTATTGGCTGCAGAGGAGAGAGAGAAGAGAAGAGAGAGAGAGAGAGAGAGTCCTTTTTGCATGTGTATTGACGTGGCCGTGTGGAAATACAAGAATACTTTGTTGCCCAGTTATTCCAATAGAGGTGATGGTCAAATGGGCAAACGGATGCAAAGGGTCGGAAATTGACTTACCGAGTTTTCGAGATTAGATTGTTTTACGACCAAAGATGTAAAATATTTACCAAAAAAGTTTATTTTACGGACATTTCAATAATCAAACAATGGAAATTACGTAAAATATTCTTGGCAAAAATATTTTACGTCCAAACAAACGGAGCCTAAGTACTACTAGTTTGTATTTATAAGAAATTCCAATCAGCAGAGACTCAACATAATAGCCCCATAAATTCAGGAAAAGGAGTGCCCCTAGCACTTTGTTAGGAGGTTGCATTGACCAGGCCTGGACGACTTGTAATTCTAATGATTTTTGAAAATTGAAAACCATCTAAAATAAGATTTTAGAGATCGAAGTTGGATTTTTGATATTTTCTGAATCAGCTACCTTAAAAGTTGATTATCAGTTTCTTCAGTAAGCACAACCTACTTTTGTTACAGAGGATTAACACGTAACCACTTAAAAGGTATACGTTATAGGAGTTGATTAATAAAGCTATCACTCAAGTCTATATTGTTCATTTTTTTTTTTAAACCAGACTCATAAATTTTGATTACTCAAAATCTGCCCAAATGATTACAAATCCCAAACTGGAGCCCATCGATGGGAACAACCCACGATAATAAGGTTATCCATATGGTTTGGATGAGAATACACCGATTATAGAGAGACGCTACCCAAAGAGAGCGAGAACAGTTCCACGCGGAAGAAGACTGAAACGGAGTTGAGGATGACAGCGGTAATTTGACCAGCCTCACCGTCCTCCCCTTCCGAACGACTCACCCCTGGAACGGAAATACCCACAAAGGGTAGAAAAGGTTTCACGCAAGGAACGTAAAAACACCAACAAAATAAACTAAAAAAGAAAAAACAGAACCTCGGATCGACCGCTGGTTCATACAACAAGGTGTGTTCGAGAAAGCGATGGAATTGGCTAATTCAAGTATTTTGCATTATTTTATCAATGTGTTGGCTATCACTCAATTCTATTTTTTGCCAAAGCTATTTGAGATTTTCTCCCGATTAGTTGTTGAGTTTGTAAAGGTAGGTTCGGTTGAATTTGCGTTTTGCTGACAGTTTGGGATTTGACTTGGGATAATGTGAACTCTAAGTTACAAATATATGTTATATGTCGGATAAGAAAAAGGAAGATGATATTTACACTTCAAAAATTGATGTAGACACTTCAAAATCAGTGTAATTTCAAAACAATTTTTCTTTATTTTTTAGAGTACCTCCATCAATTTTTAGAGTGTCAATATCATTTCCCAACATTTTGTATCCAGCCAATGTAATTGTGTTCTTAACTCGTCGTGTAATGGAAATTGATATGAACCGTGAACATACCGAATACAAAATTGGAAAACCATGCACGTAAAATCTTGTGTTTTTTGCATTTTTTATTCATTTGCTTAATTGTTCTTCGCGCTTTTTCGTTTTTTGATTTGACTGATTTCACAACACACGTACCGGAGTTCATATAATCCAATCGCCAGAGGCCCAGATGTACCTGGCTAGCTTGTATACGTTCCTTACTTACAAATTTGGTCACATCGAAGACGTGATCGATTTATTATACAATTCCTAAAGGCTGCTAATTTTACCACTTCATTTTTTATTAATGTCACTTCTCTGCAAGTGTATTTTTTGTGCAAAAATACACTTACAAGAAAGTGGCGTTAACAAAAAAGGGAATGACAAAATCATTTCCCTTCCTTAAATTGCAAATTATGGGGTTGCATTTGCTTTCCGCAATTTAATGAATTGAATGAAAAGTTGTTGTCATTCTTACGGAAAAAGGGGGGGAAAAAAAACATTAGATTCCTAATACGGAGTAGTAGATAAATCAAAGTCGTCATCGAAAATGACGTGACAAGTCTATAAATATTGGAAGGTAGTTGTTTAATAATTCTATCCATCAGATCAGACGTTGAATTTTCAAATCTCTTTCTGATATGTTCAACATATTCAACCTTCCTTTTCTCATTACTTTTTTTATCATTCGTTTTTCTTATTATAGGTTAGCTTTATAACATGGTCCGCTTATTATGGGTTAGCGTTATAACAGAAAGTCTACACACAGAGATAATTTGGGCACAGATTATGTACAAATTTTGTTGTGGGGTTCACCATGGGTCTCACACAAATCATCTGAGCCGTTCATTAAATGTAAAACATTTTTTCAAGGGTCCTGGTAAAAAATAAGCTCAATCCGATCCCTATAGGTGCTCGATCCAACTATATAACTTTTCATTATTCGGAAATCTGAATGAAAAGTTAGATGGTTGGATGAAGCACCTATAGGTATCAGATTGAGCTTATTTTTTACGGGGACCCTTGAAAAAATGTTTTACATTTAATGAACGGCTCGGATGATTTGTGTGGGACCCGTGGTGGACCCCGCAACGAAATCTGTGCACAATCTGTGTACAGATTGCTGTGTGTGTAGCAGGACTCGCGTTATAACATGGTATGCCGCTGGTACCACTGGCTTTCCTTTTGCAATTAGGCCGGGTGTCTTCGTTTGGGTTCTCTTATGTATATGAGAAATGATAATGCCAAAACTGTTTTTGTTTGTGCCAAAATTATAAGGCACAATAGGCTTGTACCATGTGCAATGTATAAAACTTTAATGCATTGGAATTTTGACACCAACAAAAACAGTTTTGGTATTATCACTACCCTTTGTGAATTACGGAGTATCAATTTGAAACCCGAGATAGGCTTGCAATTGAAACCAGCAACTTTGCAGTTAGAGTTTTTCGGTGCCTAGCTATAGTTTCAAAAGATACAAATCGCCACCAAAAAAAATAACTGCAATTACAAGAATTTGAGTAGATATAGCTTTTCTAATAAAAAGTCATTTTTTCAGTAGATGACATCGCCAATCCATTCAACCTCTTTTTTGGCATGGTTGATCGAATGTAAGATTTGATCATTTCCCTTATCTTCCAACGCTGCAATTCTTGTTCTTGCGCAAGTCATTGTCTCTCTGAAATCCAAATGGTCGTTCGAAGTTTGAAGACAGAACATCGAATTTTACGTTTGATAGGCATTGATTGATTCTACGTGAGACAAAAAAATTTGGGTAAGAGAGAGAGATAGAGTTGATAAGTAATTTTTTGCATCTGAAATTTCATTTTGGGAAAATGACGGTCAATGACGTGTTTTGATAATTAATACCCGCCAAGGACATACTGAGAATATTTGTTAATGCTGAAAATGTCTTTGACGGGTATTAATTATCAAAACACGTCCTGGGCCGTCATTTTCCCTTTCATTTTTCTCATTGACCCCAGCCTAAATTGGGCTTCCGAAAGTAAGTTGGACCTTATAGTAGGGCCCAAGCTGAGTTGGGTTAAACTTAATAGGGCCGTGGAGCCAGTTCTCCTAGTGCCATTTCAAGTACCTAATGGAGAATGTTGGGCATCTGATTTCTGGATTTTTTTTTTCTCATCTTTTTCTTGGTTTCATAACTATGATTTTTTTTGGTGTGTGTTTTGTGGAATATTTATTTTATATTTATTACGATTCTCATATAATTTATTTTTTTTGAAATGGCAATTCTCATTTATGTAAATTCTCATATAATTAAATTTCTCATTAGGCCAGGAATGAATTTTTGCATAATTTCTCGAATGATTAATTTTTATACTCCATAATTTATGTATTTCAAAATTCTCTAAACCAGTGTCAAAACAAATTAAATATTAAAATAATAAATCTATCAAAAATCGTAAAAAAAATCACAAATTTGATACTAAAATAATAATAAAATGTTTAAAATGATCCAAAACCAAGAAAACTTATGTACAATATGTACACAAAAACTTATACGGAGTAGAAAACTAAGGAAAATAATAAAAATATGAAACATTTTAAGATGCAAAATTTCATAAAACAAAAACTTCAAAAATTTGTCATTAACAGATATTAAGAGAGAAGATTGTTAGAGAGCAAGGGTGATCATGGAACTTTTTGAATAAGAGAAAGGGTAATCATGGATTTTTTGGAAAATCTTCATTCACAGAGTTCTACAAATAAAGTTTACGGAGGTCAATTAATCTCGACCGTCCAAAAGTATTTTCGATGATTCAGATTAAAGACAAACTGTTTTAAGGTAAGAGATATTTATTATTGGTCAAAGATTAGAAACATATCTAACCGTTGATTGCTGAAACGAACGGATGAGATTGCGCATTTTCCGTGAACAACTTATTCACGGCTCCTCTGTGAATAAGTTTCTCTCTTTTTTGAATAGGAGAAAGGGTAATCATGGATTTTTTTTTAAAATACTATAAAAATGACATCTCATTTTAACTAGGCTAATCCATAGTCAAGCCTTGAACATAGTAGTTGCAAATAATTAACTTGAGCCGATTGTTCAATCTTGGTTTTTCATCGACGAAAGTGATCAGTATAATTGGTAGAATAGTTAGAGTTAGATTATGGGAGGAGTTGAACTACTGACCTCCTTTTCTCTTAGCAACTTAAGTGCGCTCCTGCCAGGGATGGACCTAAGTGGAGCTATTCTTTTTTGATTCTTTTTAAATTTAACCATCTAGGGGATATATATTAAAATAAAGTCATTAACAAAACTAGCTCGATTATTCTAAAATTTATCAATGTTCATTTAAAACATACTTTAAAATTTTTGTCTAAGATTTTGTACTCATTTTTACCTAATTTAACTTAAAAGTACCCGTTATAAACTTTTGTAATTAGTAATGCATGTCTTAATTTTGCACGATCTTACTGTGGTTGACTAAAAAAACAAACTTTCGCCATTATAATTAATAGGTGCCCCCACTAGCTTATAGTCGTTGGACAAAGGGTCCTGGCTTATTCGGTCCATGCTTATCAAGTTACAGAAATATATCACTTTCCATGATCTGTGTGTCATCTCTGTTTCTAGATCTGCTCCTTATCTTCTTCAAAGTGTGTCTTCATCTTAACCTTCCATGTGCCGTTGTTTTGAAATTTCATAGTCAGCAATCAGCATCCAAATTTTAGGTATTGTTTGGTCTATAATACTTGCACCAACCAAAAATATCGGTGATCACACACTTCAATGTCGCATTCAATGGGTGACGATATAGGTTGGCATTCATCAGTCTTATCTTTGATTAACTCAGGTGTTCGAGCCAGCTTACGCACACCTCGATTAATCCTGTGGCTGAATTCCACCGCCCACTTTTGAGGAGCTCAATTATATTGATATTGATTCAAATTTTCATCGATATAAATCTGTTAATTTACTATCTCTACGTTGATGATTAAAGTATTTAACTTACATACTTTTGGTTTTGAAGTAAATCTGATTTTGATCTTTGGTCTTGGCTTCGTCGTGGAGAGAAAATGAAAAGAAAACAAATAACTCTGTCAAATATTTCCTTTGGGAAAAAAAAAAAAAAAGGAAAACCAGTATCCATAGATGTTTTTATTTCTCTTTCAACAAAAGTATTTTTAAAAAAAGGTAATTAATGCCTGTTGGTTGTTGAATAGTATGGGTTGAAGCCTAGAAGGTTCCTAATTATTAAGGTTAGAAAGGAATTGTCTTTATCACTGGCTTCTTGTTATGTATGTGGAAACCGTTTGGCTAAATAAGCCAATTGACTTATTTTTTTTCGTATTTGTTAGTTTTTCATCAATTTTTTGGAGATTATTGCATCGTCATGACAAGAAAAATCTAAAAAGTAAAAAATTGCGATCGAAACTTAATTTTTTTGAATAAAGATAAAAATAAGCCAATAAGCCAATTTTTTCGTCTTTATTCAAAAAAAAATAGATTTCAATCATAATTTTTTACTTTTTAGATTCATCTCGTCATGACGATGCAATAATCCCCAAAAAATTGACGAAAAACTAACAAATACGAAAAAAATTTGAATAAAAACAAAAAAATAAGTCAGTTGGCTTATTTAGCCGAATGGGGAGTGGAGATATTTCTCTAACCACGTACGAAACACAAGGGATCTTCTTCTTCTTCTCTCTCTCTCACACACACACATTGGGATCTTCCTCTCTCTCTCTCTGTTCACTCCTAACGTCTAATCAATATGTGCAAAACTTCTACGATGCTCCCAAATGATATGGGAGTATGATGCTCCCATTAAATTTGAACCCTTAGATTGAAAAGTATGTAAATTACAGCATTTAAATCAAAACCACTCACAAAAAAGTAGGCTGGATTTGCTAAAAACTAAATGGTTTTAAGAATTTTTGACCAAAACAACGTAGTATTACTTACCACAGAAACAGGTTTTATATACCATTCCTTAAGACAACACTTAATATGTTGCACGGCTATACTTTCTTAAGAAACGCTTACTATACTTGTTGATAACACTTGCTACGTTACTGACAACACTTACCATAGAATAAGAAAAAAACGACTTGGGAGCATGATACTCCCAAACCACTCGGGAGATTATAGTCAAGCCCAGCATGTACATATCTTCAAAATTATTTAAATCGGGGGCTGCTATTCCCAAATAATTCGATCACTTTACCAATGTTTGATCAACTTAATCTTTTGGAGTTTTTTGCGAGACAAAATATATTATTGAGTGAATCACATTCCGGGCTCGGGATCGACGAAGCCCATTTTGTGACTGGAAGTTTGGGTTTAAGGAAAGTTGATGCAATCATGCAACAGAAAGGGGGGAATCAAAATCAATATTCGCCACCCTTGTGAGCTGTGACCGGAAGACACCGTTTATTTGTAATGGCACGCATCTCGACTAATTGTTCGTGAGAGACTAATTCCACCTTCTACTAGTACAAACAGATGACCTATTTATAGTCGTGATAAAACTCTGTATGGATTGATCTCATAGCATGTAGGAACTTTCTCACTTGAGATCACCCCAAGCCAGCCATTACCACCCGAACAACCATTGGGATTAAAATATCGTAACATTATTACTTTCTTAATGTGTAGCGTGAGCAAAAGGAAATACCCAATCTTGACACTTTTCTTTACAAAGTTGAAACTAAAGTGTGCCACGTTCGAATTATGAATATGCAAAAAAATTGGGGAAATGATTTTGTCACTCCTTTTTTTGTTAACACAACTCGGGGGGTGACGTTAACAAAAAAGGGAGTGGCAAAATCAGCAGCAAAAAATTGTTGGAGGAAAAAAACAAAAATTCAAAAACGTAAAAAAGTTGCATTTATGTTCTTCGATTCGTTGAGCTATTTTTTTTTTCCACATTTCACATTTTGGCAGATTATTAACTCATCTTAGTGAGAGAAATCTTAAAAATAAAGAAGTATGAACCAAACTATTTTTTTTCAATAAATACAAAAGTAATCCAAAATATTTGTCTTTTTTGGATTAATTGTCTTTAGTGAACTTTTCTAAAAATTTTATCGTAACTTTTTAGTTTTTAGATTCCTCTCACCGAATCAATAATTCACAAAAAAAATTGGCGTAAAATTAACAAATGCGAAAAAAATTAAATAAGGACAAAAGTAATCCAGATGAATTATTTAGGCCAAAACACCTCTAAATCTTTCTCAATTCCATAATGCCTATCTTTGCATAGAAAGATTTTCATTTCCTCTGCATGTGGGTGGAAAATGCTGTTTTATTCACAATACAATGAGGAAAATCTAACGTCAAACCAATTAAACATTAGGAAAATATGTGATTTGTTCGGTAGGAGGAGAAATGATGAACTCGATGAAGAATATGCCATCCACTTTAGTCAAATCACTATCAACGCGCGCGGTTAATATTTTATGTCAATTACGTTATAATGACACAACTAGAATTTTAATCCTGGGATAAACAAATAAACGTATATATATATATATATATTTCGAATATGAAGTGAATATTATGGGTACATTATAATCAGTGACGGAACTAGAATTTTAATTCTGGGTCGTCAAGCCGACCTCTTTCAATAAGCCAGACCTCTTGCTTCGCTCACCTCTTACGATAAAATTACAATCACATCGTAATATTACACATTCTCCCCGTGACTCCGCGAGGCTAGATGTAATAATTATTTATGCAGAAAGTGGGTTTCTGGTGGTTTTTTAATTAATCCAATTATTTGTAATAAAGGAAATGGTAGGTATAATTAGTGGGAATTGGAGAATAGAATATCTTAAAACAAGTGTCAATCGTGTGGGTTATGTGTGTGCACGTGAGGTGGTGATGTAGGGTGCATATATGTGTGCAATGGATAAGTTTTGCCTCTTGTGTGAGGAGAGAATAGAACAAAATAAAGGGAAGAGACAAACTAAAGGTTGTTAAGAAGGGACAAGAGTTAACCCCTTGGACCTCTTCTTGAGTGACTCTTAACAGTGACTATAAAAAGAAAAGGATATCCATGGTAAAAGGAGGACGGGGAAGAAAGGGGAACCGATTATAGAGAAAGACGAGGAACTTGGAAAATTAAAAGAGAGAATAAGGTTCTATATATCACTTTCTTGTTTTTGGAAAGATTACGTTAATTGATGCAATATAAAGTGCATGCCCTTGGCTATGAGGGCTGGGATTGATGTCAGATAGTTGGAAGGGATGAATGATAATTACTATAATTTAATATGAGGATTTTTGGGATGTTACACTAGAAACTACACAACCACTATTTATTTAAGTTACATTTTTATCCGATGACATTAATTCTTTTGGGTCGAAAAAAGGGTTTTTCTCCATCGAAAAAGATGTCGATTATGCTAAAAACTATTCACTAAACAATGATTGAGTTTGTACATAATGGTAACGACTTTAAAATTTTAAATTCTTTCTCCCCAAATTATTTTTTTCACTTTTTCACAAAATTCTTAAAATAGGTACTCCTGTGTTGTGTGTTTGAGTGGGCAACGCTCAAATAATTGTAAAGCATTGTTTAAAAATATAAAGATTTTGGTTAGGAGTTGAGGAGAAAAGCATTTTTATGGCTTTTGTCTTCTACGTACCCCATTCCTATGGATCGGAGACTCAACTCCAAATAATTTTCACATGAAAAGACAAAAAGACCCATCGAAACATCTAAGGTTGTGTTCTTGTAACTTATTTGTTCAGAACTTATTTTACTTTTAATAACTCTTTGTTTATTTTTTGTTATAATTTTTAGAGTTAATCGTTCGTCTCGAATCAGAAAAATATAAAAGTATAGACCAATGTTAAAAAAACTTTGTATAAGATGACACTTTAAACCAAAAAAAAACAGTTGTTTGATATTTTTTTCGTCTTTAGTGAATTTTTTTTCGCTTTTGGTAATACTTTTTTACTTTTTAGATTTTCTCTCATCGAAACAGATGATTAATCCAAAAAATATATAACACAAATTTGACAAAAATTTTAAAAAAAGAACAAAACACATAAAACAAAGTAAAAACATAAGTTTACGAGAACCCACAATAAATGGTCGGCCATTGGGCATTTGGGCTCCTCCAACGGGGCAATTTCGTCCAATCGTCTGGAAAAATAAAAACCCATAGGCAAGACGCCGCGTATTTGGTCCAATAAATCCATATCGGGTTTGGACTGGAGTGCCGGAGGAAATGATTTGACGTTAGGTGAGAAGACAAGTAGGACCCACCTCATCGGATAAAGATAGGCATCAACGGCCAGGATTTCGCAATGTGCAATCATATGAACTCGTGGCGGTCCCACCACTCCACCAGATTGAGATGAGATCCAACTCAACGGAGTAGATGGTAAATAAAAATAAAAATATTTTAAGCAATTCAGAATATTCGAATATATATCCGGTGGTTCTGAGTGGAGATTGGGATTCTCGATCTGTAGTTTATCTTCTGGATGGGAACGTGGAATCTGTTTTGGTTGGTCCACCATTACTCCGTGAACACGTTTTTATTTTTTATAATCTGAACCGTTCGTTGTTATAAGAAAAAAAAGTTGATAAGAGAAGATGGATCTTCACTTTTTCGAGAGCAATACTTTGTGATCTTACCCCTACGATGCTCGATTTAATGATGCTGGACCAATCTGAATTCTCATTTGGAGTAATAAATTTGTACTCTCGACGTCCTCATTCAATTTTAGGGGTAGGTTATTCAGATAAAATTGGTAAGAAAAAAGTTACGCCTCACCTCATGATCATGTCAATTTTCTTTAATAAAAATGGACCGTACCGTCATTTTTTCAAGGCCAATTATCTTGTGATCTTACGTTTAAATGTTCGATCAATCTGGATTTTTATTCAGTGATCTATGCACACAAAGGTTAATATCGAAACGGACAACTGGGTTGGTTGATGTAAATCCTTATTGTGGGCCACCAAGTGGTTTGGACTTTGGAGTAACAATTGGCCGGACTGGTCCTATCCAATAATTCCCAAAGTGGATGAACCAATTGACCTTAGACTTACGTGGATCCTTGCTGTCTGGGGTCCACCACATTTTGCCTGTTCTCACCGAAAAATTATTTTATGCCTAGGGCTAGGGGTGACTTCGGTTCGGTTTGTTTGGTTTCGGGGATTTTAACAACCAAAAAATTGGTTCGGTTTTCCATATGTAGCTACCGTTACTGACCGAAGAGGTGATCGGTTTTTTAAGCCGGTTTTGGTTCGATCGGTTTCGATCGGTTTGTTCTGATTTTTTGATTTTGTACCTTGGGGAAGGGTGAGGAGATGGCTGGAGAGGAGAGCAATCGCAGATGTGGGGAGGGCAGGAGGCAGAGGATGAAGAGGAGGTTGTTGACAGCAGCTAAGCCTTCCATCAAGTGCCAGTAAAGAGGTGGGCCCAGAATGTATCCGAAAAAGCACATCGCCACCACCACCGCTGCCGCTCTCGGCACTCGAGGATTGCACGATCTTGATTAATTCAAAGCCTTTTTTTTCCCTCTTCTCCTTCTCTCTCTAGGATTCAGATGGCTTTGAGGTTTTTCTCTCTAAATTGGGCGGGAGTGAGAAAGATCTTGGTAAGTACCTAGACGGGGAGGGAGGGAGGGAGGGAGGGGCTAGAGTGAGCAAAATTTTAGGGCTTAGATGATATATAGGTTGTAATGAACGGCTAAGATTTTCCCAATCTTTAGAGATGGATGAGTAGGATTAAAAATTGGAGTAGAGCATGTATAATTCGGTTTGATTTTTTCAGTTTTGACCTCCCTCAAAATCGAAAATCGAACCAAAAATATATATTTTGAAAAGCAAAACCGACCCGACCCAAAACTATCCCCCAAACCGAACCGAACCAACAAATTCGATCGTTTTTTCGGTCGGTTCGATTTTGTCAGTTTAAATATTACCCCTACCAAGGGGCGAAGATAGCATAGACCCGGGATCATGTGCCCCCCTTGAAATTTTATCTCCTACACTTTTTTTTTGTGTACACCTACTAAAAAAATGTTAGAGAAATTGGAAATTTTGGGCATAACGCTTATTGTCGCACGTTTCCAACTAAATCAATGGACCCCTTAAAAAATTAAATGCTTGTTTCAGGGAGGCAAATTGCTACTTTGTTTGACATGTTTAATCCATCCAACTCATTTTCTAGCTTTTCAAAATATAAGTCGAACAATCAATTGCGGAACCGCAAGAATGATCTTTGGTTGATCGTAAAGAGGTACCTCCTCTGAATGAAAATTCCTGACTCCGCCACTGTCTCTATCACACACTGTTGTGGGCCCAAGAAAAAATGTATGAATCCCACCACAATGTATGGTGGAAGAGACCCCGGAGGCACTGAAAAATTACTCGTTCTCACCACCTTATCCAATGGAGTACATAACTGCCATGTGGACTCCAGCTTTTACTACCATGTGCGCGGCGGCTTGTGTGTCCACGCAGGTTCGTTTGGGTCCCGCTCGCATCCAACTATGGGTATATAAATTAACCTCTTACAAACAAAAGGTATGGTCCATTCCAAAAATAAAGCGGATTCCAATTTTGAAAGCTTAGTGTGTGCAATGGCCATGGCTGGAGCAACAGCTAAAATTCCGATGAGTGGCCGGCTTTTGATGTGTGAGAATTACAAATATGAGAGTTCCGGTGAGCCCAGAATGAACTTGTCGGACACGGTTTTTGAATTTCTCGACGAGAGTTACGAAGGGTCGCCGGAGAGTACTGACGGGCGCGGTTACGCTGAGAATGAAGAAATTGATGAAGAGGAAGAAAGTAGTAGGAATGTAGAAGATGACAGGAGATTCTGGGAAACTCAACACCAACTTCTTCACGTAAGTGGCAAGTCATTTTAATTTATACTGTATTATGGCCTTGTTCTCTTTCATTTTCAAAAAGCATTTTTCAAAAAATTCCCTCCAGATTCTCTCTACTTCCAACATTTCTCTCTCTATCTCTCTCCACTTATTACCCCTACTATTTTTCAAAAAACTTTTCAAATACCAAACCAAATACAGCGTTTGTAATTCAAAAAAAAAATTTCAAAAAATTCCCCATTATGCTTTGTTCTCTTTGCAATTCAAAAAGAATTTTTCAAAAAATTCCCCTTGGATTTTTCCTACTTCCAACATTTCTCTCTCTATATCTCCACTTATTACCCCTACTATTTTTCAAAAAAAATTTCAAATTCTAATCCAAACACAGCATTAATCCCTGAAAAACTAAGAAGAGTTTTGGATTATTGTGATAATTTTGATCTTCTGTATGCCAAATTCATTAAGCACCACTGACTGCACATATATACACATATACGTTGGTTTCATCTTTCAGAATGGTTTTCAAAATACTTTAGGTCCTGTTTTGCAATTCTAACACACTGAATCTTTTGATCAAAATGGCTACCTAAAATTACATAAGCCCTGTATATGTTTTCTCGTACAGCTTTTTGAATTTCATAGTAATGGAGCCAATAAAGGGTTGGTTGGGAAGTGAAGTATCAGATTGGACTAATTGATTTATCTATACCTGCCATTTTTACAGGACACCTTGTTTAGGAGTAGCTCTTTGGAATCAAGGATCCGAAGTGCTACGAAGGAAGCACTAAAAGAAGCGCAAACGGCCGGCAACTTGTGTGTTTGCCGGAGACCGGTTGCTGGTGGTTGCCGGAATTGCCTTATGAGAGTGATATGTGGCCACCTTAGGAATGCCGGTTTCAACAGTGCCATTTGCAAGTCTAAGTGGAGGAGTTCTCCGTATATCCCATCAGGTATCCAAACAGAGCCTTATATCCCTTCAAACAAATATACGCTGAAATAGCAAAGTTGTACTTAACGTATATCGCTTAAGAATTAAATTAAACTGGACTTGTACATAGAATTTAGTCCTGATTTTAATTGAACTCCTTCCTAAGGGGCCGTGGGATTGGTCCCCGAAGAGTAGTATAGGTGCACGTAAACTGTCCTAATATTCTTGAGTTATTCAAAAAAACAAACACTGAGATTAGTTTGTGAATCAATTTCATTTGAAGAATACCCTTTCCTAGATGGCACATTAGTTTTGCCTAACGTAAAATTTTCACTTCTTCAGGTGAACACACATTTTTAGATGTTGTGGACCATCCAAGTTCAAAGAAAGGAGAAGTCAAAGTCATAATCGAGTTGAATTTTCGCGCTGAATTCGAAATTTCAAGAGCAAGCGAAGAATACAAGCTACTGATCAAAAAGCTCCCAGAAGTATTTGTTGGAAAAGTGGAAAGGCTACAAAATCTGATCAAGATCCTGTGCTCTGCTGCCAAGAAGTGCATGAAAGAGAACAAAATGCACATGGCTCCTTGGAGGAAGCACAAGTACATGCAAGCCAAGTGGCTAAGCGCCTCCTGCGAAAGAACGACGGCTCAGCCTCTAGTGGCGGCGGCCGGATTTCCTGGCCGAACAGCCGCCGCCGCCAGGCCAAGGGCGTCGATGCTGACTGTAGATTTGATGGATAATATGCCCAACATGATTAGGACTGTAGTTGAAGTTGTGTGATTGTAGGTCTTGTCTTTTTTGCTTTTTGTCCTGTTATTTCGCTTGAGTAACCCAAATTGACTAAGGCGCGCATTTGGTGCAACGATTATGCGTTGGTCCTCTTGTGTTCTCTAAAAGGGTTACCTGCCTAACTACGCTGGTATCTATCCTACTAGGTGAGCGGCACGTGCCAGCACAAGGTGTCTTGTGCCTGGTATTGGTAGGAGGTGCCCCATGCGTGTTTGGAGTATTGGCACTGTAGATGTTTGTGCCTGTGATGTTATAATAGTAGGTTTTTATTTAGAGTGGAGTAATTTGCACGAGAGGTAGGACTAAAAAGCTTGAAAGCTAATTACACAAGGAATGGAAATTATAGAGAGGAAAAGATTTACTTATTGAAAGTTTCAAAGTAAGTCTAGGCAATTGTAGTTTAGAGTTCAGAGTAAATTATGCTCAGACCAAGTACAACACAATTTATTGACACAAAATAAGAACATTAATCCTCGATATACAAATACATTATCCAGTCCAAGCGTTACTAAACTTCAAGCTCCATCCAAAATAACATCGAGACCATTTGGAGAGAACATCTGCAAAGCACAAGATTCAACATCTCAAGTTTCATTGTGAACATGTAATTTAAACCTATTTTCAAAGGGAATGAAATGCGAAGATTTCACAAAAATGCTCCACCAAAGATGATGTGTAAAACCAGCGAGGCAATCAACAACATGAGTTGGTAGTAAAGGCCAAATGGGGCACAAAATGAGAGCCCATTATGCTGAGAACAAAGAAGAAATTGCCAATCATTCATTTTTTCATCTCTTGAACTAAGAGCGTCAAAAACTACTATCAAAAAAATGCACATGAGGGTAACTATGGTCCTCAACTTGTAAAAATGTTACCATTCAACTGAACAATATAAGCAGTTATGAATAAATGCATATGTTTCTCTGCATCAAGAGATGAACTTGTTTCCTAATCGGGGAAAAAAAGAAGACATCGATTGTATGTATTGCAAATTGCAAATAGCACAAAAGAAAAAGCCTAATCAAGTCGCTTAGTTTTATACTGAACATCCTTAGAGATCCATATGTTGTGATATACACCAACACAATAGCTGTATAGGCTTATCAAAATAAAAGCCTACCTCATCAGAAAATATAGACAGAAAGTTACCTAAAAGTCTCTCACCACGATTGACACTCGTACCAGGCTTATGACCATAAGTGTAGCTGAAAGAAACATCCTTGGGTCACCAATTTCGTTGATGATGTTTCTGTAGACGCAAAAGAGCATTCAGTTAACATTAAAAGACCTGTGGAATTTACTGAAGTATGGAACAAACCACCAAACATTGCAATGGGAAAAACCAACTTGTCAATTAACTCAATTTAAATTTTTCGACGATTTTTGCCTTGGGAAATGATGTTTGTTTGTTTTTGTGTGTGCGCGTGCGCGGATATTTGGTGGCTTAGAGTAGCTCCAATTAGAGCTTTCAAATCAAACATGACACAACGGTCAATTTCAAAGCGGGATGAAATAAGTTTTCTGCTCTTTAGACTTTTAAGATTGGTAAAAAGTAAAAACCACGTAGATAAACTTGTAATGGTCGCAGAATGATGTAAAATTTGCAATTCTAACACTGAATTAATCTTTTGATCAAAATGGTTACCTAAAATTACATAAGCCCTGTATATGTTTTCTCGTACAGCTTTTTTAATTTCATAGTAATGGAGCCAATAAAGGGTTGGTTGGGAAGTGAAGTATCAGATTGGACCTAATTGATTTACCTATACTTGCCATTTTTACAGGACACCTTGTTTAGGAGTAGCTCTTCGGAATCAAGGATCCGAAGTGCTACGAAGGAAGCACTAAAAGAAGCGCAAACGGCCGGCAACTTGTGTGTTTGCCGGAGACCGGTTGCTGGTGGTTGCCGGAATTGCCTTATGAGAGTGATATGTGGCCACCTTAGGAATGCCGGTTTCAACAGTGCTATTTGCAAGTCTAAGTGGAGGAGTTCTCCGTATATCCCATCAGGTATCCAAACAGAGCCTCATATCCCTTCAAACAAATACACGCTGAAATAGCAAAGTTGTACTTAACGTATATCGCTTAAGAATTAAATTAAACTGGACTTGTACAGTTGTACGTAGAATTTAGTCCTGATTTTAATTGAACTCCTTCCTAAGGGGCCGTGGGATTGGTCTCCAAAGAGTAGTCGGGGTGCACGTAAACTGTCCTAATATTCTTTGAGTTATTCAAAAAAACAAACACTGAGATTAGTTTGTGAATCAGTTTCATTTGAAGAATACCCTTTCCTAGATGACACACTAGTTTTGCCTAACGTAAAATTTTCACTTCTTCAGGTGAACACACATTTTTAGATGTTGTGGACCATCCAAGTTCAAAGAAAGGAGAAGTCAAAGTCATAATCGAGTTGAATTTTCGCACTGAATTCGAAATTTCAAGAGCAAGCGAAGAATACAAGCTACTGATCAAAAAGCTCCCAGAAGTATTTGTTGGAAAAGTGGAAAGGCTACAAAATCTGATCAAGATCCTGTGCTCTGCTGCCAAGAAGTGCATGAAAGAGAACAAAATGCACATGGCTCCTTGGAGGAAGCACAAGTACATGCAAGCCAAGTGGCTGAGCGCCTCCTGCGAAAGGACGACGGCTCAGCCTCTAGTGGCGGCGGCCGGATTTCCAGGCCGAACAGCCACCGCCGCCAGGCCGAGGGCATCGATGCTGACTGTAGATTTGATGGATAATATGCCCAACATGATTAGGACTGTAGTTGAAGTTGTGTGATTGTAGGTCTTGTCTTTTTTGCTTTTTGTCCTGTTATTTCGCTTGAGTAACTCAAATTGACTGAGAGCATGTACATCAGAGGATGTAAAATGTCTTTTTAGCTATTTTGGAGAAGAAAAACACAAAAAAACCAACTTGCAGCAGATGAGGTAAAAGGGGAGGCAAAATACATTTATGAACAGTACTTCGCCACTTTTACCTACGCACTGTTCACACACCTTTCTTTTTTTATTGTTTCTTTCTCTCTCACTTCCCTCCTTTCTCCTCTCTTTTTTTATCCGATGAAACCCATCATCGTCGAAACCCTTCAGCTCGTTGACTGAACTCGTCGAATCCGGCCACTTCTGTTACTCATTAGCTCGTTGGAGAAGCCTTTGACGGAGAAGATGTAGTGAGAATTGATTTTCCCGGTGAAAAACAGTGGGCTGAAGTTCGATCTGTGTTTGAATCGGTAATCAACCCATGATCTCCTTCAACAGCGATTGACAAGTTCCAATCGGCGGCAGTCATCTAGATCGAAGATTGGGTTTTGGGGGCTGAAGACCGAATGCATTGTATACACATATATGTAAACTTATTTAGGTAATATTTGGAAAATGGAAAAATAATATTTTAATAGATGATAGGTGAAATGGATAGTATTGATGCAGTGTTGAAAATGATGGATAGCAAAATGTACACTGTTCATTAGCATATTTAGCTCAAATTTTACCTATGCTGGTAAACTTGCTCTGAGACATTTGGTGCAACAATTACACGCTGGTCCTCTTGTGTTCTCTAAAGGGTTACCTGCTTAACTATGCTGGTATCTATCCTATATATTAAATTAAGGGAGGAGATAGGTATAAAGACATTGAGGGGACAAGACACAGAGATTTGATCAATTTGACTCAAATGCTTTTCTTTGGGTCTCAGAGCTACTCTTTTTGAATTTATTGGAGATTTTAAGCCAAACTTATGCATGTAATGTATAAATTTAATCGTTGCGTCGTGTCATATCATGCATGCCATTCTTATTAAATAGGAAAATTTATAGAAATGGTCCTCCTAGTTTCATCCGAGTCTCATTTTCGTCTTCCAAGTATCAATTACAACTCTTTTGACCTTCAAGTTTGGTTTTCGTACCAAATTAGTCCAATTGATAACGTCTGTCAGCCAAATTGGACAGAAAAAATCAGATTGATGGCAATTTGGACATTGCAGTTCGTACCAAGTTGGTCCAATTGATAACGTTTGCCCTCAATCTGATTTTTTCCGTCCAGTTTGGCTGACAGACGTTATCAATTGGACTAACTTGGTACGAAAACCAAACTTAAAGGTTAAAAGAGTTGCAATTGATACTTGAAGGACGAAAACGAGACTCGAGGAAAACTAGGAGGACCATTTTTATAAATTCCCTTTAAATATATATGCCATGGGTTTGAGAACTCATAAGCATGAACTCATGTAGCTTGAGTTGTGATCATGGACGTGTCACGTGTGGAGGGCAATATAATGGGAAAGGAAACTGTAAATAAAACGATAGGATGCTGGGGGGATTTTTTTCCTTCTTTTTATTAATATGGTGATGAATCAAAATTGTTTATTTTTAATTACTCGTGAATTTATGTTTCTCTTTAAACCCCTGCAAATCATTTATTATACCATCAGGGCCAACCCAGTTAAGACTCAAGAGGCCGGCATCTTTGGCCATCTCCAATAAGTGAATTAAAGGTAAAATTGAGGTCAGTATTATCTCAGTTAACAAACCTTAGAGTTTGATTAAGCTCCAATTGTGAGGTTTAGTTGAAGTTAAAGTCGGAAAATTTTGAGCCAGAACTGGTCTAGAACATAATTGTAGTAGTCCTTTTAACTACACATGGGAAGAGAGGGAACTGAAGGAAAAAAGAGGAAAAGGGGGCAGCATTCCTTCCTTCATATATCACACTAAGGTGGAGTTCCACTAATTTTTATTTTTATTTTTGTAACTTTTTGGTTTTTTTGAGTATTGTCCTTATTCAATTTTTTTTTTCGCGTCTGTTAGTTTTGGGCCAAATTTTTGTGTACTATTGATTCGTCTCGAAAAAGTAAATTTTTTTTACTTTTTCGATTTCTCTCCTCAGGGAAAAGTAAAAATTTTATACCTAAATTAACTTACAACCTTTTTTTATAAACCCAACTATTTGGGTCAACAACCAACGCAAGGCCTCTCTCTAACCCTAAAAAAGGGAGCATCTCTCTAACCCTAAAATAACGCCATACTTTTTTTTCTCCTTCCCCTCCGCCTCCTTGGGGTTTATATCCTAATTTGGGCGGCTGGAGAGGAGGGATCAATCCTTGCCTTTAGATATGGTTTTCCTTTCCCCTTCTCCACCAAAATCGCTCGTCGTTTGTCGCCGCACCGCTTCTGAGTTTGTAGTCGCATGGTCGCCAGTGGCTTCTTGGGTCGCTAACTTGAGAGTTTGATCGGTAGGGGGCTAGGTAAGAGAAAGGCTGGTCAATGACGGAGGGGAGTGTATTTTTTGCTTTATTTTGTTTTTGTCTGGATTTAGTCTGATTTTTTTTTTTGGATTTAGTCCGGTGGTTTGTTGGTCATGTACTTGACATTAGTTTTATTTTTTGCGAATCTGATCTCGCTAGGCGAGTTTGAAATAGGGTTGCACATACTGTGCTCTAATTGTCCTCTCTAATGGTTTGTCCAGTCTGTGGACGCCCATTTGCCCTCATGGAATTCCTTAATACAATTTTTCACATTTACAGAAAAAAATTCCTATTTTGGTCCCATCTTTTTATACTTTTGTGTTATGTATAACAACTGGAGATGGCCTTTTGGTCCCATCTTTAGAGCATGTACATCAGAGGAGGGGAAATGCAGTTTTAGGTAATTTGGAGAAGAAAAACACACAAAAGTTGCTGCATCAGAGAAGGTAAAAGAAAAGGTAAAATGCATTTTGATGAAATGGTTCGGTATAAATACCGAAGAACTGTTCATGTGCTTCCTTTAAACAATTAATTTCTCTCTCCTTGAGGGGAGAGAGAGAGAGAGTGGGGGGGCCCGGGGGGTTCTCTGATGGGTTTGGGTAGATAAAATAAAGATGCTGCTGCAAGAAGGACGGGTATCCCAAGAATATGGGTATGTAAAATGTACTGTTCACAGCTATTTTTGCTCACAATTGGTGTACTTGCTCTAGGCTCCAACTATTTTTAGTACCAAGTATATTAAATTTAAAAGAAGAAATAGTATTAATTAGTACCAAGCATATATTAGTACCCGACAAATAAGCTAAACCTAACGGGGGAGAAAAGAAAAGGAGCCCCCTCTTCAATTTGAACGCTCAACGTCTCTCTCTCTCTGGCGACGAGAGACGTTCAACAGGGGCGCTCGAACCCTAGCCCACACCATTATTTCCTTGATTCCACCACCACCGACGCCGTCGGCGGTGGCGTGCCGTTGCAAGGGGCGCGGACGGCAGATGCCTGGGTTGTAGCGGCGACGGAGCGACGTCTTTCCTCTTCCGGCCAGAGAACCCGTCCGACTCAGTGCTTCGTTGTGGTATCCGACAATGCCCCTCCACTCTCTGCGTTTTATCCAGACAAAGAAGTCGGTTCTCTCTACACGGTACACACAGTAAAAAAAAATCGTCTCTCTCTCTCTCTCTCTCTCTCAACGGCGAGGAAGCGAAGGGTCGCGGAGGTTCTAGGGAGGTTGTTCAACAGCCGCGCTCGAACCCTAGCCGACACCATTGTCTCTTTGTTTCCACCGTCGCGCCTTTGCGGCAGCGTGTTGCTAGAGCGCGTATGCCCTGGGTTGTAGCAGGGACGGAGCAACGTCCGGCCAGAGGACCCGTCCGACTATGGTAAGCCCTCGACAGTGTTTCGTTTGTATCCGACAATGCCCCTCCCCTCTCTGGCTCTCTCTGCGTTTTATCCAGACCGTCGCTGGTCACAACGCGAGGTCTTATGGCATGTTTGGTTAAGGGATAAGAGTTGTGGCGTTTAATTTGTTATCCTTTTAGATATTTAATTCCACTGTTTGCACGATTTGACGAGGAGATACCGGGGTAGTACAGATCGCTAAAAGTTATATGAAAAGCACGTGAAATGTATAGCAATGTCAATACAGTTTGGTCCCGAAAACACGGTTTAAAATAACATACGTTGTTGTTTATGGTTTCCTTTTGCTATTATCGATAAATTTGTTATCGAGTCGATACAAGATCCTCGCTTGCTGTCACATTAAACTTTTCCCCCTCTTGATGTGGATACATGATCCTCGCTTATCGTGTCCAGTTTTTGTGATCAACTGTTGATTTAACCTTGACATGTTGGTTTACGATCCAACAGTTGAATAATATCCTTGAGGTTGTTGCATGTTTCAGTTTGCCTTTACATTGTTATTTGATGAATTTTGCCTAGAATATGTATTATGTACCGAGTTGATATCCATTTTTGCTGACTTTTTACTGCATTTTATGGTTTTAGATTGTTAAGAGGACTATTGAAATGATAATAAGCGCGCAACCCTCGTCTTCTAATGTCTTATGCAGTGATTATGTCTATGACAATGGCATGTGACTTTAATGTAAAATCTAACCAATGAAACTAGTTAGTGTAGGTTTAACTGATGTTGTAGACCAAATTATTTACCTGGTGATTTGCATTCAAATACAAATTAAAGTTAGACCCTGTGGCAAGGTCCTAAGGTAAATTTTATTCATGAGAATATATCATATTCCAAATGAATCCCCTGGATATAATTGTAGATATTTGGTAGAATATTGGAAAGCAATATGATTTTATATGAAAGGACAAGGGATACTCCTTGTTTAAGAATCTTCAGATCAAACTTCCATTATTTGAACAAGTGCCCTGTCAACATTGCATTTGAGAACCCATATATTAGTGGCATGTCTGACATGTTTACGGCGACTCCTATGTTTTCAGTGCTTTATGGATAAGCCATTACATTTGGAATCATGAAAGTAACATATGACAAGACTATGCCTATGTTTGTTCGATCTTGCATTGGCTGTTATCATCATTACACGATTATTGTCATGTGCTATTCTCTCTTTTTCACGGTAATTATGTAATATGTATTGAACTGCCCTTCGATTAGCAAGAAGGATTACTCTTTGGCACCCAGGACCAAAAATGCTATTGATTATGTACTTTCATTGTTGAGTATTCTTTCAAGGTTGCAAGAAAGAATTTAATGCTTTCATAATTAAGGCAGAGTAGTGTTTTGGTTTGTTGATTAGTGTTTTGTGCTGATAGTAACCATATACATCTGGCAGCATTGCTGTTTGAGCTCTGCCATGAGGCTTTTCACAAGTTCAGCATTGGGCTTTGTATTGAGAGTCTGAGAAGGGTAGGTAATTTCGATTCTAAGTTATGTTTCTTTGCTTCATTGTATTGTTTCATTTGCTTACGTAGTGTACATGTGTGTATTCTTAGATATGCAAGTTGGGATGGAGTGATTAATTACTTGGGGTATATTTTTTGCTACTTCCTCGTAAGAACACTATCAGGTGGCAGAGTGATTTTTTCTTCAAGTCAAAGCATATATCAGAGCCCAAACATTGTCATTCTTCACTTGCCCTTGGTATGCACAAACTCGAACCTATTCATTTTGCGATATTAAAGTCTTATGTGCCAAGATCATCATACGTTCTTTTAAAGTGAAGTAAATTGCAGTTTATATTCCATTTATGTCATATAAGTAGTGTGGATCTGCCCAATTTGCCAGGTTTCTGGTGTTCTATGTAGGCATGTGCATGAATATTGTTGCAACTCCTCAATTGGAAAAAGAAAACTGCACCATGCTAGTTATAAATTTTCTAACAACCTATGATAATGCAACATATTTTTGGAAGTTGCAAGCCGGGGATATTTCATAATTGCCTTGTAAATTCAAGTGATGGGGTGGGACAGGGATGTAATTGTTTTGGTTGACTACTCTTTAAATGGGAGGCTTTGTATGGCAAGATTTGAGTAAGGGCATAAACTTTTTCCTTATGAAAGTTGTAAGAGGACTTCAGTTTATGTTGTTGTGAGAAATATTTTTGACAAAAAGCAAAAGAAATTCCAATCTAGATGTTTGAATGTATGTATCCTATTGTTAAGTATCCCAAACTTCTGTTACTGTCAAAATGCCAAACATGACCCATATATAGAATAAAACAGCTCAGTTTTTCGAAAATATCTTACAAATGCAAGGATGTACGTTCCTCTTCGGTGAATTGTAGGGCTGAGATTATGTTTTCTCAATTGAAGGGGTGAGAAACCACCTTTTAACGGCAGGGATTAATGCAAAAGATGCCAGAACTGTGAATATGATTTACCAGAAAGGTGGGATTCTTCTTTACCTTTTCGCTTACCTCTTTGTTCTGTCATAATCCCACTCCATCTAGAACTGATGAGTTCGAGACTGATTTGATTCTAGCGCCCAACAACTTTTTAGTTCAATTTGAATTGCGTTACGTGTATCTTACTATCCGCTCTCATTGTCTCTGTAAGTGGGAAACTAACAGACCACCATGGTCACTTTCAGCCCATGGACTGGTTTGTAGATCTATGTTGAGGAGATCATGACTCCAACAATCAGAATTCATGACGCGGCATTCAATTAGGTGTTTATTTTCTGCATCTCCATTTGATTTATGTGTATGTGTTCACATAGTTGTTGAACCGATGTAGCTCTGTCTGTAGAAGTTGAGAGATGACAGATCTTTGACCCGTCAATCATCTAGAAATCCACAAATCTTTGATCTTCCCCCTTATTTGCTTTAAGAATCTTGAAATCTACATATGAGATTTATCTAATTCCATTAGGTCTTTGATATCTAGAAGTTCTTGAAGGCTTGCAGAATCTAAAGGTAATTTTTTTTGATTTATTTGGTTCATTCATTTTAAGTTAAGTTGTCTAACGGTTTTTTCTATTGATATTTGGAACTTTTGGTTTTTGGTAGTGGATATATTTTTTTCGTTCATTCCCGGAGGTTGTGATAGAAAGAGGATTTGAGTGGTTTGGCGGACACCTCCAGTATAATATGTTCACTGTTATCTCACACTGTGAGTTGGTATGATATTGCTTTCATTGGAGGAGTTGGGAGTCCTGATTCACTTACTGGTTTCCCTTTTTTCCTTTACCATAATGCAATAATAGGACGACGGTATGAGTTGATTGTGTTAGACCACGATGTAGGTTTGTTGTTATCAGCGGTTGGGGATTGATCATAGATCCCTTCTGATGCTTAATTCTCCTTTAGAACCAATTTTTTTTTTGTCTTATTAGAGACTGATTTTCTGTGTTAAGAGCATCTCAGGCTTTTTTCCCTTAAAGCTGCTTTATATTAATTTGTCCCCAATTTTCCCTTGGATCTAGAAAACATCATTAGTTGCCAATGGTTTGAATTCACCGGTTTGGTATTGGAATGTGTCTTTGTATTGTAACTCTTTCTATTCCATCAACTATGTTTTCCCCATTGCTTAAACTGAATATAGATATTGAGGTTTGTGAGAATGAGGGTTTTTATTTTTTTTATGGTAGAATCTAGAAATATGTTCTTTCAATGAGAATGTTATGAGGATCTGAGATTGTCCACAACTCCCCATTGACATGTAGTCTTGGATTTTTAAATTTGCTACCCTATCTATTAGTTTATTCCGTCTTTTTTTTTTGCCCTTCTAATAAAGTGGTTGGCTTTTGAATGATTGACGAATTTTGCTTAGTTTGATCACTCACCCTTTTTTAATAGATCAATGGAATGTTATAGTTTGGATAGTTATGTCTCCTTAGCATTTACTTTAGGAAACACCCTTGTCGAATTGCGATCATGAAGAGATTTAATTTTGAATCCCACAGTTGATCTAATGAATAAGGCCACCACGCTAATTCTAGTCAGCTTCTTTCTTTCTATTCTTAACTTCCTTCAAGTATACTTGATAGTTAGGTGTGAAAGTGGTTGTATTTGGTTCGGGTTATGCTGGTTCACTTTTGTGTTTTGTGATTAGTTTGAAATGCTATTGTTGGTTGGCTGTTTTTTCTTCTTATGCATTGCTTATAAGGGCAACCAATGTATGAACTTTATACCAATTTGATCATCACGGATGCAGAACAAATGATAGTAGGAGGATTGTGGAAGACAATTTTAGACCATCATTCACTTGACAAACTGTTGCAGTTTTGCAATGGGCCGATTTATGTAACGCATTTTATGCCAATTTATTAGTCTTTTCGTGTAAAAATGATAATGTACAACTTTTGAGGTTTCTTATTGTTTGGTGTATGAAGCAAATTATATTATGCCAACTAATTTTTGGGCTTTTATCCCCCTCTCCAGAAGTGCATTCTATGTTTTGGCAATTTGAAGAACGTGGGAACTTTCATGAGGGGCAGAGAGAGTGGGATCATAATGTCATCTACGCTGTGGGCAAACCACCAATCAGGCCTATTTCCTTCGCTTTCTAAAACTCTTCGAAGGTATTTTATCTTTTGAAAGGAAGAAGAAAAGACTATAAATTGGAAGTTAAGCTCAGTGGGAAGGGAAAGTTAAATGCATGTGAAGGGGTATGGTTTTCAACAAATTTTCTAGAGGTGGCAATCCTAACCCATATTTTTTAACCTGTCAAATCCGCCCACTTATAACCCAACCCAACCCGCCCATATTGTATAACGGGTTGATATGGGTTCAACCCATATCAACCCATATTTATATGGGTTTAGGTGGGTTGAAAATGGGTTCTATATGGGTTGGGATTAAAAAACCCAGACTAGCGCACAACTCACTGCTTTGAGGGTGGAACTAGAAGATGAAGGGTAGATTTTCCATTCGCTCATTGTTTTTCCTAAATTTCTGACGGGATGCCACTTGGTATTTCATTAGAAAAAGAGAGAGAAGTATATTATACATCAATTATGTACTTCTGTACCATAGAGATTAAAGTTGCGGATTAAAAAAAAATGTACATTGAAGTTTTGCATTTTGGATCTTGAATTTCTTAAGGAAATAGCCGAATGAACCCAGACTAGCCCATTTTTACGTTAACATTCCGCTAAACGAAAAAACTAAGGAAACCAACGGTGGGCCCCGCATGGATGATCCGAAAACAAGCTCCCCCCTCTCTCACACACACACACAAAGATGCAAAAAATCTGGCCTTTTGGTTGATGTTTGTCTTTATTCAAATAAATTTTAGTTTGGACCGTAACTTTTTAATTTTTCAATTCCTCTCTTTGAATAGAACCAATAATTCACAAAAAAATTAACGCGGAACTTACAAATACAAAAAAATTAAATAAAGGCAAAAAAAAAAAAAAACAATTGGCTTATATAGCCGAAAGACCCCATGGGGTTTTGCCCATTTGTGAACGTGTTTCAACCCATATCGGGGGAAGACAGTGGAGAAGGAAAAGAAAGGGGGGGGCATAAAAATAATAAAAAAAGAAAGAAAAGGAAAACGGGTTAGGTCGGGCAGGTTTGGGTTTGACTTGACCCATATTCTACCTGACCCGTTTTAATACCTTTACTATTTGACCCATATTTGACCCGCGACCCATTTCAACCAGCCCAAACCCGCCCATTTGCCACCTCTAAAATTTTCCTAGGTTTTGTTTTGAATATTTAGCAAGTAAATCAAATTCAATTTTAAGTTGATACTTTTTAGCTCGGATATCAAAACCTCGATCAGGTTTATTTTGTTGTGAAGTTTGTGCATACAGGATAGTGCTTTTAGAGCTCTAAATGCATAATGAGTTTTGAGTTTTGCCATGACATATTATGATTCATGTCTTCTTTTATTTTGGTTCATATTGACGGTGTATGGTTCATATTGACAGTGTATTTGCAGCTGAAGATGGTGCTATGGTAAAGTAACTCAGGCTCTCCTCTACCCAGTCTAGGTAAATTCAGATTTATTAAGGCTTGCAAAGGTTATTTGGCCTAAAAAATTATACATCGGTATATTTTGACAGGGAGTAAGGGCATGTCATGTGAAACATGATTCTGCAAGGATTCTTATTTGGTGTGATCGCATAAGATAGGAGATTGAAACTGAAGTCTTTGATTGTTTTTTTGTCTTTTGTCTTCTTTTGTGAGATTAGGCTTTTCCACTCTTCTTGTGTATCTCGGTCAGACTTTGCATAGTCTAAATGCTATTCCCTCCGCCCCTTTTTAAGTATCCAACTTCGTAAATCCAACTCTTTATGGAGACATCATTACACTTGAAAAGTTACTCCCTCCGTTCCTAAATGAGAGTCCCTCTTTGGAATTCCAACTTTTTTAGGGAACATGTAATCATTACACCTATTTTCCACCATTACCCCTATATTTTACCTATTTTGCACCATTTGTATTCAAATAAGAGGGACACTTTTGGAATTTTATCAAATTTCCACTTTTATTTTTGGAAAGTGACAATCATTTTGGAACATCCCAAAAATGAATAAGGGACTCTCAATTTGGAACGGAGGGAGTAATTTTCCACAACTATCCCCTATGAAGACATCATTATTACACTTTTACCTACTAACTTTTCAAAATGGAATCTACTTTTAATGGCAAAAGAGAAAACGTACCTACTTTTACTCATTAACTTTACAAAATAGTCACTTATTAATAGACAACCCAAAATGGAATAATAGACTCTTAAAAGGGACGAGGGAATGCTGGGAAAAGTAAAGTCTCGAACTTGAAGAAAGGTAAAAATGAAGAACAAGTGTGGTTCCTAGTAGGTATATAGACTACTGACCACATATAGAAAACATAAGTGGCTCCTAGTGGGTGATATAGACCACCGGCCAATGATGGGAAAGTATAGTCTCTAAGTTGACAGAAAGGAAAGGCAAAGAACAATTGTGGTTCCTAGTAGGTATATAGACTACTGACCACAATTTCGAAAGCATAAGTGCCTTATAACTGGCCTCACTGTGCAGCAAGTAAAGACCACAACTTGAGAAAGAAGTTTGGTTCCTAATAGATATATAGACTACTGACCACTTATAGAAAACATAAGTGGCTCCTGGTGGGTGATAGACCACGGGGTCACATGATGGGAAAGTAAATTCTCTAACTCGACAGAAAGGAAAAGCGAAGAAAAAATGTAGTTCCTAGTAGGTATATAGACTACTGACCACAATTTCGAAAGCACAAGTGGCTCTTAGTGGGTGATAGACCAATGGCCGCAATGCATGATGGGAAAGTAAAGTCTTTAACTTGACAGAAAGGAAAAGCGAAGAACAATTGTGGTTCCTAGTAGGTATATAGACTACTGACCACAATTTCGAAGCACATGTGGCTCCTAGTGGGTGATAGACCCCTGGCTGCAATGCATGATGAGAAAGTAAAGTGTCTAACTTGACAGAAAGGAAAGGGGAAGAACAATTGTGGTTCCTAGTAGGTATATAGACTACTGACCACAATTTCGAAAGCACATGTGGCTCATATTGGGTGATAGACCACTGGCCGCAATGCATGACGGGGAAGTAAAGTCTCTAATTCGACAGAAAGGAAAGACGAAGAACAATTGTGGTTCCTAGTAGGTATATAGACTACTGGCCACAATTTCGAAAGCACATGTGGTTCCTAGTGAGTGATAGACCACTGGCCGCAATGCATGATGGGGAAGTAAAGTCTCTAACTCGACAGAAAGGAAAGGCGAAAAACAATTGTGGTTCCTAGTAGGTATATAGACTACTGACCACAATTTCGAAAGCATAAGTGCCTCCTTGTTGCTAAAAGATAATTGGCCTCACTGAGCATAACGTAAAGACCCTAACTGGAGAAAGAAGTGTGGTTCCTAGTAGGTATATAGACTACTGACCTCAATTTTGGAAGCATAAGTGGCTTTAGTGGGTGGTAGACCACTGGTCACACGAAGGGAAAGTAAAGTCTCCAACTTGACAGAAAGGAAAGGTGAAGAACAATTGTGGTTCATAGTACGTATATAGACTACTGTCCACAATTTCAAAAGCATAAGTGCCTCTTGGTTTCGAAAAGATAACTGGCCTCACTGAGCAGAAAGTAAAGACCGTAACTCGAGAAAGAAGTGTTGTTCCTAGAATACAGTTTTTAGTACAGTACATTCCATGTTTCTAGCGGGGAAAGTAGATTATTGACATGAACCAGAGTAATATTTTTACGGGGCTTGTAAAGCTTACCTTCTGCCCCTTTATTAATTAAAGAAATAAGAACAATCATTGGACCCTCACCCCACTTCAAATGCTAACATTTTTCTACATTGGTCTATCTGCAGGATCCATTTCAGTGCTTTTGCTGTTTGTTTCTGCGAAAACTCCACTATATCAGCAGAGAAGGTCATATTGATAGGCAGTCCATATTTTATAGGTTGGAATGTTCTGCGTCAGTTTTACCTACAAACCTGTATCCTCTTCTACCGCTTTTTTCTCACATCATGTGTATGTAGCTTGTCTCTCTCTGGGATTAGCATCTTCTTTTTCTTTTTGGTGATTTTATGTATACACCCGCTATTTTTCATTGAAATTAGAAATAATTTTAGCAGTTGAGATATTGTGGATCATACATCTTTGATGCGTGCTATGAAGAACTTCTGTTTTTTTTTTTTGTGGTATTTCACTTCTAGGGTTTGTTCCCTGGACATATAGGTTGAATTTAACTTTTGGATATTGTCTAACGTTGCGGATATTTCTCTCTTCCTTTTAGCGAAAGGAGTCATGTAACCTTAACAGTTTTCAGATGTGCTCAAGTTTCTCCTTTCATAGATTGTTTGCGGGTGGGTTTTTTTTTGTTTGTTTGTTTTTTGGTTCTAATTCACTATATTTTTGGCAATCCAGATACCATTCACTTGTTAAGTTGATTAAAAATCTCGTACGCAAAGCTCACCACTACCAGCATTTGAGGTTATTAGAAAAGCACTATCCAATACCATCTTTGGATCAATGTGCTGAAGGAGGAATTGGTTCCATATTCAAGGTTAGTATTGCTTGGAGTTTATTTCATTGCTGTCATTTTTAAGGGGAGGATGCCGTCGAAAAGTTTTTGTTTGTTCTTGCTAATGAAGGTAATACATATTTTGGAGTCATTTTAAGTCATTAGTGTAGCATGTTTTGCAACACTAACGGAGGTCTTGCATTCATTACCATTACGGAGCTTTAACCCGACTTTTTTTTTCTTATACAAGTATTTGTCGCTTTTTTAAGGATTAGGTTTTGCTATGGGGATGTCTACACATTTTGTTACGTTTGATGATCATACTATCTCCATTAGGTGTTTAATGTGGGATTCATGTGTAGGCTATGGGGTAGTGTAATTGTTAGTGCTATAAAGAAGGTCCTAAGCGGAGCACAAGGCTCTCGAGCCCCGCTTAAAGCAGGGTCTGGTAGAGGTTGAACAATGGTTGCTGCCTTCCCCCACTTTTTGTGTTTTTTAGGCTAATTCATATGACTGGAAGAGGTGCTACAATCCTGGGAGCAGATATCACTTTCCATTGCTTTAGGTCACTATAATTCGCGAAATTTTGTGGCTAAGTTGATAGGGGACTCATTTACCAAAAAAAAAAAAAGGTTGATAGGAGACTCCCCTTATGTGGGGAAAATTGAGCCTTTGTTTTTGCTCTCATACCTTAACTTTTCCTAGAAATATCTATTGATGTTTCAGGTTAGACTAACTCCTTGCTAGGTTTGACTTTCCAGAAGAACAAAGCCTGTATGAAACGGAAATACTAGTTCTGTTGTTCTTTTCTGGCGGATTCTCATACACATCAGCCAATGGAGAAAGAGATAGCATATCCAATAGTGTGGCTGCCAGTCTTCCATTAGTAGTTGCACTATTGAAGCTCCTCTTGGAATGGTGAATACAGTAATGGAGGGATGTGAAGTTACCCACATATTGTCATCACCTATTTTGGCATCATACCTTCTCTTTTTGTTAAATTCAGCAATTGAGCTATTTCATTATTTATTGCTTGCCTTTTGAAATAGAGGTCTAATGGTTGTGAAATTTCATTCTCAGGGCATTGAGTTCCTAGCAGATTCGCTGAGTTTAAGGCATGCTAAGGTTCAGCAAGATGGGAAGTTGCCACTATATAAATTAACTAACGTCAATAGTGACATTTGTGATTACACGATGATGAAAGGTCGGTCCTGCACTATAGTAGTGTTACTTAAGTTAGTTGCAGCCTGCTTATGTATATCTTCGTTCTGTGTGCTTTTTTTGGCGGAACCTATGATGCACGGACACGGATACCGACACCGCGTTGACACGGACACGGGAATTTTAAAAAAATGAGGACACGGACACGGCGGGGGACACGCCACGTGTATATTTATTTATTTATTTATATAAATAAATAATTTTAGTTTGACACCCAGAAATTTAAAAAAATTACAATTTGGCCCCAATTTTTTTAAAAATTACAGTTTGACCCCCAAATTTTTAAAAAATTACAGTTTGGCCCTAAAATTTAAAAAAAATTACAATTTGGCCCCTGCCGTGTCCCCATCAGTGTCCCTCCCGTGTCCCGCCGTGTCCCCCTCAAAATTTAATATTAAATTATGGGACACGCCACGTGGCGTGTCCCGTACGTGTCCCCGTGTCCTGACACCGTGATACTTCGACCTCTAGAGGTGTCGGTGCTTCATAGGGCGGAACTAATCCATGTGTTTCGCACGATGCCTCATGCCGGTTGAAAGAGGGGAGAGAGAGAGAGAGAGAGAAGAGACGAGACGAAAGAGAGATAGGAGACAAACTGGCGAGTCGGCGACAATCGGAGATGACGATCGGTGACGATCGAAGACGACTATTGGCAACATTATGCCGCCTTGCGGATTTCACCCATCGTCTTCTTCTTCTTCGCCACCTAGCCCCGCCATTTAGAACACTGCTATATACATACTAGTAGTAAAAGTTTAAACTTAGCTTAGGGTTAGTACTTGGAGTTCTGACTATTCTTTTAAGTTTTAATGCTTAAAACTTAGCTAAGGTTAGGCGCCTCATCTCCAGCTGGTTGTAGCATTCAGTTTGCATTGTGTTGGTTGTTGCTTTATACTAGTAGATGCTAGATGCTGAAATTAGAGAAATTATAATTAGTCGTTAAAAAGAGACTTATAAATATGGGGAATCAGTCCGAGCCATAAGGCGCCTGAGAGTTTGTATCTCCCCAACAACAAACATCGAACTAAGGCACGATCAAGGCACAAAATCAACTCATAAACGCATAGAATGAGCAAGAAATCCCTATCTCGAACTTGGAGAGTGAAACCCAAGAGATTGATCAAGCCCTTGCTTTCCAAACTTCAAAATCCTCCAAGAATGACTTCAAGCCCAAATCCATGTGATCCAAGGCTCGAATCATGTGTAGAATACGGAGTGAAGGTCGAAAAGTATGAGTTTTGAGGTTGACGGGTGAGTTTTGAGTTCAATGGAGAGAGAGAGAGAGAGAGAGAGAGAGAGAGAGAGAGAGAGAGAGAGAGAGAGAGAGAGAGAGAGAGAGAGAGAGAGAGAGAGAGAGAGAGAGAGAGAGAGAGAGAGAGAGATGAGGTGGGTTCTTCTATCCTCTCCAATCACACACCTCTATATATATTAGCACACACAAATTGTACTTGCACCCTTATTGTTAATAGTTCCATCATATTAAACCCCAAATCACACAACTATATCTCATTCCTCATTTTTTCTCAATATCCAGGTATTTATAAAACATTACTATTTATTGAAATTTAACACGGGTCTTTACATATCCTCTCTCCCCACTGCAGCATTTTCTTTACCATCTGTACATGTTTAACGTCTATAAAATGCATTCCAGACAAATTATTAAAACACAAATGCGATCAATTATATTGAGCACGCGCTTTCGTGCATAGCACGACACATGACACTATTATACATAAATGAAGCTTGGTGGATTAACATTGTGTTTCAACTGGTTTGTAATGGATCAAGAGAGACTATTATATACAGGATTCTTTAGAGTATACGCTATTAAGTACCAAATCGGAAGAAATCAGTCAAATCGAATCAAACCGAAAATATAATATGGTTTGATTTGGTTTATAGAATGTCCAATATATAACATTACTATTTATTGAAATTTAACACGGGTCTTTACATATCCTCTCTCCCCACTGCAGCATTTTCTTTACCATCTGTACATGTTTAACGTCTATAAAATGCATTCCAGACAAATTATTAAAACACAAATGCGATCAATTATATTGAGCACGCGCTTTCGTGCATAGCACGACACATGACACTATTATACATAAATGAAGCTTGGTGGATTAACATTGTGTTTCAACTGGTTTGTAATGGATCAAGAGAGACTATTATATACAGGATTCTTTAGAGTATACGCTATTAAGTACCAAATCGGAAGAAATCAGTCAAATCGAATCAAACCGAAAATATAATATGGTTTGATTTGGTTTATAGAATGTCCAATATATAATGTTTGGTTTGAAAAAATGCTTAAACCGTACCAAATTGAACCGTCTACGCCCCTAGTTGGCAGTATGGTTTTGGTTCATTGTTAATTTAAACCTTGTATTTGTTTCGAGTATTTGGACTGATATTTAGAAGCTGAATTAACCCTTTAATTGTCGGTAAAAAAAAAGTAATGATTTTTGCAATCCACATTTTTAAAAGTTCTATCTAAATTTGTCTGCTAGTATTGTTCTTGTGTGCTAGTTTTTTTTTTGTTGCGTCCGTAATTGGAAATACTAAAAGACAATTGTTGGAATGCATTTTTAAAATATATGAAGTGCAAAAATTATTTCCAAAATAAACACCCCTCTGATTACAGTCGTGCCATGGGTATGCACACCATGTACATATCCCCACCTACATGCACTTCGGGATCTGTTTTGCTTCCCACAAAGATGGTCCAAGTCGCTCATTTTATTCGGAATATATGGTTTAGGGTCTCAATATCAGCTCATTTGGATATCGGTAAGAGCATTTACGAAACATTCAATTTTGTTTCAGAGTTTAGCTGGCTCAGACCATCTTTGTGAGGCCCAAAACGAATCCCAAAGACATATGTACGCGGGATACGTACATGGTGTATCATGTATGTACTCATATTATTCTTTTCGAATTATTTATTATTTCCATTGATTTTGGGTAGTGATTTTGCCACACCCTTTTTTGATAATGCCACACCCTGCAAGTGTATTTTTTGGTGCAAAAATACACTTGCAGGGTGTGACATTATCAAAAAATGGTGTGGGAAAATCATTTCCCTTGATTTTAAGTTGCTAAATATCCGAGTTGTAGTTGTCAATTGTAACTGCAACAGATCAACTTGGGACCAATTTAATGGAGGGAGCAGAACCAACGGATGACCCGGTCCGTACATCTTTTGTGGAGTAGTATTTTTGGCTAGACATCGTTTATCCGATAGTGATACTTATATTCTTCCGGTTTTATTGGTTAAATTATACTGACACCCTCTTTATCCATTTATAAACACAGTCTGTCTTCATACTTTCTGGAATCATAGTTTGACCCCATTAACTAACATTGTTTTTGGAAAAATATTCAATTTCCGAAATTGTAAGAGATACAAAAACAAGTAATGGAAGATAGTAAGAGAGACAAGATCCATATATCCATCTTGAACAACAACACTATTTCGCAAATCCCGTATGCATTTGTAATTGAAGAGTTGAGGGGAGAGAGAAAAAATAATTAGAAAGGGTATTTTTGGATTTCAACACAATAAAATATAGACAGTTCTCATACTTCAGGCCTTGGTTAGGCTCAACTTCTCTTATGTTTTGGTGACTATTTGCACTTGCCACTAGCTGAATTTTCTTTTCGCTCACTTGAATTATGTTATCTAATACAATAGACTTTTCCACCATTTTTGCTTATGCTCAAAAGAGCCCCATTCGCTTAGCTACAAAAAAAACCTACGGATAGCTCAAACATTTCTTGATATCAACAAATTAAATGTATATGTTTCCTACATCCATCACCAATTATCGCTCTTAGCCACTCGTCCAACCCTCATTGCATTTCTACCTTACTAGCGATCTCACATATCTTTGTTAACAATGAGAAGATAAATTTAGAAGATATAGATTCTTTTAGATCAAAGTAGAATCGCCCAATCCGTAACATTATAGGAAAAAAAAACATTCGGAATAAAAAAGAAAGGGTTAAACGGGAACAAAATAAATTCACAAAATGTAATCAAGAACAAAAAGGAGCCACTGAAATAGAATTATCCTTCCTAGCTTTGAAACCGGTAAAATTGAGCAGACAATACACTGTTAGATTGGGTCTCTAGATTCAACCACTCTCTCAGTGTACGGTTCCTAATAAATTTTCTTTTCAATTAATACTCCAACCACCCCCACCCCCAAACCAAACAAAGCCAGTGTTTAGAAGGTAAAAATGGGACTTTAGAATTTTATGGGAAAGCAATCGCATTTGCAGAACAAAGGGGTGTCAAGTCAGTGTAATTCAAAAAACAGTGGGGGGAAAGTGTAAATATACCCCTGTTTATTACTCCATTCTCTCTCTCTGTGTGTGTCTCTCTCCGCCTATTCTGACTTTTTCTAGAGGGTGTGTCCCACACCCCACCTTCGCCGCCCCCATCACAAGACCTCAGCAACAATTCCGGGTCCATCGAATCTACGTATATCTCTTCCGTATACGCAAACTGTACCATTTCAACAGATTTTTTCCCTCATGAATTGTCCTCTCTAATACTAAGATTTTGTGCTTGATGGTGGTAGAAGAGAGAGAAAGATTGGAGAGAGAGGAGAATAAAGCAGTGGAAACACGATTGATGATAGACCTATCTGGTGAGTGCTACATGCTCGGATCTTAACGTCTTGTACTTGGGTTTTTTAAGTTGCGTCTATCATATGCTTCGGGGTTTGTTTTGGTTTTTGATCATTTTATGGGTATGTAATCGTAGATGGGCTCTTTACTTTCTGCTCAGATCGTAGAGTTTGGTGTTTGGTTGTATATATGCCTAGGTTAAATTTTTGTTGTTGCTTGTTTGAGATGATGGGTCATCTTTACCTTTTGGAAAAACTACCTGGTATGCGATTGTTGATGGGTTCTTTGTTTTTAATGGAATAGAGTATAATTTAGTGCCATTTTTGTATTCTTTTTGTTCGTTTGTTATAGGGAAAGTTTTTTGTTTGGGGGGTTTTATTGTGAGATTTCCAGGCTTTCAAGAAAGTTGGGTATTTGGCTTTTAAGCTAAAAAAAGGGTTTGTTGTTTGAGGCGTGGGTTGGTTTTGGTCAGGGTTGTATTGGATTTTTGTGGGTATGAGATGGGTTTGCTAGGCCTCTATGGTATTGAATTTTGATGGATTTTTCAGGCGGTTTTCCTTATTATAGGATGATGTTTTTAAGAAAATGGAGTATAATTTAGCATTCTGTTTGTTTATTATAGGTCAAATGTTTCTTATTTAGGGGCTTTATTGTGAGATTTCCAGGCTTTCAAGGAAGTGGGGTATTTGGCTTTGAAGCTAAAAAGGGTTTGTTGTTTGAGGTGAGGATTGTTATAGGGTTTTGTGGGTGTGAGATGGGTTTGCTAGGTCTTTATGGTATTGATTTTTGATGGGGTTTCAAGCGGTTTTCAATCTTATAGGATGATGTGAAAAGTATGATTATTAACAAGTAGATTTAAGGTTTGAAACTCTTCTTGGTACTTGATTGTGGGATGGAACTTTCAAGGGTTCTCTGATTTTGATTGTGGTGGCAATTGGTGTTTTGTGGTGTAAATGCTCGTTTACTTTAATGGGTCTTCTCTACTTCTTTATTGCTCAGTGGGTACATGGCTGTTTTTTTAATATTCGGTTGAGTATACTTTTGTTTTGGTGTCAATTAAATATTGATTTTGATTGTTGTAGGATTAGCCAACTTTTTTATTATTATTTCCAAGTTTTCAAGGAAGTTGGTATTTGACTTAGAAGCTAGGGGTATGTTGAGTTTTTTGGGTAGGGGATGGGCATTTGGTAGGTTTTCAGGCAATTCTGAATCTGATGGGATGATTTGAAGTTTTGATTTTTATCAAGTAGATTAAACTTTTTGACTCTGCTGATATTATTTGTGGGTTTCATCTTTCAAGGTTAATTGGCTACTAAGGGATTTTGTTTTATAGTTTCAATGGCGCTGCGGTTTGATCGATAACTGCTTCTCTGTTGATGGGTTTGAAACAATTGTGTGTATGGATCTTTGCAAAATATATCGGGTTTCTTGCGGAAAATCTTGATTTCAGATCTTCTTCTCATCTGGGGAAGAAGGAAAATAAGGGTACTGTTGCTTGTGGTTACAAGGTCTTTTAGGGGTGAGCATGGAGGGAGAGGAAACTTCTTGGATAAGGCGAGCAAAATTTTCTCGCACTGTCTATCATGGATTGGATTCTGCTAGGTTGGCCTCTATTCAAAGAGAGAAAAAATCTGGTGTGAAATCTAGACCTGGAAAGGCTTCTGTTGATCCAAAATCAGATCCTATTGTTCCCCAGATTCAGCGAAATCCGGCTACAAACCAGCAGAGGTCCATATCACCTCTCCCTAAAATTAAACTTTCTGATTCATTTAAGGAAGCTCGATCAGATCTGAAGAGATTCTCCACGCCTAATCCTCGAAGGAAAGAGCATGAGAAAAGTATTATTGGAAATTTGTTCCATCCATCACGGGCACCTAATTCAAAGACAATCTCAAGGAAAAGCCCACTTAGGCATTTTTCTTCCTTGAAAACTTTTGACGAGATGAAAACAAGGAAGGAATCGTCGTGGACAAAGTATTTTGAGGTTGGAGGTGGAAGGGTTACCTCTGTGGAAACGGCGGATGAGTGGGTTGTTGATCTCTCTGAGCTATATTTTGGGCCTAAATTTGCTCATGGGGCACATAGTCAGCTTTACCAAGGGATATACAAGGATAAACCTGTTGCAGTGAAAATTATACAGATACCGGATGATGACGAAAATGGAGCTCTGGGAGCTCAGTTAGAGAATCAATTCACTAGAGAAGTCACTCTCTTATCTCGGCTCTACCATCGAAATGTCTTAAGGGTAATTTATTTCTGTTATCAATTTCTTCCAGATTCAGCAAAAAAATTAATCTGCTGACTCTTGGACACCCTCCTAGTAGAATATTTGTGTGGAATTTTATTGGAAGCCATTCTTCCCATAACCTAAGGAAGTGAGTTGATGTTTATCTTTACTTTTATGGTCACCAAATTGTTGTGGTCTTCATTTTCTTGTACAAATTTTGAAAATTGCACACAGTATGATTAATGTAGGAATAAATCTGTTCCTATGTATTCAAGTTGGACCTTTTGATTTGGTCTATTCCATGTTCTTAATGCATATAATACGAAGTCAAAACACATGCATGCTGCTTTCAAATTGAGAGTTGTTTCCGTTCAAAATCATACTGTCTTGAGTTTTCTGTACTGTGATCTGAATCATCTAATGGAACTGTGGTAGAATCCCCTCTGGAGTAGAATTTTGGTGTGTTATTTTCTCAGAAACGCCTTTTCCCTTCAGGAAGGAAGTGAAGTTGAAATTATTATAAAAGAAAAGTGAGTTTTGCTTTTGCTTTACTGTCACGATTTTGTGGCTCCCTTTTTGCGTGCAATTTTGATAGTACGACATGTCATGGCAAATGAAGCAATCAATTGTTCTTATTTATGGAAATACGAATTTTTTAATTGGCACATTCTACTTCCTTAGTGCATGATACCAAGAAGTCACGACTCACGTGTACTTCTTTCAAATTTGGGATTCGTTACCTTTTTAAGCACTACTGACTTGAGTTGACTACTCTGATCTGATGAAACAGTTTGTAGCAGCATGCAGAAGGCCACCAGTGTTTTTTATTGTCACAGAATATCTCTCAGGGGGTTCCTTGAGAGCATACCTCCACAAACTTGAGCACCAGTCTCTTCCCTTGCAAAAACTAATTGCAGTTTCGCTGGATATTGCTCGAGGAATGGAATACATTCACTCTCAAGGAGTAATTCATAGGGACCTCAAACCTGAGAATGTTCTTATTTGTCAAGATTTCAATATGAAAATTGCTGATTTTGGAATAGCTTGTGAGGAGGCGTACTGTGATCTTTTGGCAGAAGACCCCGGGACCTACCGTTGGATGGCTCCTGAAATGATCAAACGTAAGTTGTATGGACGGAAGGTTGATGTGTACAGCTTTGGACTTATGCTATGGGAAATGGTGTCTGGAACTATTCCTTACGAGGAGATGACTCCTATCCAAGCAGCTTTTGCTGTCGTGAACAAGGTACTTGGTAAACTTCATTTTCTATTGCTCTGATGTTGTTTGAAAGTTGCAAATTTGCAGATTAGGCTGTTTTGGTTTCCCTACTGTATCTATTGATACATCCAAATCACTGAGTTACATACTGTCCTATGATGTTATGGCCTAACATGTTGTAGAGTACTTTTTAGGACTTGAAATCAAATGCAATCTGGGGAAATCAGTTTTCGACCTCCCATGTCAGACACTTGTATTGTTCCCTTACTAGAGAGTGAGACCCTGTGACATTGAACTTCATGTGTAGTGTACTGAAGGCGCATGTTGCGCATGATTTGGCTTTTTTGGTTTATCTGTTCCTTCCTTTTCTTTTTTGGTGAACCTTTTGGCCTTTTTATTGTGGAACTCTTGTGACACTATCGTATACCAAAATTAAAGTTACTAATTCATGCGGTGTTTCAGAATTTGAGACCAGCTATCCCTAGAGACTGCCCACCTGCCATGAGAGCTTTGATTGAGCAATGTTGGTCTTTGCAACCAGAGAAAAGGCCAGATTTTTGGCAAGTAGTAAAGGTATTAGAGCAGTTCGAGTCTTCACTTAAGCAAGATGGAACCCTCAACCTGGTCCAAAACCCTTGTCAAGATCATAAGAAGGGGCTTCTTCATTGGATTCAAAAGCTTGGTCCCATGCATTCTCACAGCTCATCTACGGCCAAGCCTAAGATCATTTGAATCTTCCTTACGGTTTGGTGGCTTCCTTTTTTTTTTTTTTTTTTTTAAATATACCTTTGCCAGAGCAGAATGCAATTAAAGAGGGCTTTTTAATCCCCTTTTTCTTTGTTGTTTCCCCTATTTCACTTACATGCAAACGTCAATGAATATGTTTGGGCATGCATTGGTGTGAAATTGATTTTCATCTGCGTATACATATATATCGCGTGATATGGTCAGATTGTGAAGAATTTGCAAGTTGGTTTGAGGCTAGAAGTTCTTTCTGACTTGGGGATGCGCATCTGTATTGGTATTGGGGTTAGCAATGTACCTAAAAAGATATTCTTGTTTTGTTATCTCAAATTCCCTGTATCCCATAACAGTCCTCCAGTTTTGTAAATTCTTGCTTTGTCGTGATCTTCGAAAGTCACAAGAGAGTTTGTAATATTCAAATTGCATTCTTTGACGAGTCTTCTCTTTCCTGCTCCTAAGTTCAATTGAAACCTGTTTTGTTGGTTACTTAAAATATGTTCTTGTTTTTACTGATGTATTGCACACTTACAAGTAATTGATGGTGAAGTACATTATGAAGTTTGTTCTCTCGTGATGTCTAAACTTGGGTAAGTCACGGTCCTAGTGATAAACTATTAAACTGACACCTAACTTCATGCCACACTAGTTATAAACTAGACATGTTATTTTGATACAAATGATAATTTTTCAGGAATATATCATCCTCTCGTATCTTCCATCTTATACGAGAAATGTACGTGTTACGTATTTCTTTAGCCGATCCAACAAGTCGTACTTTGTTGATATTGGATTTTGGTGTCTTTCTAAAAAAACCCTTCTACGAAGTCCCAACATTTTTAGATTGTTGAATGGCATCGTTCATTTCAGTGTTGTTACGGACACAACAATTTGTCTGCAAGATTGGATACCGACTTCTTGGTGTTAAGATAGCTGAATTTTAGAATCTGGACCTGCTTGCACAAATGCTGCATTCTGCAGATAGAGGCACATGTTAAAATATCTCTTGGCAGAATTCTTGATATTTCACAAGTCATGGGGTCCATGTAAATTTTAGATTGGAACATTGTGTTATTCCATTGCTATAATGTTTTGTTGCTTCTGTTTTATTTAGTCAGACGTACTCAGAATCTCGTGTGTAAGCATTTCGATTTTGTTCGTTAATGAAGATTATGGTTGACCTATTAGAGGCATCTTAAAATCCCTGTTGTTTGGATTTGCTTTGGTATTTTCTCATTCTTTGTTGTTAGAACTGGTATTTGAACAGAATTCTATTACGCCTATTTTGGCTTGGAACTGATATTGACAAATACTTGAACGACTTCATTTCACGAATTTGATTTTGATGATCAAATCCTTTAGTCTCAAGTTTTTGGACCCAAATTGGATGGGACAATTTGCTCATCTTATCTCACGGTGATGTATGAAGTTTTGGTGCATATGTTGTTTCGCATGCTCATGATTTCCATTAACGTGAACCTGGAAGAATCCGGATTTGCTGATTTTGGGGTTCGCCAAAATCGAAAGCTATAGATTGTTCCAAGTTGGAAAACTACAATCCATCTATCCATTTGTTTTCTAGAAGCTCAATCACTTACCGCCTGTTTCGTCTAGGCTGTGTCCATGCTTTGATGGATGGCTAATGTTCTTTCGATCTCACTCGTTGAAGTTGGAATCCCGAATTCCACAAACCTGGATTCAATATTCACCACCCTACTTTCGTGACCATAGGACTCACAAACTCGTGCATGAGTGTGCCATCTACATTGTTACATGAAATTATGGCCGCCCAGATGTGTTTCCGTTTGTTAGCTGAATTGGAAGCATGGATACTGGGATCTGGAAATGGACACAAAGCAGATGGATGACGATAATGCTTATTCTTCATGTGTCAAAGCAGAAAAGTGTGTTACTGCATTTTAATTTATGACATCACATGACTAATATTGATACATTTAACTATTATCACTTTCTACTTTTATTTTTTCTTTAGTACCAAACAGCTGTTTGGATCTCTTTTGGTCTCTAAAAATAAACTTTTATTTCTTTTTTTTTTGTTTTTGTTTATGCTAAAAGGAGCACAAACGAATTGACAAGCGCTATTTGTTGGTCATTAATTTTATGGCAAGTAATGGTTGGTCACGCCAAGGAGGAGTTACTACGTTGGTCGTCCCCTTCCATCCTTTTATGATGATAAAAAAAAAAATTGATTGGACACCCATTAATGATCTGAACCCAAGGAAGACTCAGAAGAGGACCCTCTCCTCATCAATAGGATTGTCCCTTTTTGCTTTTTGTATATTAAAAGCGAAACCCAGCAAATAATGCTAGGTTGTATCGACGGGTTGGCTTGGTCTTGGCCTAAGACTTAAGAGTTTGCTTCTACCTAAGGTCTAAGGTTTGATTCACTTTGTCAGCAACTCTTGAGGGCCATCTATTTCTCATGCCTAAGCATGTGAAAAGACTGTGGGAGAGGCTGTATGAATTAGTCCGAGGTGCGCATAAGCTGGCTTCTTCACACCTAAGCGTGTGAAAAGACTGTGGGAGGGGCTGTATGAATTAGTCCGAGGTGCGCATAAGTTGACCCATGACACTTCGAATTTAAAATAAATAAATAAATAAAAATGCTAGGTTGTATGGAAAGTTGAAAGCTATCCCTGAAGTCATGGTCCTCTCCTGCACTTACGATAGTGTCATTTTCCACTTTCTTTTTTCAATTTGAACATTCCTACTTTCACACTTCAGGTTAACTTGCAATGTCCCACTTCTGTTGATTAAAAACGTTAAATCAGTGACAAAAAAATGTTGACTCAGTTGCATGTGACTTTGTTAAAGGTATAACAATCCTTGTTCAACCCATTTCCCTTAAAAGCCAATCAACAAGTTATTGAAAAATAGATAAAGCAATAAATAACGGTATTAAGGTCTTTTTGACCTAAACTTATCTCAAGAGTATAGAGGTATTTTTGGCCTCTTATTTATTTATTTTTTTATTTTTACAGTACAACACTTATTCTAAAACTCACGCTCAAGCACCCTTAACAACTGTCGTCGAAACCTACCACGACCAACCACTACCATTGCCTATGTACCCTTGGTCCACCCATGGATATGATCACTCGAGGTTTATTTTACTTACATTTATACGGGTTGTCAAAACAAATGTCTCGACCAAGTTTTTACTTATCTCTAGTAAACTTAATTTATTGCATCAACGATTATACTTACAAAATAAACGACACAGGTAAACAAAATAGAAATAAATGAGTACTCCTATTTTCTCACATGATATTGACATGACAAGATCACGAGAAGAAATCCCAAAGTAACGGGCCTCCTTTGGGAAGAGATTATTCAGTTTCCTGGAAGCTACGGAGAATATGGTGGGATCCATACGCTTTGTCAAACACTCTGTAGAATATGGGGTGGAAGGAACCACCGGCCATTGAACGGAGAAGTGAGATGAAGACATGAAACTAGTCAATTTTTTCAAAAGCAAAATCACACGGCATATATGCTCTCTCTATCTCAATATGGGAAACAAACCTCAAAGATTAAAAGGACACATGATCTCTTTTCAAAATTTAGTACTGTTTTCTGGACGACTTTTGGGATTCAAATTCTGCAATCAACGGAAAGGGAAGAAAAAGAAAAAAAAAAAAACCCATTTTTGGTACGTGAAGGCAGAATTTAGACTCGTAGTGCCTACTCATCTGCTGGTTCATTATTGTGATTTAGTGCCTAATTAACTAGACTAATTTATCATTAACGTGTAAAATGATGCAGAGCCTTTGAAGATGATTAGGGCACTGCCAGATTCAATCCCCCGGCCGTCAACCACGTGTTGCACATTTTGTAATTAATAAATCAATTTCTAATTAATCACAACAACCAACTAATTAAACACGATTAACTTTTTTTTTTTTTTTTTTCTCCTCTCTCTATTTATCGAAACCGGATTGGGGAGAGGTTTAATTGAGGCTAAGGCCATAGGGAAGAAAAATTATAAGTGCTGTGAATTACGGGGTCCCACTTCGGGTGTCGTGATTTGGTTGGAACTATTCGGACTCGCCAATCATATATAAGTCAATTTAATCGAATATTTGTAGAGCATAAATGTAGTTGCGGATCTAGGAATTCAATAGAAAAGGGGCTCCAATTCATGATAGTTAATATGATAATGCATGCCACACTAAAAATATTCATCACAGAATATTAAAGTTTTTGTTGAGTGTGGCTTCAATTATGCGTTCGCAGCAATGCTTGTCCGGACGGGGCCTAGGGCCGTCCGGAGGACCCATGGTGGACAAAATTTGAGACCACTCCTGTCCGGATGGGCAACCAGGCACGCAAGACAACACTATTTAAATGTGTTTCCTACGGTTTTAGAGTTTTTACTACTCCTACTTATTTTGGTGAGATAAACCTAGAGAGACTGAGAGATACATTGAGAGGAGATTGGAGTTTGTAATCTTTATTAATTACGGTGGATTAATTTGTCCCTTTCCCCGTGGAGTAGGTACGCAGTTCGTATTTCGAACCACGTAAATCTCTTTGTCATTGTGTGCATGGTTTCTTGCTTTCCTTGTATTCGTTTCATCTTTATTTGTTCTTGTTTGAGATCGATTATGCTTGATATAGAATCATTGTGTCTTCCGCATATCACACAACATGAATTTGCATTATATATATACATGTCGTCAGCTGGCTATATGTATGATCTTGATGTTTAGCTGTTAATTTATCAATGTCTGACAAACTTGATCTTTTGATTGAGTTATCTATTCAAATAGATTAATAAAATGAATGACTCTGATCAATTTTCCGAGTAAGGGATGAGCCCATGATTACCTAACAGCACATGGTCGCCGAGGGTGGCTAACCCGCCGCTAATCCCTCTAATTACCCCTCACTTATTGCTAAATGATCTTTCTGCTTCTTGTTAATTGGAAAATTTTCAAAATTACATGCACCCATATATGTAGTTACGGAATTTTTCAGGACAACATAACCAAAGGGCAGGTTTTGTACTTTACTCCTAATGAACGAAAAGAAGGGCATGTACGCACTAGTACTACTCAAGGCGAGTGTATGTACTCTATCCGTCTCATTTTATTTGTCCACTTTTTAATTTTACATGTTTCAAAATGTGTGTTCAATTTGAGACTGGCTTGTTAAAATTTCCTTAATATCCTCTCTATATTAAAAAATTATGCATTCGAGAATGTGCACTCTCAGTTAATGTTAGAAAAGTGAAGGGCATTCTTGAAAAATCAAAGCTTTTTACTAGTACTCATTGTGTTCCCTTAATAAGTTAGAGATATTTCACAAAATGAACAAACAAATCGGTATAGGGGGAGTACCAATAAATTCCTAGGAAACTTTATAAGAGGACTCTTTTATTTTTAACATTTATAAGATAACTTCATATCAAATTATTTTTGTAGTGTTTGAATCTGAGCAGTTTTTTATAAATGCTAACAGAAACTGTTTTATGAAAAACTGTATGGATCAAGCCCTTCTCGATATTTTTTTGAGCTGATTTCTTGAGGGTATCCTTAAAATCACGTTTTAAACATATTGAACGATTCGAATCATCAAAATTTGATCGTGAAATGACATGTGCGGATGGTGCAAACCGTAAGGGGAATGGATAAGAACCGTACTGATATACATATATGATCTTGTCATCTATACTTATATTATAGAAAAGTATTTCTTGTTTTGCTAGTTCAATGTTTATCATTTTCACGAATAGGGTTTTTTTTTTTTTTCTTTTCCGTTTCAAAATGGAAGAAAAGTGGGACACTAGCACTTTCGCAAAGGGGGGTTGCCTCGAAATAACCTGACTTCTTTTCTTGTACTCATGAGTGCCTAAGGGTTTTTTTTTTTTTTTTTTCCCGTTTCAAAATGGTAGAAATTTTCTTTGATAAAAATAGCTCAATACATCAAATAAGATGGTTATCATTCCTAAGAGAATACAAAAACCAAACAGGAGGACTAGATTCCCAAGTTTTAACTCCAGAACCTTGCAAACCACAAGCCAAACGCCAGCCAGCTCATGATACAACAAACGCCAGCGACGACGAGCACTGGATACCACTACGAAACTTAGAACACACCCAAACACCCAATACCAACACCCACTGGATCTAGGGAAACCAGACCGGGACAAACCCCCGGACTGGGAAAACCAACCGGGAGAAACTCCCAAAAATGGGAGAGAGATTCCCCATAAGAGAAGAAACTAAAACCAAACAAAATACAAAAACGAAACCTGCAAAATCTAAAACCACCAACTTCCCTTCTCTTTTATTTGGCCGACTCTCCGTCAACCTCAAACTCGCCGGATTTGCACTATCGGGAGGGTCGAAAGGGGAAGGAAAGAACCAGAGGCAAACCGGACCGAGTAGAGACTGCGTCGAATGGACTGATAGCACAAGATCGTAGCTTTTGAAGGAAAGGCACCGAACCACCAAATCTGAGAAAACGCTGCTTGTACATTGCCCCAAAGCACTGCTGAAGATGGTTGGGAGGATGGAGGGGGGAGAGGTAAGGGCAAAGATCCTTCGAGGAGGAGTTGAATGAAATATATAAAGTAATAAGTGATTAAGGCCCCGTTGCTAAGAAAAAATTTAAATAAGTGATTAAAGGTGATGCATTATGAGAGAATGACATATTTCGTAGAGCAGAAAATAAGTATTTAAAAAATAAGAATCTTAGCGGAATAGGACTTAAATATGTTTGATAATCATATTTTGCATTACTTAAAAGATTAAGTTCCTTCTAAAATGTAGGCTTAAAGTTAATAAAAACTAAATGGCTTTGAGCTACTTAATTATGACTAAATTTATGCGTGCTCGAATTCAACCCTTTCCTTCTCCATCACTACCCTCCACACCACCGACATCATCATTGTCGTCACCATCACCACAACTCTACCACCACCACCATCTCCACCACCACCACCACTCTGGTCGCTTCGATCTACAACCACTGCTACTATAGATATTGCCGCCACCATTCTACCACAACCACCACCACTATCACTCCCATCGTCGTCACCACTATCATTACCACTCTAGCAATACCACAAACACTTTGCCGCCGCCACTGCCACTACTACAACCACCACCACTACCACCATCGCTCCACCATAACCACCACTACTACCATCACTACACCACCACCACTTCCACCACCAAGCCACCACTCCACGCCCACCACCACCATCACTCCATCATTAGTAGAATTAAAAGATAATTATTTAACTAATGCAATTAAAATTAATTCATCATTTGTTTTAATTCAGAGCTTAATATGTTAAGCAAATAACTTTCAAGATTTAAACAAATTTTTTTTTTTTGACAAGTCAAAGATTTAAACAATTCAGCAATCAGCTTTTTGCCTTATTTGGTTTGGTTTTTGAAAAAAAAAATTCAACTCAAAAAATACTCATTATCTCTACTTCCAATCATTACTCTACACTCATTACCCCTATCACCAATTATTATTCTCATTTCTCTCTATCTCTCTCCATTCATTACCCCTATTTTGAATCATTATTCTATTTCTCTCTCCACTTATAACCTCAAAAAATTTCTCAAAACTTTTTCAAAAACTCATCCAAACACAACATTTAGTACTTAAGTTTTAGCTTTCAATTTTAATTTTTAGTTTTATCAAACAACACTTAAAATAGGAAAAGATAGCGGTTCAATTAATCTAGCTCCAAAGTAGAATTACTCCGTATAAACCCACTCACGTTAGACTTTTCTTATTCTGCCCAAATCCTTATAAAAACTGGAGAAAATTTCTGTTATATCCCTTTGACTTTACACGAAAGTTCACTTTGGTCCTTCTAGTTCCAATTTGAATAATTCTAACCTTCGATTTAGGATTTAGTTTCAATGTGAACCTTCCGTTGCCTTCCGTTTATTTTTTGGACGGAAAACACATATGTGCCACTCACATGACGAAATGGGAAGGGATAATCGCCAATTCACTCCCTCCCTCCCTCACCCCTAACTCCCTTGGAGGGAGAAATCCCTGTAATCCCACCCAAATTCTCCCCCCAAACCCATTTCTAACCACCATCGCCATGCCCCATCACCAAAGCCACCACCACCCACCTCCACACCAAATCAAACCCTCTCCCTACTTTCTTCCCTTGCCGCCACCACCATAGAGACCAGAATCAAAACGAAAAAAAATATGCAGAATACTCCAAATTTTTTTTTTTTTGCTCGGCCAGAATACTCCAATTTAGAACTCCAAATGAGCAAATTGACCTTTTTTCAATCGGATCATATGCAAAGCCACAAAACCTATAATTGTTTTCCCAAAGTAACACATCCTCGACAAATGAGAAATCCCCAAGTCTCAAATTTTATGTGTAATCGAACACCATAGATGCAGATAAAAGCGCTGGTTGTCTTCAATCTTGAATTCTATGTCCTAAATTGAGATGGTAGTTCAGCGATGGTTTTTTACAGCAGTCTTCTCCTCCTGTTTAATTTTCATCCAATTCAACAGATAATTAAGACCCATAATGATTTTGAGATGGTGTGCGACGTAGAGAAAGAAACTTTTTTTTTCGTTTTCAATTGATTCCCGCTCCTAATGTTTGAAGCTGATTTCTTGTTTTTTTTTTTTTTTTTGAAGAGGCCAGGTCAATTTCATTTAAGACAAAGTCAACGCATTACATCAAAATTGAGTAGAAATTGCAAAATGGGCGGAATACAACCCGAAGAGAAAATACAATTCCTATTAAGACAATTTGCGGCAAGCCAGTGCGCAACTTTGTTGTTCTCTCTACAACACCAAACAAAAGACCAATTCTTAGAGCTAGCCCACTCTTTGATGTCATCCACTAGAGCTCTAATCTCCCATGGTCCAGCAAATTTGGGGTCCTTGAAACAATTGATAAGCTCTAGGCAATCCGACTCAAAGATTGCTTCAGAGATGTCTAGTTCCATTGCTATGCTGCAAGCTATTCTGAGAGCCCAAGCCTCAATGCTAATAGCCGAAGTTGCGATCGTTCTTCCCATTCTTGTTTGTTCTAGTTTACGAGTCACGGAATTTCAGCATTGTTAATGGGTTCCCGGCGATTGGTACCTATTTGTGAAACTTTCTTGTTTCATTTTGGAAATGAGGATTTAGCGACTTCTGATGGGATACTATAATTTTTGAAGTAATCGATTGTATTTGTGATCAGTTTCTTGAGTGGAAAATTGCAGGAGGACACTTTAGAGTTTGGTTTTTTTTTTTTTTTATATAAGTACTTTAGATAGAGTTTGGGTTATGCAGACTTTACCTTCGAAAACAATTTTACAGTAAATTTAATTCGGGTTTAAGTTCATGGTGGTTGCGGTAAGGAAAGAAAGTAAGGAGAGGGTTTAATTTGGTGTGGAGGTGGGTGGTGTGTGTTGGCAGCTTTGGTGATGGGGAAATTTTTTTCAGTGCCGAGCAGGTACCACGTGGTGCCCGCTCGTGCATCCGAGCCATCCATTTCGTGTTTGGACGGCTCAGATTTTGAGAGAGAAAAAGGAGAGAGAAAGTGTTGGGGTGAGAGGAGAGAGAGGGTTTTAATTCGAGCCGTCCAAAAGTGAATCGGACAGCTGAGGTGCGCCGAGCGGGTGCCACGTCGGCAATACCCGCTCGGCACTGAAAAACTTCTCGGTGATGGGAGATGGTGGAGGTGGTTGGGGATGTGTTTCGGCAGAAAATTTGGGTGGGAATACAGGAATTTCTCCCTCCCAGGGAATTAGGGGTGAGGGAGGGAGAGAATTGGCAATTATACCCATGTTATTTGGCCATGTGAGTGGCACATGTGTGTTTTCCGTCCAAAAAAAACCCGGAAGGTAATGGAAGGTTCACATTGAAACTTAATCCTAAATCGAAGGTTAGAATTGTTCAAATTAAAATTAGAAGGACCAAAGTGAACTTTCGTGTAAATTAAGTCGAAGGGATATAACATAAATTTTCCCAAAAAACTTGATAAGGGTATATATTGAGAAAATAGAGGATAAATGCCTAGTTTGATAACAGTGATAGATGAATGAGATTCGTAAGAAAATGGGATTAGGATAAGGATTGGTAATGAGAAGGGATTTATAATGAGTATGTTTGTTTGAGATGAGATGAGATGATAGGATTATTAATATCATGTTTGTTTGAGATGGGATTGAATTGATTGAAGAAATTGGTAATGAAAATGGATTGGTAATGAGAAGGTGTTGAGATTGGAATATCAATATTACATCCAAAAGGGTATTTCTAATACCCCCTAATGGCCGGCTTGGACATCCCAATGGACTAATAGTCCGGACCTTTTTTGTTACCAAACAGAGTATTAATACTCCCATGAGATTAGTAGTCTCATCCCAACTCTCAAACCTGTTTTCAAAACAAGGTGAACATGGCGCACAAGAGAGAATCCAAGGCCCCGTTTGATAACAGTGATAGATGGATGAGATTCGTAAGGAGATAAGATTCGGATTGTGATTGGTAATGAAAAGGAATTGTTAATGAGAATGGATTGATAATGAGTATGTTTGTTTGGGATGAGATTAGATGATATGATTATTAATATCATGTTTGTTTGAGATGAGATTAGATGATAGGATTGAATTGATAGAAGAAATTGGTAATGAGAAGGGGTTAGGATTGGACTACGAATATCAAGTGCCAAGGGGTATTGCTAATACCCCCTATGGGCCAGATTGTTCATCCCATGGGACAACCAATCCGGACCAATTTTAAAAATCAAACAAAGTATTACTAATATCATCACCTTAGTAATCCAATCCCAACCTCCACTCCATTTATCAAAAGGGGCCCAAGAGAAATGATAACTTGAGAATTTTTTATTTTTTGGGTAAATTAGCTTGAAATTAAAAGAGGTTAACCGAATGTACAGCCTATAAGGAGCATACCTCAGGAGGAAAAGAAATGGAAAAAAAAGAAAAGTGAAAAAAATGCAATACACCATGCACAACCCGCATGAAGAGTAAGGTAGATTAAAGTAAATAACAAAGTGCAATGTGATTTGTTATCATACTCTGTTGTACTATCCATCAGGAAGTAAGCACAACGGGGTATGATACAAAAGTGATACAAGAAGTAATGATGACATGAAAGCTAACTACTACCTGGCACAGCCCGCCAGGTTAGGCTATAAGATAAAGTAGTTGCGATCGAATAACGACTATCTGATGAACCATCACTGAGAAATTGCAACAACATAGCAACTCGGCATTGAGGGGAGGTTGAACAGCTACTACAGAGAAACTAGGTACAGATAAGAGGCTCGATCCAGGGATGATGGCATCCGACAGGGGGCCCAACCCTGCACACCACGCCCAATCCAACCAATCTAGAGCTACTTCCTGGCCGGTCCTGTCTGGGTGAAGAATAGCCCACTAGGTCCTGCCCAAAGACCCCATAGTTCAGTAGGTCCTCTTCATTATTTTGTTGACAAAAATACCCCTCGCAAAAAGAGGCGATTTGAGAGAGACGATCCAGCCACCACCACACCACCACGACCCCGCCGCCACCACCACTCCACCACCACCACCACTACCGCCACCACCACCCCACTGCCACCACCACAATGCCGCCGCCGCCACCACTACGTCACCATCACCACCACCACCACCACCACCACGTCGCTGCCACCACCCCCACTGCCACCATCACCACCACCGCCACCACGCCGCCACCACCACCACGCGACATCAATTCGATTTTGTTCTGATTTTGGTCCTACTCTATTAGTACTATCCACAAACGTGCAATTGTAAAGTATTTCACATAAGTAGTGCACAAAACAGCCACAAAATAGTTTTAGCTATTTCATTCATTGACATTCAAACCTAAATTCATCTACCAAATATTTCGTATCTACTGCTACCAAAACAATTCGCAAAAATTTAAAGTGGGGCCGCGGGAGATGTCCTTAATTGATGGTGTTGTTTGAGATATGAGAAAGTGTATAGGGTGTTAAATAACCCTAACACACACAAACTTTATTTATATTATGAGATACTCATTACACTGACTCAATTAGCCAATGTGGGACTAACATAAGCCTGACAATATTCTAACACTCCCCCTCAAGCTGGAGAGTAAATATCACAAAGTCCCAGCTTGTTACATAAGAATTCTAAACGAGGTTTAAACAGTGATTTGGTAAAAATATCTGCAATCTGAGCTCCTGTGGACACAAAGGGCGTAACCAACACACCATTGTCAACCTTCTCTCGAACAATGTGACAATCTACCTCTATATGTTTGGTTCTCTCATGAAACACCGGGTTCGAGGAAATATGTATTGCTGCCTGATTGTCACAATACATAGGAACGGGTAATTGCACCTGAAATCCCAGCTCCTCAAGAAAGGATCTTAGCCAAACAATCTCACATGTTGTATGAGCCATAGCAAGGTACTCTGCCTCTGCACTAGACCTTGCAACAACAGTTTGCTTCTTACTCTTCCAAGTAACTAGGTTGCCACCAACAAACGTACAGTAACCAGTTGTTGAACGTCTGTCAGAAGGTGACCCTGCCCAATCTGCATCCGTAAATGCCTCAACACGAAAATGACCGTTGGAACGGTAAAACAAACCACGTCCAGGATGAGCCTTAAGGTACTTAACAATGCGAATACAAGCTTCCCAATGTGGAAGACGAGGAGCAGACATAAATTGACTCACCATACTAACAGCAAATGAGATATCATGACGCGTATTGGTAAGGTAATTCAACTTACCAACCAATCGACGATACCGGTCTGGATGAGGAAATACCTCCCCCTGATCAATGCAGAGTTTCACATTAGGATCCATTGGAGTCTCCACAGGTCTACCTCCCAATAAACCTGTCTCCTCTAGAATATCCAACACATATTTCCTCTGGGACAAACTAATTCCATCCTTGGACCTCGCTACCTCAATGCCCAAGAAATATCGCAACTTACCCAAGTCTTTAGTGTGGAACTGACTATGTAAGAACTGTTTCAACTCATCAATTCCTTTTTGATCATCGCCAGTAATAATAATGTCATCTACATAGACAATGAGCAATACTTTCCCTCGAGCCGATGTAAAGGAGAATACAGAGTGGTCTGACTGACTTCGACACATGCCAAATCTCATAACTGCATCACTAAACTTGCTAAACCATGCTCTAGGAGATTGCTTAAGTCCATAGAGTGCTTTGCGAAGACGACATACCTTATGAAGCTCCCCCTGAGCAACGAACCCAGGTGGTTGCTCCATGTAGACTTCCTCCTGGAGATCGCCATGGAGAAAGGCATTTTTGACGTCGAGCTGGAACAATGGCCAACCAAGATTGGCAGCAAGAGAAATAAGAAGTCGCACAGAACCAAGCTTGGCAACGGGAGAGAACGTTTCTGAATAATCAACACCGTAAGTCTGGGTGTACCCTTTGGCAACCAGACGAGCCTTGTGGCGCTCAACAGTGCCATCAGGAAGGTACTTGACAGTATAAACCCAACAACAGCCGACAGTAGTTTGACCAGCAGAAAGAGCAACCAACTCCCATGTGCCATTAGTATGAAGAGCAGACATTTCATCCTCCATAGCTTTCCGCCACTCAGACCGTGATAAGGCCTCTTGAATAGTGTTAGGAACAAAAACAGAGGAAACAGTAGTAGTGAAAGCACGGAGAGATTGAGAGAGATGATCATATGAGATAACCCGAGAAAGAGGATGAGAAGTGCGAGAACAATTAGAAAAACCATATTTTACCGGCGGGTGGCGATTCTCACGAGTCGGATAGCGAGGAGCAGGCGGATCTGGTGACAGGGGGGAAGATGGAGGTGCTGGCGAAGATTGATCGGCAGGCTGGGAGGGCTCTGTAGGTGGAGACTGGGTTGGTGCTGGAGGCTGGGGTGGTGTCGGTGCGTGGGAACGCCGAACATAAACCTGCAAAGGGTTTGGTAAAACAGGGCTGGTTGGAACAGCCATAGGTAACACAGACTCTAGGGTAAGGAGATCATTAGTAGTAACAGGATTCGAATAATATGGCAAGGACTCATTGAACGTAACATCAGCACAGACAAAGTGGTGACGTAAAGTAGGAGAGTAACATCGATACCCTTTCTGGGTGTGTGAGTATCCCAGAAAAATACACCGAAAAGACCGAGGATCAAGTTTACTCCTATCAGGGTCAAGAGTATGGACATAACAGGTGCACCCAAAAACTCGAGGGGTAATGAATGGAGAGGCCGATCGGGAAATAAGACCGTATGGGGGACCTGACCACCTAGAACCGTAGAGGGCATGCGATTGACTAAGTAACAAGCAGTGAGGACATCATCACTCCAATATGACTTAGGAACCTGCATTTGAAATAGTAAGGCACGCATAACCTCAGACAAGTGCCGAATCTTGCGCTCAGCAACTCCATTTTGTTGTGGAGTCCGAGAGCACGACGATTGGTGAATAATGCCATGATCAGCAAAAAATTGAGATAGTGAACTATGAAAATATTCACGGGCATTATCTGAACGAAATATCTTAATGCAGGTATCAAACTGATTCTTAATCTCCATGTAAAAGGATTTAAAAACAGATTTCAATTCAAATCGCTCTTTCATTAGATAAAGATATGTGATACGAGAAAAATCATCCACAAAGATAACATAATACTGAAAACCATAAATACTGGGCACATGAATAGGCCCCCAAATGTCTGAATGAACTAACTGAAAAAGGATGTGATGCACGACGCTCAACCCTAGGGTAAAAACTGACTCGACGATGTTTACTAAACTCACAGACTTCACAAACCAACTTGTTAATGGAACGACACGAGGGCACAAGACGCTTCAAACTCTGAAGAGAGGGATGACCAAGACGACAGTGCTGTTGATATGGAGACTCTGATGCCTGAAGGGCAACGGGTTGAGACACTGTCAAGTAATATAGGCCACCTCGCTCAATGCCCCCACCAATCTTCCTCCCCGTCGTGAGATCCTGAAAAACACAGCCATGAGGAAGAAATGTAACGGAACAATTCAAAGATTTTGTAAGACGGCTCACAGACATAAGATTAAATGGAAAACGAGGAACATGTAATACAGATGTCAATGTAAGAGAGGAAGAGACAGGAACTGAACCCAAACCAGTAACAGCAGTGGTAGATCCATCAGCTAAGGTAACATGAGCTGATCTACCAACTGGCTGTCGATCACAAAGGAAAGCAGGTGTACCAGTCATTTGATCTGTAGCGCCCGAGTCAATAACCCAAGGAAAGGAAGAAGAGGAAGCAACACAAGCACGAGATGGACCGGTCTGAGCAAGCGTAGCAGTGGAAGATCCTGTTGCTGTCTGAAATGACAATAAGCGCTGGTACTCATCGGCTGAAACAACCACACTATCAGCAGAAGATTGAGCAAACTGTCCAGTATCCTCAGAGACAGTGGCCTGATGAGCCTGAGGGAAGCCATACAACTCATAACATGTGTCCACCCAATGATTGGTCCCCCCACAGAAAGTACACAATCGAGCAACACGGCCACGACCGCGGCCTCCCCCTGTCACGCGGCCACCACGACTAAATGTACGATCACCTCGACCACCAATAACAGTGTCTGTACGGCTACTAGAACCACGGCCATTCATCCCAAAATCGCGACCACGACCTCGAAACCCAGAATCACGGCCGCGACCACTGCCACGGCTGACTGAGAACACAGAGCTATCAGAAACAGCGGAAGTCAAAGCAGAACGGTCAGGAGCCGGTGTACCAGAAATAGACGATGACTGCCGGAGACGACTAAATACCTCGCTGAGAGGAGGTAAGTCACGATCCCCCAAAATCTGATTACCCACAGGTCTGAAAGTGGATGATGCACCAGATAAGAAACGAGTAACCCTCATGCGCTCACGCTGGCGCCGTATAACCTGAATATCAGCAGAAAGTGGCTCACAGATGTCCAACTCATTACAAATACGGAGGAACTAAGCATAATACTCCTCAAAAGAATCATCACCCTGAGATATATTAAAGAAAGATTGATGAAGATCATACGTACGACGGAGATTGTCGACACCTGAATACAACTCTTTTGCCTGTGTCCACACCTCTCTAGCTGTATCACAAAACATCAGCGTACTGGCAACCTGTTCTGTTATACTATTCCATAACTCTGAACGAATACGGGCATCAATAGGTTTCCAGGCCCCATATGTAGGTGCATTTGCAGTAGGGGGCTCACCAGGCAAATAAGAGTCCTCCGACTGACCCATATAATACACCTCAACAGCTTTAGCCCAAAGAACATAATTACCCCCATTTAATGGTGTGGAGGTAATAGAGTGCCGCTCACGAGACCGAGAGCGGCTAAAAAGACTACCAATACCAGTAGAATTAGAACCAGAAATAGTACCAACAACTGTAGAAAGAGGGCCTGAACCTGTTTTCTCCTCAGACATATTACCGAACAATGTAGTAGCAACAACCAATAACTAGTAAATGGCCAGCACACGACCAATAGAAATCCTATAGAATAGAACCAACTAAACCAATAGTCATAAGCCAATCAGTAGTCAAAACTGCAATAATCCTAAACTGCCGGGACTGGAAGTGCAATTAAACACAAAAAAAATCTGACCACTTACGTCCCATTTCACAGAGTAAAAAAAAATAAAACAGAGACATATTTCAGAGGCGCCGGAGATACCAGAGGGTTGTAGGACGAACTCCGACGTCCGGCAAGGAATTGCGAACACGATTCAGACCAGGTAAGCTGCAAAACAGAGAGGCTGAACTGCAAACATGGTTGTCGAACAAATTGATGCCAGCAGATGGGGTTTCCAACGTTGATGAAGGGTTTGTAGGGTCTGAATCCACTGGGCTTTCTTTCTTTTCTTCTCTTTTTTTTTTTTTCGAGGGTCGCCGGAGGTCGGTGACGACTGGATCGCGGTTTTCGAAGGGTTATGATGACCGAAATTAAGTGGGTCTTGGCTGTCGGCAACTGGGTCAGGTATTTCAAAGATTTTTGTTTTGTTTTTTTTTGAAGTCGAATAGGGCTGTTATTGATCGATTCAGCCCAAACCGAAGTTGATTTGGAGATTTTGAAGGCCGATTTAGGGTTTAGTCACGACAGATGTAGGGTTTGAGGTTTACGTGAGGATGACAGACTTGAGTAGGGTTTGTGGGGGCTCGATTATGGTTTCTAGATGGTAACGATGATAGATGATGGTTGACGGTGGATGGGTAACGACGGCCACGGCAGAGGTAGTGGTGATGGGCGGCAGGATGTCGTCAGGATTAAGGTTTGGGTTGTAAGGTACGCTCTGATACCATGTTGTTTGAGATACGAGAAAGTGTATAGGGTGTTAAATAACCCTAACACACACAAACTTTATTTATATTATGAGATACTCATTACACTGACTCAATTAGCCAATGTGGGACTAACATAAGCCTGACAATATTCTAACAGATGGGATAAAATTTATGGTAATCCCATATATAGGAACTATTGTCTTTTCATCTTTTGACTCGCTTTATTGCCAAACTTGTTTCGATCGGTATGCTTTTGCGGTATGTGCTAGAGAGTTTTGGTTTCGTGTCTGGATGAAAGACTCGATTTTATATTTTGATGAAACCTGTCTATCTTTCGTGTACCAGGTGTGTATGAGGTTCGTATACTTGTATTTCGGATAGATCGAATTTCTCTGTAAGTGTCGTTGGGCTTCGAGAATCATTGATCAAAAAGACTTACGAACTAATGCAATACAATTAAAGGTGTGGATCAAAAAGAAACTACAGCTTTATCCGAAATAAACTCAGCACCGCTGGATCTTACTTTATAAATTGGACCATTGGTATGAATAAGACAATTCAACTTTTGGCCTCAATAGATCTCCACAGTTAGATTTTAGTTTGGAACAATTTAGACCAACAATATATATATATATATATATATATATATATATTGAGCGAGAGAGATTAAACTAGTTATGTTCTATGCTAACGACGGTTCAATATCAAGGTGTAGCTTTTTCTTTCTTTCTCGATGTACCCTTATCAATGTTATAATAATAATAAAAAATTTGCCGATAAAAAAAAGGGAGGGTTATAAAATATAGAATCAATGAACCTGTTGTCTTAGTTTTCAAAACAAAGAACTAGACCTGTAAACATAGAGTCAAACAAGCTAAACCACATGACCAGACTAAAATAAGGCTGACTCGTTGGACGTGCTTTACCGGCCGGCAGATGCATGAGTCGGAACGTAATAGTACTAGGTAGGAGCCCATCTTTCGGCCAAAGAAGCAACCGCGCGCTTGCTCGTAGAAGCCCCACCCCACCCCAGAGTCAAGATTATATATTACTTTTTAAAGGGTGGGTTATAGAAATTAAATAAATAAGATAAAAGTAATTAAATAAAGAAAGAAATTAAAAACTGTAAGGGGGGGGGGGGGCAGTCCGGGAAAAGGGACGTGGGGCCGGGGGGGAGAAGCAATTTGCCAGTTAAGCTTAGTCGTTACGTCAGTGGTTACGTCGATCCCTTGCTGTAGTTAGGTGGTGTTCCGCTTTTAGAAAAAATGCTTTTTTTTCAAACAGAGGTAATTTTAAGTCAAAAAATCATGTATTTACGCAAATAATTTTTCTACCAATATGGATCTTATTTGATAGATCTCGTTGAGATCTTTTATACGGTGCAAAAAAAATTAAAAATTATTTTTTATTTTCATTATAAAATTTAAAAAAAAGAAACTTTTACAAAAAAACACTTTTACCGGAACACAACCTTAGTCCTAGGCCTAGCTAGTAGCTTTCTCTTCTCTCAAGTCTACAACTGACAAGTGGGTTCAGACTGATTTAATTTATCATCGATATTAATTTTAAATTTTCTTCAACACCCCCCCTGGCCTACTTTTGGGTAGTAGTACTCTTGATAAATTCATAGTATTAGTATTAGAGCATCTCCAACCCATGCTCTATTCTTCCATTTGAGAGTATAAAACTCCTCCAATCCATCCTCTCAAGCCTCCTCTATTTGAGAGGATGAGATTTTGATCCTCCATATTTAGAGGATGGGAGAAAATATGGAGGATCTCCTCTATAATACTATTCACCTTTTAAAATGGCATTTGTATCCTTAGAGCATCTCCAACCCATGCTCTATTCCTCCATTTGAGAGGATGGGTGAGTATGGAACTCCTCCAACCCATCCTCTCAAGCCTCCTCTATTTTAGAGGGAAAAATAGAGGATTTGTGGTTGGAGTAAATAGGAATAGTGATTTCCTCTAAAATCACTTTATGAATAAAATAGAGTATTTTGATACTCTCAAATAGAGTATTGGATTGGAGATGCTCTTAGTATTGAATTTCATAACTTTTATCGTGTTGTTATGAATTTATTTGACAAATGCAAAAAAAAAAAAAAAAACTAAACAAATGGCATGATTTTACTAGGAGCGCATACCATATATATGTACGTACCAAAAATAGGTGCATGCATGTAATCATATATAATTATATATGCATCCCAAAGGGATATATATATGTGTAAGTTGTATATTTTTGACTGGGATCCTCTAAACAAATATTTCCAACAAGAATCCTACAAGAATTAATTCAAAAAGAAGCTGCTTTTTATGAAACAAATTAATTGACCAGAAGAAGAAGATTAAAAACAAATTAATTGACCAGAAGAAGAAGAAGACGACAACGACGAAGTACCCTAATCGCCTTTCATTTTTGAATTAAACAAGTTATTGTTTTCGTTTGTTGGAAAGATCAGTGTATGTTAGTGATCTGTATTATTGATGTTGATTTGTTTTACGTACGTAATAGTAGGTTTTTTATTTTCAATTTGGTTTTACAGTCTTCTACTGAATTCATATTCAAATTTAATCAAAACGGTGTCATCTTATACTCTTGTCAATTTTTTGTAGAGGAGCCGGATCCACATCATTTCCCCTTTTCTTTTCTTTGATGGAAAATGCTACAAAATGCACCTCTGTTAGTAGGGGTGCTCAGCGGGTCAATCAAAACCGCCTAAATTGCCTAAACCGAAACCGCCCGCAAACCCACGAGATATGGTACCGATGGAGACGGATCCTAATATATAGTTTTTTGAAAGGCAAAAGATAATTTTATTAATCTTTGAAATTGTTACAAAAATTAAAAGGGCCAAGCGAAAAGGCATCACAATCATAAGGAAAGCATCCCAACTATGTTGGCACTCAAACCCATGACAATCATATGCCAAACAAAGCCCGGAAAAGGAAAATGGAGAAGACGGTTAACAAGATGTCAACCGAATAGGGTACAATACGATAAAAAAATGCCAAACAAAATTTCATGACGGATCCTAATATATGAACTGTCCAAATCACTCAAACCAGCAACCGAACAAAAAAACAACCGCAAACGGATACAGATGGAGAAAATGTGACATTTTACTAAGAGAAGGGGAAGGGGAATCAAACTAAAAGTTGGAGTACATCCACGGGGCCGAAACCCATAACACCCTGTAGAAACTTTATATCCATTTCAAAACCAATTGGCAATGAGTGGAGAGTCCCAGATGTTATTAAGTGATCACTCATTCCACTTCCAAGTAATGTGGTTCATTTCCTTAACATCCCCCCTTACTTGCAGCCGCTTTTTGGCTGGTCCGTCATCGCGGAGTATGGATTGTGAATTTTATAAAAAATGTGGGGTGGAACGGACCTCGCTCTGATACCAAGTTGAAAAGCTCAGCCCATGCACACTCCTCCTTAAAATCCAAGTGTTTAAGAAGAGGGAAACTGAGGCCTTATAACTAGTATAGACGGGGCATGTCCAGGCGATATGGGACATATTCCAACACACCATCCTGGACCACAACACATGGCAACCAAACAATGGTCCACCAAACAAAGGCCCAACCAAGCTCTGATACCATGTAAAAACTTTATATCCATCTCAAAATCAATTGGTAATGAGTGGAGAAATCTCAAATATTATTAAGTGATAATCCATTCTACTCCCAAGCAATGTGGTTCATTTTCTTAACATGCTCAAAGGCCTATAAGCCAAAATATACAATGAAGCCCAACACAACCCAAAGGGAGTCAAGGGACACATCCCTAGAATCCAAGAGGGTCGACGTTATGAATTCATATGCCATGAATATAAAGATTGAGTGAAACTTATTCATGGGGGAGTCATAAACAAGTTATTCACAGCTCTGCGCAATCTCAGTTGTATGTTTTGGCAATCAATGGTTCGGATTTAAAAAAATTCTTCCAGTGATGAGTTAAGGGGTTGTTCGGACAAAAAATCCCATTTGGCTTATTGGCTCATTCCCAAAAAAGCCATTTCCTTTTACCCCCGTCTGACACACCCACCAGACCTGACCCCACCCCGGTGTTCCAAAAATACCCCTTGTTGGGAAGCCAAAGCAAGACAAATAGCCAGGGCATTTTGGTAATTTCACGCTGAAATTATCTAAATCACTACAAAGTCCCAGAGGGGAGGGTGAATGGGACGACCGATTTAAAATTAACTCAACCACCAACTTAAACAACTATCCAATCTTCATGCCAAACTATTCAATTCAACAATGTAAGTAAAGAGCAATAAAACAAAAGAACGCAAACATGAGATATACGTGGAAACTACTTAGGGTCAACGCACCCTAAGCATAAAACCACGGCCTAATCTACTCAAATTTCCATAAATCAAAAGGTTAGGCAAAAAGACTACAAGTTAGGAATTACCGACTTTTATCCCAAATCACACCTAACTCCACTTCTTGCCTAGCACCCCGTGCCCCTTCTTGATTCCATGGACTCCTCGAGTAACACCATCTCGATCTCCGCTCTAGAACGGCTCCGGTATCATCCGGCCATGTAGATTCATAGGCATGAAAGTATGGATTTTGTAAAGTGAAGATTTTTATGCAAAAGAATCAATCTAGAGAGAATACATGGATTAAGAAAGTATTTCTCTAGATTGAACAAAGATGATTGTGCAAGATTCAAATCATCCAAATGCAAATGAAAGCACAAGAGCAAAAGAGATAATAATGCTTTCTCTCTCTAAAGTGGGTTATATCACTCTTGTTACCTTAGAATAATGAAAAACAAGCTTATATATGACCAAGCAAGGAAAAATCCTGGAGTGCCCTACTAAGGCACTCTTAGCACGCGCACAAGGGCCTTAGTCTGCTAAGGCACTACTAAGGCGCTCTTAACACGCGTGCAAGGGCCTTAGACTGGTGAGGCGCTGCTAAGGCGCTAGAAAGGTGCAAGCACTTAAAAAAGCCTTAGACAAAATTTTCCTTCAAATAAAACAAGGCCAATGATATAAGGTTAGTGCATACATGATATTTCATAAAAGATTAAGACATTTAAAACCTTTAATGATGCATGGAAAAATATTAAGCTAAATGCACATGAGATGCATATACCTTTCCAAGCAAAATGCACGGCACGGCCTTCGTGATCAACTTTTGAACCAACGGGTGGAGTATCTAATCTAGACAAAATAAAATCACCTCCCAAACCCAAATGGAAAAAGAATAAATACAGACTCCAACGGTTTGTCGCATTCGGAAATTGCCAATTACATTAACACACACCTCTGCTATCCAGCTTTTTGAGGTTGGCTTTTTTTAGTCAGAGATTTGATGGCTTTTTTGGCTTATTTTTGGCGGGAAAGCCAGCTTTATTCTTTGTCCGAACAACCCTTAAACTCTTCCAAAATACTTTTAAACGTGCGTTATTGAGCACCGTAACGTATATTCACGGTTCCACCATAAAAAAGTTTTTCTCTTGAAGATTAATTTTATGAACTTTTATCCGAAACATAGTCACTCCGCTTGGATCAACTTTTTGAGAGTAACTTTTTACTCTCAGCACAGTTTTCAATAAATCTCTCTCTCTATCTCTCTCCACTCATTATCCCTCATTACTCTCAAAATAACTTTCTAAAATCTAAACCAAACAAAGTGAGTGTGAATTCAAATATTTCTTTTTTTGTAGCAGCTTAGCTCTTCTTGCTATTTTGCTCTTTCCTCGATGTACCCCTTTCAAATTTTTATAAAAAGTTTCTTTTGCCGAGAAAAGGAAAAATTAAAAGTCATTCAAAGAATGCATATCGTACATATTCAAACAGAGAGTGTATCTCGTGACACATCCCAATCAATGATCAATATCAAGGTGACTAGGTTGTTGAAGCCGAGATTCGCACAGTACCTACGCTTTCAATTGCATTTTTGTTCCAAAAAATCACAATTTTCAAAAAAAAATAAAAATTATTCTGTGGGCATCCTGAAGAAAGACCCAGCTAGCTTGCGTACCCTCTGAAATCAGTTTTAGCTTTTTCAGAAAGTCTACATACAGATAATTTGTGCACAGATTTTTGTTGTTGGGTCCACCACGGATCCCATACAAATCATCCGAACCGTTCATTAAATGTAAAACATTTTTTCAAGGGTCCCCGTAAAAAATAAACTCAATCCGATACCTATAGGTCCTCGATCCAATTATATAACTTTTCATTATCCGGAAATCTGAATGAAAAGTTAGATGATTGGATGAAACACCTATAGACATCGGATTGAGCTTATTTTTTACGGGAACCCTTGAAAAAATGTTTTACATTTAATGAACGGCTCGGATGATTTATGTAAGATCCGTGGTGGACCCTACAACAAAATCTGTGCACAATCTGTGCGCAGATTACTGTGTGTATAGCAGGACTCTAGCTTTTTTCCTTCACCATATATATATATGATGATTGCGATAGATGTGCTTTTGTTATACACTGATCAGCTTTTCTCATCTTGATAAAAGCCTCCAGCACACACAACCACTTACATCAGCTTTTTTTTCTCATTCTTCAAGTGATCAAATTAAGTTGACATGGAGCAAAACCCTAGAGCTGATAGAAAGACTATAGAGAAAAATAGAAGAAATCATATGAAGGCCCTCTATTCCAAGCTCCATTCCTTAGTTCCCCATCTCCCTTCTATGGTCTCTCTCTCTCTCTCTCTCTCTCTCTCTCTCTCTCTCTCTCTATCTATGTTTTTATCAGTCTAATGGTTTTTAGCAATTTTTTGAATCAGTTTTTTCTTTTTTAAATGTGTATGTATAATTTGCGTTTGTTGTTGTTCTTAGGGTTCGAGATTGGTTTTCTACATCAACCGGGTATTGGGTTGTTGTAAACCATTTCCTCTCTCACTCCCCCATCTCTCTCTCAGACACATGGTTTTATTTTTCATTTTTGTAGTTTTACTGAACAGATCGATCTCATATATACACACACTTTTCATAGATGATTTTTGAAACTTGTTTCCTAGGAATTTTTTGGTAGATATATAATTTCCAAACTTGTTTTTTAAGAAAATTTTTTTGGGACAGAAATCATTTTTGAGGAAATTTCAAGAAATGCTTTTTTTGTTTTTAAATTCTCTAGAAAAAGAATTTTTATTGGGAGGGCTCGTGCTTCAAAACACCCCCTCCTTTTGGGTGTATTTATGCACTCCTCTTAAATTCTCAACACTTGTATTGGATTCAATAAATTTGTTGCAAAAATTGAGCGCGACATCCATCTTTTGTTATTGGATTTTTTGGTGATGTTATTATGAATATACATGATGAATGTTATAATACATCAATATGAACGATACAACTTTTTTTTTTGAACAACAAATTTTTTTTATTAATCTTTGAAAATAAATTACAAAGATTAATATGAATGTTATAACTTGAATCAGGTAACGTGGAAGAGTCAATAGCAAATAACTCATGTCAACTAGATTTGAAAAGGGTAATTGTTTCGTTAATCCAAATTTATTTTGGAGTCGTGCTTTAGTAAACTGATTCAAGCTCTCATTAAACCCTCTAAATTTGTTCTTATTCTCGATGTACTCTTGTCGAGTTTTTATATCTACATATTTATATTTTTGCCAATAAAAAAAAACCTGTAAATTTGATGACCTTAATTTTAATGGGGTTGCAGGAAGCAATGTCGCTGCCGGATCAACTAGACGAAGCGTCAACCTATATCAAGAAGTTAGAGAAAGAATTGGAGGAAATGAAGGAGAAGAGAGACAGCAAAATGATGAGACCTGGTAAGAACCCTAATCCAAGAATGACCAGCACATCAAGCAGTGTGGGTATGATGATCAGATCACCACAAATTGAGATCATGAAATGGGATCAGCCCTAGAAGTGGTTTTGATTACTGGGTTGGATTGTCAGCCCATTTTCAATGAGATTATCCGGTTGATTCATGAGGAGGAAGCTGAGGTTGTGAATGCCAGCTTTTCTACAGTTGGTGATACAGTTTTCCACACAATTCACTGCAAGGTACGTAGAAAAATGGCAATTCTACTTATTTACTAGCAGTTTCTAATTTTTTTTTTTTTTTTGGAGTTTGTCATGATAATATAAAATCAAGACATGTGAGATTGGCCATTCTATGTTGCAAGGATTTAAACGTTACAGTCGATACGTACCGGTTTTTCGGCCTTACGGTTATAGCCCAATGTACCGGTAGGAGTGAAACGGTTTCTGTTACTTATCAGGTCGTTACCGTTACCGACCGAGTCATAGGCCGTTACATATTGGTCCGTTGCAGCCACTCGGCTGTTACGTATGATTTCGGCACCGAAAATCTTTTTTCTCAAAAATGATATTTAAAAATTCACAACCACAACAATGGATTCTACGTGTATATCATTTGATATTTCCGATACCGTACACATCGACGTACCGTTTACGTGTCCCATTACCGTTATTTAGAACCTTGCTATGTTGGAAATTAAGCTTCAATATTCCTGGATTAAGAGACAACTTATCCGGAGGGTGGGTGTGTGTGGCAACTTAGATTTTGATAGAAGTTCATTTTGCAAATAGCAGAACTCAAAAGCATGCACCAAAATAGAGAATCAACAAGTTATCTAAGTTTTTATGTGCTAAATACTGAAGAAAAATATATGGCAAACAAGTTTACACGAATTATGAAATTAAGGAGAAACTAAAACAAAAAGCTGGCCTAATTAGGCTCCTCTATATGGTTCTTGCTCTTTGGTCTGTTTCTGTGCCTTCCAACATTTCGTTCGTTTTTTTTCGATTCTGTTGTTTCCTGCAAGCATTACACTTTTGCTCTCGATGTACCCGTTATGGAGATTATTCATATTTTTTTTCCAAACTAAAAAAAAAAAAGCTTCAGCAGACGCCCGCTTAGTTTCCTTAAGTGTTGAATCTAGATATTTCTCTCAACATTATTTGCCTAACCAGCTGGGGGAGGTACTGTGCGGCACCGTGCAATATTTGAGTGAGTTGTGTCTATGATCGATGTTCAACCTTCAGTCTGCTTGAAAAATTGATCAGGCACATACAATATTGACTTGCCATGCTTCTCATTGATCTCACGTTTTCGATCTGTACCTATTCAATTTGATTTCCGATGGCTTTACTTTCTCGATCCTAAAAATTTAGAATGACCTTTGATTGTTTATATTGTGCAATGACTTTAGTTTTTTAATTCTTCTTTTTCTGATTTATATGGTGTCTAAATGAATGCTGAGAATTTTTAAATATGGACTATGGAGTATTATTTTGTGTAGGTTGGAGAGTCGTCTGGATTTGCATGTGGAGCCTCGAGGATAGCTGAGAAGCTCAAGAAGTATTTTTATGATGCTGGTCCATTTTGAATGAATAATAAATTTCCAGTAATTAATCAGTATTATTGTAACAATCCAAAATCGGGGCGTTACAATTATGAATGGTTGAAACTGATTTTTGGGGCACAAATTAGACAAATATACGTATTATTCGTTTGAACTTCATCTTATGCAGCCTGTGGCCGAATGAGAACATGCAGTATTGATCCCCCACCATATCCCACAAATTTAATATGACAAGGTAGGCTTCTTCTTTTTGATAAACATCGTGGTGTCTGAACTAGCATACACACTTCGACTAATCCCTGGAAAACTATCCCACCGACTTTTGTAGCTTCACTATTAATTTGTACTTCTTTTAAGCGTCAAGCTTCAAGGCTTTGTTTAGAACTTGTGCAAAAGAAAAGAACGGAACATTAAAAAAAATTCCCTACCATTGTTTATAAAAAAGAGAAAGCAACAAATTCCTCTAGACTTTCCGCCCCCCCCCCCCCCCCCCCCCCCCCCCCCCCTCTCTGCTTCCTTCCTTTCTCTCATCAACACCATCTCTCCGTTTGACTCTCCCTGAAGGATCTCTGCCCCCCTTGCCGTCTTACCTCTCCATCCCTCCATCTTTTCCCCCATCTCCAACAGCTTTCCAGGATGATGCACAAGCGGCAATACTTTCTGATCTAGTGGCTTGGCTTCACACCGGTGGCTCCAGTCTCGCGCTCTTCAATCCTTTCAATGCTGCTCTCTATTCCGGTCAGGTACGCCTCTTGGTTTCTCCCATTCCCCTTCAACCCTCTCCTATGGGTGTAGATGATCCGTTAAGTTTGGGGTCGAATGAGCGACGATCAATAACCAAAAGAAGGTTGTTTTATTTACTGGTTTTAATTATTTTCTATTTTTCCCCTCTATGGAGTTGTCTCCTCCCCGTTGGTGGAGGTTTCAAGTATTCTTTTTTCTGTTCTTCTCCCTCTGTGGAGTTGTCTCCTTCACGTTGGTGGAGGTTTTGAGTGTTAATGGGTTGCTAGTTGTGGTTTTGGAGGTGTAGGTGTGTCCCTTGGGAGGCCTACCCGGCTGTCCATTTCTCTCCATGAGTATGGGAGCTTCTTTTAGTGTATTTGTTCTTCCTTTCTATCAATGAAATTCCAACAATTTTCAAAAAAAAGGGCAACAAATTCTAGTATTTCGTATTATATATGAGTAGTGCAAGTTTCCTCCCATTTCTCTCATTTTTCTACCATTTTCTTTTTTTTTCCCCTCACTTTCTCTAAGTTCCAAACATAGTGTAAAATAGTAGGTGTTATTCAATTGTCTATTCACTAGAGAAATTTGAGTCAATATGCAGGCTTTCCTTATGTTGCACCACACATAAGTGTTAAATGCTTTAGCCGAAATTGATCTTTGCCTTAGATACAAGGTTTGAAACCCCAAGCGTAGGGCTAGATCGTCGATAGCATAATTTTCGGTAGTCCGGGATCGTACCCACAGAGAATCGAATATAGCTTAAATCGGATTGAAGGTGTTATGTAACAGATTGTGGCGTTTAAGACGGCCAACTTGGTTTCCCTTTGAGTGGTGGACAAGCTAAGTAAAAAGACTAGAAATTTGCTTAATGAACTAAAAAGAGGCAAGTCTAGGGATCTTCTATCCCTTGACAAAGGCCGTTACCGGTTCTCGATATAACTCAAGCTAGAGTCACGACCGCGTGCTCACGCCCGGAAGATTTAGCTTTAATGACTACATTTATCGAAAGATGTGATTTAATGGAGGCGAACCAACTTGTTTAAAACATTTATCGAACACATAGGAGGCCACGAGCTCTAGGCATGCCACGTGCCAAGACCGCTTGGCTAAACGGCATACCAAGAAGTTAACACCCCTAGTTTAGACCAAAATGCAAGTTAAGCTCTTAATCCAAAAACCATGCTTTTAAGCCCGAGGGTTCGATAACCAAATAACCACCTAAGTCTTTGGGAAAGATTATACCGAGACTTTGCCAAGCGACTACTCACTCATGGTTAACACACAAAAGAAAGCATAGAAATGAGACATTACTTTTAACCGATGAAAACGAAAACAAACTTGATTTTATAAAGGATCTAGGCCATAGCTACAACATTAACAAACGAGAAAACAATGAACGACAAAAGCTTACTAGAGTTCTTCAAGGAAATAGCTCAAAAAGCTTGGGAGTTTTAATGGAGAAAAGCTTAAAAACTAAAAGACTTAAAGTTGTATTGAATGAGAGAGTAAAGAGGAGAGAGGGTGGCCCTATTTATACAAAGTAGCCCCTCTCCCTAAGCCAAATATCTGAAAATATCCCAAAAGTAGAAAACATTCCATAAGTGGAAAGTCCAAAAAGCAGAAAAATCTGCAGAAAAAGCACCTGTATCGATACGGCAGAAATACTTGTATCGATACAGCACTTCTACGGATTTCTTCCAAACGCTCTGTTTCCTTGTGGTATCGATATGGCCATTCTGCTTGTATATATCGATACCGCTTGCTTTTTACCAGCATCCCAGGCTGTGGCCTTGGCTTGGCTCCCGACGATCCCCCGATGACCCGACGGCTCTCCAGATGCCTTCAAAACATCGCCAGCCTTGACCCGCGCTGGTTCCAGCACTTGGGAAAATTCATGGCCTTAAGTTGGCATCAAAAGGCGGCAAAACATGCCGGTTTACCTAAAACGCTTGAGAAAACACCTTACGTGCAAACTTATATACAAACTACCAAAATACGAACTAAAACAATATAAATCGGGACTTAGCGCACCAAATATACACAATATTGGGTGCTTATCATTAAACCGTACCAAACTATGATTTTTTATCATAAGTGTTAAAAATGAGAGGTGGAGATATAGGTTAAGATTTCGTGAGAAGAAGTTGCTCAATACATTTCTTATCCTACAGTATTGTACTGATTTCATTTTATATCCCGATTTTATCGTGATGAATGAAATTATTTTTTCCAATAAAAAAAAACCCTGTATGATAAGTATAAATTAACCTCCCAAGGTCAGCCCAAGCTGTAGAGACCCGTATTAAAAACCCTTTTTATTTTTAATGTTGGGGATATTAGAGGACCCTTTTTAAAAGAATTGATTATTATGGTGGATAATGAATTGGGGATTGATGTGCAAGAAGTTGAAAGTTCGGTGTAATTGTAAAATACATGAGTGGATAATCTCAAGCGTGAGAGAGAGAGAGAGAGAGAGAGAGAGAGAGAGAGAGAGAGAGAAGAGAAAGGGGAGGTGTTATTTAGCAAAGGAACTCAACGATCTTTGTGGATAATCTCCCAAATGGAATTCGTAAGGGTTTTGTCTACAACCTATTTTCAAGATTCGGAAGGATTTGGGATTGCTATATCCCAAATAAGAAAAGCAGAACCACGGGTCAGAGGTTTGGTTTCGTAAGGTATGAATCTAGCAGAGATGCGTTCCAAGCTGTTGATTCCACAAATAGGGCTTGGTTCTAGGGCTAAGAACTGGTAGTAAATATGGCGAAATTTTTGAAGAAACAAGATAGCTATCCAACATAGACCCACAATCGCTACAATCAGGTAAACCTATGAGAGGGAGAAATCAATGTCAGGAATCAAAGGAGAATTGAGAATCAATAGTTTACACCCAGACCTCTTGTTAACAAAGCTATAGCAACAGAACACGGGAAAGAGATAGCAATATTTCAGAAGAAACCTCATATCCAAATGGACAACCCACATGTGAAGAAAATCGGAGAAAGGGGTATGGAGGTGTGGAGGAGGAAAGGGTTTCCAGAATCCAGCAAACAAGGAGGAAATAGAAGCGAGACAACCCAAGAAGATGAAGGTAAAAATGAAGGTAGTATCACAAATATTCTTGCAGTGGGAAATGGATGGTTAATTAGGAGCGCAGTGGGAAAATTGAGAAGATTAATCTCGACTCAAGATCTGGAAAGAGTATTGAAGAAGGGAAAGATGGGGAGTGTTCAGTTCAAACCCATGGGAGGGAGGTATGTGATTATTACGTTTTCAAGTGAAGATAAGAGAAATGAAGCTTTGAAAGAAAAATGGCTAGAATTATGGTTTGAAGAGGTTAGTCCATGGAACGGAGAATCAGCGAAGAAAGAGAGATTTGTGTGGATTGCATGCTACGGATTGCCTTTGAACGCCTGGAATGCTTCATCCTTCAAAGCCATTGGGAGTATTTGGGGCTGTTTTATTGAAATAGACATCGATACACTGAAGGAAGTATCTTATGCTAAAGGTAGAGTTTTAATCGCTACGGAGACTTCCAACAAAATTGAGGGGGAGGTTCAATTAATTGTTAATGGAAGAAAGTATTGTGTTCAAGTAGTAGAAGAGGAAACTTTCAGAACAGTAAGCCCGACAAAACATTTTTCAAATCCTAAAGCAAAGGAAGAAGATGATGAGGTGGACAACACAGATGATGACAGGGATGCTAGCAGTAAAAAGGAAGAAAATGTAGTGGATGACATGGAAAAACAAAGGAATGAGCTTTCGGATGACAAGGTAGAGGAAGCTGAAAAAGGTGAGAATAGTGATAATGGCAGCCACCAATCTGGTTTAGGGAAGGAACCAATTTTTGAAAAGCCACCATTTCAAGAAAAGACAGTTGGGGATATGGCTCGAGGAAATAATGATTCAGAAGGGAGGAATAATGAAGAGAGCATTAACTCAGTTCATGGGTTGGATTCTATTGTTCAGGATTCTCAAACCCCATTGAATGAAGATTGTGTAGAATCTGTCAATAATAGTAGCCAAGTCCAAAACACAGAAACCCAAGAAGGTATTGAGCAGGAGCAAGAAAGGGAGAGAGTGAATGAAGAGAACCATATTCCAGTCGTGTATGACTCTAATGCTAGTATAAGGGCCTCTCAGGTGCAGAGCATAAACCTCCACGTGGATTTAAATCCAAGTGCCGTTAGAAAAAGCATCAGAAGCCAATAGTTTGAAATAGCTTTGAGTACTGAAGGGGACGAAATTGACGGTTACATTATTGCTTCACAAGAGCAGGAACAGAATTCAGTGGATAAGGAGCTGCAGAACACTATCATAGCAGGTAACAATCTTGGTATTAAATTTGGGGATGCTGGTATACTAAGAATGAAAAAGATGATAGAAAATGAAGCAAAAGCTTTGAAAGCATCTTTGAATAATAATAATTCATTTGCCCTTCTTATGAGGAACCAATAATTCTGTCTGAGGGAGTATTAACAATATGGAATCCAGAAAATTGCAAACCAAGAGAAGTCATAATTCATAGGCATTTTGTCATGTTGACTGGGTTTATGGTAGGGCTGGAGTGTGTCATTGTCAGTTTGTATGCCACAATGTAGCAGCAAGTAGACATGAATTGTGGAGTGTATTAGATCAGTTGAAGTTAGTATCTTAAATCCCTTGGTGCATTGGTGGAGACTCTAATAAGACTAAGGTTTTGTGTGAGAGATCATGGTGTAATAGAGTGGATAGGAACATGAGATGAGCTCCTGTTTGCTCTGAAGGTTAAGAAGCTGTTATAAGGTAGTGAGAGCTCTAGAGTCTTTGATAGTTTGGTTTTCCTAAGTCTTTGGAGGGCTAAGAGGGCACTAAGAAGATGAATTTTCTGGTCAAGAAGTCATGTTGCTGTCCTTTTTAAAAATCCTTTTTCAAGCTTTGGAGAATCAAGAATATAAGATTACTATTTCTGCTGCTATGTTGGGTATTCCATTCACTCAAATGCTTATCTTTACCGAGTGAATAGTACTTTCTCTGTTCAACTCCTAGCTGTGGTCTTTTGGGATGATTTAGTATGATTTCTGGAAATCCATTACCCAGTTCTCTTTCAACTCCTATTTTTGGAGGGTTAAGAGTATTAGATCAATGGTTGTTGTTTCTGAACTGAATGATGATCAGAATTCGTGCTGAAATTGGGTTGGAGGGCTAAGAGCCTTACAATTCCAATACTTTTTTAAGCCTTGGAGGTCCAAGAGTATAAGAGCAGAATTGAATGATGAACTGAATTAGGTTTGAACTAGCTGCAAATCTGTCTTGAACTATGGAGACTATTCTGTTTGAGCTGTGGAGATTCTACTGGTTGATGAATGCTACCTATTCTCTTGATGGTCTGAAGCAGAATACTGACTGATGCATGAGCAATGGAAGAGTATGTCAGGTGGGGGTCATGAGGCTAGAATTGTCTTTTCTGAGTTTCTGATGCTGCTATAATGTGCTGAACATGTGTTTCATTGATGCTGGTGATGCTACTATGACTATGAAGCTAATTTTGATCTCAAGAGTAGTATGACTATGGTTCTGTTATAGGGACATGGATTTGTTGGTATTGGAGTAAAGAATCAGAGGTTTGTAGTCCTATTGAGAGGTCGTGATTATTAGGTTTTGATGCTAGGGTGATGCCACTCTGTCTTTAGTGGCTTCATCCAAATTTTCTTTGGATGTTTTTCTTTTCTCCTTTTCTTTCCTTTCCTTTTGGCCCTCTCTTTTGCTTCAAGGTTCTTCTTGTAGCTTGAGTATCGGCCATCTCATGTACCCTTTGTCGAGTATCTAGTAAAATTTTGTTGCTTATCAAAAAAAAGAGTGTGTGGCACATGATAGATGTATGTGTGGGTGTAGGGGATAATTTATCCCTTAATTATAATTCTCTCCTTCCTCTCACAGAAAACACAACACACACCCACGCCACTCTCACATCTCTCCCACACCTCTCACTCTCCTCCAAACTTCTTTCTTTGATTTCATCTCCATAGCAAGAGATTTTGAAAAAATCCCAAGTATTAAAGTTGTTCTACGCGACGAGATCTTCCTATCGATCCAAGAAGAATCATGATCGGAGCACTTTGAGGTTTCCTCCATGTTCAGGCTTGCTTCTAACCTTCGAGGTAGGGATCTCCTGCCTTCTTTATATGTTTAAGTGTTGGTTTAATGTGCAAGGGTTAAGTTTGATCATCTATTTTGAGTCTTGAACAAATTTAGTGAATACTGAGAATTTCGTGGGTTCTGGTAATTTGTCATTTTGGGGCCCTTCTGCTAGGAATCAATTTTTGGTGCTTCATAACTGTTAAAGTACGTTTCAATACGAAGATTTCGGTACCAAGATCATGAAAAACCGATAATCACACAATTAGTTATGAATTTTTGAATACTGGCTGTTTCCTGGATGTACGAATCTGTGCGTGGCTGCCTTTTTTTAATGTCCTAGGCATGTTGAACACCTTGGATGGCTTTGGGTCTTTTACAGGAGCTATATATTTAAGTTAAGAAGGGATTGGCATTGGAACCAATTGATTTGGTTAAGTATACAATTTTTGGTGAATTTCTAAAGTAGGGTTGGTTAACTAGTGCGAAAATGGTTGCGGACATGTTTTTCTCTGGATGGTTGGGTTAATTTCCTCTCGTTCCTAAACCTGGGATTTTTACTGAGTGTAGGGCTTGTAGTAGTGCAACTTTTGGCGTTGGTTTCAATATTTTTGGGTTTAAGATGAAAGAGTTATGATTTTTCAATCAATTTTACTTATTCCCGCGTAGAATCTGACAGCACCGGCGGACTTTGGTAAAATGGCCATAACTACTAGCTCGGGGCTCGAAATGACGCACCGTTTGTTTTGTTAGAAACTAGACACATAGAGCTTTCCAACGATATATCCCATACATCATGGGTATGTCCGAGCGATAACAGATTTGCATCCAAAGTTGACCCAATTTCTGCCTTTGCACCAGTTTCACTGTTACGTTGAGCTATAATCGCAAGGCCGTAGTAAGGTTACCCGAACTCCGTTTTTGATGTATGACCTATGGATCGAATAAAAAGAAGTATACTTTTCAATGGTTTAAGTGTCGTCCTTGAATTCACATTGTTAAATTGGATATAGTCTAATGTAAATGATTAACTTCGCCAATTTGACATGTGGGGATACGATGGATTGATTTAGATGACTAGGTGTTGGATTAAAGAGAACTTGTGGTGTATAAGGGGTATGCATTGTTGGTGTATTGACATTGATGTTGTTTGATACTTAGAGAAAAATAAACAGTTTTTCCTCTTTATGTGCTGTATCCATGGGTTGGTTTAGTATGCGTGTTTTGGTATGTGAGTGTTGCTCTCTTAATGGTTTTAGTATATTAGACCCTGTTATGAAGTCGTATCGGCAAGTTTACATCATGAGTGTATGTTGATTATGGGAATAGACCCGGGTAAAGCCATGGTGACCCAAGTGCCCTGTGAATGCGGGAATAGATTCGGGTAAAGCCGTGGTGACCCTGTTACTCTGTGAAAGTGGGAATAGACCCGGGGAAAGCCGCGGTGACTCTAAGGGCGATGTTGGTTGTGTTGAACTTATAATGTGAATGATGCGGTAGTTTTGGTGACTAGTGGGTGAACGGGGTCCCAATGCCCAGAAACATGCTTATAAGATTTAACGCACAGAAAGTGAATGAATGAGATTAATCACATGACATAAGTGATTGGGAATTCGGCGTCTGTTTGTTACGTTATGCTATGAATCCTTCTGCACCAAGACGTTAAGTTTTAAAGTGTATGGCAATATGCAAATTCCTGTCTGAACGCGAATTGCAATGTGAATGACAAACGGACACAACGACAACATTCAGGACTCATCGACAGGTGAGTGCCTGGCAGAGGACATTGGGGTCCTTTAATTGGCAGGTAGGAGCTAAATGCTCATATTGGATACTTCAGGACCTCCTTATGGGTAAGGTGCCTGGTAGAGGACATCGGGGTCCTTTAATTGGCCTGGCAGGAGTTTAGGCTCAGACACATGATATGAAATTGGTTTATGAAGTTGATGAAAGAGATTTTGGTTTGGGTTAAAGGATTTTGATAAAAATCCTCTGGCATTCTAAGCGAATCAACGGTTTCTGGTATTTGGGCACAAATCAACGGACTCCGGTATTCAAGCTCGAATCAACAAAGCTTTATCTGTACTAGTTTGGTGTTCATCCACACAACCTTAAAATCAAAATGGAAAGCTTTGCATGAAATTGGTTTTGATAATCGATGATGTGGCTTTGAGACATAATGGAATATTCATATGAGAAACAAAGAACTTGAGCTTGAGTTGCCACCTTGGATCGTCTAATATGTCAATACATGTTGTATACTCCTTCTTTTAGACCTCCAAATCATTGTGGCTTGTTCTCCTGATATGTGGTGGGCAACTTGTTTTGTATGAATGCATATTTGGTACCTTGTGGTGTTATGCATTGCAAGAGTTTCATATAGGGTATTTGCATGTTAGACTTATAAAGGAAATCTTATTGTGAAGGGATTTTGCTAGATGTTAACTTGAGATTTGTAGATTGATTTGGCTTTGACGGGTGAGTTTCCTTGTTGTCGAGGTGTGGTATTGTTCAAAGTGTCATTGCTTACTTTATATTCTAACTCGACATGCGTAGTGTGTATATTTTTGGTGAGAGGTTGGCTAGTTGTATGAGAAAAGAAAGAGAAAACATTTTGTTAAAGAACTCAGATTAATCTTTAGGTCATTGAAATGGAAATGAAAAAGCAAGGATTGATTTGGGTAATGGTAAGCTGAGATATTAAGTACATTGGTGTGTGTGGGTGAGAGCCTCAGTATTTGATAAATGGAGTCAAATATTTTCCAGCATGAGTATGGTATTTTGAGTTTCACTTTTTGGCAAAACAAATATTCTTTTGGAAAATGTTTTTCCTTGAGATCTGTCTTCACTTCTGCATGTAATTTAGGTAGGAATATCTCTACGAGCTAGTGTAGCTCACCTTATCCTTTCAGGTACCCGCCATGGCACTTATCTTGGATTGCAGGGAGTGCACATTGAGACGTCTTTGAGAGCTTCATTGGAATCATTAAGGAATTGTTTATCATCTAGTCGAATTCATGTTGTGTACCTTACTTGCAATTGAAAGTTGTACTTTTGATTAGAACAAATGCAAAGCTATGTATAAATTCATCTCCTTGATTATTATGAAACCCTTTTAGTTGTAAACATTTGAGAGACTTTGTGTTTCAAAAAAAAAAGGGAGGAAGAAGAAGAAGAGACTTTGATTCGTTGTTTGGATTGGCATGACAATTAAGGGTAAATATAGTTGAGAGAAAGACTTTTGTTTCTAGAAAATGTATTATTATTTTAGTTGAAAATTGAGGGCGTGACACAAGCTAAGAGCCCAGCACAGCCCTAAGGGCTCAAGCTAGCTAGAGTCCCAAGAATATGGAATCTAACCTATAAGAGCTAGCCTCTATTAACCAGCCCAAGGACGGAGACCAGCTCACGAGCACAGCTCATAGAAGAATACCGAGCTCAACTCACCAAGTAAGCTCAGCAAATTTGACAAACCTGCAGCCAGAGACTTATAAAACACTCCACGATAGAAATTCGTACAGTCTATGGGACTCATAGAACAGCCAGAACCTTATCTCGTCCGAAGAGATTAGGCTGCGAGTCTTAGAGGATAGTCACAGAGATTCGTCCACCATGAAGACTCCTAACCTTAATGACAATCACAGAGTCCAAAGGAGAGGATAACTCCTAAACCTGGTAAGGACCAAAGAAGTCCTAGGTAAAGAGGACATTCCATCACCAACCTATTCCCGTCATGTACGGATGATCCCAAGAGGTCCTAGTCACAATGGAGATCTTTGCACCGTAAGGACTCTTAATCTTAATAACAATCACAGAGTCCAAAGGTGAAGGGACTCCTCAAACCTAATAAGGATCAGGGGAGTCCTAAGGTGAGGAGGACACTCCAACACCTATCTATACCCGCCACGAGCGGATGAGACTTAAGAGTCCCGGTCTCAAGGGATTCCTCCCAAGATGCCTATATAAAGATCACACCTCCACATCACAAAGGTATGCAAACAATATGAAACTCATACTCAGTCCATTCTCTCCATATCTCGACTGATTTAGGCATCGGAGGGGCAATGGCGATAACCACGCCAGTGCCCATACTTTACCGTTTCTATTTTGCAGATCGTTAATTGAGCACGCCGGAAGCCGCTTCATCTGCTGGAGGATCAGGTGGATGGTTAAGGAACCCCTCCTCTGGAGGTGACCAAAAATCACTTCATCACTGTACCAAACTATGATTTTTGTGTGAGTAAGCAAACAAAAAATACTACAACTTCCTCAATTGTCGATCAAGAAAAAAGTATATTTTGAAGGGTTAGTTTGGTAAAGTTTTTTCACTGTTTTAAAAAAAAAAAATCACTATTTTTAAAAATTAGAAACACCATGTTTATTTTTTAACCCCCCCCCCCCCCCCCCCCCAAAAAAAAAAAAAAAACCATGTTTGGAAACAGGAGTACAATTTTTTATAAATAGTGAAAAAAATAATATAAAATTGCTGGGAAATTTTAATGTTACTTGCATGTGCATGAATCGTAACGAAGTATAGTTGCCAAGAGTAAGGGTGCAAACAAGTTAAGCCGAGCTGAGTTACGTACATAGTGTTTGAGCTCGGCTGATAATTTTTTTTGATCGAGAAAAGTTACATATTATTAGAGAAGTCGATAAGGGTACATCAAGAAAGGGGATAGGGGAGGGGTAAGTTCATCATAGATTATTAATGCGTGCATTCCATTATCCCTGAAATATTCCCCCATGGCACTGCCAGAATATGGGGCCAGAAATTGCAGATGAGCAGGATCCGAAGTGGTGGCTGCTACAAGAATGGAATATTCCAAAGCATTCGCTTCGGAAAGAATTTGAACTAATTATGCCACAGTTGAGCATTTCTACCCAATTGCTACATAGACACAATACAATGTCTCACTCTCCGACCAATTTAGCTACTTGCATACGTATGTATATGATAAAGGTCGTGATAGACACAAGACATAGAAAGTCTACCTAAGAAGTTCAATCTCATTATGAACGGAAGCTGGGGCTAGAAATAGGGGGGAGCACTCATTATCGCAAGGGGCAAAAGTGTCTTGTTTCAATCATCAGCTATTTTCATTTCTTTCCTATCCTGAAGAAAGTATAGGACATGACGGGGTATGTATGTATGGGGTCATTCATCCTAGCTATGCACTATTGACAAATCCTACCAAAGTTAGATAAAAAGGGCAAAGCTCTAGCGGGGTATGATGCCCAAACACCTAAAGGCCACAATAGCCTAGATTATACAGTACAGCTCAAACAAACCAAAGGCCTAAAGACCCAGATCTGAAAATTAAAGCTCTATAACACCCTGAAAACCTAGCCCAAGAATACTCAAAACCTAGCCCTAGTTTTCTGCAAATCTTCAAATATCACCACCACAGCACCGCCAACGGCCACCTGTAGAACATGACCACCATCAAACCGAACAGACACCACCAGACCAACCACGCCACCGACGACCAACCCACCGGCAAAACAAATCGTCCACACACCAACTCACCTACCGCGGAAGCTCACTGAGCCGTTAGAAAGTTGCCACCCAGCAGTGTATACTATGGGGGACCGACGCCGATCGTGCCCATAATCGGCAGAACCACCTAGCCGTTAGGCCGACAACCACTTTACCCATGAGAAAAAATTGACGAGGAACTAAACGAGTACGAGCACAACTAAGAGAAGGATGCTGAAGATGGAGGAGCGGCCATGTGAGAAGAGGAGCAGACCACTAGGATAGGCAGAGGCGGCTCCATATGTGTCCTTCCATGGTCAACTGACCACCCAATTTTATTTATTTTTGCTCAGAATACATGTAAAAATTTTGGACTAGCCTTACTTTGAACACCCAATTCAATTGTCAATGAACACCCAACCCAATTGTTTGAACACCCAATCCAAATGTTGATGAACACCCACCCAAAAAATAGCCCACAAATTAATCCACTTGAAATTGAAAGCAATCTGCACATTCGAATGGGAGATCAATAGATGAATGATTGCGTAATTACTTATATAGAGAGTGATGTATTTGATACCGTTGATAATAAGGATATCATGCAACGGTTTCAAAATATGAAAACTCGTCGAGGACAATTGTAATAGCTTATATACTTTGCTATTTTTGGGTCGCATTTTAGATATTATGTATAGCTTCACCTAAGGGCGTCCACACTCAGCAAAGTGCGGACGTCCCCTTTTTCAATCGGATTTCGATAATTAGAGCCGCTCAATGTAATCAGAATGTGATTTAATGGGTACCCGCGAAAAAATCAACAAAAAAAAAAGACCGAGAAGAACTTCATCCTAGAAGTTTTTATTGAATGGTTAAAAAAACTGCTCGAATGGAGCCCTTTCAGGTCATTTTTTTTTCCGATTTCTAGCGAGTACCCTTAAAGTCACATTCTGAACACATTGAGCGGCTCGGATCATCGAAATTCAATCGGAAAATGTGAAGTCCTTACTTAGCTTAAGTAAGGACACCCTTATAAGAAGGAGACTGATTATGTATAACTTTTTGTTTATATATAGTTGTGGTTTCTCAAGATAGTATAGTGCAATTTCTGAACACCCTTAGAAGAATTCCTGAAGCCGCCACTGAGGATAGGGGCAGAAAAAATAGACAAAAGGAGGAAAAAGACAATAGATCTAGAAATCTTACCATTCGCCGCTCCCATCGCTGGCTGAAACCCCCAAACCAGTCACCGAGAAACTGTCGATTCAGCTCCCATAGACAACCAGAGGGTAAACGGCCGTCGAGAACCATGACGCCAGCATCGATCTCCATCGCCACCATCTTCAGCTCCCTATACCTAAACCGATCAATTTATGAATAGGAAAAATAGATGAAAAATGAAGACGGAAGTGTGAGAGGAGAGGATTGCCCAGGGGGAGGAGAGGAGAGGCAACGCCTCCCCCTCTCCCGGGCGACTGAAACCTTAAGAAATGGCCCATAGACTTTTCGCCTCTTAAAGAGAGAGAAAGAGAGAGGAACGAGTAGCTTGGTTGATCATTTTTAAACGAGCTTGAGCTCAGCTTGCATGAGCTTGGCTAATTTACTTAACGAGCCTCTTTAAACAAGCAGAGCTTGTACAAATAAGCCAAGCCGAGCTATAGAGTGTTGATCTTGGCTCGTTTAGGAAACGAGTCCAAAACTTGAGCTCGACTTAATTACTAAATGAGCCGAGCCATGAGTTGAGCGAGGTCGAATCCACATGAACTTGTATTGTGTGTTAAAGAACTCAATTAAATAATCTTAAAATAAATTTTCTAATCTAGTTCAACAATTTTTGGGGTTGTGAAATAAACTTGAAAATGTTAAAGATGGATTAAACAAATAACTAAAATACAAGGGTACAGAAATACATTACATGCGTCATATCTATATCTAATATTTATGTTTTTGAAATCTACAATTTCTTTACACAATAAGTTGGTGGCAAAGTTCTTTTATCGTGAAAAATAAACTTGACAACTCTTTTTCTTAGTAGCTTCACAAAAATAGTTATTATTTTGCCAAATAAAAGTATAGAATCAAAACATTCACTGAATCCATCAAAATACAATTTATATTCGTTTTTCTCAAATCATAAACTAATTCCAACAAAAATGATGAAAATCAAATTTTTATGATTTAATATAAAATAGGCAAATAAAGATGAAGAACTTTAATCAATTGAAAAACATGCTAGTATTTCTTTTGGGGAGAATAAATGACATAAATAATTATAGATATTTAAACATGTATTTTATCCTAGCCATAGCAGTTAAATTAGCCTAACATATAAAACTTACTTACTTACGTATATTTATAGGCAAAATAAACATATATTTATAGGTAAAATAAACACAAGAAATAAATATAACTTACTTGAAGGCATGACAAGAATAAACAATTTATTTTCAATTTCTCTAACAAGAAAATCAGCAAATGGTACAAGAAATTAAGAAGGAAAAAAAGAAAGATGGAGAACTAGTAGCTCTCCTTTTGGACAAGCCACAACCTTCCTTTTATAGGCATTTTAATTGGCATGTGTGAAAACAATAGATAACCCATATTTGACTTTAAAGTATGAATCCTAATCAAAAAAAGAATAAAGCCACCCACGTTTTTTTTCTTTTTCTTTTTCTTTTTTCCATATGTACACGTTTTTTCTTTCTTTTGTTTCCTGGAGCTTGAGATCGAACTTGGAGGAAGAAAGCAAATTTAGTTTTCACTTTTCTTACTTAGAATTAGAAGTCAAAGGGTACAATAGTGTAAAGCTAGTTGTAGAGTTGGGCCAAAGCGAATCACCAGAACGCCAGCATTCTAGAAATTCAATGGGACACAATCCATTGAATTTTGCATATCGTACCGGGAAAAAAATGGTACACAAACCTTGGTGATTTGTACCGATCAAAATATATATCGACCTGTACCGGTTAATATTGGGTGTGTCTGTCTGTACCCGTCTATACTGGAATCTTAGCCGGTACAAAACTATTGGTGTATTTTTTTGAGCTACTTCCTGGCCGGTCCTGTCTGGGTGAAGAATAGCCCACTAGATCCTGCCCAAAGAGCCCATAGTCCAATAGGTCCTCTTCATTATTTTGTTGACAAAAATAACCCTCGCAAAAAAGAGGCGATTTGAGAGAGACGATCCAACCACTACCACACCACCACCACCACGACCCTGCCGCTGCCACCACCACCACCACCTTGCCGCCGCCGCCACCACTCCACCACCACCACCACAACCGCCACCACCACCCCGCCGCCGCCGCCACCACCACCACAACGCCGCCGCCGCCGCCGCCACTACTACGTCACCACCACCACAACACCGCCACCGCCACCACTACCGCCACCACCACGACGCCACCACCCCCACCGCCACCATCACCACCACAATGCCGCCACCACTACCACCACCACGCCACCATAGCCGCCGCCGCCGCCACCACCACCACCACTACCGCCACCACACTCCACCACCACAATTAACAGTGTAGTGTTAATTTTCGTCTAAATTTATATACACCCAATTAACAGTGTTAATCCGCCACGATTAACAGTGTTAATTTTCGTCTAAATTTACATCCCAATTAACAGTGTTAATACCCAGATTAACAGTGTTAATCCGCCACGATTAACAATGTTAATTTTTATCTAAATTCACATCCCAATTAACAGTGTTAATACCAGGATTAACAGTGTTAATACACTGTTAATTGTGGAGGTGGTGGTGGCGGCGGCGGCATGGTGGTGGTGGTGGTGATGATGGTAGAGTGGTGGTGGTGGTCATTGCGGTGGTGGTGATGGTGGCGGCGGCGGCATTGTGGTGGTGGTGGCGGCGGCGTGATGGCGGCGGTGGTGGTGGCGCTGGTTGTGGTGGTGGTGGTGGTGGTAGTGGTGTAGAATGTTATATGGGTTCATTTGTTTTTAAACGTGGGTAAAAATGTAAAATACACTCCACAGGATCTATTAGGAATTGTACTCTATAGAAAAAGGATCTAGTGGGCTATGAAATTGAAAAATAGGACCGGCCCAGAATTAACTCTATTTTTTTCTCTTGGTAAAAAAAAAAAAAGGTTGAATTTTATGGTAATTTAACGAAACTTGGAGTCCATAACATGTTAATCATGATAATTTGTTATTCGGGGCCGTTCCGGGGACACCTAAAAAAAATCTAAAAAAAACACCCCAAATCTTGATCTCATAGTTTCTGATCAAATTTTGATGATCCGAGCCGCTCAATGTGTTCAGAACGTGATTTTAAGGGTACTCGTGAGAAATCGGCAAAAAATATGACCGGAAAGGGCTTCATCTGAACAGTTTTTTATTGAACGGTTCAATAAAAAACTGCTCAAATCAAGCCCTTTCCGGTCATTTTTTTTGCTAATTTCTCATGTGTACCCTTAAAATCACGTTCTGATTACATTGAGTGGCTCGGATCATCGAAATTCGATCGGAAACTTTGGGATGTTTTTTTAGATGTTTTTCTAAGTGTCCCCGGAACCGTCCCATTTGTTATTAGCACTAATATTAAGGTATATCAAAGTGTTTAAATTTGTTTTATTTCTCTCTTTCAAATTGTGCGTTAATACATAAACGAATTCATAATATATAAAATATATATTGCAGGAAATCTGAAACGATATCAAGTTACACACGGGATATGTACCATCCCAGTAGAGTAATCAGTACGCCAACTGGTACAGTATTGACGTCCATTCCATTAGAAATCGTTTATTTACCTACTATTTTTTGACGAACACAATCACTAAGCTTTGATGATAGCTGAGTTAAAACACAAATGAAAGTAACAAAAGTAGAAAAGAATATCACATTTTACTATTTTAGGTTGATAATTAATTACTACTCCACTATATCAGAAATATTAGGAGAAGAAGAACGTTGTCCAGTAAATTAAGGGAAAAGTCGCCCATGACGTGTTTTGATAATTAATATCCGTTAAGGACATTTTTACCATTAACAAATGTTTTCAGTATATCCTTGACAGGTATTAATTATCAAAGAGATATTGCCCAGCCAATCCTACTTTTTAAATTTATGACTGGGCAGATCCTTATCCAAATAAGTGCATGTCTCACTGGGTCCCTCACAAAAAAATTCCATGCGCCTACCCTATTTCCCTTCCTCTCTCTTTTTCTCACCTCATGTGCGCACTGCGCACAAGGACCTGGGGTGCCTGCCGAGCGGCACCCGCTCGGCACCCCTGTCGAGCGGCCAATCCGGCCGTCCATCTCGGAATCAACGGCCCGGATCGAAACATCTTTTTCTTTTTCCTTTTTTTTTTTTAAATCCATTCGGTACTTTTACATCGGGTCGTTCAAAACACTTTTAGACGACCGAGATGCGCTCGACACCCCTGCCAAGCACCTTGCTTGGCAGGATCTCCCGATCCCTGCGCACAAGCACTACCAGCTTTTGTCTCATGCATCATTCTCTCCCACTTTAAACCCACACACTCATCTTTCAAAGCAGTATCCTTCTCTCATGTGTCATCATTGGGAGAGGCCAACAGGGCATCTCTCTCCCCTCCTCTCTCTTGCGTCATTCCCACTCTCTCTCTTCTCTTTATTTTTTTTAATTCAAAATCTTATATAATGTTTGTAACTTTTTTTTGTAGTATTATTTTTTATAAAATTTATATATTTTAGTCTATTCGGCGAGATGTATCAAACAAGATTAATATATAATGTGAAATTATGTGTAAGAAGTAATTTTTTAGGAGTAGGCACTTTTTTGTTTATACATTGTGAATGGTTAATTAAACACTATTATTTGGGCATTTACACCGTTAGTTGTTAATTTACATTATTATTTGTTAACTTAATACTGTTAGTTAACAATGTTAATTATAAATTTAGACTATTAATTATGGATTTTTACACCGTTAATTGTTAAATAAACATTATTTAAATTGTTACTTTTAATTTTAATACCATTAATTATTAGTTTGGAATGTTGATTTTTAATTTTATCATTGTTTTATTGTTAAATAAACACTATTAGCTTTAAATTTAGATTGTAAATTTAGACAATAAATTGAACATAGTAAATTAGAGGCTGGTCCTCCTTTTTAGGCTCGGTTTGATCCCAACCCTAATATATTTTACCGAAGCTAGATGGATCGGTTATGTTGCGTAATTGACTTTTTTGCCCCAGATGTGAACAAACAAAATAAAATTGTTGTTGCCCCAGATCTCTCTCTCTCTCTCTCTCTCTCTCCTCGCCTACCACCACCTCGTCACCTCCACTTCACCACCAGCCACCATCACCACCAGCCACCAACACCACTTCACCGCCACCACCGCCACCACCATAGGTATTATTGCTCTAGCTATAGTACTTCTGTATTTCTAGAGAAGAACTGTTCACGAGAAATAAAGTTCTTTATTGTTTTTTTGTCAGGTCTCTCTTCCTTCTCTCTTCATTTGCTCCAATTTAAAAATATGGTTAAGAAATAAAAGTAATGATATGGTAATAGAGAATAGGTTAAATAGATAGTATTGGTATAGTATTGAAAGAAATGTGAGTAGGTAAAATGAAAAATGTGCATTGTTCACAAGTTTTTTTAGCTAATAACTGGTAAACTTGCTCTTAAAGAAGAGAGAGGAGAGAGGGAGAGTAATTCGTACATAAGAGAGAGGTGAGAGAGTACGGAGAGAGGAGACAAAGCTGGCGCGCGTTGACAGCCGGACAAAGAGGAGAGAGAAAAATTGAGCACGCGCGCACCATAGGATTCCATGGGAAAAATACTTGTACGCATATTTGCGCAAGGACCTAATAGGACATAATTCACCTACATAGGACCGGTCCGGAAGAACCCTCGTACGTTCTTGGCCATCATTTTCCCATAAATATTAACCTTCTAGCCGAATTCTGAGTTGTCCAATGAAGGGCCCATTTAGATTCCATATGAGAGCCAGAGGCCCAATAGGCCGAAACCTATTTATACCAATTTCAGAAGCCCAACTGTGTAAAGATCTGAATGGAGATGTTCTAAGAGCATCTCCATTGTAATAAGCAAATAGGTGTGGATAAACAAATTTAACAATAATGCTAAAAAATACTCCACATTGTAATAAGCAAAGTTACAAGTCTTTTAGCAAATAACCAAATTCCACCTATTCATAACCAAACTTAACAATTTTTACCAATAACCAACTCAAAACTCAATAACTCAAAAACACTCCACATTGAAATTGTCTCATCGAGACGAACAATTTGGTGTGGTCGGATGCGTAATTGGAACTCGTTTGCGATTGGACAAATATGCATTGTGTATTGTGGGATTTTTTTTGGTTATGGATGCAAAAATAATCAATGTGGAGGTAGAGGTTGTTAAGTTTGATTATGGACTAAATGGATAATCAAATGCTGACGTGACACATTTTGGTTATTGGTTTTGATTATTACCATTGCGGATGCTCACCTTAAGCTTAAAGTTTCTTATAATTGTCTAAACGGACTAAGATCATGTTCTACTAACAACTTTTTTCACTTTTTTGGTTTTGTCCTTGTTTGAAATTTTTTTTTTACTTTTATTCATTTTGCGCCAATTTTTTTTGACTTTTTGATTCGAGACAAATCGGAAAAGTTAAAAAAAATTTACTTTTACCCAAATATTTTGAACAAGAACCACTTTCAAGTAAAAAAGAAGTCAACTTTTGGAAACTACGGACAATATATATTCTACATGAACCTCTTTTTTTCCAAAGGGATCTTATATATGGTTCCGTTTGTTTCAATGTAACATATTTTTGACTTCGGGTTGTGTTGTGCAGTGGTGTGCGCAGCACCATGCTGCGCATCTCCGTATCGTCAGATCGTGCATCCGACAGCTCGGATCTCATCTCGGCAACCAACGATCGAGAGCCGTTCATTGTCGAGATGAGATTCGAGCTGTCGGATGCACGATCCGACGATACGGAGGTGCGCAGCATGGTGCTGCGTACACCACTGCACAGTACCATCCCCCAATTCCATATTTTTCACCAAAAATTCCTTTTGCGTAAAACAATTTACATGGAAAATAATTCTACAGATTTTATGCCGCATTGTTTGGCTGCAAGCCATAAAATTAATTTTTAACAAAAATTGTGTAAAATTTTTGGTACGAGATTGGTGCAAAGACTAAGGCCGAAGAAATTAAGAATAAGTTACTGACTTCGTAAAATTTTTACTCCAAGTTTATGCAACCAAACGTACCCAAACTTGGTAACATATTTGTGCCGAAATTATTTTACGTCCAAACTAACAGAACGTACATGAATTTTTTCCCCTTCAACAATTTTTTTCCAAATGTTATTTTCTATATCAATTGATTTATTCTTAGCCATGCATGTGCATTCTTAGTGTCGTGTATATTTAAAATGGGTTTGGATCCTCGCTAGTCTTCATTTTGGATAGGAGCGGGTGGCCACAAATTACTGTCCAAATTATTCAATGTCAAGATAGATGACCGAAATTTGAATTTTCTGAGGGAGTTCAAATTCAATGTCAAGATAGATGACCGAAATTTGGATTTTCTGAGGGAGTTCAAATTGAAGATCAGAGATGATTATTTCCATTCCAGAAGTTTGACCTTCATGATTTGAATGTTATTCAAGTTATGAAGACGGAATCGGCACGAATTGCGATCATGCTCTTGAGATGATCAATTCCATTCCAAAATTTTACTCTCCAGATTTAAACATCATTCAAGTTACGATGACGGAATCAATGCAAATTGCGATTACGCTCATGAGATGATGTGATCAGTGCAGTCGAAGAGACGAAAAGTCCTCAACGAGGTGAAACTTTTTGGGATCTACGTTATTTCTTGAGTACATAGTTACCAAAAAAACTACTGAAAAGATTATTGAGTAGTACATTCAAAGGAAAGTTGACCGGCCACTAATTTATTTCATTGCTTGGCTCCCAAATCGTTGCATGGCTTTAGGTAACCAACACCGTCACGTGGATAATTGCTCCTTAATATAAGCCCACATTAATCCCTATTGTATCAATCACACCCCATTTCATACAATAATCCATATATAATGATCTGCCAATTATTTTTCTCAGAAAATTCGCAGAATAAACCGTTTCAAAACCCCTATAAATAAATTCACTATTCCAAAACCCCTATAAATTCACTATTCCCCATCTCTCTCTCTCGATCGAAATATGGCTATCATTCCACTACTCAAAGGTCTTGTGTTTCTGTTGAGTTGCATCGCTGTGTTTGGTGATGACGCTCCGATTCACCGTCCAGTTGAATCCCCAAAATATCCAAAGAGCCACCCTCACCACCACCACCATGAGGGTCACCCTCTGAGTCCACCACCAGCTCACCCCCCGACTCAACACCACAAGGGTCACTCTCCGAGTCCACCACCGGCTCACCCCCCGAGTCGCCACAACAAGGGTCACCCTCCTAGTCCACCACCAGCTCACCCCCCGAATCATGCGCCTCATCCACGCCGCAGGAGTCCTGTGGCTGTTCAAGGAGTTGTTTATTGCAAGCCATGCAAGTACCGTGGGATCGACACGCTTTGGGAAGCTACTCCACTTCTAGGTTTGTCCCAATTGCCTTCTACTCAATTAATAACCACATTTCCTATACATGGTCTTCACTGTTGTACATATAGTCTTAGTTTTTCTCACCATAATATTGATGTGTCTCTAACTGACTCAAGGTTTTGAATAACAGTATCGGGATATAATTAGGTGCAAAAACCTTTATTTATCTGCCGATATACAATCTATCGGAAACGTCCTGTTATTTAAAACTTGCGTCCAGTGTCTTGATAAAGTAGTCCCACGTTTGTTGAATATGAAATGAATGACCACTTGATATAATATTCAAGCGGTAGCATTTATAAACCTGATAGTTTAAGCTTTTTATTTTATTTTTATGATAGGCATATAACTTTAAGCTTTTGGATTAGATCTAAAGTTCGTATATTTTGGTGTGTAAGAAATGGTGTATTGGTGTATGTGTAGATGCATTGGTGTGTAAGCATGTGTGCATAATTTCATGGGAGAGGGACTTTATCGTGTTCACATAACTGTACTTTTCGATTTTTTATACTACTCCATTTTAATACATACTTTTAATAATTTACAAGTTTTATGTCAGATTTAATGAATTAGTGGTTGGTCTCGACGAGAGAAATCTAAGAAAGCATAAAAATTATTACAAAAATTTAAAACTTTACTGAAGACGCAACAAAATTTTACTATTAAATTTGATTTAGTTTGACTTTAGTGAACTTTTTAAAAGATTTTGGTGATAATTTTTGCACCTTTTTAACTTACTCTCGTCGAGAAGAACCAATATCGCTGTGATATTTCCGTCATCTCTCTCTCGATCGTCCTAGTAGTCTCTAAATCTTCGCAACGTTAATGAGTGTGTATATATATAGGTGCGGTTGTGAAGCTGCAATGCAACAACACAAAGCAGCCGCGAGAATGGTATGGCAAAACGGACAAGAATGGCTACTTCTTGATCACAGTAGAAAAGAAGCTGTCCTCATTTGGTGCTCACACTTGCAAGCTTTACTTGGTCTCCTCTCCCAGCCCAGCATGCAAAAAACCAACTGATCTTCTCCATGGGGAACAAGGTGCCCTCCTCAGGTGGCCCCACAAACCCTCCAAATTCCCATTTGAGCTCTTCACCGTTGGGCCTTTTGCCTTCGAACCCTACAACAAATGCCTTTGATGTTTTCTTGCTTGATTATTAGAGTACTGTGTTACCTTATTTACGGGTGGTTCAGTTTGAGTTATTTATTTTGACTTGTTTGTCTGTTATGAACTTATGTTGGCACGTGTAACTCAATAGCCCAAATTAACGAAATATAAAATTCATACTCTAATTGCCTAATCAAATGGACCTTAGGGTACGGGGTCCAAACTTGTGATACACCACGGTCTTCAGTTTGTTTAAGCGGCCCAACTTTGTGGAACCTATTTCATGAAGGTTGGGCTTAGTCTGTTTTCGGCCTGAATTTTAATGTTATTGGAAACCCAAGGTAATATTGCTGCTTAGTGATCTTTTGTCAAATTTGCATTACAAAGTAGACAATGGGCAAATGCTAACCAATGCCTCTGGGACACAAGTTAAGATGTAACAAATATGGAATATACATAAGTAATGCTAACCAATGCCTCTGGGACACAAGTTAAGATGTAACAAATATGGAATATACATAAGTTAAGGTGAAATAAATATGGAAGGTGCACTAAATATGAAATATGCACAAACGAACAAGGAAACAATTATCAGCGAGTAGTATTTTATGTCACAATTGATTTCTACGGAATATTTGTTATGCTCGTATATCAAATATATGCCAATACCATATTGGTCCGACCTAGACTTATATTCGGGGTTGATTTCTCCACTTCATCTTCCCTTTTCCACTTCGTCTTCATGTTTCTTATCCAATTGCGGAGTATGAAAATTTTTTCCCTTTTTCGTCTACATTTTTATTTAAAAAAATTTCTTTTCGTTATTTTTTTTTATCGGTAGTGGCGTTTCAGATTATAGGGCAATGAATGAAATTTTTTTGGACAGTGAGTTCACCCAAATGGAATTGGAAAGTATCTGTTATTATTATGGTAATATTTAAAAACCTGCTAAAATTGGGGAGTAAGTATATCTTATTTAGATTATTGTTGACTTTTTTTTAGAAAATGACATTAAATATTAGAGAACATTCCATATTTATTTATCTTAACTTGTGCCCCGGAGGCACTTGTTAGCGCTGATAATTGTTTCCTTGTTCGTTTGTGCATATTTCATATTAGTGCACCTTCCATATTTATTTCACCTTAACTTATGCATATTCCATATTTGTTACATCTTAACTTGTGCCCCAGGGGCATTGGTTAACATTTGCCTTAACACTGCTAACTGTGGTATGAATTTTGATGAAAATTAACACTGTTAATTGTGGTGGCGGCATGATGGTGGTCATTGTGGTGGCGGTGGTGGTGGTAATGGTGGTGATGATGGTAGAGTGGTGGTGGTGGTCATTGTGGTGGCGGTGATGGTGGTGGCGACGTGGTGGTGACAGCGTGACGACAGTGGTGACGCTGGCGCTGGTTGTGGTGGGGTGGTGGAGTGGTGGTGGTGGTAGTGGTGGTGTAGGAGGTTGTATGGGTTAATTTATTTTTAAACGGGGTAAAAATGTAATTAGGAATTGCACTTTATAGAAAAAGGATTTAGTGGGCTATGAAATTGAAAAATAAGACCGGCCTAGAATTAACTCGTTTGTGTAAGTATTTTGGATTGTAGAATGATTGCTAAGCCCATTATGGGCTACTCCTTCATTTGATTGCAATTCTGATCAGGTACTAAATCGCACCCAACTAATTTAGGGTTGGCTACAAAAAGTGAACATGGCTTTTTTATTTGTCTTTATTCAAATTGTTTTGCATTTGTTAGTTTTGCGTCAAACTTTGTAGATTATTGATTCGTCTTGATGAGAGGAATCGAAAAAATAAAAAATTATGATCGAAACTTATAATATTTTAAATAAAGACAAAAGTAAGTTTTCACCTGCTGACAACATAGGCGAAGAAACCCAATGTCAAGCTCATGTTAGTTGTCTTACTGTCAAACAAATGAAAATAGGCAATGGCAGTAAATGTGAGCCATGGTCAGAGAAATAAACAATGGACTGGCTTATTATTTGGTCCGTAGACCAGTAATCTCAAGACTATTAAATATTTGGTCCGTAGACTAGTAATCTCAAGGCTTATTATTCTTGCTACCAAATTAAACGTGCCCAAATACAGAACAATTCAAGACTAATTCCACATATAGTACTGAAGCCTCATCCCTGAACCAAGCAGCAAATATGGTAACCCCCTTACCAATCATGCTTTAGTGCCCAAAACTGAATCGCGCACGCACAAATTGAGAGAGAGAGAGAGAGAGAGAGAGAGAACAACCTAATCTAGATGGGAGTTGATAAAAGCCAATTTGCGCCACGTGAAAGAAACCATGTCAAAAGCCGATTGTGGCATTTTTATTTTTATTTTTATTTTATGTCATAGGCGATCTTGCATTTAAAAAGAAATAATATCGGTAATGAGGAAGAACATAACAAAATTTAATTGAAATGATTGTGACCTAGCCTGAATTGAAGCATTTTCAATATCTACGACCCAAAAGTTTGTTCAACTCTACCATAATTAACCAAATTAAAAACTCCCACATGGTGACATGATGACTCAATCATTGTGCACAAATTCAAACTTCTTGATCCCTTAGGACTATTTCTCCTAATTTTGATCTTTGTTGTCCACCTTGGGATCTTTGTTGTCCACCTAGGGCTTTCTAAGTCAACTATAGTATAGTAACTTAGAGCATCCTCATTGTAATAAGCAAATGAGTGTAGATAAACAAATTTAAACATAATGTTCAAAAAATACCCCATATTGTAATAAGCAAAGTTACAAGTCTTGTAGCAAATAACCAAATTCCACCCATTTCATAACCAAACTCAAAAACACCCCACATTAGAATCGTCTCATCGAGACGAATAATTTGGTGTGGTCGGGTGCGTAATTAGAACTCATTTGCGATTGGACAAATGTGTATTGTGTATTGTGGGAATTTTTTTGTTAGGAATGCAAAAATAACCAATGTAGAGGTAGAGGTTGTTAAGTTTGATTATGGACTAAATGGATAATCAAATGCTGACGTATCACATTTTAGTTATTGATTTTGATTATTACCATTGCGGATGCTCTTAGAAGCAAGATTACCTGTATCGAAAACTCCCGCTCTCTAGCATGATGTAGTAAACTACTCGAAGCTGATACATAAAGAACAAGTGTTTGAACATTGTGTTGTGTCTCACGTGCATCACACAGTTCCGGACTTGCTCGTGTTTGGATACCGTAGCACGGCTCATTTGGATAGGTAGCCGAGATTCAAAAATTCAAGAGGCCTTTGAACAAGTAGCTCAAATCCGAAATGCCTTTGTTCTCGTGCAATTTTCAACTGTAGGATTAGACAAAAGTTTCTTATCGGTTGTACTTAAAATTTTAACACAATCATGCGGTTAAAATTGCACCAAAACCGAGGCCGGTACAAGAAAATTTGGATACAGAGGATATCCTCGGCGAATCACGATGTGGGATTCTGTGAATCTGTCAAAATTCATGACACGCGCGCTATGGTTTAGTCAAGTCAAAAATCTGCTGAAACAAATAATGTAGACTATACTGGAGATTATTATTATTATTATCAAAATGAAATAATGTAGACGGGTGGGGTCCACCTTAAAAAAGCTTCACGTCTAGATTTCTTGGCCTGCATATATTTTCCCATACAACCAATGCTAATAGCTAGCTAGACTTGGCGCAGAACAAGCACAAGACTTCACAGTTTTGTTTTTTATAACCGAGGAACAGTCCTACAGCCAAGCTACAATTGGACCCGACTACTCAACTTAAACCTCGAGGGGAACTAGCACGGTCACACCAGTCACGGCCCCCCACTTACTATCAGGGTACTCACCCGGTGGGGAATCGAACCCCTGACCAAGGGGAGTACTCCCAAAGTCAGTCATTTGTCTTTACCACTCGGACAACCCCTGGGTGTGTACGTAAATCGTATGTGAAATGGACGTCCTCGTGTTTTTTTTATTATTACTATTACGTCACGGAAATACAATAGAAAACAAACTACGACTCCACGGGAATACGTCAAGGGCGTCTCCATGGTTGAGTCTGAAGAAATGCTTCTTTCCGGTCATGTAACGTTTTCCTTGCCAATTTTATAATAATGTGATGTTTTGATTTTTGAATAAGTAAACATAACCAAAACAAAAAGAATATTGGAAGAGGGATTTGAGTAAGAGCCGGAGGAACGATAACGAAAAAGAAATAAAAGAGTGGAACTGCAGAAAAACTACGTACGTACGTCGGCTTCGATTTCGAAAAGAACGATTTAAATGTGAGGGGTAGATCCGAAATGGACAAAAAATAACTCATGTGGGACTTCATAATTGGGTAGGAAAAATCAAAGTGGAACTTTATTTAATTTTCAACCTTCAGAAACGTCAATTTCGCATATACCTTTCAAAATAATTAAAGCATCTTTCGTTGTGTGAAAACAAAATAGAGTGTCATTTTTGCACCGGGTATATATGCACTACAAAAATGTGTTCCCCTTTACTTTTTCTACAATATTTGCTTTCAATGTCATACTCCGTATTATAAATTCCATAGTAGTGATAATTATTAATGCTTTTCATTCATCTCTCCTCTAACGGTGTCCACAATGGCATAATCAAAACTAAAATATTTCTAAAACTAGCAACGTTGGTCAAAAAATATGGCCCACAATAGTATAATCAAACTTAGCAACCCCCTAACCAATAGCCAAATTTTGGTCTTCGGATAACCAAAACTAGTAGTAACATTTTTCTCTTCGAATGACTAAATTTAATGGGAACCACACACTCTTTATTTCGTTTGTCTCTCCTCCCATCACCATCACTGGATCCACACACTTACATTTATCCGCAACTCTCTCTATTAAAAATGAGTTTTTGATTGTGGACCATTGTGAGACTTCACATTATTAATCTTCGCAGCCTTTAAATGGATAACTAAAAAATGAGCTGATAAGTTTTGACTATCCAATTTTAATTATGCCATTGGTGATATCCTAAGGCTATATTCAAAGCTTGAGTCCATGGAGATATCCTAAGGCTATATTCAAAACTTGAGTCCGCTAACTATCTGGTGTATATGTTTGGTATAAAGAAGAGTAAAAATAACACTCCCTCTTGCACTCGCTATCACTTAACACCCTTCATCTTTAAAACCGTTCAACCATACCCCCTCATCTATCAATCGGTATCACTTCACACCCATCCGTCCACTTTTTGGACGGAACTTTGCTACTTTCATCCAAATTAAATTTCTTTATCACATTTGTCCTCCATTTTGTAGGCAAAGTTTCCTCCTAAAGCTTATAGAACACTCCTCATGATATGTAGAAGACATCTCCATACCATCACTTGGTTTTATGCAAATATTTGTCAGATCTATTTCTTGAAGTGCTAAATTTTTAAACCAACTTTTTGTGAAACACACTCGTTTCTATTAATTATACGATAATGTTACATATATAGTCACCAATATATTATTAACATGCAGAAAATATATTATTTTAAGACATTATAAATGTGCGTGTTAAGTTTAAGGCATCATAAAATCCTCCTCCTGAACTTTCCCTCCAAAATGGAGAATAAATGACATAGAAATATTAATTTGGATGGAAGAAGCAAAGTTCCATAAAAAAAAAATTGGACGAAAAGGTGTTAAGTGATACCGGTTGATAGATGAGAGAGTATGGTTGAATAGTTTTAAAGATAAAAGGAGTATTAAGTGATAGCGAGTGAATTATGAGGGGATCTTGAGTTATTTTTACCCTATAAAGACCTTTCCGTTCTCTGGAATTAGATTTAGAGAATTCTACTAATAGCTATGGCAAAAAATGCCAGAATTTGGTTTAATCCTCCTTTTTTTTACTTTTCTTCTGGTGTAGTTTCAGATAATGATTAATATTCCTAAGCATCGTTAAGATTCTATTTCCATTCGGGTATAAACCATTTTGAGGCTTTGACTCCTAGACAATAAGATTAATAATCCCGTCATTTATCTAGCAAATGAGTGAAAGCAAAAAAATCGTCTTATATATCTAATGATGATGATTGATATAATGTTCTTTTGTTTGAATCTCTTTTCCTTTTTCCCCAATCTCTGGCTCCAAATGGTAAAAAATGATAAAGGATCAAATAGAGGGGGGGGGAAAGGCATATGGAAATGTGCTACTATTTGAAATAGGGGAGGCTCCCATCCGGTCTCCTTCATCTAGTTTTCCATCCAGTTTGAGTCGGTTGTGGGCTTGGAAGGGCCAATTAATGGCCCAAATTGGATGGTAGCCGCCCCTTGAACAATGTATGTGTATGGATAAAAGATTCCATTTAAGGCATGCTTTTGCACATGGGACTAACTTTTAATTAAATTAACTTGATTTTTGAAGTCAATGTTTTCAGATCCCTATGGAGGTGCATTTAAAGAATGGAAAGCTTTATTTAACCATGGAGTCTTGATAATTTAGGGCAAAGCATTGATTGCCTAGTTAATTCCACCAAGCGACGGTGATGTTGTACTAAGGGGTCGTTCGGCTAAATAAGCCAAGTGGCTTTCCCGCAAAAACTGAGCCAATAAGCCAAACAAGTAAATGGCTTTCCCGCAAAAACTGAGCCAATAAGCCAAACAAGTAAATGGCTTTCCCGCAAAAAATAAGCCAATAAGCCAGGTTTTCCAGCCAAAAATAAGCCAATAAGCCAGGCTTAATTATTTAGCCGAACGGCCTCTAAAGCAGGACATCTCGTGCCACACTTGGTGTTCTACTAAAGTTGTTCTAAGGTGGGGTCTTTCTTTATTTTTTTCCGAGACGGTATACATTAGTGGAGCTTAGACGGGTAACTTAATGCAAGTTATTAACGGAAGGGAGTTTGAAGTCACTCCATAAACTCGAAGCCCAAATCCCAGACCTTCTCCTTCAAAGCCAAGTGCATGGTACAACTTATTGATGGGCTAAGAGTCAGACGCTATATACTTGTTTTTCACTAAGAGGTTCGTCAAATTTATCATACTGATTGAGAGAATTTTACCTTGAAGCTTGATTAATGCAGCCCTTTTCAATAGAAATTTTATTTATAATCTCATGAAGGTCAAAGGCTTATGATGGAAATACCACACTGAAAGAAACGCAAACCACCAATTAATGGGCTTGAATTATAGAATATATCCTGTACAAGTTTACAGGATTTGACTCACCTCTTCAACAATCTTTTTAAGACTAAATAGTCAATATTGTCCTTCGGATTACGAGAACCAAACAAATGCGATTTGTTCGGATCGATATTTCAAAACATGCTCCATTTGTTCGGACTTATAATTCAAGAAATTTTCAATTTGTCGGACTTATATTTCCAAGCAACATCAGTTGATTTCCATCGCCGAACAATTGACATTTGTTCCTCGTTGAACAATCAAACAAACTCGTTCATTTCTTCTTGATCAAACGACTTCAGTTTGTTTAGCGTTTGGCGTTCGAATCAAAAGATTATGTTTGTTGTTTTTGTGTTAGGATTGACAAAAAATGTTCATACTTTGTAGCCTGAGCGGAGGTTTTTTGCCCAAATTTGTGATGGAAGGGTTGTTCTTCCAAAAACTGATATGCACATTTTACGAACATAGGCCTTCCATTCTACTTATGAGATTGCAAAGCGGGTGTAGTTAATAAAAATGACTCTTAGAAACTTTTTATCAAAAGCCTTAACCTAGGCTCCGTTTGTTTCGATGTAAAATGTTTTTTCTGAAAACAAATTTCAAATTTTTATTTTCTGGTATTTGGTTAGCACTTGAAAATATTTTTAAAAATTGACAAAATAGTGTAGAGAGAGAGGAGGGGCTTAAACGGTGGAGAGATCTGAGAATATTGGAATTGAACGTGGGTCAAGACCGCCGATCGAGAAAATTGAACAGTGAAAATTGCAGTGAAGGGCAATAGGTTCATTTCGGAAAATAACTTACAGAAAATTTCAGGGTAAGTCATTTTCATCCAATTAATGAAAAATGTTTTACATATAAAACGTTTTTCTCATTTTTTATACAATCAAACACTGAAAAATATGTAAAAACATTTTACAGGAAAATATTTTACGCCAATACAAACGGAGCCCTAATGTCTCCTAAAAGAATAATGGGAAGTATAATCCATGACAGCACTACATTGGATACAATACATTTAAACTTAGGGCAATAATTCCAGAAGGTACAAAATTGGAAGTATGATCTGTATGCAGGGTCATCAATTTCGTAATCATGCAAAGGTTAGTTCTGGGAAGCATCAATGATTTTGTTATCTTTTACAATTAATAAAGCACCACTAGCAATGGCACTTTTTTTAGGGAAATGATTTTACCACACCCTTTTTTGTTATCGCCACATCCTGCAAGTGTATTTTTGGTAGGGGTGTACACGGTCCGGATTGGTCCGGTTCTCTAGAAAACCAGTAACTGGACCATTTCAAACGGTTCTAGAAAATTGGGAACCAGAACCTAACCAATATATGCATGGAACCTAACCAGAACCAAACAGCAAGGCCGGTCCGGTTTTGGTTCGGTTCCGGTTCTATCCAATAAGCATCCAAACACTTATTCACAAAATATGAACTCATAAAATTAAAAAAATAGGAAGATAATATGCTAGAATAGGAAAGGAAGAAAGAAAATAAAAGCTTTCCTAACAAATGAGATTTCATCTCTAAATAAATTAAGTTTAGCAAGGAAAAGATTAACCTACCAAATTCAAATACATATTTAATTACACACACATCTGTATTTCTATATTTATCTTAGTTTTAAACGGTCCGGTTTGGTTCTAACCACGGTTCATTAATTGAGAACCAGTAACCGAACCAAAATTAACGGTTCTTATTTTTTTGGAACCATAACCTGACCATAGAACTGCAGAACCGGACCAAATAGGACGGTTTGGTCCGGATCGGACCGGTTTTACGGTTCGGACGGTTTTCTTGAACACCCCTAATTTTTGGTGCAAAAATACACTTACAGGGCGTGGCGTTAACAAAAAAGGGTGTGGCAAAATCACTAACCTTTTTTTATTGCAATTACTTGTCATATAATGGGGGACATCCTGTAATTTCTCCTAATTAAGAGGACCACTCATGAAATTAGGACAGTGATCTCTTTCAAGGGACCCTGCAAGTCAATGGCAAATATTGAAACTCGTTTGACAATTTTGTTTCTTTCTCTTTCATAACCCCACCACTAGCCCTCCATTTTATTCTGAAATTCCAATAACCACCAATGAGTTCTTACCAGTTGGACTCTTTCTTCAAACTCGTTGCCCACCCTCTTTGCCATTGGGTGTTTTCACTCTCCAACCTATTTTCCAAAGAAAAATTACCCCAAAATTTGGAAGAAATTTGATTTCTAAAAATATTTATCTTGGTATATATGTTCCACCTGAGCTTATAATAATTTTTTGTTGTTGAAATTAGGAGCCAAAATTGTTCAAATTGAGTTTTCGATAAATTATTTTCGTCAAGTTTTTAAAGTTATTCTAATTTAAAAGTTAGAAAAGAGAAAGTGTGTCAAACAAATTGACCTAACTCTCTAGACGAAGAAGGGAAAAATAAACTAAAGCCCTAAAACCAAAACGAACACCTTTATGAAAATCTTATTTTAAGTGGTTAAGCAAAATAAATGCTTAGGGCTCATTTGATAACCTAATTCCTTATTTAATTATTAATGGAAAAAGTAAATAAGCAACACATCATAAGATAGAATCTATTTCTACCACTAATTAATTTATTAATTATCCATTATCAATAAAGACAATTTAATTTGTTTGGCAAAAATCGTCTTATTTTCTAAGATGGACAGCCAAAGTGCCAAACTATTCGAGTAATTATGTAGTGTCCCATGGGGCACCACGTGGCCGTGTTTCAAACCCTTACTCCCTCCGTCCCAATTTGTTGTGCTTGTTTTCTTTTTGAAACTTTACAAAAAATTGTGTACATCTCACAATTTATAATATTTTTTATGATTTCAAAATCTTTGTTTGAAAGAATTAATTGAGATCTATCAAACAAGATCCATATTGAATATATAAAATATTACGTATATATTAAAAAATATAGACAATTTTTTGAGACGTCCAAAAAAGGAAACATGTACAACATTTTAGAACGGAGGTCGTATCTATCACACATTTGTTTGGGCTCCTCAAAATCTACGGTGCAGACCACACAAATATGGGTAGAGAAAGAATTAGGGATACCACATGGTAGTGTTCCAGGAACGCTAGATGAATTATTTTCCCAAACTGTCCTCATCATTTTGTCAAAACAACAAAGGCGCGTGAGAGACAATTCCTTCCAATCGAGTGTAAATTAACCGCAGAAGACCCCCAAACTCCCCAACAAAACATTTCTTACCAAACCAGAGAAAGTAACAAAGGAGTACAAAAACTGCCAAAGAAAGCTTCCTCCTCATCAATAGTCTCTCATCAAAGTCTGTTTTCTTCTCTCTCTCTCTCTCTCTCTCTCTCTCTCTCCTCTCACCTATCTCTCTCCAAAATTCAGACCCATCAATGGAAACCTCTCCCAAACTCAAAGAAAACCAAAACCCATCTGCCCACAGCCACAGCACCAGCAGCACAACCAGCAGCAGCACCAGCAGCAATGGGCTCCACCCACCACCACCACCACAAACCCCCACCACACCCAAACCCATCACCAGATCCGAGCCCAACAGCCCGTACCCGACCACCTTCGTCCAGGCCGACACCTTCTCCTTCAAACAAGTCGTCCAGATGCTCACCGGATCCTCCCACGCCAAACCCGACCAGCCCAAGAACCCCATCCCCCCGATCCGAACCGGGCCCAAGAAACAACCATCTTCCAAACTCTACGAGCGGAGGAACAGCCTCAACAAGAGCTTCAAGATCAGCCCGTTGCTGAACTCCGGCTTGAACTCCGGGTTGACCCGGACCCACGAGATCCTGTCCCCGAGTATTCTCGATTTCCCGTCGCTCGCCCTCAGCCCGGTCACCCCGCTCATACCCGACCCGTTCAACCGGTCCCCGCATCCCGGTTTGGACATGGAGAAAGAGAAAGATGCGATTGAGAAAAAAGGGTTTTACTTGCACCCGTCGCCGGCGAGCACTCCGAGGGACTCGGAGCCCCGGCTGCTGCCCCTGTTCCCGGTCACTTCCCCTAGGGTTTCAGGTTCTTCTTCTTCTTCTTGAGCGAATTTTTTTCTCTTTTTTTTTTTTTGGTATTTGTATAATTTTTTTTTTAAATTATGTGGGTTTTGTTATTTTACTAATGTGGGTTTTTCAAATTGATGAGGCTAATGCTCTGTTGTTATATAATGATGAATGTGATGTACAATTTGGAGAGGGTTGGGAGAATCTTTTGCTTCAATTGTGTAATTTGATCTCTGTTCCTCTCTCTTGCCTTTGGTGATTTAAATCCTTTTGGCTCTCCTCAGTTTTCTTGGGGCAGGGCACCTTGACCCAGTATTTTTCTTGGGTTGTTGTCTTAACTTTTACTTAGATTTTGGTCAAATTTTTACATCGCATCGATCCTCTCAAAATTGAAAAAAGCTCGTGTAAGACGATAAAAAGAACATAACAGACCTACTTTCAAAAATTAAGAGAAAACAACCGAATAAGCCGCGTCAAAAAATCTATAAAAAGTTAGGGCAAATGAGCCCTAAGTTTTGCAGGATTTTGTCTCAAATTTTGGATATTGGTTGAGTTCCGACTTTAATTATGGAGTTCTACGAGCTCATATAAGCCATGGTATCTGTGTACGGAGCCGTTCGATGCACGCAGATCTCACGCGAAGCACATGAAATTCCTACACATCGGATAGCTCCAAAATTAAATAAATGTGTCCGCGAGTCTGGACATTTATGTCCCAAGCATTTTTCCAATTTGCATAGAGGAAAGCACATTTCTTAGTCTTACTCCAAGGCAGTATTTGATTGGACAGATCAATTAGGACAAAAAAAGAAAAGAAGAAGAAGTGTAATTTCGTGGTATCCCATGAGACTAGTTGCGAAGGGGACGCCAAAAATGCAGTAGTTCTCACGAATTTATAATATTTCGCATGTCGAGTTCAACCAGTCAAATAGGCCCTAAAATGATATTGATGGGTGAAAAAGATATTTGCTTTTTCTAATATATATATGCTTTGTTGATAAAGGAGATACCGTAGTACTCGGGAGAGGCTCCCGTCCAGTGTAGCCCTGTCCAGTCCCGTCCGGTCTCGTCCAATTGTGGGCCCTTTTCGGGACCAAAACAATGATCGGAATCGTTCACTTTTTAGATCTCGTCAAGAACATTTCTCTGAAACTTAATGGATTTCTAAATGATATCAAACAATATCTGATCAACGTGATTTTTAACGTGGGTGGCTATTGTTCTCGACGTGATGTAGAAAGTAAACGATTCCGACCATTGTTTTGGACCCGAAAAAGGCCCACAGTTGGCCGAGACTGGAGGGGACTAGACCATTGCTCATTGGACGGTAGCCTCTCCCGTAGTACTCCGTATATGTTTTGATTTGGAAGTGGGGTTGAAGAATGAATAGGGAAAATTGGTTAATCAATTGTGCATTATGGTGGAGCAAATGGGGCCTTTAGCTGTCAAGAGAAGAGTAGAAGAATGGGAAAGGAATCTTGACCCTTTTTGTTGTCTTCATAAATTGAAGGAAAGATGCCAAAGACAGGGGAAGCATGCTAGTATGCGCTTGAAGCCCCAAGAATCAGTTCGGTTGGTTGGTGAATTTGTTCCTCACATAATGGATTAGGTTTCGATTTTTGGAGTCAGACTTTAAGAAAGTAATTTTTTGTGAATTTATTAGTACCGGCGTGAATGGCCTGCCTTTTACCGGAAGAGAAAGGGTTTAGTTAAGGTATATATAAGCTAGCCGGTACACCCTTGACCGATGAAAAAAAAACTATGTGCTTGTGTCGAATGCACTCAAATGACATTTTTTATCATTCGATTGGTACCACTCCACTATATTGTATTGTATATGTGCCACAATTTTCTTTTTCAAACCACCATCATTTTGGATTTTACCTTGATGACAAATCCTGGCCGCTTTGCTAGCAAATATATACTATAGAAATGGAGGGGTTTTTTTTTAACATATACTCCCTCCGTCCCTTTATTACAGTCCAGTATTCCATTTTGGGCAGTCCCTTAATAAATGTCCATTTTGTAAAGTTAGTGGGTAAAAGTTGGTGAATTGTCTATTTTGTCCCTAAAAGTAGATTCCATTTTGAAAAGTTAGTGAGTAAAAGTGTAATGATGATGGGTAAGTAGGGAAAGTGGAGGAAAAAGTTGATGTGAAAGGTATAATGATGATGTCTTTTTAATAAGTTGGAGTTACGAAGCAGGACATTTAAAAAGGGACGGAGGGAGTAGGAGGTATCTCCATGCCCGTATGAGATGAGATTAATCCACCTTACGGTCGACCGCAGGGAACTAATACCCACAGGAAGCAGTTAGAAGCAATTAAAGAGGGACCAATGAACTTGCTCATGAGGCTACCCACATAGATTTTCACCTCCCAACCGGTTGATCTACCATCGAGAATCGAACTCACAGCAAACTCCTTGGAGCAACTCCAACCCATCTCCATTGAGCACCAAAACTTCATTTTGGAGTGCCCTCCAACCCATCTTCATTTGGGGTCTCCAAAATGGAGACAGAATTCTCATTCTCCATATTTAGAGGGTCTCCTCCTAAATCTCCATTTTTTCTTAAAATCATCATTTTAACCTTTTGATCTATTGACAACAAATTATAATACGGAGTACCAACTACATCCTATTTACTTTTTTACTAGAATTTTATCAATTGCATATAACTTTTACATTATACATCCTATTTTTATAAAATTGGTATCATTGAAAAGATATTAATAGTACCTTCAAAATGAGTCTAATATTACACATATATAAATACAATTTGAAATAACATTAAATGTAAATTCAAACCATTTATTTCGAGGATGCGTTTGATCAATTGAGCGGCTCAATCCAAGTGGCACTTCTAAAGTTGATATTGTAAGATGAGGCCAAATTCCTATTGCAATGTTTGCTACCAGTTAAGGTTGGAAGATGAAGAATTAGGGGAAGTTTTGGAGGTGAAAATTTGAGAATTGGGGTTGGAATTGTTAATTCTTCAAAATTACTTTTTGAATAAAATAGTATTTTTTTTGAGCCTCTAAAATGGAGAAAGAGTGAGAGATTTGTTGAAGTTGCTCTTAGAGACAAACTAGTTAGGTATAAGAACAGAGCTGGCCCTGACTTTTTGGAGCTTAAAGCGAAAATTAAAAATGAGGCCTCTTTTGTGGACTATAATAAGGGATGCGAAAATATGAGAGGCCCTTACAATTCAAATTTTTTCGATGACCTAAAGCGATCGCAACACAAGATTTAGCTCAGGACCAGCTCTATATAGGAATGGAGTTAACCTTGTGACTTGTGAGTCTATTACTATAATGGTTCAATATGGCAAAGTGATGCACTATTGGATGTGTGATGGGTCCCATGACGACTTAGACAAGTCCAAGTGGTGAGGGGAAGTCTTTGCAATCTACCAGAAAACTAAGTAAATATTACAAATTTACTTAATTCTGCATACTACTCCCCCGGTATGAGTGTGTCAAAGTTTGAGTTGGTGTTCAAGGCAGTGGGACAGGATTAGATTTAAATACTCCGTATCTCGCATTTCTTACTTTGCTTTTGTGTGGCAAAATATATGCACAAGCTAAAATCGAGTTTCATGTAGTTTGAGGTGCACGTAAATTTGCCCGGACATTTGAGTCAATTCAAAAAAAAAAAAATTCAAATTACCTGTAAGATTTATGGTCATTGGTATCACAATGAAAATCTCCATTTCTTATTCATACTTGTTGGCTGCATAATCCGTGGATACTATCAGACGATCCATGTATCAGACGCGTATCTCATACCCTCACCACTTCCTATTTATACTTGTTGGGTGCGTGACTCGTCGATATTATCGCACATCTATCTCATACCTTCAAACTTTATTTGCATCTTATGCTCAAATTTCGTGTTAGAAGAAGATTCGAACTGCTTGTTGTGCTATACAATTGAAGTCTTAAGCATGCCAAACCTGTCATAGATATGGACGGCATCCATAATTTGTAAGCAAGAAGATGAAAGCTTTACATCGGGGCACCCATGAAACTGGCACCGACATGCACTCTCCCGGAGTAATTACGCTTGACAAAAATGGAAAGGATTTTAAACCACATGAAATTTTTGGTGACCCACCTGAGTTTACCCTCCTTTGAGATAAAAGGGGGGCGAGGGTAAATAACGGCCTTTGTTTCTTGGATCCTTTAATGCACCTTTGAATTTGGGTAAGGAAATCATTAAAGAAATCAATCAAAGGTAGGTCACTCAAGTCTGTCTTTTGACCCCAAAAAGACACCCAATGCCTTGTGAATAGGGGCATGAGAAAGAGTGGGTGGAAAGTTGGACTTGTGATTATTATTTTCTTTTAATAACCAGGTGTCCGGTCTAGTTTACACACGCTTTGGCTGATCGTGGAGAATCAATCCCACCGTCCATTAGCAGAGCCTCATTTAATATGTATTGATTCCAAAAGATTTGATAGCATTTGAGAGATTTCGAATTTAAGATCTTACGAGAGAGCAAATCTTTAAGTCTCAAGCCTTAACCATCTGGCCAACCGGTTGAAAAGTTGGACTAGTGATAATGGAAGAAAAGAAATATGAGAGAGAGAGAGAGAGAGAACACAAGGTGGTGGGGGAGTGGCCTCTTTGTGTTTTTATTTGTTGGTTTGTCATGTTTTGGTTTGCTTGTTCCTTTTGGTGTGGATGTGGGTATGATTTTGAAGGACTTTTGAACCTTATGGTTGGTGGGTCAATTAATTGTAAGTTTGAAAAATTTCATGTGCCACTGTTTTGATAATCCTTTCACTTGCCAATCATCAAACCTCATCTTTTTGACTAGGGACCAATCTTGTCTGAGGTCCACTGGATGGGCTGGGCCGAGTTGGGCCGTGGACCCCCCGCCACATGTTGGTTCTAGCTGTATGTTTGTAGTCTTCGTTTTTTTCTTTTTCTTTTTTTTTTGATAGGCAAAAATTTTATTTAGAAATCTTGATAAATGGTATATCAAGATGGGGGAATGGGAAGGAGAATCCAACCAAGAGTTGGATAAAAAGAAAAGAATTGTTCGGACAAAGCCTATACACTCCCAAACGGGCCAGGCTCCAAAAAATACAGTACTAAACATCACATGAGCCTGACCCAAAAGGCTCGGCCCAAAAAGAAGCCTACCAAAATCCACGGCCTAAACCCTAACACAAACAACCCCCAGCCGCTGCAAAACAAAGTCAGCCTCGCTGCCGCCACCAGAACCCACCACCACCACCAAACCTGCCACAACCCCACCTCCACCACTCGAACCAGCACAACCAAGAAACACCAAAAGCCAGTAGACGACGAGATATGGTGATCAATAATGGCGCGAACCCCACGAGATGCCGGACTCCTTTGATGGCCGCCAAGACGCCGCCACTTCGGATCTCATAAACGACCAGGAACACCCGCCACCTGAGCACTTCCAATACGCCACCACACAACCGCCGCAGACCACTGCCGAGCCACCGGATCTCCACAGCCACAACCCTTAACACCAGCTGCAAGGTCACACAAAGCCGTTAGGCCAGAGACCGAGATCGCCCATGAACAGATCCGGTTGGAGACCTTGCTGCCATAACTCCTCCAAGCGCCGCCTCTGACACCTAGCCGTTAGAACAACCGGCTACCTGGGTGAACGACTACGCCGGGAAGAGAAACGGCAGGGAGAAGACGACTAGAATAAGAGCAGGGGAGGAATCTATGAAGGAAAAAGGGGAAAATAGAGGAACCCCAGTCATTTTTTCCTCTTTAGTAAAAGTCGAAAGAATAGTGCACGTTGCACAATTTGTCGTGGAGGCCAGTAATTTTGGGATAGAGGGAGCATTTAGTATTTATATTCTACGTGATGCTCTTTTTTTAAAATAATAATCATGTTACCTTCTAATCCTTCCAATTCCGCTCTACCTTCTTTTTCAATTGGAGGATTATCTTTTTTTCTTTGTTTAAATTTTTTCTTTTTAAAAAAGAATAGAATAATTAGGGAGTGCATTCCTTTTACGTATCAAAGGCCTAGAAATGCTGAAAAATTAAAAAAATGGAAAAAAAAAAACTGAAATTAATACGGCAATTTCTTGCTCTTTGATAAATACTGTACTAACTAACTTGAAAGACCAATCAAAAGATAAATAGTACTAGGTTGTGGACCCTGCTCCATGTGAGTGTGGAGTGTCAATGAGGTGTACAAAATCCAACCTAAACTTTTTTTTTATAATTTTTTTTTAAAAGTTCACAAGGTCATCTTCTACAAATAAAAAAGGAAATACTAAAAAATGTAATAATGATGATGAATTTGATCTTCGATCTTGATACTCGAAGATTAATATTTAACGTTCACTTTGTGTCGCGTATATTTATTTGCAATATTGTGTCCATTAGACTGTGTTTGGATGCCAGGTATCTTGAATGAGAATGAGAATGAGAATGTGATTCCAGAACTCTTTAACATTCCTATGTTTGTGAAGAGTGAAAATGAGAATGAGATTACTGATCTTCCAATCCAGGAGGAATCACATTCATAAATACAGGAGGAATCTGATCCCTCCCACCCCGTGGGAATCTTAGATTCCTGGTTCGATCAATATAAAAAGGAAATTAAATGTTTGACTTAAGATATTTCTAAAATAAATAATTCATAGAGAAGATTACTTAATTAATCCAAACGTTGGAATAGAATTACTAAGAATTAGAATCAAATTCCTATCCCTACAAAAGATTACGGGCATCCAAACTAAACCTTATATTCACTTTCTTGGGAATACAGCTGGTTAATTCGGCGGTGCAAAGTAGGAAGGAAAGAAAGGTAATCAATATTCCCCCAACTACCAACTACGAAGAAACAAACTTCGACCCAAACAATTGAACCTTCTAAATTTCAATGGATTAACTTTAACGCTTTTGACGCATAATTTTGACTTTTTGGTTGATAGAAGGCTCTAACTCAAAAATTGTTTATCTGTGCATCGCACGGGACGTACGCTTATTCAACATAACCACATCATTCAGAGTGACATGCAAGATTTTCGATAATCAAGCACCTGAGATTATCTACCAATTTTAGTTCTTTTGGTGGATGATATTCACAACCGAGATTCACAAAATGGCTTACAAAACAAACAATGCTCGTAGTGGGGCCTGGGGCTTGGATGGTATCCATCTCCTTTTTGGCTCTAGCAATCTGGATTGTTCCCTCAAGCTCACGTTGTAACTTATCTATGCAAAATTGGCCATTTCTTCTCTGAGAAAATTTTGGGTGCAAATTGGGTTTTACCCAACACCTAATCCGAGCCGTCCAATCCGAATACGGATGACTCAGATTTCACCGAGGAGAGAGAGTGGTCGGGTACACTCTCTCTCCTCGATGAAATCTGAGCCGTCCGTGTTCGGATTGGACGGCTCGAATTGGGTGCTTGGGTACCACGTAGGATATACTCTATTTGCACCCAAAATTTTCTCCTTTTCTAGCCTGATAATTTTGACTACAGATTGAAGTTGACTTCTTTGTGTGTTTGTTACCGTAGTTTCTTCTGACCAAGGGATCCTTAGTGCGCCAATGCATGCACTACGGGTGTGTAGGGTGTCATGGTGTGTGCAATCAAAATTTTGTCATTGTGATCTAAATCGTACAATTTGTAGAAATCGCTGACTCTTACGTGGAAGTTGAAAGATGAGTTAATCAGACATTGATACCTACATGATCCAGATAGATTTGTCTTACAATACATTTTTTAAACTACATTGACCATCCATTTTTTGTATACTTAGGCCCGGTTCCATTAAGGTCTTTTTTTTTTTTTAAGTACTTATTTTCCGTTTTACAAGATAGTTCATTCTCTCACAATACATCACCTTTGATTAAAAAAATTAAGTATTGATTTTGAAAAATAAATACTTCTTTTAGTTAGTGGATGTTGTCTGGCCAAGGGGGTTAAAGATATCCAGTCAATTCAAATGTTTTACTAAATGATATGCCCAACCTGCTCTACAAAAAGAACTAGGGATTTAAATCTTGAAATTTGATGCATGAGGGTAATCTACAACGTGAAATGAAAACAGAGATGGGGAAGTAATTTGATTCACAATTTCTTTTGCTTCTCTTTATGCTTCAAAACTCCTATAACTCCAAGATAACCGTTAGGCCAACTTTGTTGCTCAAACCAAAAGGCTACAAATAGAGTTTGTTCGTTTTTCTTCTCCAACAAAAAAAAATGATATGAGGGGACAGTCAATCGATAAAGTTTCTGCATGTGTATGACTAAAGAAACCACCTCAGTGACATACAGAGCCAAAGAAGATTGGCCTAGACCGGCCGGTTAATCTGGAAATACTGCAAACGGACGGGGGATTTGCAGGCGCTCCCTCTACATTGGAAGAATTTTTTTTTTCCCCTTTTTCAAAAAAGTGAAAGATACCAACAATATTATTCCATGCAATAGCACTTATTATTATCAATAAAGGTAGACATGGTCCACATGGACCAGACCACATTTATCTGGTAGGGCCAAAAAATTCATTATCACCTCCATTCTTGGATGGGCTGGTATTTTGCCACTTCTTCGAAGCCCATCCCATTGCTATTTTGCCTCAAAAGTTTCACCATATCGGCCTACAAGGGCCTGAACAATACTCAAGCCCTAACGTGAACGTAGTAATGTTCCAAAACATAGAACCACAATCCAAAGAAAGTCGCAACAAAGAAAATTCAGGAATCTTTTTCTTTTTTATCAGAAAAAATAATTTCATTCATCACAAAAGATTATAGAAATGAAAGAAAATTCAGGAATCTTGACATAACAATTAACCTTAGTCATGTAATATGTGTGCATGAGCGTGAGCACGAGCAGAAAAGTGACCTGCTCCAAAAATAGCCTAAGCTACTAAAATTTACTAGAGCGAGCATTGAGAATGGAAGCACATTGCAAGGATTAAAAGTAGAAACGTAGTGAAGAATTATGTGACTTAGAAGATAACACCAAGGATGATGATTTTTATACTTATGCATAATTGCGCTTTGAATTTTGTTATTCAGTGTTTAGAATTACAAATAATGTAATTTTCAAAACACACTAAAAGACAAATTTTGAAATGCATTTGTAAACAACGAGAGTATGATCGAAAAAAATCAAGTTCCTAATGCCGAAGTTCGGCCGAACTCATGGCGTGAAAAAATTACAGAGAATTTTATTCGTCTCACCAACTATATAACGCAAACTTGATCATGTTTGAAGTAAGCCTTACCATGTTAGGGTATGTGCAATATCTAGAAGGGCAAGCCATATATGCAATTTATCAATGTATTTTTCCCTGATGTGTACACGTTATTCATTTTTCCAGTATTTGTTTTAGGGCTATAAACATGACCAATTCGCCAGTACTGCGGAAATAGAACTCCAAATCTCTCTATGTAATAAAATCCACAAGAAGCTACCTACCATGCAGATTAAGGATAAAAGGAGATGACAAATAGCAATTCTTCTGAAATTAGTACAGAATCTGTATCTTTACGACGAAACCATTGGAATAGGAAGGATATGTGCTTCTGAGGGTGATGAGTGCTAATGCTGCTGAGAAGAAAACATGAAGGCGAAAGCGCTAAGAATCGGAACCGATTGATCCCTACGGATGTTGATTTGTCATGTCTGTTACTACAATTTCTCTTGAGGGAGGGCCTACTCAATTCGTGGGATGTGTCTATGGGAGAAGACTGTCTATTTATCACGAAGAATCTGAGATGGAAGATGTTAGAACATGTGTGTGAACGTTACTCCCAAGTGAATATTCGGTTCAAGTGATGTTCTGGACTCTCTGTCGCTACTTCCATGTAAATTGGACCTTGAGCACGCAGTAGCAAATCAATGCATTGTTCAAACTCCCAGAAGATGCAATAGCTTATAAAGCTTTATCGGTTTCTGCTACTTCTTTCGACTTTTGTGGCGTGGTTAATGCTACTTCTAAGGCCTGAATGCTATGTGCCAAGGTATCTGCTTGGATTGCTGATATTTATGCCTTGATCAAGTTGCCTCCTTTTGTTACCCCTGCTGCTGAAGAGTGGCTATTTGTATTGTTTTCTTTATCCCCTCATTCAACGTTTTGTTGGATTCTTTTTTCTCCTCCTCTTGGCCTAGCTTTTGGCTCATGCTCTTATTAGGGTTGTGCTGTACCCATTATCGAGTTATTAATATAATTTTTTTGTTGCTGATCAAAAATAAAATAGAAAATTAGAGATCGGTCCTCTTTGTAGGTTGAATTTCATCCCAACCCAAATACTTTTTACCGAACTTTCATAGGCTCGGTTATGTTATTTAATGACGTCTTTGCCCACCAAGATCCACTCCTGACTCCACAGATGTGAAAACTGAACTCTCCCCCCCCCCCCCCCCCCCCCCCCCCCCCCCTTTCTCTCTCAACCACCTATTTACACCCATTTTTCGCCAAATTCTGTAAAGGAATTTGTTAATGGATTAATGGCCCAAATTAACATTTTGGGCATTGGTTGAATTAGGCCTTGATTGAATTAGGCCTTTGGTCGAATTTATAGTGGGCCACAATTAGGCCTAATTGAATTTGGAAGGCCTGAATAGAGTTTGAAAATTGATTGGGCTGCATTATTTTGAAGCATGGCCCAATTAGTTAAAGCCCAAGCCCAAAGCAATCGAGTAAGGCCTAGGTTCATTGCCAGGCCTAGACCCATTTAGCCCATTTATGGTTCAAGCCTTGACCCAACTAATCAAGTCTCAAACTAGTTTTTTAGGTCTGGGCTAGTTTTTCAGATTTATTCAGGCCTGAAAATGAAGAAGTCAAGAAGGCCATAAGCTGCTTAGTCATGCTTGGGAAACAAGCTGCTCACAAGCAGCTCAAAGGCCTAGAATGTTCTTGCTGGGCAGATCTAGGTAAGTTGCTTGCAAGCAGCTTAATGCCTGAGTCTCTACTATCCTTCAGCATGAAGCAAGGCTTTGGACACATGGCAGCCATGCATGGAGACATCCCAAGCAGCTCACAAGCAGCTTAGGCCTGCACAAGTAGCTGCAAGCAGCTCAAAGGCCTAGAAGGTTCTCTCTAACATCACACAAGCTGCTCACAAGCAGCTCAACCAGGCCTGCATTTTTGGCCTTGGTGGACCCAAATATCCCTTTTTTACAAGCATCCATGCATACAAGCTGCTCACAAGCTGCTCAAAGGGCCTAGGATGCTATGTTGCTGCAAATTCCTTTTGCTTTAACTGGTTTTTAGGCAAAAATGAAGCTTTTCAGACCTGCAGCCATTTTCTTGGAGTAGAGAGCAAGGCTTGGACGAATGGTAGCTTCCTATTGGAGCATTCAGAAGCAGCTCAAGCCTAAGCCTTTATCAGGAGGACACTTGGCAGCCATGCATGAAGGCCTGTGGAAGCAGCTCAAACAGCTCAAGGCCTAGAATTTCTGCCTATAAATACCAGAGTTGAAGGCCTTGGCAAAGGTCCACGACCATCAAGCCCACGGCTTATCCAATTTATCTTTCAATTATCTTTACTTTCTCGTTCAATCTAGCCAAGCCTAGGTTTTATTTCATTCTCCTTGTAACTAGACTTTGTTAAACCGTTAATAAAGTCCTTTTAATTCTGTTTTAGGGCTTGTTCTACTTTTCTTTCCATTTTCTAACAACGATTAGGAAATTTTTAAGTCTTTTTCATTAAGGCAAACCACGAACCACATACGGCCTCACCCCTTAGGTCGTACGCAATTGTCTTACAAAAGTCAGATTGAGGCATCCAGACCTTGATACGAATTTGGACTGCAATCCAGTCCTGGCACGCCCGCAACTCCAAGCCGATTTGGTTTTTGCACTTTTGTGGAGAAACACCACCGCCACCTTCTCTCTCAACCACCGCCACCACTCCGACACCCCAACTCCTCTCTTTCTCCCTCCACTGATGGAGCAGTGCTGACCACCACCGCCGCCGTCGCCGTCAACCGAGTTGGGAAAATCTAAGATTCCAGTTGAAAAAAACGCGTAGTGCTACTACGGCGGCGGCGGAGTTCTTCCTTTTCCAGAGTTCATGGAGGTTGAGCCGTTGATTACGTGCGCAACACCACATTGAGGCTGCTCCAACTGTTTAAGCGTCAGATCGTCTTGATTGCCGACTCGAGATATTGTCGTCAAAATCGATTCTTGGGGTTGTTGGTAAAGTAGCCGTAGTGTTGGAACTTGGAAGTAGTACGTGTTGATTGTCGATTGAGGTGCTGTGATTGCCGACTCGAGATCGTCATTGTTGTTTTCTTCAGGTATTTTAAGCTTTCTAAGGTAATTTCTTGATTTTCGAATTCTAAGGTGGTGTTTGACATTACTCCAAGTCACTGAATCTATTATAATTAGGCCTTGTTTAAATAGTTCACATATGTGAATTGTATATATAAACTGTATATTTTGGTGTATGTATATTATGTAGTGGACGGTCTTAATTCTCTCTCTAAAATGAGAGCTTCTCTATCTAGAATGAGAGTTTGTGCCCATAGTGGTGTGTTCCTTGTACCTTGACGTTTTGCCCCTCCCCTCCACTGTCATCCACTACCTCAACCCACCTATCCTTCTCCATTTCCTTCTTCTTTCCCCTCTGCATCCTTTTTTTCCCTTCGTTATTTCTGTCCGATTCCTCCCTTCCAGCTCTAAGTTTCTCTTCTCATTTTCTATTAAATTTCCTTCTTGCTCTTGGTGACTCATGGATTCTGTTGAGATTTTGGATCTTGACGAAGGTGCGGGTGAATCAGGGGAGATTAACAATTTGTGTTTAGTGGGGGAAGTTTTCAACCCTAAACCCTTCAATGTTACAGCCATCACCAATATTTGTACATCAGCTTGGAAAACCAGAGCTCCCTTCTCGGTGGTTCCTTGGGGTGTGAATATCTTTCTTTTTCGGTTTGAGGAGATTGAGGATAAGAATGAAATTCTTAAAAAGGGCCCATGGTCGATGATGAGTAGCTTGATGGTGTTAAAACCATTAATGGAGGGGTCTGTTGTCTCAGATTTGGTTTTCTCTCACTGTCCCTTTTGGGTACAGATTCATGGTCTCCCTGTGGAGAAGATGACTATAGCCAATGCGGAGATTATTGGCAAGAGGTTTGGAAAACTCCTTGCTCTGGAAACATCTCCAGATGGGTTTCTTCTCGGTCGTAGTTTTCTTCGAGTTAGGGTTGCGATTAATCTCTCCGACCCCCTTCCTAAAGGGTTTTGGTTGCGAAGAAAATCTGAGGCTGGTAGGGATCTCTGGATCTCGTATCAGTATGAAAATTTTTTGATTTCTGTTATGCTTGTGGAAGGATTGGACATGACAACCGAGGATGTAGGTTCGTTCAAATAGGTGGAGACGCAAGCTCTGGCTATGGCCCTGAGCTGCGTATAGGGAGGGTCAGGAAATCGGCGATTCCAATTGAGGAGATTAGACAACAGGTCGATGAGGCAGAGATTCGAGTTGCCCAGTTACTCAGCCGGTGACCGGTGATTCAGAGCAGCGAAGATGACGCGCGTGTGACTGGCACGTTGGTTGAGCGCGTGATGACTCCCTTTTCCTAGCAGGATCATCCCTCGCCTGACGGTTTGGGTGTGCCACATTCCTCTGACCTTGTCGATGTCCTTTCAGGGACAGGTGTCAACGATCCACATGCGACAGGTACTCCCTCATGTACACCTTCTCTTATTCCTCTCCAAGGAATTTTTGAAAATATCCCGGTTAAGCCTAATGGATCGGATTCTTTGGCTTGTATGTCTCACCTCACCCCTATTAAAACCAGCCCAAAACCCCCTCATAGCCCAAACCCTGAACTAGCCCAATCTTCAAGCAATAATCCTGTTTATTTCGTGACGGAGCCCACAGATAGCCCAAAATCCTCCCTAAGTGAACCATCTTTGTCAAACCTAGCCTATCTAATTACTGATACCCTTAGCCCACCAAATAGCCCTCCTGTTTTAACCCAGCCCAATCCGAGTAACCTCCCTCTGATAAGCAGCCTCAACGCAACTCTTAGCCCCACCAGAATTACCAACTCTCAAACCATGGATATTGCCCTGGCCTCTGTCTTCAACACGTTGGCTATCAAAAGAAAGGCTAATGATAGTGGAGAGGATACAGGTCGTTCCAAAATCCTTCGTCTCTGTGCCCCAGATCCTAACCCTCTACCGCCTGGCCTAAAACCTAGACCAACTCGTACTTGTCGAAAAGTGGGAAAGAAAATGAGTAATTCGTCTATTATGGTTCAAAGAGAAGCTCTTCTGAGTAATTTCTCAGCTGATGATGCTCAGCTCTGTGATGTTAGTATCAAGCAGGCTTATGAATGTTTGGGGGATGATTTCAGCCCGCTGCCTTTTGAGGCGGTGGGTGGAAGTAAAGAAGTGGCTCAATCCTACTCTGTTGATGGAAAAGGGCTTGTGGCTGGCCCTAAACAGCCACCTCGCCAATGTTGATCCTAGCCTGGAACTGTCAAGGAATTGGGCGTACTTTGACAAGCCAGGTTTTGGGTGATTGTAGCCACCCCAATTCGGACCTCGAAGGGTCTTTGTCCGCCCCGATGATGAAATAAAGGAAATAAAGCCTTTGCGAGCTTGAATGAAATATTCCTCCAGCATCCGCAGCCCAAACCAACGATCAGCCCAGAAAAAGCCCAGAGAAATCCCAAAAAGCCCCGGACCGAACCTGAAGTACCGCGCGTGACACTTCTACACCGCGCGGCGTATCGAAATTTAATACGCCGCACGTAGTCATGAGGTCAACCGCACGGCATTTTGGATAAAGTTCTGACTGGCTCAGAAAGCTGTCGGCCACGCCTATTTGAGCCACAACTGCAATACGGCTCAGCCGAAAGCACACTTCTGGCCCGCCCAGAAAATACCTCCAACTTTTGAAATTCAAAATCCAAGGCTCTTGCCTATAAATACACCCCTCCACTCAAGGGAAAAGGGCCCTTGATCACCATTATACCCTTTCTCTCTCTTCTTGCTTTCACACCCACTTTTCCATTTCCAAGCCTTGAGAATGTTATTCTCAAAAGACATTCTCTAGGCCTGTTACTCCATTTTTCTCTTCACCATTGAAGTTAGTTCCTTACTAACTTTGAGGTCTCAACTACCCAATATACCCATCTATTACACACATCCATACTTCTACTCTCTTTTTCAACCTTCCGACGTCCATCCGTCTTCATCAAAGCTCATTCAAGCTCCAGATCCAAGGTAAAAACCAAGTTTCCTTGGGCTAGGCTCTGTCCTGGCCCTGATGGGACCTTTCTGTTTTCAGGCTTAACCCTTTTGGTTAGGATCTGACCCAAAACCTCTTTTACAAAACAAAACTAGTGTTCTGTGCAAAGGTGTGCTACGCCGCGCGGCGCTTTGAGGCGTCGCACGGCGTAGTAAGCTCGCACGCACGGCATTTCAAAAGGATATTGTTTTCTCGATCAAACTGTCTGGATCACGATCGTCCGTTGTGGGGTCTTTTCTGCATACCAAAAACGCTGTCTCAGAATGAGACCATCTCTACAAGCCATGTTTTAAACTCCATAGATCTTTTCAAAACAAGCAAACGTATCAAAAATGGCTTTCTCTTCATGGCTTGAAAGAATGGTGCAGATCTGAGATGATCTGACGGCTGTGAGTTGTCTGAAGTTTTAAAATAAACCGTGCGATGTAATGGGTACACCGTGCGAAGCTTTACAAAACGATAAAAGTTTGGTATCGAGATCGGAACCACGCACGGCATATTGGTAAGCCGCGCGTTATAAACCGATACGCCGCCTGACGGAGGACAGTGATTCAGACAGTCCGTTTGTATATCTTTCTTGTTTATATTATCTCCATGCCATCTTTATCATCTCTGTACAGCAAGCACCACTAGCACGGCAACGTGTTATGATTTATCTTGTTCCCCTTTCCCCTTATGTGTTTTTAAGGTTCTCCCAATGGTATTAATTCTCCCCATTTAAAATGTTTAGTAGAGACCGGTTTTCACCGGGCAAGCGGGGTGCTTTTTTTTCAACAAAACCTTCCCCGTTCGTAACCTGGCTCCCGGATCCAAAATCTCAAACAGTTTCGCTAGACCAAAAGGCCTTTTTCTTTCAAACAAACCCTCGGTTTCTCGGATCATCCATCTCAAAAATCCGGGTGGCGACTCTGTCTAAATCGTGCTTTCGGGCGCGGGAGCCCACAGTGATTTAGTGTCTAAAAATCGCCCCTCCATCGTCTTTCTGATGGAGACAAAAAATAATAAGGCCTTCTTGGAGACCATCCGTCGTAGATTAGGTTTTGATGCTAGTACTTACGTAGATCCTGTTGGGTTAACTGGTGGTTTAGCTTTATGGTGGAAAAATGAAGTTTCTATTGATGTAGAAATTTCAACCAAAAATATTATCCATACTGTTGTTACTGATAAGGTAAATTCGTCTATTTGGGCCTCTTCTTTTGTCTATGGGTGTCCTTCGAGGGATGGGAGAGATCAAGTGTGGGAGGAGCTTAGATGTATTGGTCAATCTGAGATGCTTCCATGGTTATGCATGGGTGATTTTAATGAGGTTTTGAGTATTGGGGATAAAGTGGGTGGTAACCTTCCTAGCCAGAGGAGACTATCCTCTTTTCATGAGATGTTGAATGCCTGTGGTCTGGTTGATTTGGGTTTCAAGGGGCCAAAGTATACGTGGAGAAATAACAGAACTGATGAGGGTTTTATTATGGAGAGGATTGATATGGCCTTTGCAAATTCTAAGTGGAGAGAACTTCATGACAAAGCTCTGGTTTTGGTGGAAGCAGCTATTGGGTCCGATCACAACCCTTTGATTCTCAATACTTCATTCCCTCTTAACAAGGTGGTGAAACCATTCCGTTTTGAATCCTTTTGGACCACGGAGGAGGATTGCAAATCCATAATTACTGAGGCATGGTTACAGGTGTATGATGGTTCCAAGATGGTTCAAGTGTGCAAAAAACTTCGTGGTTGTAAAGAGAAATTAAAAGTGTGGAATCGTGTAAAGTTTGGAGATTTGCGATTCCAAATTGCTGTCATTAAGGATCAGCTGGTAGATGTCCAAAATAAGATTGAGCAAGAGTATAAGGCAGAGCTTGTGGAGATTGAAAAGGGGCTTTTATGCAAATTGGAGGATCTATGGCAGAAAGATGCTCTATTTTGGCACCAAAGGTCTCGGATAAAATGGTTGCAGTTGGGAGATAAAAATTCCCGCTTCTTTCATCTATCCACTATTCAGAGACGTCAAAGGAATCAAGTGGTTAAGCTGAAAGATGGGGATGGAATCTGGCACACTGAAAGCAAAGAGATATCAGGTATCATCAAATCTCATTTTCAATCCCTTTATAGTGCTCTTCCCAGTAGGGATTTTGATGATTTACTGAGTTTAATTGATCCTATTGTTTCCCCTGAGACTAATGTTGCTTTGGTTAAGCCTATTTCTCGTGATGAAGTTCGTTTAGCAGTTTTTCAGATGGGCCCACTTAAAGCCCCTGGCTCGGATGGCTTCCCAGGCCTTTTTTTCCAAAAGTATTGGGAGGTGGTTGGAGATGATATTTTTGGTGTTGTCCAAAAATTTTTCCTTGATGGGGCTTTGCTGAAAGAGATGAACCATACAAATGTTACCTTGATTCCTAAAGTGTTGAATCCAGAGATGATTAACCACTTCCGCCCAATTAGTCTCTGTAGATTTATCTACAAAATTATCTCAAAGGTGTTAACAAATAGACTCCAACCTTTCATTCATGGTTTGATTTCCGAGCAACAATCTGCATTCATCCCTGGCCGTCAAATTCAAGATAACATCATAGTGGCGCATGAAGTGTTTCACTTTCTAAAGCATAAAAAATCTGGTTCTAAAGCTTCGGTGGCCATTAAGCTTGATTTGAACAAAGCCTATGATTGCGTTTGCTGGGATTTTCTCCTCAAAATTTTGGAAAAAATGGGGTTTGATGGGAAATGGATTAGCTGGGTGCAGTAGTGTGTTTGTACGGTTAAGTACTCTATTAATGTGAATGGGGGTCAAGTATGTCAGGTGCTTCCTAGTCGCGGGCTTCGTCAAGGGGATCCACTCTCCCCTTATTTATTTCTTCTAGTGGCTGATGTGTTTTATGTGCTCATGCAAAAGGCAGTTTGCAACTGTTTATACCCGTTTTTGGCACCGCGGATCGGGCCAGCCGTGATTGGATTTTTCATTATTAATCCCATAGTTAATTGGGCCGAGATTGATAAATTAGTTGGGTAATTATTGGGCCATGGACTTTGTTCCCATTTGGGCCCAATAAATATGCAGCCCACGGTTTTAATAAAAACAGTTCGGCCCAGAGGGGCAGCCCACGGCTGGGCCCACGAAGGGAATAGGCTGAATTGGCCCATGAGGTAAAGCCCGTGGTCGGGCCCGCAAGGAAGTGAATTGTTTTGGCCCTCAAAGTGAAGCCCACGGGTCAACCCATGAAGAAAAGGAGCAAAGCTGGTCCGTGTAATGCAACCCACAATTGTAGGGGTTTTTGGTTGCTGGGATGGCAGTTGTTTTTCTCCTAATTCAAAGGGCCAATTGACTTGGTCAATTGGCCATGTGTCGCAGGAAGAGAAAAATATGGGAGGAAGTTGGAGGATATTTCTACCAAGGAGTGGGACACATGTCAACCAATGAGAGACCCACTACCCATGTTTTATTTTCAACTGCCATCCAACTTCTGAAACGTCCCATGATCACATGTGCTGAAAAGGTGGGAGATCATGGGACACATGGCAGCATTGGAGCAAGACAGGTTTTCGGATTCAGGCCTGAATCAGGATGCTGTTTTGCCTATAAATAGCAGAATTCAAGAAGAAAAAAGGGTCCAACACCAATCAAGCTCAACGCTTAAACAAAAAGCCTTCCCAGCGAAGCAAATACTTTACTACTTTCAGCAAAGTAGATTATCGAGTACTACGTGCTCAAACCCCATTCAAACACACTTCTTTAAGTTGTTTGGATATTTTACTTTCATGTACCAACTTTATTATCCCGGTGTAATAGAGTTTACGTTTTCACGTTTCTACATCCATTTCCTATACGACTAGGAAATATTAAGTCCACAACCGTGTGGCAAACCACGAACCGCTCTGTGATCTTTAACCTTTGGGTCACACACGATCGCTCATACGATAGAAGTCAAGATTCACGGGAATCTTCACAAGAAGTTAGGCGCTACAAGTCTTGGCACGCCCGCGCTCATCGCATCCACACCTTGTGTCAAAAACGAGAGTTTTCATTGGCACGCCCGGTGGGACCCTAGTCGTTCACAAAGGTATCAATCATGCCGCCGAAAACAAGAACCGGACAGTCACAATCAGATCCACCACAGTCGGATCCACCACTGCCCGATCCTCCAGGCAGCCCTGAAGGAGTTGCTGTTAACGTCCCAGTACTCGAGGAAGCCGTTCCTCAAGTCAGTGCACAAGATCTTCAAGACGCCACGGATAGCGTCAAGAATTATATGTTTTTTGCAGGACAAGAAATTTCACACAGCGTGGCACAAACAATTTCTCAGTCCGTCGAGCCTATGACTCTAGCAATCAATGACATGATTGCCACAATGAAAGAAAGGCTTCCACTCGTCCCTCAACAACCAGTCATGCCTCAGTTCGGATTCTATGGCAACGGCCATGAACAGACAGGTTTGAAGGACTCAATTCCACCGCCACCACAAGTTTTCTATCAAGCTTCATCATCGAACAGCCCTGCACCGGCAGGAGATAGGAGCAAAGGAGTGGTTATTGGAGGAGGACCGACGCCTCCAATGTACAAGGAACAAAGGGCCGTTTTGGTGGAGAACCCAAACAGGCCTGAAAAGACCGACAAAAGGCCTCCTCACGGAGGACAAGGTGCTGTTAAAGACAAGAACAGTTCTCATGCTCATTCAGTCCCAGAGGCTCGGGGGACAAACCCAGGCGTGAATCTGCAAGCGCAAGAGGCAGGCCAACAACCGCCTCCAATGCCAGCCATGATTGGGAGAGATCAGGTCCTGGATTTGCTCCAGGAACAGTTAGGGCCTGGATTCAGGCCTGTGGGCAGACCCATGTACAGGAAACCTCACACGGCGGAGGTCGACAATGAGTCATTTCCCAAGGGGTACCGAGTTCCTGAATTTCAGACCTTCACGGGGGAGAACATGCAGTCCACAGTGGAACACATTGCTCGATTTCAAGTGCAGTGCGGGGAAGTTGGTACGAACGACAAACTCAAGTTAAGGCTTTTTCCGAATTCCTTGACAGCAACGGCCTTCACTTGGTATATCAATCTGCCACCCAATTCTGTCCAGACCTGGGCCCAGATTGAGGAGATGTTCCACCAGCAGTTTTACAGGGTTGAACCAGAGATAACGATGGCGGATTTGTCTCGCTATCGTCAACTTCCACAAGAAGGCGTGGAGTCTTACCTCTCCCGATTCAAGACAGCGCGTTTCAAGTGTAAGATCCCTTTGCCCGAGGCCGAATATGTGCGTTTAGCACTGAACGGCCTGGATTTCGAGTTCAAGAAGAAGTATCATGGTACAGAATTTCGGGACTTGTTTGAGCTGTCCGCAAAGGCCTCGCGTTATGAGAAGCTTTTGGAAGAAGAGAAGGATAGAATGTCGGCTTCCAAGGGTACGTACTATCAAGACCCTAATTATGACGTGGCTACGGTTGAGGCAGAGGCTAGTGTCGATGTTGATGTGGCCGAAATCATCAATAGAAAGCCTTATGTCTGCAAGGCCTTCGTCAAGATGGAGCCCGCGAAGCAACCCATCCAAGAAGCATTTAATAGGCCTACCAGGGCCTACACCTTTGATATCAGCAAGGCGGAGGCTATTTTCGATCAGCTCTTGGCGGACAAGTTGCTGAAATTGCCCTTTGGTCACAAGATCCCAGCATTGGATGAGTTAAAGGGCAAGGAATACTGCAAATACCACAACTCTTGGAGTCATTCAACCAACAATTGCTTCGTGTTTAGGAATGATATCCAAGACAAGATTGATCGGGGAGAATTCAAGTTTCCCGAGAAGGACAAGCAGGCCATGGGAGTGGATGGCAACCCATTTCCTTCGGGCCTAAGTGCAAACATGGTCTCAGTGAATATGAGGTCCATGCCCAGAGCTACACCAAGGCCTAGACTGAGCTTGGGGGCACCATCGAGAGCAGCATTCAGGTCTAGGCCGAATCACTACCAGGACCCATGTTTTGAGGAAGATTTCACTCCGTCTCGCACTTGGGGGGTAAGGAGGCCAAGAACTTCGATTCGGGGGGCAAGCACCCCGATTCAGGCCTTTGAGAGGGTGAAAAGATTCGAAAGGAAGAAGCCTTGGTGGTCTAAGCCCGAAGCAGATAGGAAGTTGGAGAGACCATGCTGCTCATTGGTTTGCACTGAATGTGGGCATCATGCTGTTCCATCCAGACCTGTGTTGAAAAGCATAGTCGTGGGCAGAACCGAAGTCAGGCCTGAGGAGCTACGCAGGCCTAAACAGAACCAGAACCAGATCAGGCATGAGTCAGTCTTCAACAGGATTCAACCAGCTGTGGTGGAGATAGAGGATGAACTCAATAATCTCAGAATTTCAGCCCCAACTGGAGGAAAGCCTAGGACTGTGAAACCTCCTGTCATTCCTCCAAATGAGTGGCATAAGGTTGAACATCCTAAGTTTCCCGCTCCACAGCCTCCTTTATCACGATCTCAGAAAAGACGCCGCCAAAGGTTTAGACAGGCGGAAAGGAGGGCTCAAGAGGAAGACGACCTGCTTGGGGACGTGATGGAAGAAGATGACACCAACGAGGAAATGGTGATGGAAGTGCCTACAGAAGAGTTGAAGGTTGAGGCAGTCAAGCCTAGGAGAGAATACAAGCCTTTGGAGAGAACTTACAAAGAGGTTGTTGCCAGTTCCTCTTCAGGGCAAGATCCTCGATTTGAGAAGAAGGCTTTACTGGAAAAAACCCTCGAGGAGGCTAGGATTAAGCCTCTTCCGAGACAGGTCACTTTATTGAAGATGCAGCCGCTTGAGCCGAAGCAGGACTCGGGGGGCAAGCCTCGATTAAACCCACAGGCCAAGGAATTCAGGCCTGGGCAGGCTTCGAAGATGCAATGCAACATGGTGGTCTTTCTTCCATCTGAACTAGAAGCAAAGAACAGTGACATTACTGCCATGGAAGGCAATGTGGTGGAGATGGGTCAAACGGCCGAGATATTACACGAATCCCTCAATTCAGGTCTGAATGGAGGCGGGCCTTCAGTGATAGTGCTGAAGGACGAGGATGAGAATAGTACCGAAGGCCGAGCAGCGAGCGTAATATTCGAGAAACCCACTTTCAAGATGACGAGACATATCAAGCCTCTATATATCTCAGGATGTGTAGACGGAATGCCAATCAATCGACTCCTTGTCGATAATGGTTCGGCAGCTAACCTCATGCCTAGGTCAACCATGGTCAAGCTAGGCAAAACGGATCAGGACTTGGTGTCAACAACAGCAACATTGACTGACTTCACTGGGCATGAAACAAACTGCCTTGGGATCTTGATCATGAATCTGACAGTTGGGTCAAAAACCCTTACCACTCCATTCTTCGTCGTGAATTCGCGATCTTCGTTCAACATTCTGTTGGGGAGGGACTGGATTCACGCCTGCCTAGCCGTACCGTCAACCTTGCACCAATGTTTGGTTTTTTGGAACCAAGAAGATGTAGAGGTGATCTGGGCAGATCGTAGGCCGTTTCTCGCTTCTACCAATCATGCCGAGGCAAGATTGTATGACGAGGATGTCGGCCCGATGAAGGTGGCAGGCCTTGATAAGTTTGGCCGCCACAAGATTGTGCCTATCTCTGCCCACAAGTCAGTGGAGGAGGTGAAGGCATTGTACCAAGAACTAATCGGCCCTATGATCACGGAGTCAAGTAGGCCGATTACAGCTTCAACCAAAAGGCCTTTTTAATGTCAGTAAGGCCCTCGGAAGAAGAGAAGGACGTGGCTTTGCGAGCCATGTTGACGAAGTTCGAAGCCTACCTGCTAGAAGGAAGGCTTAGAGAAGAACAAGAGCAGGAAGAAGAAGGTTATTCGGCCCATGCGGCCGAAGTAATCAATGAGGACTCAGATCTGATCGAAGACTTAGATGAGATTCGTTTAGAAGATCTTGAAGCAGCCCCGGCCAAATTGGATGACTTGAAGGCCGATGTTCAAGACCCTTTGGAAGAGGTTAACCTAGGAGATTCAGACAATCCTAGGCCTGTATATATTAGCCAGCTTCTGCCAGAGGACGTGAAACAGAAGCTCATTCAGCTCTTAATTGAGTTCAAGTCTTGTTTTGCCTGGAACTATGACGAACTTCCAGGCTTGTCCAGGGATTTGGTGGAACACAAGTTGCCTATCCAGCCGGGATTTAGGCCTTTCAAGCAACCGCCAAGGAGGATGTCTAATGAGGTCTATCTACAAGTCAAGGATGAGATTGAGCGCCTTTTCAATGCTGGGTTTATACGCACGGCAAGGTACGTTACTTGGCTATCTAATGTTGTGCCAGTCCTTAAGAAGAATGGCAAGATTAGAGTTTGTGTAGACTTCAGAAACCTGAACTTGGCGTCTCCGAAGGATGAGTATCCGATGCCCGTTGCAGATTTGTTGGTAGATGGAGCCTCGGGTCATAAAGTTCTATCCTTTATGGACGGCCATTCGGGCTACAATCAGATCTTCATCGACGAGGCCGATACGGCCAAGACTGCTTTTAGGTGTCCCGGAGCTTTGGGAACCTTTGAGTGGGTCGTAATGCCCTTCGGCCTAAAAAATGCTGGTGCTTCGTTCCAACGAGCAATGAACGCCATTTTCCATGATTTCATTGGCCGTTTCATGGAGATCTACATCGATGACATTGTGGTCAAATCTCAAACCTATGATGAGCATTTGGAACATCTGAGGAGGTCATTCTTGAGGATGCAACAATTTGACTTAAAGGTCAACCCCTTAAAGTGCGCCTTTGGAGTCTCTGCAGGCAAGTTCCTAGGATTTTTGGTCCACAACAGAGGAATTGAGATTGATCAGAATAAGGCCAAGGCACTCGTGGAAGCAAAGCCTCCTACTACCAAGAAGGAATTGCAGAAGCTCTTGGGGTCGCTCAACTTTTTGAGAAGGTTCATCTCAAACCTAGCGGGGAAGGTTCAGGTCTTTTCCCAACTCTTGAAGCTGAAGGATCAAGACACTTTTGCTTGGGAGGCAGATCACCAGAAGGCCTTTGAGGAGATCAAAGGCTACTTAGCGAAGGCTCCAGTTCTTATGCCTCCTATCAAGAACAAGCCTTTGAAGCTCTACATTTCGGCTGCGGAAAGCTCAATCGGATGCCTTTTAGCACAAGACAATGAGCAAGGGAAAGAGCAAGCTGTTTATTATTTAAGTAGGCTGTTAACTCCTTGTGAAAGGAGATATACTCATATTGAAAAGTTATGTCTTACTTTGTACTTTGCAGCAATAAAATTGAGGCACTACATGCTTCCCGTTGTGGTTTACATTATGAGTCAAACAGACCTGATTAAGTACTTGCTTTCTCGGCCAATCATGCGAGGCCGAATCGGCAAATGGTCTTTGGCTTTAATGGAGTTCAGTTTTCAATATGTCCCTCAAAAGGCCGTAAAAGGCCAGGCCTTAGCAGATTTCCTTGCCGATCATCCTTGCGTGGATATCGGCGAAGAATCTGATTCAGGACTGAGTGCATTTGAACTCTCACTCACTCCCTGGACTCTTCTCTTTGATGGATCAAAAACTCAACAAGTCTCAGGCTGTGGGATTATCATTATATCTCCCCAAGGCCTGAGAACGGAGCTATCTTTTCAATTCGATTTTCCATGTACAAATAATCAAGCCGAATATGAAGCGGTAGTAATAGGCCTTGAAATCCTTAGGGATCTTGAGGCCCGAGAAGTGAGGGTCATAGGGGATTCAAACCTCGTAATCAACCATTTGGCAGGTACGTTTAAATGCTATAGTGAGGAGTTAGCTCCTTATTACATGGCAGCGGTGCAATTAATTCAAGATTTCGATAACGTAACTGTCAAACACGTCTCAAGGAGCAAGAATACAGAAGCAAACAGTCTGGCTCAGGCCTCAACAGGCCTGAAGCTTTCACCAGAAACTCTTCATAAGATCATTACAGTCCAGAAAAGGCTACTCCCTTCTGTAAGGAGAAGAGGTTTAGGCCTAGAAGTATTTGCTTCAGACCTTCCGGTTGAAGAAGAAGATGAGGATAAGGATGATTGGCGTGATCCTATCATTGCTCACCTAAAGCGGCCTCATATGGGGGCTAGTAGAAAGGTCAAGAGAAGAGCATTGAGTTATGTTCTCCTTGGAGACGAATTGTACAAGAAAGGCCTTGAAGATGACTTGCTTTTGAGGTGTTTATGCCATACCGAGGCCATGAAGGTAATGGCAGAGGTCCACGAAGGAATTTGTGGGGCACATCAGTCCGGTATCAAGATGAGGTGGCTAATTAGAAGGTATGGTTACTATTGGCCCACTATCTTAGAGGATTGTATACGTTTTTCTAAGGGCTGCCAGCCTTGCCAAGCTCACGGCCCAGTCCATCATACCCCTGCAACGGATTATCAAGCAGTAGTAAAGCCTTGGCCTTTTCGAGGTTGGGCTTTCGATATAATTGGGATGATTTATCCCCCTTCATCGAAACAACACAGGTTCATCTTGGTAGCCACAGATTATTTTACGAAATGGGCGGAGGCCATCCCGTTAAAGTCTGTGGATCAACAGGATGTGATCAAGGTTATGAAGGAGAGAATTATCCATAGGTTTGGAATACCGGAGCATTTTGTGGCGGACAGAGGCTCAGTGTTCTTTGGAGCACAGGTTAGGGCCTTCGCGAGCCAATTCAATATTCAACTCTCTCATTCAACCCCTTATTATGCACAAGGGAATGGCCAGGCCGAATCAACCAATAAGACCTTGATTGGAATTATTGAGAAGATGGTGGAAGACAATCCGAGGGTTTGGCATGAGCTCCTGTCCGATGCATTATGGGCTTATAGGACTTCGAAGAAAGAAGCCACAAATGTTACTCCTTACATGTTGGTATATGGCCATGACCCCGTACTTCCCATGGAAGTAACGGTTAGATCGGCTAGGATTGCATACCAAAATGGCTTAAGTCCTGCGGATTATAGCCAAGCTATGTTAATGGAAATGGAAGACCTTGATGAGGTAAGGTTGGCTGCTTTAGACCATATGTTGGTTCAAAAGCGTCAAGTGGCTAGGGCCTATAATAGAAGAGTGAGAAGGAAGAGCTTCACCGAAGGAGATTTGGTGTGGGAGGTTGTTCTTCCCTTGGGCGCTCAAACCCCAAGGTACGGCAAGTGGTCTCCAACGTGGGAAGGGCCGTATCAAATTTGCAAGGTGTTCGAAGGTAATGTTTATCTTTTAATGGATTTGAATGGTGGAATGCATAAACATACTATCAATGGAAAGTTTTTAAAGCATCATTATCCTACGATGTGGGAGATGGGAGACTTTAAAGAAAAACTACCATCAAAACCATAATTGATAGATCAAGGCCTGAATCAGTCTAGGCCACCATCAAGGCCTGAATCAGTCTAGGCCACCATCAAGACCTGAATCTGTCTAGGCTACCATCCAGGCCTGGATTTGGTTTATATCATCAAAACAAAACAGTTGAAAAGGCCTAGAGTTCAGGCCACACAAGCACCAATAGCCCAATGGATCAAAGTTCAGGGCTGAAGGAAAGAAACTACGTTATTACAAGGCCACAACGGCCTAAAGTTCACCAAGGATACTTGAACGAAGGTTGTTCCAAGATGCGGCAAGGTTGTTGAGCTGGGCCTCTAACCTTTCTTTTGAGGTTTGGAGGCCTGCTTGATTGGGAACCAAAGGAAGGAGCTTAACCTTGATAGCTTTGGAAGTGACGAACAGTCCCTTCTGTTGAGCTTCCAGGCTTGACTGCTGGGTCACCAGGGCCACCGTGCTTTTCTCTGCATTCTCATGCTTTCTCTTCAGTTCTTGGATCTGTTCCTCCCAGGTCTGAATGTCATTGGCCAGATTGGTTTTCTGCACCTCAATGGCTTCGATTTGGGTTTTCGAAGCTTCGTAGCCATTTACACATTTGCTCAACTCTTGGCGGAGGTCGTCAATTTCGACAAGGCTTGATTCAACTTTCGAAAGTTCAAGAGCAGCACCATCATAAGACTTCTGCATATCCGGGAAGTCTTTGTGAAAGTTCTGCAGGCTTGTTTCCACAGCCTCACTGAAGGCTTGAGCTCTGGCCAAGATGTCAAGGGCCTTCCTGAACGATGAAGCCCTACCTGGGTGAAGAGCTGTCCTGATATCCATCTTGATTAAAGCTTTGAAAGTCTCCTTGGCCTTGGCAACTTCTTCGGCCGTTGGGGGCACTTGGGTAGAACTTGACCCATCTCCAGAAATGCCCGAGAGGGAGACTTGGACGAGGCTGGCCGCAGTCTTGAAGAAGTCTTCCATATCTTCATCAGCTTCTTCTTCAACAGTTTCATCTTTTTGGGCAATGGGAGGCTCAGGCTTGAACGGTGATAGTCTGGATTTTTCAGGCGTATGTGATGACGCCTCATGTTCAGGATTGACCGGAGGACCTTCCGAGGTAGCCTGAATTCATTAAGGAGTTAGGGATAGGCTGGCCAAGCGATGAAACAGTAGTGAAATCAAGTAATCAAGACTAAGAGGTGTTTCCTTACCTCTAACGAAGCGGGGGAAGAATCACTGGAAACAAGTGAGGGACTCTTCTCCATTTCCACTTTTTCAGTTTCTTCTTCTTCTTGGGTCTCTTTGATAGGAACAGTCTTAGTCTTTCTCTTCTTCACTTCTGTTGTCGGGGTTGATTCGGCATGGTGAATGGTCTCCTTCGATTCGGCCTGAGTAGAGTTCAAGAATTTACATTTAGGCCTTAATACAAAGCAGATTGAGGCCTGAATATTTGAATACTTGAGTAATCGAGTTTACCTGGTCAGGGGAGCTAGTCTTGGTACTACTCCTTGTTCTCCCAGCAATCGCAGCAACTTTCTCCTGCAAATTTAGGCGTTTAGGCCTGAATCAGAGAAGATAGAAGGAAAGTAAAAGGCAGATCAGTTCTTACAGTAGGAGTCTTCTTTTCCGACAGCTTTTGCAGCCTTTTCTTCTTCTTCGGAGTTTCGTCTGACTCGAGTTTGGTAGCTTCTTGGGTGCCTGAAATGGAAGTTGCATGAGAAAAACAGATAAAGGCCTGAATGGACAGCAAGTATGAAAGTAAATTTTTTCCTATGTGCATACCTTTCCTTTTCAGACTTGAAGTTGAGGAGGGACCTTCGGAACGAGAGGTTTTCTTCGCGGGTTTGGAGATCTTGGTAAGGTCAATATCATCAACAACTAGGGCCCCAGGGGTCACTTTTGCCAAGACCTCTCCTGGGTCCTTGGCAAGGTACATACTCACACATGTGGTCCACCATTTTTCAAATCTTTGGGACTTCTCCGGACGGTCGGGGTAGGGCTTCAACTGAAAACTGGCCTCATCCCTAGCAAATTGGTTTCGGACAGCTTCCAGAGTCTTTTCGGGAACGATGATCCTATCAATAAAGTCCTCATTGCAAGATTGGTACGGGGGGATTGGGACGAGTTGCATAAGGCCGAATTGACGCGCAAATTGGGCCGCGTTATAGTATTCGGTCCCACACCGATTGTTAGCTGAGGAAACTCCCATACCATACAACAAGTCCCTAGAGATAAGGAAGCTAGCCCAAACTGCTTTATGCTCATCAAAGTCTTCCCCGGGCTCTCCTGCAGGATTTTTCAACCAGTGGGGCACTGTGTCCCTCTCAAAAGGCATGTAGCCCTTTCCCAAAGTGGTCAGCTCACGATAGAAATAAGAAAAGCAAGCCTCGAAACTATGTTTTCGAAGGGCTTGGCCTGCATAGTTGCGGCCATAACAGCCATGGTTGGGTTTCTTGTTCATCTTGGGGGCGAGTGAGGGGAAGTACGACCAAAGCCAGAGGGTAACTATCCAAAGAGGGCCGGGTGCAAACACAAATTTATTTGTCAACAGTTCTTGCATACCGCGGTATAGGTGGGCGAGGACCAACGGGGCCATTGCTAATTTTTGGCCCGAGGCCAGGGCCTTAGCAATATCTGTAAACTCTTTGGTGATCCGATGTGACGAGACACAAAAAATACACTTATTCAACCAATAAACGAGAAGAGCAACGTGCTCGTCCTCGGTGACTTCTTCACCCTCACTACCAGCAAAACACTTCAGAAAATTCGAGTAGGCCAACTGGGCCGACTCTGGGTATGTAAAGGAGGGGGTTTTTTGCGAAACGAAACAATCGGCCCTAACCCCGTGGGGGCGAAGGCCGGTGAGGAATGAGACATCCTGCATTGTAATACCCATCATCCCAACACGAAGAAGGAAGGAGTTAGAGGAGACAGACCAGAACTGGGCCGCAGCCATGAATAGGGCTTTGTCCATATCGATGAGGCTTCAGCTGAGCATTAGGGCCTCGTAGATCCCAATCTCTTTCCAGAGTCCTCCCTTCACAGCGGCCACGCGGTTGACCCACTGCACGTATTGTTTGTCCGGCCGATGCCAGAGGCGATTTGGGATGTCCCGTGGATAGGCGGTCCAGTCGGCGTTGATGTAGCCGAAGGGCAAAGCCTCTTCGGCCAGGGGATAGAAGGGGTAAAGTGATTCTGGGAAGTCGCCGTTGAACGCAGGCCCGAGCCCCATTCTTACCGTGGCCGAGCGGGTTTGGGCCCGATCGATCAAGATGTCGAGATTGATGGGAAGCTTTTCGGACTTGATGGTGTTCTTTATCTCGTCCGAGAAGGTAGTCTGGCTCTTGACTATTTGCTTTGCTCTGAAAGAAGACATGGTGTAGAGCTTTCTGGAATTCGGCTATGGAGTTTTGAAGCTTTTCGGTTCTGATGGAAGAAGAGGGGTTGTGAATGAAAGAGTAAAGGTGAAGAGAGAGAGAAGGATCAGCTTTTAAAGAAGGCGGTGCTGGCTTTGATTTTTTCGAAAAGTGGGTTTTGAAAAGGCCTTGGGGATTTGCACCACTCCCTACATCTTCTCCCCACTTTTGAATATTTGTTTTTATCCTAAAAGGGGTGCACGTACAGCAAAGGATTTGGGTTGAAAAATGATTCTTTTGGAAGTTATGAGAGTCCCAAGAAAGAAAGGAGACCTCCTTTATGGATAAAAGCCCCACATGCAGATCTGATGATGATTGCGGCTGCTCCAAGAAGAAAAATGTTAGGCTGCATTTCGGCCTGACAGAATATTAGATACACCAAGGTCTGTTTGGCTGCCAAAAACAGTTCGTCTCCAAACGCCTTAATCTTAACAGAATCAAGGCGTAGGGGGGGCAATGTTTATACCCGTTTTTGGCACCGCGGATCGGGCCAGCCGTGATTGGATTTTTCATTATTAATCCCATAGTTAATTGGGCCGAGATTGATAAATTAGTTGGGTAATTATTGGGCCATGGACTTTGTTCCCATTTGGGCCCAATAAATATGCAGCCCACGGTTTTAATAAAAACAGTTCGGCCCAGAGGGGCAGCCCACGGCTGGGCCCACGAAGGGAATAGGCTGAATTGGCCCATGAGGTAAAGCCCGTGGTCGGGCCCGCAAGGAAGTGAATTGTTTTGGCCCTCGAAGTGAAGCCCACGGGTCAACCCATGAAGAAAAGGAGCAAAGCTGGTCCGTGTAATGCAACCCACAATTGTAGGGGTTTTTGGTTGCTGGGATGGCAGTTGTTTTTCTCCTAATTCAAAGGGCCAATTGACTTGGTCAATTGGCCATGTGTCGCAGGAAGAGAAAAATATGGGAGGAAGTTGGAGGATATTTCTACCAAGGAGTGGGACACATGTCAACCAATGAGAGACCCACTACCCATGTTTTATTTTCAACTGCCATCCAACTTCTGAAACGTCCCATGATCACATGTGCTGAAAAGGTGGGAGATCATGGGACACATGGCAGCATTGGAGCAAGACAGGTTTTCGGATTCAGGCCTGAATCAGGATGCTGTTTTGCCTATAAATAGCAGAATTCAAGAAGAAAAAAGGGTCCAACACCAATCAAGCTCAACGCTTAAACAAAAAGCCTTCCCAGCGAAGCAAATACTTTACTACTTTCAGCAAAGTAGATTATCGAGTACTACGTGCTCAAACCCCATTCAAACACACTTCTTTAAGTTGTTTGGATATTTTACTTTCATGTACCAACTTTATTATCCCGGTGTAATAGAGTTTACGTTTTCACGTTTCTACATCCATTTCCTATACGACTAGGAAATATTAAGTCCACAACCGTGTGGCAAACCACGAACCGCTCTGTGATCTTTAACCTTTGGGTCACACACGATCGCTCATACGATAGAAGTCAAGATTCACGGGAATCTTCACAAGAAGTTAGGCGCTACAAGTCTTGGCACGCCCGCGCTCATCGCATCCACACCTTGTGTCAAAAACGAGAGTTTTCAGCAACAAATCCTTGAAAGGTATCAGATTGAAAAGACGTTGTCCAGTTGTTTCCCACCTCCAGTTTGCAGATGACTCGATAATTTTCCTTGAAGCAAACCCCCAAATTTGCTCAAATTTCAAACAGCTAGTTGCTTGTTTCAGTGAAGCCTCTGGACTTTCTATTAATGTGCATAAGTCCAGTCTTTTTTTCTCAGCCAATGCCTCCTTGGGGATCAAAGAGGAGATTAAACAGATTTTGGGCATGGAAGAGATGGAGTCTGGTGCTAAATATTTGGGGCTTCCAGCCGTGTGGGGGAGATCCAAAAAGGAGTCTTTGGGATTCATTAGAGATAACATTATGGGGAAAGCTCAAGGCTTTGAAAAGGTAAACCTTAATCACGCCGGAAAGGAAGTTCTTATCAAATCTGTGATTCAAGGTAAGCCTTTGTATCCTTTTATGTGCTTTAAGGCTCCAGTTTCTCTTTGCTCAAAACTCAACTCAGTGGTTAGTAAGTTCTGGTGGGGAAAAGGAGAGAAAGGAGGTGGTATTCATTGGGGTGCTTGGAAGAAATTAATGATCTCAAAAGGGGAGGGTGGTTTGGGATTCAAAGATTTTGCCTCATTCAATACTTTTCTTCTCGCCAACCAGTTTTGGCGTTTGATTAACAATCCAAATGCTTTATGGGCAAAAGTTTTAAAAGGGCTTTACTTTCCTAATAGCTCTCCTTTGGAAGCCCGTAGAGGTTCAACTCCTTCGTGGATTTGGTGTAGTTTACTTGAGGGTAAGGAACTGCTTCATAAAGGGATAAGGTGGAATGTAGGGAATGGGGACTCTATTAAATTCTGGGAAGACGAGTGGGTGCCAGGACTGACTGGAGCAAAAATCAACTCCTTACCTCCTGAGCAGTGTGATTGGATAAAGGTGGCTGACTTTATTGATCAGAGTAATCAATCTTGGGATGTAGAAAAGTTGAGGAACTGTGTATCTGAAGAGGAAACTTGAGCCATTTTAAAGATTCCCATTAGCATTTCTAAGTGCCCAGACAAACTGATTTGGCACTTTAATAGCTCCGGCAAGTATTCCGTCAAGTCTGGGTATCACAAAGCTTTCAAAAAGATTCTCGACCTTGCTTCAAATCAGCCTTCTTCTTCCTACACTCCGTCTAAATCCATGTGGACGAGGCTTTGGGCTATCCCTATAGCCCCCAAAGTGCGCCATTTTATGTGGAAAGTGGTCCATAATTGGTTGGCAAGTAAAGAGAATTTATTTCGTCGCAAGTGCGCTCACTCCTCCCTTTGTCCCATTTGTGGTAGTGAGAATGAATCGATTGAACATTTGCTCTTTCGGTGTCCTTGGACTAGGGCTGTTTGGTTTGGGAGTGATATGGCATTTTGGGTTTTGGACAAACAAATAGTTGCAGCTAACAGATGGATGAAAGATTTGCTTTGTGGTGATCTCTCGAGGGAGGCAAGTGCAGAAGTGGTGGCTATCATTTTTCAATTATGTTGGGCTATTTGGAAATCAAGGAATGAGTTTGTGTTTAATAGAAGAAAGCCTTGTCCCGAGGATGTGATTTTTAAGGCTAATATGGCGAATCAAGATTATCTTCTGGCAATATTTTCAGATGACAGGGAGAGGGCCCCTAAACCTCCTCGGGTGGCCAAGTGGGTTCCTCCCCCCTCAACTATTGTTAAAATGAACTGTGATGGAGCTTACCATTCCTCCAGCAGCAAGGCTGCCTTTGGCGTCATTGCCAGAGATAGTGTGGACATGCTCTTTGGTGGCGGGTTGGTAGAATTACGGGGTCTTCAGCTATTTCTATTGAGGCGTGGGCATTACGTATAGCATGCATTGCGGCGCGAGAACTGAACCTATCAGAGGTAATCTTTGAATCAGATTGTAAAGCTCTAATTGATTGCATCAATGGCTTGTCTACTCATTGTCCGTGGAAGTTTTATGCTATTGTGGAGGATATCAAAGGTTGGGCAGCAGCTACAAATTGGTCTTTTGTTTGGTGCTCTAGGAATTTAAACTTGGTGGCTCACTGGCTAGCATCCAACTGCCTTAGTAGGAAAGTTTTGTCTTTACCAGGTTGTATTCCGCCTGGACTTCATGATTTGCTTGTAAGGGATCTCCCTAGTTAGTTGGCTGTTTTGTTCTTATGATCATGTCAAAAAAAAATTATTATGTAGTGGACTATGTGAACTGTGTGATGGACTATGTGAATTGTATATTGAGACTATGTGAACTGTATATTTTTCAGTTCACATAGCCTAGTTCTCATAGTCAGTTCTCATAAACAGTTCACATAACCCAATTCTTATAGTCAGTTCTCATAGCTAAAGGTATTTTTGTCCGAATTAATATGGGTCGACTATTTTTAAAAAGATTGGATAAAAATAAGTATGTAGAGAACTATTTTAAAACCAAAGCTAAAAAAAAGAGTTGGGATCTAAAACCCCCAAAAGGAAAAGCTGCACATAAGGACGAATTCAAACCCTAATAACCAGGGACGGATCTACGTGGGGGCACGCGCCCCCACTTGAACGCATGCCCCCATTTGAAATGAAAATATATTTTTTACATTTTTGTATAAATTAGCATAATTATGGAAGTGTGCTAATATATAAACATACACACTTGCATATATCTTGAAAATACACATATAGAATTAATTTTATGACTGAATTTCATCATATAGTGCATTTATACTTGTTGCTTTACGAGTTATTTGTCTATTTGGAGCTATTTTTTTTATTCTCTTTATTTTTAACCGTAATTTTTTACCGTCTGGAAGAAATGTTTTAAAATAAAGTCATTAACAAAAATAACTCGATCATTCTAAGAGTCTGTGCTCATTTTTACCTAATTTAACTTAAAGTACACGTTATAAATTTTTATAGTTAATAATGCATACCTTAATTTTGTACGATCTTACTGTGGTTGACTAAAAAAATAAACTTTTACTAGTATGATTAACAAGTGCCCTACTAAACTATATTATTGGATCCTTCCCTGCTAATAACCCACCATGCAAGAAGAGATGTTGCATGAGAAATTATATGGCAACAAGGTACTGATGGAAAAGGTGAACTAATCTAGTTCTCTGCACGTTTAACTCAGTGTACGAGTCTCCTATCACTATCACGGCTTCGGAAGGGTAAGATGTAGTATATAGTCTTTCAAAGAGTCTCTATTATACACGCACTTCAATTAATTTCTTCAAGTATTTTACATGCCTAGACACCCCTATTCATTGAACACAAGGAAAAGTCTCTATGTTCATGTTGATCGAAAACATGACCCCCTTGCCACAATAAACATATTGAATTGTGCACTTAAACATAGTATTATTGGAATAACATATGATACTATCACTCCATACGTAAGTCAAAAGGTAGTCGATATTTTTCTATCCCTATTTAGTTTATGTGACAAGATATTTAATCATGGTGTTATGTGATAAGATAATAATGGCGAGAAAAACATTGTATAGCTTTTTCAACGTGAAATGTGCTCAAATTTAAGACTAACAAAAACGTACGTAATACATTAGCAATTTTATTACCCAACCGTAAGGATCCAAATCAAATGAACAATTAAGTAGGAGTGCAATTACATTCACAAAAGGAAAATCACTCTCCCCATGCAATTTTAATCCTCTTCACCTCATTGCACCCACCTCAATATCCCATTCACTTCAAATTAAACCAATAAAATAACATACAAAAGCAAATAAAATAAATAGATTACCAGTAATTTAAAAACAAAAAAAAAAAAACCCGGATTGGATCCAAATCCTTCATCCATCTTCAGCCTCTCTCTCTCCCGCACGATGTACTTTATCTCTGATCATCTCTCGTTCATCGCCCGGTGACCCTACCGCACCTCGTAATGTAGCTGCACCCGCGCGAATAAGGGTTAGCCTTCCCCCTCTTGTTACAGTTATAGTACGACCGGCCGCGCTTGGTGCAGGGCACGTTGTTCGCCTGGAGCGCACCGTAGCTGATGTACCTCTGTCCCGCCAAGACACGCCGGGTGAACTCCGTACCCACCATCCCCTCTTCGTCCTCGTCGATGAAATCGCCGACTTTCCTGACGCCGATGATGTGGGAGCGGGAGCGGGTGGGGTCGATGTCGAAGCGGGTGATGGATGAGAAGCTGGGGTCGTCGAAGGAGAGCGACGACCCGGCCGATAGCATGGCAAGGGCGAGGATCAGGAGGAAGAGCCCGACCCGGATGGCCATCTTGGAGGAGGGAGAAGAGATTGGGGAGAGAGAAAGAGGAAAGGGAGGCTTGATTTTTGTAGGTTAATGTTTTATGGTATTGTTATGGTTAAAGGAGGCGAGGAGAGAGATAGAGGAATGTGGGGGAGAAGTGTGGGTGGTGGTGAGGTAAGAGGAATTGTTGGTTTTTGTTGTTTGTGGGTTAAGCTATTTTTTTGGTATGAAAATCCGGTTATTTCTCCTTGTTATTCTTTTGGGTTTTGACTTGGTCTTAAAAGCTTTGATTGGATTATGGGAAGAGTTACGAAACATAGGAAATAAACATAGTTTTTGATGTTTTTTTTTTGGGTCAAACGGAAATTCAATAAAGAGAGCACCACATTAAGAGTACAACCAAAGTTTTGGGCAATTGAGTATATGAGCTCGCAACCTAGTCAAGCATTTGCCTGATATTCAAGCTATCTCTAATTACAAATTCTCTCATCACGATAGGCATGTCCATAACAAATACAAGGTCTTCCGTGTGTTTAGCCGAACGGGGGATATGCCCAATCGTAGTGTTAGTCTGAACCAGTAAGAAATGGGCTTCATTGATCAGCACACTTTGGGGAAGATTGCCAGGGTTTCCTTCCGTGATGAGGTTCACCGCTACGAGTGAGTCTGATTCGATCTTCACATTTTTTTTTGGGGTAAAACTTTACCTTGATCTTCACATTTTTCCAGCTTCCTTTCTAGTATGATTTCCAATCCCTTGTGTATGCTCCATAGTTCTGCCTCCAAGCTTGAATTAAAGCTTCTCTTGCCATAATATCCCATGATCCAATCTCCCAAATGGTTTCTGAATAATCCTCCAAACCCTCCTATTCTGTCACGCCCTCGATTTTTAACATAAATAAATAATCCATTTCGATAAAAGAACCTTGCATATCATAAATAATACCCAAAAGAATGTTCCCACCTGTTTTAAATTACAACTCGAGTCCCCAAGATTAAAGTCTTACAACTTAGGCACTCCGGCCCCAAAGATACATAAATACAAGTACGAACCTGTTTAAAATATTATATACGTTTAGTCAAAAGGATTGAAATGATAAGTTACAAATACATCTTTGTCAAAATAAAGTTAATACAAAGATGCTTAAGTAACTACATGAGATTAGCTTCCAAAAAGTCTTTCATTTCCAAGCACACATTGCATGCGAGCTACTACCCAGCATTTTGACCTGAAAAGAAAGATTAGGTTGAGCTACTAACCCAGTAGGAAAATCTTTACCAATTCTATGTATAAATATGATGGTAAGTGCAAGTGAGATGGAGACAGGAGATACATCTCAATCGATGGAAAACAATTGATTCAAGAGTATACCAACGCTCAATATGATCATTGCAAGACATGCCAATATCACAATATGCCACCAAGTTCACATGATGTTGATAACTCTAGTAACCTGGACATGACTCACTATCACTAATCCCCACCTTCGGTATTTTCACCCCTTGCGTTACCGTATAACATCACGAGAGTCACTGTATTACCACCCCTAGCGTTACGGTATACACCAACGTCTAGGGTCACTGTATTACTACCCCTTGCGTTACAAGACCGTCTAAGTCTTCGTATTACCACCCCTTACGTTACGAGACTTCTTAAATCAACCTCCGACACAAACAACTATTTCCTCACTCGTTATACAAGTTAAGACTTTCCCAAGATCACATTCATACATGAAATATGTTACGACATGCCAACAATATCACAAATATGCCACAAACGTTCACAAGTAGTCAATCAATCACAAGTTGCATCTTATTGAAATTTTAACCAAGTAATCTATTTTTCATTCCTTACTAACGGATGGCCAACGGGTCAAGAATAACATCCACTAATCATAGGAAGTCATAACGATAGAACGAAAATCTTAGGAATAGCCAACGGATGTTGGCAAACTAACACCCCCCACTCTAATGGTCATAACTTTCTATGTACTCAGAGTCTTAAGGTGATTTTGGTGGCAATGAAAAGCTAACTTCAAGACCTTCGAATCGATATAAAGTTTGCATAAATCAGACATCGGACGAGGAAGTTATGGCCGTTTGAAGTTGGACTGAAACCCAGAAGATGAGCAGAATTTCCAGAAGGGGAGGGATCGATCTCTCTTTCAAATCTGGACATTTTTCACCTTGGGGATTAGGGATCGATCCCTAGGCAATTTCGAGCGTTTTCTACAGATTTTGATAGACTTACAAGAGAGCAAAGGAGGACGATCAAAACTCAATTATCACACCATATCAACATATAAACACATAAAAGAGGTAAAAAAAAGTCCCTACCTCGTGACGATAACCAAGATCTACGGGATTTGAACGGGCCCTAGCCTCTTTGAACTTCAAAACCTCGATTCAAGCTTGACCTAAGGATTTCCGAACTCAAGAACATGAATGAAAGGCCGGAGGGAGGTTGATTCTTGGAGTTCTTGAGTGATTGAGTGGTGTTTTGAGTGAGAGAGAGAGAGAGAGAGAGAGAGAGAGAGAGAGAGAGAGCCCGGTAGAGAGAGAGGGAACAGATGAGAGAGAAAGAGAGATTAGGAGATATTTTTATCTCCTACATACACACACCCCATATATATACTCTAATATCTTGTAATCACACCCACACTCACTCAAGTCTCAATTCACTCATTTCGGTCCTCAATTCTAATATCCACCAAATAAACCATAATTTCCCAATTAATCAATTAACAATCCTTTCAAAAATTAAAATTTTCCGAGTCTCTACAGTCTATCCTCCTTAAAGAAATTTCGTCCCGAAATTTACAGCTCAAGCCAAATAAGATCATGCATCAACTACTCATGCTTATGCCACAACATATATAATCAAACAATAAATCAACAATCATAAGGTTGCAATTTGAAGCTCACATTGATTAGTTCGGAAACAACTACAGATACTTCTCTCTTACTTCGTCTTCCATTTCCCATGTCGACTCTTTCTTTCCGAGGTTACTCCATAGAACTCGCACTAACGGAATGGTCTTGCCTCTTAAAACTTGCTCGCGCGAGTCTAGGATACGTATCGGCTCCTCTCCATCAAACGCATTGGCCTCTAGCTCTAGTTCAGACCACTCTAGAACGTGTGACGGATCCGGCTCGTACTTCGCAACATCGATACATGAAACATATCATGAACACCCGATAATCTCGGTGGTAAAGCCAATCGATACGCGACTTCCCCAATCTTCTCGATAATGTCAAACGGCCCGATATAACGCGGTGAAAGCTTGCCCCTTCACCCAAAACGAGATAGTCCCCGATGCAGCGATACCTTAAGAAACACATGATCCCCCACTTCAAACGATAATGGTCGGCGACGACGGTCAACATAACTCTTTTGCCTACTCTGCGCGGTTAACAACCGTTGACGAATCACTTTGACTTGCTCGGTGATTCTCCTTTGTGCTTTAAGAAGACGTTGATGAATCGCTCTCATATTCTCGGAGGTTTCTTGGATCAATTCTGGCCCAACCAACGTAGCCTCGCCCAACTCGGTCCAACAAACGGGTGATCGACACGGTCTCCCATACAAGGCTTCATACGGCGCCATCTCAATACTTGATTGGTAGCTATTGTTGTACGCGAATTCAACCAACGGTAGATGATCTTCCCAATTACCCCGAAAAACCATCACACAAGCCCGAAGCATATCTTCTAGAATTTGGATCATTCTCTCGGATTGCCCATCCGTTTGAGGATGATACGCAGTGCTAAACAAGAGATTTGTGCCAAAAGTGGCCTGCAGACTCTGCCAAAAGTGCGCGATAAACCTTGGATCTCGATCTGACACGATAGAAACGGGAATTCCATGAAGACGGATAATTTCACGAATGTACAAACGGCTAAGTGTATCAATCGAATCTGTAACCTGAATAGGTAAGAAATGCGCTGACTTGGTCAATTGATCAACTATCACCCAAATGGCATCATGCCCCCTCGGCGATCTAGGTAAACCGGTAACGAAATCCATTGTCACGTTCTCCCACTTCCATTCGGCCACTGGTAGCGGTTGTAACTCCCCGGCGGGTCGTTGATGTTCGGCTTTCACTTGTTGGCACGTAAGGCATTTGGACACGAAGACGACGACATCACTTTTCATTCCCGGCCACCAAAATTATATACGCAAGTCTTTATACATTTTCGTTCCCCCCGGATGCATGGCTAGCGGTGAATGGTGAAATTCTCTCAATATTTTCTCCCGACACGAAACGGGTACGAACAATTTTCCTTGGTATCGCAAACCTTGATCGACGTGAATCATCCACCCCTCTCAAGCATTCCCACTAAGAAACTTGGTTCGAAACTCTCCCACTTCATCATCTTGCTGTTGGGCCTCAATCACTCGAGTTGACAAGGTTGATTGAACGGTCAAATTGCACAACGTAACCCCATCTCGAACCTCCCCGAAATGCAACACATATGAGCCTAAGCCGTTCATCGTTTTCCACTCGTGGATGGCTAAACTCGCAAGTTGTGTCGATTTTCTAGTCAATGCGTCCGCTACCACATTCGCCTTACCCGGATGATATTGCAACTCAAAGTCGCAGTATTCTAAGTGTTCTATCTATCGGCGTTGTCGCAAGTTAAGCTCCTTTTAAGATAACAAGTACTTTAGACTCTTGTGATCAGAAAAGATTTCGAACCTCTTACCGTAAAGGTAATGACGCCAACTTTTCAAAGCAAAAATGACGGCCGCAAGTTCTAAGTCATGAGTAGGGTAGTTCCGCTCGTGAGTTTTCAGTTGTTGCGATCCATATGCTACCACTCGCCCCAATTGCTTCAATACGCACCTCAATCCCTCTTTCGAAGAGTCACAATACATGGAGTAACCGACTCCCCGTTCGGGCACAACTAAAATCGGCGCGGTAGTCAACCTTCTCTTCAATTCCTCAAAGGCCTTCTCACACGCGTCACTCCAAACAAAGCGAGTTCCCTTACGAGTCAATTAAGTCATAGGAGCCGCTAGGCGAGAGAAATCAAGTATGAAACGACGATAGTACCCGGCCAAGCCCAAGAAGCTACGAATCTCGAATACATTCTTCGATCGCTGCCAATTCATCACAGATTCTATCTTTCCTGGATCAACGGACACCCCATCCTTCGATACAACGTGACCCAAAAATTTAACCTCGGACAACCAAAATTCACACTTGCTAAGCTTGGCATATAAACGGTACTCTCTCAAGAGTTCAAGAATGATAGAAAGATGAGATTGGTGTTCCTCCTCCGAAGGCGAGTAGATAAGAATATCGTCCACAAAGACAACCATGAAACGATCAAGATAGGCACGAAAGATACGATTCATTAGTTCCATGAAAGTCGCCGGTGCATTCGTCAAACCAAAGGGCATAACAATAAATTCATAGTGGCCATATCGAGACGAAAAGCGGTCTTAGGAATGTCTTCCCTCCGAACTCTCAACTGATGATAACCGGACCTCAAGTCAATCTTAGAGAAACAAGTCGCGCCTCGAAGTTGGTCAAACAAGTCATCGATTCTAGGCATAGGGTACTTGTTCTTAATGGTGACACGATTCAATTTACGGTAATCGATGCATAGACGAAGGGACCCATCCTTCTTTTGAGCAAATAAGGCCGGTGCTCCCCACGGTGACGTAGTCGGGCGGATAAACCCCAAATCCTCCAATTCTTGCAACTGAACCTTCAATTCTTTCAACTCGGCGGGCGCGAAATGGTAAGGAGGTACTGAAATAGGAGCGGTACCAGGAAGCAAATTGATAGTGAATTCGATTTCTCTATCGGGTGGTAAACCGGGCAACTCCTTTGGAAACACGTCCGGAAAATCACAAACGACAAGAGGCAACTCTCCACGGGCGGACATATCCTCATCTAAGGCCAAACTCGCTAATAAGGCATACATCGACTCTTGTTCATGAGACTCACACAAATATGGTTCTATCGATTCCCGACGCTCCCCGAAGAATTCAAAACAAGCACCCCCAGGTGGACAGATACGGACCTGACGCTTGTAACAATCTATGGTAGCATGAAACGCAGATAACCAATCCATCCCCAATATAAGATCAAATCCTGACATATTCAACACGATGAAATCAAAAGTAAAACGACGATCTTGAATGATAAGTTCACAGTCCCGACAAATACGATCCAATGGCGATCTACCTTCTATAGGTGTCTCAACGAATAATGGAGGGTTGATACTTTCGATTGCCAATTCCAAAGCACAAGCAAAAGATGTAGCAATGAATGAATGTGATACTCTAGAATCAAATAGTACTCTAGCAAAAGAGTTGAACAATAGAAATGTACCCCTTACAACCGAAGTTTTCGGGGTCTGAGAAGTGACATGAGGTGGTTGAGGCGGAATGGCTGAAGTAATAGCAAAAGCTCTCCCCTGCGTAGTCTGACTCTGAACGTGTCTACCCCGATGACTGGAACCCTGAGTAAGTGTGGATGAACTCGCTCCTCTCTCGACCTGAGACCCCTGAGCTGAAGTGGTTTGACAGAAGTGAGACCGTTGTTGCCTCTAATTACCCCGAAATGTCTGTCGACTAGAACCCAGTCCACCCCTTGGCTGATGCACTAAACCTGACTCGCTATGAGCCCCTTCTCCACGCGGGCAATTCCTTGCAAAATGACCACCCTTTCCACAAGTAAAACACGTGTTCAAAAGTCGCGAACACTGGGCGCAAATGTGCCCCACTTGACCACACTCGTGACATACGACCGGAGGTCTATTGGAAACTCCTCGAGTTCCAAATGAAGAAGATGGCGGTCTAAAGTTTGACGGACCCTGCGAAGTTGACATTTGATCCCTTTGTCTCTTCCTCCCTTGACTTTCGAAACTCCCCGAAGAAGAGCTCATACCTCCCATTGATTGTCTTAGTTCCCAAACCTTAGTATTTTTAGGTGCCTCCTTAGGTGTCTCAATGCTCCTCGCACACTCAATGACTTCGGAAAACCTCCCTTCGCGTTGTGCCACAACAAACTTCTTCACAGTATCGTGCAACCCTTTCTCGAACCGCCTACATTTCCTCTCTTCGGTAGCCACTAACTCCGGCGCAAAACGGGACAAGGATTGAAACTTTAAAGCGTACTCCGACACAGTCATATTCCCTTGCTCTAACTTCTAAAATTCATCCCTCAATTGGTCACGACTCATTTCCGGAAAATATTGCTCTTCGAAGAGCACCTCAAATTCGGCCCAAGTTATGTTCTCAACATCTGGCTCATTTGCTTGAGCCGCAATCCTTGCCGCTCTCCTTACATCTTTTCTCGATTCCAACATGGACTCCCACCATTCATTCGTTTCCCCGGTAAGCTGAACGGCTACAATATTGACTCGCAAGTCGTCCTTTGTAATCTGAAGAGCCATGAAGAGTTTTCAGATTTGGGCTAGCCAATGATCGGCCACAAGAGGGTCACTGCTCGACCCATCGAATGTTGGTGGATTTCTACGACTGAACTCTCTCATTGCTGACATCGCACGACTGTCCGCACTTTCCCTAGGAGCTGGGTTTAGAAGGTTTACAACTGCAAGAGCTGCAACGAAATCTCTAGCAAACGGATTCTGAACGACCAACGTTTCCTCTCCCTGACCACATCTGGCTCCTTCCCCCAGATTCACATTCGGATTTTAATTATGATGGCTAACCTCATCCTCAACCGGCGCCCCTTGGCCACGGCCACGACCACCCCGACCTTCGGTCTCACTTGTTCTAGCACGCATTCTAGGAGGCATCTTACTACAAGTTATAAGAAAAGATAGGTTCATCAATAACAGCATCATTTCATGAGGTCAAAACCCCGAACTATCCCAACACGGGTCAACGCAACTCTACGCCACTCTACTACATTGAAATGTAATGCCACATAAGTCAAGTAACATCAATGCACACAAGCACACTGTGGGCTCCCCATCCGGCGCGCGCTCGAAGAGTCGCCACCCGAATTTTTGAGATGGATGATCCGAGAAACCGAGAACTCATTTGAAAAAGGCTTTTGGTCTAGCAAAAACGTCGATACTTTGGGTTCGGGAGCCATGTTACGAGCGAGGAAGGTTTTGTTGAAAAAGCACCCCATTCACCCGATAAAAACCGGTCTCTACTAAGCATTTTCAAAAGGGGGAAATTTTGAGTATCTTTTAGAAAGTGAAACTTTTTAATAAACAAGTAAGGGGGAAAGGGACATGGGAAGATATATCACGTTGACGTACATGTGGTGCTTACTGTACAGGAATGATAAGAGTATGATGCGATAAGAAGCTATTCAGCAAGCTGTTTGGACCACGGCCATCTTCCACACGGTCTACTATGATGCCGCGCGCGGTCTTATGATACACCGCGCGGGGTACCTTTTCCGTCATCAGTCCACCATCAGAGCACAAAACAACGCCCAGTATATTATATACCCCGTGCGACATTCCTTAGAGACATCAAAAAATACATAACCACTGAACCATCTCAGAACAGTACCATATCGTCAAGCCATGAATGTAAAACAACTTCCGGTGCATTTGATCACTTGAGATGATCAAGAAAACCTCATTTGGAAATAAGAAATGGCTTGTGGATATGGTCTCATTCTGAAGAGTACTGATGACAGTATTTTAGCAACACGAACAGGCCTAATGAAGGACGATCATGATCTAGACAGCTTGAACGAATAAACAGTAAATAACGTAAAGACCGTGCGCCTGGACATACTACGCCGCGCGACGCATCAGAACGCCGCGCGGTGTGGTACGTCCAGTACAGTGACTGTTTTAGTTTTTGAAAATGGTTTTTAAGTCAGTCTTTAACCAAAAGGGGTTAAACCTGGCTACAGAAAAGTCCCCTCAGGGCCAAGACAGGACCTAGCCCAAGGAAACTTGGTTTTTACCTTTGATCTTGAGCTTGAATGAGGATGGATGATGATGGATGAGTGTGGACAAGACCGGGTGAGGAAAGATGAATGTGGGTGTAAGTGATTGTTGGATGCTTTGGTGGATGAGGTCTCAAAGTTAGTAAGAAACTAACTTTGATGATGATGAGAAAAATGGAGCAAAGTGCCTAAAGAATGTCTTTCGGAACCACACTTCTCAAGGCTTAGAAGTAGAGAATGGATGTAAAGGTAAGAAGAGAGAGAAAGGTTGGGGACCCTTTTTCCCTTGAGTGGAGGGGTGTATTTATAGGCAAGAGCCAAGGATTTTGAATTCAAATGAGGGAGGTATTTTCTGGGCGGGTTGGAAGTGCCTTTTCAGCTAAGCCATTTTGTAGCTGTGGCTCAAATAGGCGTGACCGACAGCTTTCTGAGCCAGTCGGAACTTTACCCAAAATGCCGTGCGGTTGACTTCATAACGGTGCGCGGTGTGACAAACTTTGGTGCCCCGCGCGGCGCAAAAGTGTTGCGTGCGGCGTTCCAAGTTCAGTCTAGGGCTTTTCGGCTTTTGGACCTTGGGGCTGAGGAAGTCCTTTATTCAAGCTCTCAAAGGTACTGTTTCCTTTATTTCATCATCGGGGCGTTTAAAGAACCTCCGAGGTCCGGATTGGGGTGTCTACACACACATATGTTATGATAAAGGCGTGACATTTTGAACCCATGAGACTAGAAGTCTCCCCACGGTCTCAAAGTATTCAAAATTAGATGCTCTGATACCAATTTATCACGCCCTCGGTTTTTAACATAAATAAATAATCCATTTTGACAAAAGAACCTCACATATCATAAATAATACCCAAAAGAGTGTTCCCACCTGTTTTAAATTACAACTCGAGTCCCCAAGATTAAAGTTTTACAACTTAGGCACTCCGGCCCCAAAGATACATAAATACAAGTACGAACCTATTTAAAATATTACATACGTTTAGTCAAAAGGATTGAAATGATAAGTTACAAACACATCTTTGTCAAAATAAAGTTGATACAAAGATGCTTAAGTAACTACATGAGGTTAGCTTCCAAAAAGTTTTTCATTCCCAAGCACACATTGCATGCGAGCTACAACCCAGCATTTTGACCTGAAAAGAAAGATTAGGTTGAGCTACATTAGCCCAGTAGGAAAATCTTTACCAATTCTATGTATAAATATGATGGTAAGTGCAAGTGAGATGGAGACAGGAGATACAGCTCAATCGATGGAAAACAATTGATTCAAGAGTATACCAACGCTCAATATGATCATTGCAAGACATGCCAATATCACAATATGCCACCAAGTTCACATGATGTTGATAACTCTAGTAACCTTGACACGACACACTATAGCTAATCCCCACCTTCCGTATTTCCACCCATTGCGTTACGGTATACACCAACGTCTAGGGTCACCGTATTACCACTCGTTGCGTTACGAGACCGTGTAAGTCTTCATATTACCACCCCTTGCGTTACGAGACTTCTTAAATCAACCTCTGACACAAACAACTATTTCCTCACTCGTTATACAAGTTAAGACTTTCCCAAGACCACATTCATACATGAAATATGTTACGACATGCCAACAATATCACAAATATGCCACAAACGTTCACAAGTCGTCAATCAATCGCAAGTTGCATCTTATTGAAATTTTAACCTAGTAATCTATTATTCATTCCTTACTAACGGAAGGCCAACGGGTCAAGAATAACATCCACTAACCATAGGAAGTCATAACGATAGAACGAGAATCTTAGGAGTAGCCAACGGATGTTGGCAGACTGACACACCCCCACTCTAATAGTCATAACTTTCTGTGTACTCGGAGTCTTAAGGTGATTTTGGTGGCAATGAAAAGCTAACTTCAAGACCTTCATATCGATATACAGTTTGCATGAATCGGACATCGAACAAGGAAGTTATGGTCGTTTGAAGTTGGGCTGAAACCCAGAAGACGAGCAGAATTTCCAAAGAAGGGAGGGATTGATCCGCCCCCTCATGGGGATTGATCCCTAAGGTGAAAAATGTCCAGATTTGAAAGAGGGATCGATCCCTCTTGCTTAGGGATCAATCCCAACTCGATTCTCACACCATATCAACATATAAACACATAAAAGAGGTAAAAAAGTCCCTACCTCGCGACGATAACCAAGATCTACGGGATTTGAACGAGCCCTAGTCTCTTTGAACTTCAAAAGCTCGATTCAAGCTTGACCCTAGGATTTCCGAGCTCAAGAACGTGAATGAAAGGCCGGAGGTAGGTTGATTCTTGGAGTTCTTGAGTGATTGAGTGGTGTTTTGAGTGAGAGGAGGAGAGAGAGAGAACCTGGTAGAGAGAGAGAAGGAACGGATGGGAGAGAGAGAGAGATTAAGAGATATTTTTATCTCCTACATACACACACCCCATATATATACTTTCATATCTTTTCATCACATCCACACTCCTCAAGTCTCAATTCACTCACTTCGGTCCTCAATTCTAATATCCACCAAATAAACCATAATTTCCCAATTAATCAATTAACAATCGTTTCAAAAATTAAAATTTTCCGAGTCTCTACATATTCCATTCGAGTCATACCAGCATCCATCTGTATTCAGCTTAATATTTCCTGCAGTTGAGTTAAACCAAGAATTAAGGCAAGTTCTTGTCGAGCCATTAGTGAGAGGGGACTTGAAAGCATCCACTATTTCTTGGGCATAAGCAATAATATTCCTGGCACTAACAAAAGGTGGGATGTTAATGTTATCAAATCTTTTTTTGTTTCGATCTTTCCACAACTGCCATAGTGAGGTGATAAACAAGATGTGCCAAGGGATATTATTACCATATCCTGCAAGTCTATTGCTTCTCATATTAAGAGAAATCCATTCTTGGATTGGAGTATCCATGTCCCCTCTCAATAGATGGCTAGAAGGGATGTGTCTCCAAAGCTCCTTAGCTTAGTTACATTCCCTAAACAAATGACTGATGCTCTCAAAATAGGTACTGCATCTTGGGCATAAGTCTGAAGTTACAATACCTCTTCTGGCCCAGAGATGATTGGTTGGAAGGCTATTGTGAATAATCCATAAAAAAGTTTTAAATTTTTCTGGCATTTTAAGTTTCCAAAACCATTTCCAACCTTTCAAGTCCAGAGCATCTTTGTTAATAATATCATAAGCAGCAGAGATGGTAAAATTGCCATTTCCAAATCCCACCCAAGTGGGGTGATCGACAAATTGGGTGTAGACAGGAATGCTTATAGCATTTATGCTCTCAAGAGTGTTGACATCAACATATGGGGCTATTTCATCCAGAACCCAAGTACCATTCACAATCAGCATTTCTATTTGGTTGACAATTTTTTTGAAAAAATATTTCGAGAAAACAAATCATCTATCGCATATTAGTGATGTTTCGAGTTTTGCTCAAAGCTAAACAACTTAGGGATGGGATGGATGGAAAAATACTTTGGAGGACAAATGTCTGATTCCGAATATGCACAGATTCAGATACAAATGTGTTGAGAGTCGTTTGAATGTGCGTTTATTTCACATGAATGGTTATGGATATATACCTTTGTATTTGTATCGTCGCTTAATACGATGAGTCGTTCTATTGCGAAAAATAATCCCTAGCCTCTGTTGTTATTTCCTTTATCTCTCTCGTTTTTTTACCTTCCCCCCACAAATAGTTGATCCAAACAGGGTCTGGGAACACATAAGAAGATTTTACTGTTTTATGTGAATGTAACCGTTCCCGAATCTTTTCTAAAATTAATAACATTACTATCCATTAACTCTCAACGACTTCATTCTCCAAAAATGGTGATCCATTTTCACTTTAATTAACCCGTTGAATGATTTGCAAATGTGCAACTCAGTGAGAATTCCAATTTTCATTCATATAAAATCTTGATTTTAATTATTGCAAAAAAAATGATGATAGGGCTAAGGACATCACGTGGCGTCCCAAGACACTGACTAATTTTTCCTTTTTACAAGGCTTCAATTGCTAGTTTTTCTACAACTCTAAAGTCCAAATACCTCGAAATTGCATAATTGCGAATCCTTTTTTTTCTCCTAAGTCGCATGATCCAACTCGGGAGAGCTCCTCTTCATACATTTCCAACCTCTCAATTTTGCACACATCTCGGGTTCACCATTGTGATCCAAATCATTCACCTCGTACATGCAACACCCAAAGAACAACATGTTTCCAAGAAATCAGAACGATCGGGTTTTCACTTAGATATGTGAATAAGTTATATATTGACCTGTAAATTTTAAGGTTCAGGTTCAGATCATACATTTACCATTCATTTTAGAAAACAATTCACAACGTGTTCATGCGTGTCTATCGATACTTGATCAAACTGGTTTTTTGTACACATAATTTTTAGCGTGTTCTCTCAGGTGAACAATTCAAATAATAGTTGTGGGCCCCGGAAAAAATTTAGAATGTGGAGGGGTATGGAAGAATGGAGTATGGAGAGGAGCTCATCCCGATTCAACTGATATGCCTATTCAAGTGAAGTGGTGAATCAATGGTAGGCATCTTGTACTTCAATGCAGGGCTGGCTGATAAGGGAGGCCAAAGAAGTACGGGCTTTGGGTCCCAAAAAAAGGCTAAAAATGAGGGCCCCCAAAATTCTAAGATCCCTATTTTATATATGGCCTAAATAAATTTAGACTTTACACAAAATATTGAAATTTAGAGGTCACAAAATAGGCTCAATTAGATACTAGAATAATAGAAACGGTGGAATTAGAAATGGGCGACCCATAGCTGATCACTCTGTAACGCCCCGATTTTTCAAACAAATTTCGGAGGCAATAAATAATAAAATTTTATTGAAATAATTTTAGAGCGACCCTAATCTTGATACATATCCCAAGCATACTCGATCTCTGCCCCTGGTATTCCTCCTGTGTCCAACTGTTCTTCCATTGAATCCTGCACCCTCTGGCAAATTGATCGCCGAAGCAACCGATTTACCAGGATACAGACGTATCCGTGAGTGATAAATCACTCAGTAGAATAATCTAACCCAACTACCCCTCATACTTTACAGCTAGCAAACAAACAATATAATATCGATGCGAAAGAGTAAGCAGAGATTTCACATATAAACTGATTTATTACTATCCATTAACCTGACGTGTGATCTAAGATCTCATCCGCGAGATCTTTCCTCCCCAACCGCTAGCCATGTCCTGTCCCATGAGCTCACTTTCACTTTCTGTCGCGGATTGCACCCAAGTTATGTACTTAGAGTGTATCCCTCTCATTGCAAACAAGGAAAGCTTATCATGCCCGAACCATAACTAAGGTTTGCGTATTCTAAATCTTTCCACAAGATCAACCGCTAATCATGCCATGTCCCATGAGTTCACTTCTTTTTGTTGTCGCGGATTGCACCCAAGTTATGTACCTGGCGTGTATCTGCTTCGTTCGTCGATATGTCAAATAATGATTACCCCAAGCGTAGGGTAAATACATCTAGTTGAAGCATAATAATCCGGAAGACCGGGATCGTACCCACGGGAATAATTAATACAGCTTGATTGGATTTGTAGAAGTAAGCATGGATTTTTGGCTTTTAGACAGCCAACTGTGTTTTACTTTATGCGATGGAAATAAAAAGGCTAAATTAAACGGTGAATTAACTAGAATAAAAGACAGGTTAGGTCTAGGAATTACTAACACCCATGACTCAAGTCAAATTACGTTTCTCACCCGATTACACGGTTTACAATACTCAACTAAGGTTCTTAACCCGGAAGATAAAATGGTTCGTCTACCAAGCTAGCTCTAGAATTTATTTAGCAAACACCTCGAGCGACAGAGCTCCAAGCATCATGTGTGGCAAGTAGGCAACGCTCTTGCCTACACATGATCAAGGAGGTTAACACCTTAGCAATTTGATAAATAAACCCGAACTACACATCGATTTTCGAACCAAAGATTCAAACTTTAAGGTGAAAAATGCAATTTTTACTCGAGCCATGAGGTGCTAATCACCCCATGACCTAACCTTGAAAAACTACTCACACATATCTAAAGAGATAGGAGCAAGCAAAAATCTACTTAACATAATTGAAATAACAACACTTGAAGAAAACTAGATAATATGATAGATCGGAAGATTGTCTACAACTTTAATGAAGGAGATAATAGCAAAAACTAATTACTTTAAGCATAAAATGAAAGATTAAGATCTGAAAATGAAGAACAAATTAAGAACACCAAAAAGCAATTCAAAATCTAGATCTAGATCTAAAAATATGCAATACAATCTATGTTTGTACAATGACATCACGCCTATTTATATTCAGCTCCCATCGCGTACAGAATATTCCCCAAAGATACTCCAAAGATCCCCTTCGAAGCCCTCGGTACTGATAGAAAACGCCTTAAGTTGCTGATGAAGGGTGGTCGGTACCGATAAAAACCAAATCATGGTACCGATACCGAACCAATTAAGTGCTGCTTCTTCCCTTCTCGGTACCGATAGAGTGTTTTGTGAGGTACCGATACCGATTTGCTTAGTTCGAACCCTCTAATCACCTCGGTACCGATAGTGCTTAACTAATGGTACCGATACCGATCCTTTGGTGTCCAGCACTTGCCTCTTGATCCTTGGCTTGCCTTCTCGAGCTGACAGGTCACTTTCGGGTCCTAACTCTTTGCTCTTGGGTTGGTTGTGACTCCGTTCTTGATTATATTTGAGCCTTGAATATCTTTGGCAAGTTTTAGGCTTCAGAACTCCTGTTTTGAACGATTTATCTACAAAACGAAACTAAAATATATATACCTTACAAGTAAAAGTAATTGAAAACAACTAAATTAACGATTAACTAAAACTAATCTGGAGACTTAGCGCACCCTAATTGGCAATATCGGGTGCTTATCAGTATCCTTCTCAATACGAACAAAGGGAAAGCTTATCATGCCCAAATCATAACTAGGGTTCGCCTATCACCACTTCACAGTCACCACTGGACTCCCGCCAGTCAATTCAAATCATCACTGGACTACCCGCCAGTTTATCAATTCACATTTCACAATCCGCTTGTAGGCACTCCAGATCATAACTACACGACTTTTCAGTTTATCCTTTACCTAGCAACGTCTAGGTGAATTTGCAAACCATCCCATGTCTCTAGAGTCCAATCTAGCACGTACAACATGATTCATCAATCTTAACTAATAGCAGAATATATTCAAATGAGATAAATGTACATATCAAATAATATTGAGCGAGAAAGTAAACACATAACATTTTATGAGTGGGCCGTTACCCTTAATCTTGTATGGCCAAGAAGTTAATAATAATGCAAGAAACTTTTATCCAAGAAAAATTTTAATAAAACAAAAGAATAAAAAAAAATCTAGGCTTGCATTAGTTATTTTATGAAATTAGATTGATTAATAACTAAATAGGTACATTAAATAGGTAAAAAATATTAGAATAATAAACATGACATTGATAAAAGTCCTAACGGTCCTACGCAACATGTTTGGGTATCAAAAATTGGATCTGGAGGGTCGCGAAATTATTTTAAATAAAGATATTACCGAAAATTTACCAAAAGTAAAATAATTAGGTAATAATTAATCTAATAAACAAAATGTGTTGAGATTAACAAGATTTTATCTTAGGAGTATAAAGAGTCTAAAAAAAATTATTCGGGCATTAATAACATGGTTTATATGGTCGCAAAGTTGTTTCGATTGAAAACTTTGTAAAATAAATAATAAATAGATAATTAAATAAAAAATATTTGAAATTAACAAGATATCATCTTTGAGGTGCGAGGAGTCTAGGAAAACTAGTTCGGGTGTCAAAAACGTTGTTCGAAAGGTCGCAAAATCGTTTCGAACGAATTTTAATAAAACAGAACGGAGTTCGTAGTGGGAGTCTCCACCGCAAGGTCTAACTCAGTCAAACCTTGCGGCCCGCCAGAAAAAGACTGGACCTTGCGGTCCGAAGGTTGCGGCCGTAAGGTTCACTCGGTTTTGTCAAATTTTTTTGTTTCTTCTATGGTTTGATGCATAGGACCTCATAGGGCTATGGGTTAGGCTTAAAAACACTTAAATATACTTAGAGAAGAGTTGGTTAGGATTATAATACCTTGGGTTGGTCGAATTGAATTAAAAACCGAAACTTTGAATTTGGAGAAGATGACTTCGGGTTTGGCTATGGGGGAACCTTGGGATTGAATTGGTCCTTGTTTGGTGATGCTATGGGTTGTAGGAGGTGATTGGTATAGTTGAATTGGGTTTCGGTTGGGCATAGATATGAAACCCATTTTTCTCTCTCTCACTTTCTCTCTCTAGAACTCCATTGGTTGGAGCTCAAATTGCCCACGGTTTTCTCTCATTTCTGACTCGGTGGAATGTGGAAATGTGGTGTGTGTGCCCGTAAGTTAGTGGCTAGGGATTTATATAGGAAATTTTGGAGAGGTTGGATAAGATTGAATTTAATGAAGGTTGGGTTCATGGCATTTGAAGATGGACGAAATAGGGCTAGGTTCGGGGTCAGAGAGGGAGCAGGAGGTGGATAAGAATGAATTGAATTCGAATTTTCTTGGGCATGAAGGAATTTTCCGGTTTGCGTGAGGGATGAATATGGTTTCTTGGAGTGGAAGAAAGGGAGGGAGAGTGAGCAATGGGAAAGGAAGAGAGAGAGACTTTGCAGAAGAGGGAGAGGGACAGGAGAGATATGCATGCATGTGTGTGAAAAAAATATATGTATAAAACTATATAGTATGTGCATGCAAAAAAAGACTTAATAATATTATTATTATTATTAAAAAATAGGATCAAAAATCCCGATCGTTACACACTCCCATTACGGCAATTTGGCAAACAGCATTACCCATAGCGGTTGAAGGTTGACGAGATAAATACTTGCATACAGTTGTTTCCCAAAAGCATGAATTGCATACAAAATATTGTGACTATACTAGTTACAGTTGCATCGGGAAAAGAAGCTTTTCAAAGTTAAAATTGATCAAAAACTATTTTCGATCAACCATATCTCAAGAAAGAATAAATGGATTGGCTATATTGTCCATCGAGAAAGAGTTGGTGAAAAGTTTGACTATGAAGACTTAATTATTATGTTTGCAGCAAAAAGTGCAAGAAGACTAATTTTGTCACGCCCTCGATTTTCAATTTAAAAATAAATACTTTTCATAATTAAGAATCCTCACAAAATACTAACCGAATGCCCCAAAAGAGATTTTTCATTTCCGCATGACCAAAGTACATGTCCTATTCCAAGTACTTCAGAAGGTTACAACCTTGGCACGCTTGCCCAAATATAACGTAATTACAATTAAAGTTGAAAGTTAAGAAGTTTACATAAGTTTCAAGTCAAAAGAGTGATAATGAAAGTTACATCATATCTTCCCAAAATAAAATAAACAAGATGCTAGGTAATTTCTCGATGTCAGCTTTCAAAATGATGAAGTCAAATGCACGGCAAGCACTCCATGTCAATGCCCTTGTTATGTTCCTGAAAAGAATGAGAGGTTGAGTTACACTACCCCAGTAGAAAAATCTCTACAAACCTTGTATGCAAATGAGAAGATTTGGACATAAAAAGAATAAAGTCTGAGACAACAAAGGGAATGCAATAAACGCAAATTTCATGCCGGGAACTCAAGACTCAAGGAGTATTTCACTTGTCATTAATCAACCTAGTCGATCTATTAGTCATCTTTTACAATGGGAAATGATTTTACCACACCCTTTTTTGTTAACGCCACACCCTGCAAGTGTATTTTTGCACCAAAAATACATTTGCAGGGTGTGGCGTTAACAAAAAAGGGTGTGGCAAAATCACTAGCCTTTACAATTCTCCTTTTTATCCAAAGTTTCATTCGTTCACTTCTAAATTAAGTGTCTTACATTTCGGGTCTTGTGGACCCCGTATGTCTCCCATTGGTCTCCTATATGAGATCAAATAGCTCTTTCTCCAATAACACGCTGAAAGGTGGGTTTAGGGAACTTTTCGGGTTTAGGGCCCCATACACCCACAATACATTTCCGGGTGCTCGTGACCCCGTACATCCACTTTATATTCCGGGTGCTCGTGACCCCGTACATCCGCTTTAAGTTCCAGGTATCAAGACCTCGTATGCCGATTACCATCCATTTGTATTGCATTATGTCATATGTGTCGCTAAAGCTCTAATTTCACTATTGAAGATAAAGAGAGAGTTTGATATTAAGTAAACGGTCCACATACCAATCCATATTTCTATTTTGTTTCCAAACTCGTTATCTCAACTCACTCCTCGTACTTCATGGCATCATGTGTCAAGTTCTTGCGTGCATTTTTAATTTATCCATCCTCCTATCTAACAATCAACCTTATCAACACACATTTAGTATTAACGAGTTTACTCCATCCATCTTAACATCTCACAATATTACTAATAGTTAAACGAACACACCCATAAAGCATTAGGACGATAATTCATTCCATATGATACAATTCTACACAACGAGAACCAACGAATGAGGATGACCAATGAATCATTGGAGTGCGAACAACTATATTTGGAAGTGGTTTAGAATAGCATGAAGTGTGTTAGAAATGAGTTGGAGGGGCTCGGAAACCAAGGCATTGAAGTTGGAGCATAATACAACAAAACTGTTTTTAAGCCAAGGGTATTGATAGGTATCGATACCTATGGGTTCCAGATCGTTCCAGACAGAAGGGTATCGATACCTTGAAGAATGGTATCGATACCAAAGTGCTACCTGGGTTTTTACCACAATGGTATCGATACCTTCTCAAGAAGGTATCGATACCAGCTCGCTTCGAGCAGATTTTCTCTCGAATTAAACACAACTCAAACAACAATCCAAGGCACGAATCATGTACAAAACCAACTCAAGAACACACAAAGAATGAGAGAAATCTCTACCTCGAGGGTTAAAGCCGAAATCAAAAGATCACCCAAGCTCTAGAACTTTGAATCCCCAAATCTCCAAGAATCAACTAAAATACATCGTTCCAAGCCTAACCCACCGAGATTCAAGCTCAATAACGTGATTGGATGATGGATTGGTGGTTGTTTAACATGGATTTTGATATATAGAGTGAATTTGTGAGTGACGGAGGGGGAAAGAGTGAGAGAGCCGAGAGAGAGAGAGAGAGAGAGAGAGGGAGAGGGAGAGGGAGAGATCGGGAGATGGAGAGAGAGTATGAGGAGTAAAATACTTCTTTACACACACACCCACACATATACATACCAACATAAACACATATTGCACTTACACCCTCCTACAAACAATTTCATCACATTAACCCCAGCTCATTTAAACTCAACAAATACCATATTTCCCTCTTTTATAATATCGAACAAACCTTTTAATAATTTCTGAAATTACGGGTCCTTACAAATTTTTAAATGATGAATTTTGAGATATTGTAATGGTTGCATTTTTTTGGGATAACTATATGCTTATAGTTTGTAATGGTAAATCTTTTGTAATGGAACTCTTCATAGTCCAACTTTTTTATGAAAAATATAGGAAGGTCTCATTCAAGGGATTCGCTTCTGGCCTCCAAAACTTATGAGCTGGCCCTGCTTCAATGTATTATGTGGTGATTTTAAACCCCACTCACTCATCCCCAACCCTCTTGGCGAGTTTTGGCGCCATGGATATACTCCGGAAGTGTCCAAGTATACAAGGCCATGCGGAAACCCGTCACCAAGGCCGAAAAGTTATTGGAAGAAACCTCAAAGAGTGCTCTGGACCTCAGAAGATCAAAGGTTGAAGAAGCAAAGAAAGTGGCAAAAATCTGCCAACAGCAACTTTGGTACCACTACCACTTAAAACTTGGTACTGGTACCAACTTGGGAAAAACTGCAGATTTTGTGCCCGATCTGATTTTAGTCTAGGGGCGTTTTGGACTTTACTAACTCAATTATTAGGGGGTATAAATAACTTTAAACCTCATATTTTAGGTTTATCCTTCACTTTACACTTTTTCTCTCTACCTCCCTCTTTAATTATAGTTCTCCTTTTCTCTTCAAAAGAACAAGGATTCCTAACAGCCCCTTTGGATGGAGTGATTTCAAGAGAAAAGAAAAGAAAGGGTTTTGGTTTCTAGCCAAATCATTCATTTGGATTGACTATTTTGGTGAGAATGGAGAGAAAAGTACAGAAATAAAATATTTTGATTGGCTTCTTCTCTTTCTCACCCAATCTCACCAAAAATGATGAGATTTTGTGAAAAAGGGCTCCCCTTTCTTATCTCACCCTTTTTCACTATCCAAAGGGGCTACAAGGGTTTAAGGCTTTTGTTCCTCATTAAAGTTGAAAGTGCACCGAAGATCTTTATTAATCTAGCTTTTATTTTCGTATTTGTCACACACACACACACACACACTCTCTCTCTCTCTCTCTCTCTCTCTCTCTATACATACATATATATATATATATATATATATATATATATCGGGGTGGTTCCAGGGACATTTAAAAAAACACCCCAAACCTCAATCTCATAGTTTCTGATCAAATTTTTATGATCCGAACCGTACAATGTGTGCAGAATGTGATTTTAAGGGTACTCACGAGAAATTAGCAAAAATATGACCGGGAAGTGCTTGTTTTGAGCAGTTTTTAATTGAATCATTCATCAAATCTAAGCTAAAAACTGCTCAGTTTAAGTCCTTTCCGGTCATTTTTTTTGCTGATTTCTTGTGGGTACCCTTAAAATCACATTCTAATCATATTGAGCGGCTCAGATCATCAAAATTTGATCAAAAACTATGGGATATTTTTTTAGGTGTCCCTGGAACCGCCCCGTATATATATATATATACAGTCCGGTTCATATCCACACTTCTTCCCGTCCGCATCTCCCTTTTCCTAATCGAATTTCGATGATTCGAGCCGCTCAATGTGTTCAGAACGTGATTTTAAGGGTACCCGCGAGAAATCGACAAAAAAAACACCGGAAAGGGCTTGATTTGAGCAGTTTTTTTATTGAACCGTTCAATAAAATACAAACAAAAACTGTTCGGATGAAGCCCTTCCTGTGGGCACCCGCGCCCGAAGCGCTATTTTAGTCAGAGTCGCCACCCGGATTTTTGAGATGGATGATCCGAGGAACCGAGGGGTTTTGTTTTGAAAAGAAAAAGGCCTTTTGATCTAGCAAAACTGCTTGAGATTTTGGATCCGAGAGCCAGGTTACGAACGGGGAAGGTTTTGTCGAAAAGCACCCCGCTCGCCCGGTGAAAATCGGTCTCTACTAAGCATTTTAAATGGGGGGATTAATACAACTCGGAAAACCTCAAAAACACATAAAGGGAAAAGGGAACAAGATAAATCATAACACGTTGCCGTGCTAGTGGTGCTTGCTGTACAGAGATGATAAAGATGACATGATGATAATATAAACAAGAAAGATATACAAACGGACTGTCTGAATCACTATCCTCCGTCAGGCGGCATATCGGTTTATAACGCGCGGCTTACCGATATGCCGTGCGTGGCTCCGATCTTGATACCAAACTTTTATTATTTTGTAAAGCTTCGCACGGTGTACCCATTACATCGCACGGTGTTATTTTAAAACTTCAGACAACTCACAGCCGTCAGATCATCTCAGATTTGCACCATTCCTTCAAGCCATGGAAAGAAAATCATTTTTGATACGTTTGCCTGTTTTGAAAAGATCTATGGGGTTTAAGACATGGCTTGTAGATATGGTCTCATTTTGGGACTGCTTTTTGGTATACAGAAAAGATCCAACAACAGACGATCGTGATCCAGACAGCTTGGACAAGAAAACAATATTATTTTTTGAAATGCCGTGCGTGTTGGTATGCTACGCCGTGCGACGCTATAAAGAGCCGCACGGCTTAGCACACCTTCGTACAGAGCCCTGGTTTTGTTTTGAAAAAGAGGTTTTGGGTCAGATCTCAACCAAAGGGGGTCAAGCCTGAAAACAGAAAGGGCCCCCTCAGGGCCAGGATAAAGCCTAGCCCAAGGAAACTTGGTTTTTACCTTGGATCCGAAGCCTGAATGAGCTTTGATGAAGGAGGATGGACATCGGTAGGTGGAAAATGAAAGTAGAAGTGTGGATGTGTGTAATAGATGGGTATATTGGGTGGTTGGGACCTCAAAGTTAGTAAGGGACTAACTTCAATGGTGAAGAGAAAAATGGAGTAAAAGGGCTAGAGAATGTCTTTTAAGAACAACATTCTCAAGGCTTGGAAATGGGAAAGTGGGTGTGAAAGCAAGAAGAGAGAGAAAGGGTATAATGGTGATCAAGGGCCCTTTTTCCTTGAGTGGAGGGGTGTATTTATAGGCAAGAGCCTTGGATTTTGAATTTCAAAAGTTGGAGGCATTTTCTGGGCGGGCCAGAAGTGTGCTTTCGGCTGAGCCGTATTGCAGCTGTGGCTCAAATAGGCGTGACCGACAGCTTTCTGAGCCAGTCAGAACTTTATCCAAAATGCCGTGCGGTTAACCTCATGACTGCGTGCGGCGTATTAAATTTCGATACGCCGTGCGGTGTAGAAGTGTTGCGCACGGTACTTTAGGTTCGATCCGGGGCTTTTGGGCTTTCTCTGGGCTTTCGATTTTTTTGGATTTTTATGGGCTGACGGTTGGTTTGGGTTGTGGATGCTGGAGGAACGCTTCATTCAAGCTCGCAAAGGTTCTGTTTCCTTTATTTCATCATCGGGGCGGTCAAAGACCCTTCGAGGTCCGGATTGGGGTGTCTACACTTCCCGATCATTTTTTTTGTCGATTTCTCGCGGGTACCCTTAAAATCACTTAATGCTTGTTTCTTATATTATGTGTGAGCAGTCTATAAGGCTTGGTAATAGGGTGATTTCTACTCCATGACTTGGTAGTTTAATGACTTCTCTTGCTTCGTGCTTAATCTAGGTTTGTGAATGGATTAAAACCCTAATTTTTGGTCTAAATTACATAGAGATATTAATTTCTTGTATTGTGTGTAGACGAAGTCTTCTGGCACACACATTAATGTTTGAAACCATGGCTCTCTTTATGTTCGATAATATGCCTGAACAAGCTTTTTGCGACATCTACGAGAATCACAACGATAGTCCGCACCATTTATCTCGTAGATGTCGCAAAAAGCTTGGTCACGTTGTAAAATTTGATTTAACTCATGCATTGTGCAGCTTCATAATGCTTTTATTTTGCCATTTGGTTGTTGCATGGAGCTAGAGATCCGAAAAGAGTTAGGAGCCGTTTGGCTAAATAAGCCAAGTGACTTATTTTTTTGTCCTTATTCAAATTTTTTTCGTATAACTTGGCTTATCATCATTTTTTTTGGGGATTATTGCATCCTCATGACGAGAGAAATCTAAAACCTAAAAATTTTTGATTGAAATCCAATTTTTTTTGAATAAAGACGAAAAAATTGGCTTATTGGCTTATTTTCATCTTTATGTGGCTTTATTTGGCTCATTTTTTGCGGGAAAGCCAATGGCTTATTTGTCCAAACAACCCCTTACTATCAAGACTCAATATTTGATCCCAAAGTGGATGAACTAAAATTCACTTGCCCGATTAATAAGCTTCTTTTTCTCCTTTTTTGGGTGTAATCTAAAAATCTATCTCAATTAACAATAACTTTAGGTCATGCGAGCTATTTCGTACAATCTTTAACTTGCAACAAAAGATTCTACCCTTAGAATTTGAACTAGGCGGCCTGTCAACGGACCAATTCCAATACTATCCAAATCCGATCATCAAAATCCAATTTGATAGCCCATTTAATCCTAACCCGAAAATCCAAAAAACTAATGGATAGGATTCGGTAATATCAATATGATCCGTTTAAGAATTCGAGCCTACTCTTGTTTTTTGTGGAGTGTTACATTTTTAGATGTCGGATTAAAAAAAAACATTTTTAGATGTGATTCCTAGGATATTTGAAGTGATTTATTTTTGGGCTTGTATGCTTGATTTTTGAATAGGATAAAGGATATTTGGATGAGGATTATCAGACTGAATATCCATTTTTTAATTCAATCAGATCCAGCTTAACTTAAACGGATTTGCAAAAATTATATTGCCAATTTTTGTGGATCGGATCTGATTCAAATCTGTTTTTTTTTTTTTTATGGGAGAGCAAAAAATTCATTAATAATTGAAGGAAAAGTACAAGAAACAAGCCAAATAGGGAGACGGTCAGAGAAGAGACCAAAACAAACAACAAAATGAAAAACATCAGACCCTCCCAAATGGAATGCAAAAGCAACTAAACATGAGGATCGATAGAAAACATCAATTCCCCAAGCACTTGCAAACAAAACCATTAGAGAATCATGAGCCAAAAAAGGATATTAGTGAAGGACCTGACGTTGCGGTGCACGGTACACATAAGGATTGTTACAACTGTCCTCAATGGTATGCTCTCATTTGCGCTTATGCCGTGTGAATTTTTGGAAGAATTGAACACAATGGACCTCATCAAGATTCATGACCCTTGATTTTCACCTATGAGCCCGGCGTTTGCTTAGACCAGTCATGTGGCGCCCATGCTCTCCCGAAAAGCCTGGATTCGCATAGACCCTAGTATGCCTGCAGTTAGATTTCGAATTCATGCTACATTTATTGTCTTCAATATTCTTTAGTACAGTAAAACTTATTTTTCATAATTTTTTCAACTTTTCATCGTAATTTTTGAATTTAACCGTAGGTCTCCACAAGAGAAATCTAAAAAATATAAAATGTGGACCGAAGTTGAAAAATGTTAATATAAAATGACACTATAGACATATATATAAATTTTCGTATTTAGTGATTTTTTTTTAACTTTTGACAATAAGTTTTTACTTTTTATACTCTTCTCGTTGAGACAGATGTTTAATCCAAAAAACTAAAATGTGGATCCAACAAAATTTCAAAATAGACGGACAAAAATACCTAAATAAAAGTACCAAAAATATAACATGAACGCACCGAATCCGATCTGTTGACAAGCCTAAGTAAAACTAGATATTTGTGTTTCTTTACCTCCTTTATTATTTAAGGTTTTGAGTTGACCAGTGATCAGCTATCACATGCATGCTCAAAGTCGTGTGTTTTATTGAAATTCCGAAGTACTAAAAGAAAAATGTCGTGTGTTTTGTTCACCAGCATATATACAAGTGAGTAGGCATCACTGTCCTTGTATTAGATAAAATATCGAGACCTAATGGGGTGGTTCGTGAGAATGATTTTGTTCAACCAATGAGATGAAAGGTAATGTTCACGGTGAACAAAATCATTCTCGGTGGTTCGTTCATAGAAGTCATTCCCATTATTGTCCTATTAGAAGATAAAATAATTTTCGATCACTTACAACTCGTACAGTGCATCCATCACATATTTCAACTGTCGAAATTCGTTTTAAGATTCTTTCTCTCTTCAAATTTGAGGCTCGAAGAATATATATATGGTACACTTCGTAAATCAAATCATATTAATCATAGAAATACATTTACGTATTTTAAGAGTTTAACATCAAACTACACCGACGATCGACTACCATATCACACATGATCAAGAAATGTTGTAAACACCGCGTTATCCTGAAAGAACAAATTATATTATTTGGAATGGATGTTTTTCTACCGCGCGGCCGGGTTGCTATTTGATGAACCTGATTACACTTAATTAAGCATATACACGTATGCACTCAATCCCATATAGCATAGATTTCCATTTACAAGATCAAATTTGTTCGTTGCTAGTTACATGGGAAATTTTGAGAGAAACCACATGGAGTATTTAATAACTGGTCGACATTCCCCCGGCCTGCAGATAACAATCATAGTAGGACAGACCGCGATGGTGACAGGGTATGTGGTTCTTCTTGAAAACTCTGAGGCTGATCAACCTGTGCCTTTGAGCCAGCGTTCTTCGGCTGCCCTCGGAACGTCCCACCATCGTCTCTTGATCAGCTTTGACGACGCGATCCCCAACTTGGTCGACGTAATTACACGCAGCAGAGCCATGCGAAAGCATTAATGAACCGTGCTGAGAATCAGCTGCAACAACTCCACCGTAAACTGCCGATGGCTCCACCACCACGGCCATCGCCAGGAGGAGGGTCATCCAGAACCGGAAATCCATTTCACAAGATTAGATAGCTAGGGGGGGTGATGGAGAGAGAGGGAGATTTTTTTTTTTTATGTTGTTTTTCTGGTCAAATGACATAATTTCCGTCGAAAGGAAGAGATAGGAGAGAGGATGAGAGTGAAAGTCGGATGTGAGGATTGGTGGTTGCTGTTTTCTTGATTTTTGGGCTACTTAGGCTATGTTTAGTAACACTGTCAATTTTTTGTTTTCTGTTTTCTATTTGCTGAAATCAGTTTTTATTTTTCCTAAAAAAAAGTGAAAACAGAAAACATGTTTGTGTTAACCTGTTTTTAAAAAAAAAAACAATTTCTGAAACTAGTTTTTACTTTTTCTAAAATAGTCTTTCTTGCAATTTCTCCACTAGTTCTCAAACTATACAGGAGGGAGAGAGAGAGAAAGAGAGAGAGAGAGAGAGAGAGAGAGAGAGAGAGAAAAAAAATCATCCAAGCCTTTGCAATCATGTTAGAAACAAATTCCATACTTGATATTCTGAAAGAAAGAGCCGGGTGGATAGACCAGGCATAGCCAGCTTAGAGAGGAAGCGGAATAAGTCGTTGCTTTTGGCCCCTGATTTTTTAGCCCGAAGAGGGCTCCAAAAAATACAGTTTTTTAGTTTTCCTCAACATTTCGCAAAATTTTGTTCAAAGATGAAGAGATAAATGGCCCCCCTATTGCAACTTTCGCTTCGAGCCCAAATATCTTTGAGCCGGCACTGAGTCCAGGTGATTAGGTTCTTCTTTCCTTGGCCGAAGTTATAGTATCAACTTTCATAAAATGATGGCTTCATAAGCCCAACGTATCCCTTCCGGCCTCCTCTCATCTCTAAGTTAAGAGAGTATATATATATATATATATAGATGAAATACATGTGAAATTTTTTAATTCCAAAGTCGGTCCTTTATTGACTATAAGGTTTTTCTTCTTCGATAAGTATCTTTTATTGACTATAAGAGGGAGGGAGGGAGAGAGAGTATCTTCAATTGCCTGGGTTTGAGAGAGAGAGGAAGAGGAAATGAAAAAAGACCTCCAAGGAATTGTAGCGGAGTAGCCTGTTTTTTGTTTCTAAAAATAGTGAAAGTTGAGTTTTGTTACTTACTCAAATTATGAAAATAGTGAAAGTGATTTCCAGAATTTGAAAGTGGAAGTAGTGCACCAAACAAACTTTCAAAGTTAATTTTTGAAAATTCTGAAAATGAAAACAGAAAACAAAGAATAGAATGGCTACCAAACATGACCTTAGGAAGCACAACTTTTTTCTCCTCTTTTGGAGGGTCTTTTGGGTTTTTTTACTTTTATATTTTACTTATTGTTTTAGGTAGCTGATTTTGTCATTTCTTTTTTTGTTAATTGTACTCCCCTGCAAGTATATTTTTGCACCAAAAATACATTTGCAGGGGAGTATCGTTAACGAAAAAATGAGTGGCAAAATCATTTCTCTTATTTTATCTTTAATTACCAACTCTTACGTTCTCTTTTTTTTTTTTCTCAATCGGTAGAAGAAATCATTACATCATGTATGAAGTACAAAGTACAAATCACAGGAGACTACATCCATTGTGTGAGAGTCCACAAGATAATCAAGCCCAACATCTGAACCAACAGGATAAATAAGCCCATCAAGACCGCAGTCACTATAAACCGAACTCAACCACAAGCCCCATTAAGGAGGGAAATAACTCCAACAAATACAAAGGAAAGAACACCCACACGCAGGTGAGAAGACTTAAACTCTGGACCTCCTAGTGAGATGCAAGAGTCTTGTCCAACTAAACTAGCCTTCAGCTCTTACACTCTTTAGTTTCTTTAAATATTGAAGTTCATATTATCATCCTCTTGCTTGATCAGATATGTAACACACAAATTCGTGTCCTGTAATAAAGACGGCGAAAAAGATGCACAAAATGATATTTTAACTGATCTTGAATTGAAAGGGGTACAATTCTCTAATAAATGCTCTTTAAATAAAGAAAAGAACAAAATCCTCTGATTTGATCTCCGGAATTGCTGACGTTCCAACGGCTTGAATGCTTGTTGTTGAATCGCACAAACAGTTACTTTCTTTGAATCTTCAAGTTGAATGAACCGAAGAATTGTAGAGACCCGAATAATTTTAATTTTTGAAATATTAATTGAATGCCTAATTGAGAAAATTATGGATTAATTGATGAATAATTGATTCGAGGACTATAGTGAAAGAATAGAAGAATGAAGGGAGAATGTGTGATTAAGTGATTTGGTGGTATATAAGGTGTGTGTGCATTGTAGGAGATATTTTTTATCTCCCATTCACTCCCTCTCTCATCCGGCTCCCTCTCCTCTCCACCGACATCTCTCTCTCTCCTCTCCTCCCACTCAAAAACCCACCAAAACCCCTCAAAGCTCTCAAGAACCCACCCTCATTTGACCTCCTCTACGCAACTCCGGGCTCGTATTGCGTTGGGTGAGGCTCGGGAGAAAGATCTCGGTTGATTTCCAAAGATTCGGAGCTAGGGCTCGTTAGAGTTTCTTGGGTCTCGTTCCTTGAATCGAGGTAGGGATCTCTTTACCCTCTTTATGTGTGAATGTGTTGATATAGTGTGAATTCGTGCCTATATTTGTTGTTGTTGGCATTGTTGTTAAAATCCCAGAAATCTGCAGAAAATCTGCTCGAAACGCATCCGTATCGATACGGGATTTTTGCCGTATCGATACTAATTCGAAATCGTAGATTCTCATTCTGTTTCCATCCTGTATCGATACAGCTATTTTGGCTGTATCGATACCAGATGCTTATGGGCAGTTTCTCAGCATTTGTTCCGTACTTCATTCCTTTGGCCCCCGATCACTTCCAAACCCTTTTGGACACCTCCAAACCTATTTCTAGCATGCCTAAACGAATTCCTTTGGTTTACTTAAGTTATCCTCGTCTCATTGGCTTTCCATTGTTATAGAAAGGATAGTGTCTTACTAGATAAAACTTAATCAAGCGTATTTGTGGAATTGGTGGTGCTTGAGAGTCTTTGTGGCCTGAGGTGAAGCATGCTATAGGTATGTTAGGTGCCATGACTAGACGTGGTGAATGGTAGGAAGAGAAGGCATATTGTAGAGAGGTTATTGCGTATTGTCGGATATGAGGTATAACGTGGGGCGCTTGTGATCAATAGGGTAATCAATATCTTCGTGCTTCGTCTCGAATGTTCATCCTAGGTTTCTTGGCATTCGTTCTATAGGCTCATGTTTATAACCTAGCCGGTGGTGTGTCGTAGAGTTGTTATGGGTTCGGTACGAGGCGTAGGGCGTCGTAATGGGCTTAGAGGAATAACGTGAACTTAAGGCATTTATTATCATATAATAGAACATGGTTATTAGTTGTAATACCTTGAATGACGATGAATGAAAGATTGTGACTTGGGAAAAGTGTTGTTATCTTATATTCGAATTGATAATGTATATGTGTTGTGTGAGTAGTGAATGTTGAACTGAGGGTCCTGCAACGCAAGGTGTGGTAATGCGGAGACTCTAGAGGGCCCGTAACGCAAGGTGTGGTAATGCGGAAACCCAGGAGGAGAGAATTCACTATAACGCAAGGTGTGGTAATATAGTTGAATGTCTCATACGATGAATGCAGTCGTAATTGACTTATTGAAGTTTAAGTTGTTGTTTGGGCTATGAGCTGCTTGATATTGTAACTGTTGAAAAGAGAAGATAAACAATGGATTCCATCGAAGTTTTTGAAAGAAAGGAACTTGGTTTTGAAAAAGGGATTTTTATGAAAAATCCTCCGGTATTCCTGAGCGAATCAACGGTTCCGGTATTTGGGCACAAATCAACGGATTCCGGTATTCAAGTGAATCAACGGAGCTCGACCCGCGGAGGTCGAGAGTATTTCTCAAAATTATTTTGGAAATCAAATGAGAATGTTTTCTTTTTATGAAAAGAAGCTCAATGGCAATGGCATTGAATAATAAGGTTGTTCGTGACATTCGTTTAAGTAGTTATATAAATGGTTGAGAAGTCGTCGTGGTTATTCAGAATGATATGAGTTTATGTTGCTTCGGGAAGACGTACGAATAGTTAGGGATGTCTTAAGAAGTATAGGATCCCATAGTCGTAGCTGGTCAGTTCTTTCTGGTGCCCCTATGTATCACTTGTTCGTTAGTGGAGATCAATCATTCTCATTGCACCAATCGTCACATTTTCATATAGCTTGTGTAAAGATTTTCCTACTGGGCTAGTGTAGCTCAACAAAATCCTTCTTTTCAGGTTCAAATGCAGGACAATAGATTGTATGCATCCGTGTGCTTGGACATGAAGACTTTTGGAAGCTAACTACATCTTGTCACTCACTTATCTTGTAATAGACTGGCTTTGATTTAGGTGGCTATGTAACTAATTTATTTTCTTTAAATTCCTTTTGACTAAGAAAAGTTTGTACTATTCTGAACTGGTTGTGCTTGTAACTAAATTGAATTGGGCCGTAGTGCCAAGGTTGAATCTCTTTAAACAAGTGGGAAGTCCCTTTTGGGTAATATGTATGATACGCGAGGTTCTTTACTTAGAATGTATTACTTATTTATGTTAAAAATCGAGGTCGTGACAAGAATAAAGTTTGAAGATGACTTAAACTTGGGAGAACTCCAAAGAAATCCTTCACAAGAGAAGAGATTGATCCTTAAAATCTCCAAAAGTTTTGGTTTGTTGAATGATTTGAGTTGCTGAATGATTTGATGTGGTGGACTTGCAAAGAAATCGACACGATTTTTGCTGCTTGATGATTCTCTGAAGGATGTTGAAGAATGTTTGAGTTCTTGAAGAGTGCTTGAGAGCTCTGAAGAATGCCAAGCCAAAGGTTTTTTTCTCTTTCTCATATGAGCCTCTATTTATAGACTCAAGGAGATGAGAGTTATGTATGGCAAGATCTCTTAAAATAAGATCATTGATTGGCTTGATTGATTTTGATTTCATTTTATTTCCTATGTAAGAAGATTTTATACTTCTTTTAAGGAAATAATTTTAATTTAAAAGAGAAATAATATGTTTATTATTTAACTCTCTTTTTTAGGATTTATTTGAAGTGAGCCTGCACCTTTGGGCTTGCATAATTCCTTGACCCATTTGGCTGATTAAGCTAGCCCAAGTACTCCTTGATCCGTTAGGCAAATTAAGTTAGCCCAATTTATTGATCCGTTAGGCTTTTTGGTCTTCACTGCATCTCAAATGGATTGAGCCTAGAAATTTGACGGGTCCAATATTTATTCTAGCGCTTTGACCAATTTTGACTTTCATTAATCAAGATTATTTATTCATCTCAATTAATCGGACGGCGATTAAGTCATGCCAAAATTTTAGTGTCTACAAAATAAACGTTTGTTGGAAGATAAAATTGTCCCATGTAAAGGCCCCACTGCGCATGGTGGGATTGATCTCCTAGATAAGTTAGTTCAGTACTTCAATTGACTGGACAGTGGATATCGAGTCATAAAAAAAAAACTTATCCAATTTATAAAAAACTTAGAGAGTTGTGTACGTACCAATCGGAAATCCTTCTTAGGAGTCCGATTGACAACTACTTTAAATAAAAAAAAATTGAATCCCGGTGGAGTGCACCGGGTAGCACTATTCTTCGGTAGTGCATTAGCAGCTAGCCCTCCGTCCGACAGGTTTATATATTTTGGACTGAATTTATGGTGAATGATTCATTTGCCTATGAACTCTAAAAATGGTTCTTATTCTCAAACACAACAAATTTGCTGAATTACTATTTGATTAGTATGAGAGTTTTTGTTCCTTCTCTATAGCTGATTGCTATATTAGCTAAACAATATTCGAAGTTCATTTCTGGGCTGTAGACTTGCCCAACAACTAATCAGAGGTTCGAACTGACTGATCATCTCAACAGATAAGCTGTGGTTAGGGGTGAAATGCCATGGCACATATGATGTTCAGTTTGTGTACTTGTGTTCCATTTTGATCTTAGTCTTTATTTGGCATTTTGTGGTTGCTATTTGTCTTCTAATTTTCTGTTGAAGAGATATTCCAATTGAAACACATATAGAAAATTAACTTTGTTTTTACATATATTTTGAGGAACTTATTCTGTTCCCCATCAACATTTTATTATGATTGGAGTATCCGAAATAGTAAAAGAATATCAAAAGAGGGTATAATGTAGTGCACTTTCGTATACTATAGCATTTTAATTTATCTATTTGAGATAAATAAAAAAATTGCTTTATTTATTTAATTTTCATTTATGAAAATTGCAAAAATTCTAGTGAAGATCAAAAAAGAAAATCTGTATGGTGCAGAGGAAAAGGAAAGGAAAATCAAGCATGTCAAAATATAGAAATAAGCATTTCTAGTTGGGCCGGACAATCGGATCTTGAGCCTGCTGGAACTATCCAATTTTTCTCGTTCTGGGCCAGTAAGAATGGCCTACTCTCAAGTCTCAACTAGAGGGATCAAACAGGCCAGCCCGGATTGGTCCATTTAGCTTCGTGATAACCCGTTTAAATAATAGTAATTTTTTCCGTTTTCCAATTGAATCGTTATCTTGTCATAGGAAAAATAACGGCCCAGGACATATTTTCTCCTATCATATTATGCCCGTCAACCCATTGAGTTTGTCGGGAAAAAAAAATTGGGAGACAACTAATAACTTAGCATTTGTTGTACCGTATCCCTGCACATGCTCATCAAGGACTGTGAGGTGTTATGCCCGGCCTACCCCGAGGAGTTTTTCAGTGCTGAGCGGGTATTGCCGACGTGGCACTCGCTCGGTGCATTTCAACCGTCTGATTCACTTTTGAACGGCTCGGATTGAAACCCTCCCTCTCCTCTCATCCCAACACTTTCTCTCTAAATCTGAGCCGTTCAAACACGAAATAGACGGTGGATGCACGAGCGGGCACCATCGGCACTGAAAAATTTTCCGGCCTACCTCCCGGCCGTCTAAAACCGTGACCTGCCTCCACCCCGTTTGATAAGTCTCAACTCTGTGTAATTTGTTTGACCTCTCTCTCTCTCTCTCTCTCTCTCCGCATAACCAGTAGTTGCAGATCCCCCAAACCAAACCCTCATGGAGAACAAACAATCTGATCCAGAAGACGTATCATCAGCAAAAGCGGTCTTACTTGGAGCCCTAGCACCTGGTGTTAACGTCTGTAGAATTCTTTCAGCTACTTACCCATAAAAATAAAAAAAAATTAATTCTTTCAACTTCCGATTCCTACTATCTGATATACCAATAACCAAGTACTGATCTTCTGCTGTTTTGATATCAGGGTCCGACTTGGAATACCGTGAAAGTTGCGTTCTTGATGTTGGGTCTGTGTCTAGCTGCTATGCTTGGATTGGCATTTTCTTCCAGTGATACTGGTATGATACTTCATGTCACATTGCTTGTTCTAATTACTGGGACTCTCTTCATTCTTCTCACCAGGTACCTTTTGATTTTCAGTAAAGTCAACTGTATTTGGCTTATTTTTGTGGGTTGTGGTCAAGTTGAATATGGGTGTTTGTTGGTTATTACCATGAATAAACTTGTGTACCTTTATGTATTGCTGTATTGAATGTTTACGAACTTGCGTAGAATAGATCTGAATTAGGGTTGCCCTATTGCTGGGGAAACCTATGCTTTTTTAAGGTAGAATGGGTATCTTTGTGTAATCGGTTTACATTTTTGATGTAAGTGAACTTGTGTATCAAAACACCTGTAAACAGAAACATGTGTAAGTCTGCATTCAACACGCGTAGAATTAGAAGTGAACGTTGGTGCATTTGGAAAAATGGTACAACTTCGTTCCATAACCATGAATGTAGTAATCCATATCGTTCCCCTAAGTTTTTCCAAAACTGAAACATTGTAAGTTAGAATTTTAGAGATAGCAGAGTCTTAGTAGAGTTTTGGAAGGACAAAGAATGGGGAAAAAATCATTACTATGCTCGTGGACTTGTGTTGGCCGTTGGGAATAATATAGAAACTAGAAAGCGATATCATTTTGCTGAATGATCATTTTGCGATATCATTTTGTTGGCCAAGAGGCACATCTTAAAATGGTGATCTATGCAAGCCTAGCCCTTACATACCACGATTTAGGACGCGGTGCAGCCGTTCACTTTTTTGCTCCTTGTGTAAAAAGATCCGAGTTCCAGACAACACATGGTGGCCTCTTGAGAGGGTAATGCTGATTTTATCTGCCTAATTCGTGGGAATTGATAAATTTTATGGCTAAAATGAATGAATTTTGTCTATTTAAACCAAGCTTGCCGTGACAATAGGCAATAGGTCCTTATCACCGCTCTCTTACAAGGGACACACCCCCTTGTGCGAGGGTGGATTGCATGTCTAAATTCTAATGGAGGCATAGTGCTCAATTCAGGATGAAGTTGTGACAATAAAATCTAGTGGGTCGATATCATTGGCCATTTGGACTTGGTTGTTTGGGGTAACAATATTCCAAGTCCAACGAATGGAATCCAAGCCTTTTTTTCCCCTAAATAGGAGTATGGACTTAAATATGCATAAGGTGCTCTCTGACTAGAAAAGGGAAAATAGCAGTAAGCGAGTAAGTTGCTGAGAGTCTGAGACTATGCTTGAGAAGGCTGGAATCTAAGTTTTTCGTTTCTTTGACTACTAGGGCATGGAGTTTCCAAGTTGGAATACAGAGGCGCAACACATGGGATGATAGATGGTCAATTAACTCCATGTTAAGAAGTTATTGTTCCGTGGTCTTCGACCATAGATTCAGGTTTGGTCTCATCGACCAATGCTTTCCCACGATGGATAACATAGAACCCAATGTCTCACGTGTTAACCTCACCAGGGGGGCTTGTTGCTTCCCAAGTAGGTAGGTGAGTCCAAAGTAGGGGGAAGACATTAAATGACTGGGACAAAAGTTAAACGTGGTGGTCCTAGATTATTGAACTTTTTTCTACCTTAAGGAACATAAAAGTTCAAGTGAGGGGAAAGTTGGAAGCAATGATAGTCAAGAACAGCATGAACCAACGACCAACCCAACATTTGTCGTAAGGAGGGGAAATTGCTATTGTACGTTGACTCTCTCGCCTCATTCCCCATACAGTTATGCTCAAGAGTCATTTAGTACTCATTCAGGGATGGGTATATGCACATTGGCAAATAAATCGATATTGCCTGTTGGTCAAATTGAAGAGAAACGGTTGGCGTGGTATCTTCAATGTGCCTTCTCTAGAAATGGGTGAGAAGAGGGCTTCCCTAACCCCTCTTGGGCGGGAAAGGGCCTTGTCTGTTTCTGCTTTTCGGCATTGGTCACTTAAGAGCAACAGTTGGATTGGAGTGTTACAACATACCACTGTACTTGGGTCCTATTCCAATGCAAAGTTGCAAACACTCATGAGTTGATCCCTAGTTGGTCCACATGTTATAGTTCAAGTGATTTGCAAGTAATTTCCTTGTTGGACTGCATTGCCCCTTTCTTAATTTCCTCAGTGCCAGTTTTAATTCGGAAAGTACAGAAAAGTGAAACTTAATTCCCATTAAGGAGAGATGGAATACTTAATTACCACTAGGTCCACTTTTGCAAAAATACATTTACCATTAATGGAAGTGTTACCCTAGGGTTTTAGGGTATCCTAGGGTTAATTTAGGGTACCCTAGGGTTTTAGGGTTTAGGCACTTTCATAGGGTTTCAGTGTTTCATTAATTAGAGGAGACTTGGTGGGAATTATTTTCTATTTTCTGGACCTAGAGGTAAAAAGCCCTTGAATCGAAGGGGTACGGGGTACTACGTCAAGAGGTGGAGTTAGGTGTCTGAAAGGGTTTGTGGGTAATTCCTAACTTGTTATCTCTTGTAAACCTTTTTGCCTTATTGGAAAATGGTAGGATTAGGCCGTGGTTTTATGCTTAGGGTATTTAGACCCTTAGTAGTTTCCACGCAATTCTCGTGTCTTGTCTCTCTGGTTTATTATTTGCATTATAACTTGCTCATTGAATTATTAGTATGGAGTTTCAGTTATTTCAGATTTCGTATAGGAGTGGCTACTTAATAGTTAAGATAATGTTGGGACCTGTCCACCTAATAGGGTTGGAGGAAAAAGTTTTTACAGCGAGTATTACGTATGGGCATATCTGAAAAAGGGCCTTCTAAACACGATAAGTTCTTTGATAGATGCAAATAGAAAAACCTGACTAAATACCGCCAGAAGCCCACAGCAGGTCTACTCCTAGCAAGGTAGTGTAGAAGGGGTTGGTGGTTTGAACCTCCAACAGAAGTGATTGTTAAGACTGATAGTGAATTCCTTTCTCCCTCATTAACTACATCACTTTCAGTATCTGCACTCTTATTATCCTCCTCCAATCTGAATCCCCGCTGTATGTAGGTACTACTATATAGTGAAGTAAGCATTTCCCACCCGAAATTGACAATGTATCCCCAAATTGTTCTCCCATGGTCCCACCTATTGGCTTAAACTTTTGGGGTGGATCAGCTGTTTCTACAAAGAGTGTTAACTGGCAAAAACCATGCAATGAGGGTTGATTCCCTGTGGCTGGTCCAACCCTAGTCACGTCAGGGAAATGAATTCAGATATGTACTTTGGTATTCTAAACATGCCTAATAAAACTGATGTAGGACTGCTCTTGTTAAAATAGGTTGTCATTGAAGAAACATTAGCTCCTTTCTGGACATGTCAAGGATGAACACTGATTCTCATTTTTAAGGTTTCAAATACGAGAAACTTGTATTCTATGGGTTTTGCATTCCCAAACACAGTGCGGATTTCTGACCCAATTATTATATACCATGCTTTGCTTCCATTCTTTTCCATTAGCATTTTTGGGAACTTGTATTAGTTTTGGACTGTCCTGATGATGCACCTAGTGGCTCTTCTCTTTTCCTAAAAACGGTGATTGTAGTAGCCTCGGTTACCAGCTCGGGGACCGGGCCACATGGTGTGAACCGACGTCTGAAGAAGGTCTGGGTCGCAGCTTGATACAAGTCTCCCTCGGTACACTGTTAGGTTGTGTGCTCGGAAACAGGCCTCCAGTTACTTCAGAGCTACCAATAGCATTGTGTCTGCTCCGGTATTCCCGAGGATACCTAGGAGAAACGGTTGTGCCAGATGGGTCCCATGTGGATCATGCAGTGGGCGTAATCATTGGGATCAGGTTTGGCCATGTGCTCCGTAACCGCTTCGTTCCTTTCGTCATATATGACGTCACCCGAGGCGGTTACCTGAGCGTACCCACCACGCGCTAGCTTGGAGGACAAGTAAATCTAGGTCTATAAATACAAAGGTATACTCACCTGGAAGAGGTACGCCGTTCTACCCTAACCCTAGACCTACACTCTTCTCCTGAGATCTAACTTGATCGTCGGAGGGTCACTGGGCTACACAAGTCCTAGTGACTTATTGCAGGTCCGGCGGTAGGAGCACGGAGCTGCGGAGGAAGGCCTAGCCAGAACCACGGTCAAGATCCCGATAAATCGAACCCCTACAGTGATGATCCAAAATTCTAGCTTATGCTCGCAGTAAATGTGCTGCCTTATCGTCCCACACTTACCCTTTAGGCCTTTAATTACTCATTTGCATATTCTTCTTCTTCTTCGAGTTACATTTCATCCGATGATATAAGGGAAAGTTATACCTTAATTACCTTTTGGGATTGCATCTTGGATTTTCTAAAATGACTTCTTGGAGGCATAAAATGGGTTTGGCCTAAGAAATGAAGGTTTATATGTGAAGAGTTTTCTTTTTCCCCTTTTATGTCTTTTCCTTTGACCTTTCAAGGCTGTGAAAGGGCATAAAAAGGCTTTACCGCCTCCTTGTATCTTCTCTTATGCAACCATTCACCTACCGAAATGATGTCAAAACTGTGACTATGCTATTGTAGTCCCAGGACTCATTCAGGATTACAACTTGGGGTGTGTGGGCTCTTATACTTTGTGTGGTGCGAACCATTATAATTTGCTATTATCTTAGAAACTTTTAATATGATGTGCAGTTTTTTTAAAAATTCTGCGGTGCAGTTGCCCCCGATCCTTCACGGTTAGCTTATGGGTTGTGGTTTGGATTTTAATGCAGGTTTCTTGCAGAGACTGGCCTGGTTTCTGTTGAACATCAGATGCAGGAAATGGGTTTAGCCCCGAAAGACTCAGCCGTGATCGATAAAAAGAGCAGTTGAAGATCTGGAAATGTAAACAGTAATACAGATGGCAATGAAAAGAGGCCCAGTTACAGCATCCTAAAATTAGATGATGGTTATAGTCCGCGGTCAGCATGTCCCATAACAGAAATCAATAAACAATTCGAAGTGATTTGCAGATCATTGCATTTCCTCCGATTTCGACTTTAGATTCTTCATCGGAGCAGCTGAGCAATAACATCTTTCAAGCACTCTTTTGCATCCTTCTCCTTCGGTTTGCCATTTTTGGGCTTACTGAAGCAGAAACAAGAGCAGGTTGGAACATAAACAATCATGGGCATGATTCACCGAATGCTGTATATTGTTTCTCGAGTGCTCTTTTAAGGGGTGAGGGGGAAGAGGCTAGAGTTGAACTCCCAACCTCAAGAGCCAGGCCGGAGCTCCGAGAAGCTTTTTTTTTTCCCTGTTCTTTTTCCCTGTATTTGTTCTTACTCGCTGGATTCCATTCATCCAAACCCTTACAGATAGAAGATGCTCAACTTATTTATCCAGTCCATGTCAACTAATGCCCAAGGCATGTCGTCGACTGTCCCAAATATTACATGTACTAGGTGCGTGCTTACGTGCAAAGCACGTTATTCATGCCCGTTGTGTAGACGGGTTTGGTTTTTCCTTGAAATTATGGATTTTCTTGATGATAGCGAAGGTTATGTGGGTAAATTTGGTGATTTTAGTATAGTGACTGTACAAAGATATTGGTAGTATTAAGTTTTGCATGAGAAAGTGAAGAATGTGAATCAAGTAGACTTATAAGGTCTAAATGATTTGTTGAGGTAGGTATTGTTCGTAGGTGCTTAGGATTAATTGGTAGAGTTGATAGTAATATTTTTGTTTGAAGTTGAGCTATGAAAGTGAGCAGAGGCTTGTATGCAGCAGCTATACTTGTAGAAGAGAACTACATCTGCACTGGATATAGTAATAGAGTTTAGATACTTGTGGATTGGTATTTGATACGTATTTGACTTATTGGCTAATTCTTAATTAGTCTAATTCTGTCGGAAGGGTGGATTTTATGTGATGTTGCATTATATAAAGTATAGAAATTGTAATGCTTTTCAGAATTGTTAGGAGGCTCTTTTTTTGTAACATTCAAGCTTTCTGCAGACATAGGGAAGAGATCCCAGAAGTTGTCTTCTTAGGTTAAGTCTTCATATTAGTTGTGCAGTCTGAAATGAAAGTTAATTGAATTATTGGCCTGAGTTGTAATTGAAGCACTGGGAAAAAGAGTTGATCCGGGAGTACATATGTGGTTAGATTATAGTTCATTAGTTGGGGACTGAGTCTTAGTCCTGTTTTGTTTAAAGAGGTGAGCAGTACATATGTGGGAGAGAGGAGAGTTCGTAGAGTGGATCTTGTTGTTTGTTCTTGGTTGTTGTCTGTTCCTTTGTTCATTAGACTGATTAATGGGATTCTTTTGATTGCTGTAGTTTGTTTTTGTTTATTTTAATGGAGAAGCTTTAGTTATTTTTTGTGCTTTGTTTTTGTTTATCCCAATAGTTAGGTGGTGGAGAAGAAATCCAAAAAAATTACCAGTTGTTTAGTAGCTAAGATGATCTTTAGTAGCTAGGATGATCTTTAGTAGCTAGATAAGCAAGCAAAACAATAAAAGCGCATTTGGGTACATTTCTATTGCAAAGAAGCTGAAAGTGGGAGTCAGCAGGGCATCTCTGAATGAGATTGTTCCTTAACATATCAGCCCAAAAGAGCTTGAGAAGAAGTGGAACCAAAGAGGAGGTGGGAATGATTCTCGTCATTTTGATAGGATAAGATACAGAAATCACACAATAGAACAGTAAGGTTTCTTCAGATCAACTGTCCTAATACGAGCCCAAGCAGAATGCGTGACATAGCACTTAGTAGATGGAGCAAAGGGTAGCCCAAGCTTAAGATAAGTTCTTGCATTTAACGAAAGCTTTAAAGTTTCGTGCATCATTCTGGTTACATATTAATATACACAACTGCTAAAGGGACAGAGCAAGCAAAAGGTAGAGGTCATTGCAGTTTGATATAGCAAAAGTTGAGTTCATTGTAGTTTGATATAGCAAAAGTCTGTTCATGCGAAAAGCTTTTGGAGACTTAGAGTTGGTTAGAGCTGATTATTTGTTTTTGCTGGGGCTAGCTGGAGTTTCTTCAGTTGGCAAGGAGGATTTTGCTGGGCTGGTTTCTGCTGTGCTGTCAATTGCTGGGGTGGAGGTTGATGTGCTCGAGTCGTTGTGGGAAAAAGGGCTGGACAGTGGCAAGCGAAACCCACCCAAAACTGGTTCTTAAATGCAGCCAAAATAAGACAGAAAAAACTATATTAGCGAATCACAGAAGTCGAGATAATTCAATGAATTTCGGAATCTGTAGCGCCGTGAATTTAGGAATCTGCAGCACCGTCTACCTTATCCCATTACTTCAATTCAGTGCATAGTGAAGAAGCATTAAGCTAAATTGGTCCAAATGCCGGAAAAACCACATGCAGCAAGCAAAAAGAACAGGCAAGAACTTGTGCTTTAAGCTAAGTCTTGATATTAGTTCTGTAGTCTGAAATCAGTGGACAGTGATTTGTTACCTATGGTCTCTTCCTTTTTATCTGATGTTCCTATCTCCATGAGTGAAGTAAAACACAAAGAGCTATATTACTAAATCACAGAACTTGAGATAATTCAATTGATTTGTCAATCTTCGGTGCTCTCTATCCCATTCTATCACCTCACCTCAGCGCATAGTGATTCTTTACCTATGGTCTCTCCCTTTTGTGTGATGTTCCTATCTGATGTTGAATCTGGACAAATAACTCTACCACAGAGAAATATAACACTCGACATGCAGAAATCTGTCTGAAAACTGCACATGTAGAATTCACACCAGAACAGAGCAATGAGAACAATCAGAAAACAACACATGCAACGACCAAAAAGGTTGAATCTGGCCAAAAAAACTCCACACAGAGAAATCAAACACCGGACATGCAAAAATCAAACACTGGACATGCAGAAATCAAAAACAGAAACCACAAAATCAGAAATGAGTAATAACAACTCAACACCCGAGAATCAGAAACGAGAATTAAATTACCCATTACCTGGTACCAACCGGACCGAACAGCCGAACAGTTCAAAGCAAAGAGCGGGAATCCGAGAAAACAAATACCAGCTGCCAAAACTTCCCTGTCTAAAGACGTCTTCCTCTCTAGCCCTCCTTGTCCCTCTTTTCTTCTCTGGCCAGGTTAGTTCGTGCTTGTTTGTTTGTTGGGTGAGATGGGAATTCTACTGGGTGGGATGGTTTAGTGGGTTGCGTGGCAAGAGATGAAAGTTTAGTTAGTGGGTTAGTCGGTTGCGTGGCAAAAAACAAAAGGGGTCAGTGGGTTAGGAAAAACAGAAAATTACCAGCCGGTCCAGTTTTTTGACATCTAATTCCCACTAAGGATGTAAAAGCTGTTTAATTACGTGCAAGGATAAACAAAAGTTGAAGTTACCATTCTACCCTTATTTCATTTATCTTCAGATCATGTTTCACACCTGTTCCCCGTCTCTCTCTCTCTCTAGCAAGTTCTAAATCCAAACCCACACCCCATTCCTCAAGGTCCCGTCTACTGCCGCCTCCACACTGGCTCTCCCAACCATGGAAGCTTTCAGCCTACTCAAGTTCTGGCGACTCAACCCCACCGACAATCCTTCGCCCGCCGTCGACCTCGACGCCGACGCCCCCATCCAGCTCGTCGAATCGGACAGCGAGTCCTCCTCCTCCGAGGACTCCGTCTTCGACCTCGAATTCACTCTCTCAAGCCAAGACTCACGCATGTCTGAAGAAGTGAATGCCATGCACAAAAACAAGACATGGGAATTGGTACCTCCTCCTTCAGATAAACATGTTGTTGGTTGCAAATTGGTTTACAAGAGAAAATGAAAATCAGATAGATCAGTTGACAGGAGGCAACTTTGCTCAACTTAAAATCATGGTTTAGTTTCATTCAGGAAGGAATTGTCTTTTTCCTATTCTTATTGGAAACACAACACCACAACGACGTTGACTCCGCCTCCGATTTCCTCGAATCTCCCAACGACGGCTTCTGCAAATCTGACCGCAACAACCCGCAATAGACCGCAGCAACACTGCGAAATTTCATTCTATTCGTGGTTAATTTAAGAGAGTCAAAATTGGATAGTGGATGGAAGCAAAAATAACATAAAGCCCTATCGTAGTGCTTTTTCCGGAAATTTCACAATTTCGCAGTGATTTTTTGGAAATTTCGCAGTGTGAAATTTGGAATTTCGCAGTGATTTTTTGGAAATTTCACAGTGTGAAATTTGAAATTTCGCAGTGATTTTTTGGAAATTTCGCAGTGTGAAATTTGGAAATTCGCAGTGCAGGAAACAAGCTAAATTACGCCTGGGAGTTGACTCCTCTTAAATGTACTCCCCCAACCTTCTCCGACACTCATAAAACTCATCAAAATTACAATAAACCTCAATTCCATTTGCAGTTACGCCCCCCTCCCCTCTTCGGTAACTGAGAACCCTTTACCAATGGCGGTGAGGGCCACCGTGGGTTGGTTCCCCATCGAATCCGACACGCTGGAGTCGTCGGAGGTGCCGTGGGGGTGACGCTGATGCCGTTCGTGGTGCGGGACGAGAACGGAACCCCCCGGTGTACGGATCCGACGGCCACCTCCTGCTGCGGTGCGAGAGCTGCTGGGCCTACTACAACACCTTCTGCGAGCACGAGCAGTGGGCCTCAGTCTGAAATTCGCTGTCAAACACTTCCTCCAGGAACTTGACTAGCCCCTTGATTAACTCGCAGTGAAATTCGCAGTCAGCAGCTACCGTACCTCAGCCGCGCCCAGCCGCGTTCATCGGACACAGTTCGTCGGAGAACGCTACTTCCGGCAAGTGCAGTGGACCCTCCGTCGTGGAAGGGAACGGTCGTCGTGGAGTCGTGTGTTGTCAACACCTGAGGAAGGGAACGTGGGCAGAGAGATTTGAGGGAGAGGGTGTTTTTTGGGAAAAAAATTTGTGAAATCCTCAGGGGTGCTTTTTCAATTTGGATTGGAGTGGAAGGGAATTAGGAGTGCCAAAGTGGACCGGCCCGTAAATGGCCCAAAAACAGAAAAAAACAGGGGTGGGAAAAAGGGCTGGAGAGGGGTTAGTGGGTTAGGAAAAACAGGGGTGAGAAAAAGGGCTGGACAGTGGCAAGCGAAACCCACCCAAAACTGGTTCTTATTTAAGAGGAGTAGGATTACCAAGCTTAAGTCCTTATCAGAGTCGGCCCCGGCCCCGGCTCCGGAGTAAGCCCCACAAGCACCTGGGCTTGGGCAACCCCCACTATGGGGCAAACAAAAATAAAGTATTTGTAAAACAAACCCAAAAAAAAACCTACAAGTCCAACCCAAAATATATATAATTCTTTAGACTATGACAAATTCTTTCAAAAAATCTAAATTACTCCCTCCATCCTTTTTTAGAGTATGGAATTCCATTTTGGGCTATCCCTTAATAAGTGTCTATTTTGTAAAGTTATTGGATAAAAGTTGTTGTATTTTCTATTTTGCCCCTAAAAATGGATTACATTTTGAAAATTTAGTGAGTAAAAGTATAATGATATCTTCATAGAGGGTAAATAGGGAAAGTTGAGGTAAAAGTTGATGTGAAAGATGTAATAATAATGTCTTTTTAATAAGTTGGAATTAAGAAGCAGAACATTTAAAAAGGGACGGAGGGAGTAGAACATTGAACATGCTTGTGGCACTCCGGTCATGCTCAATCCATAATCCATATGGTACACTGCGGATTCATTTGTTTTGATGCAAAAATTTACTGAATAATATGTTAGTCTTGATGCAAAATATGTTACGATGCAAAATGTTTGTCTAGCTAATTATTCTATGCTTGTGGCACTTCGCAAGATTTTTTTTTATATATTTTGAGCCCTTACAACTATTTTCAATTTGTACATGTAACTTTTTAGGTAGTGCCGTAGCATGGGTTATCTATAAGTACCAAGTTGCATTGATAAGATACAAATTGAATTATTATCCAAACGAATATCATGCATGTTGCAAAAAGGGTGTTTCAAAAGAATACCATGCACGGAAAAATACTAAATATAAGAGTCAATCTCATATACAAATGTAACAAAAAGGGTGTTTCACATAGGTCATATTTAACAAAAGGATCATAGTTCCAAAAGCTTGTCTTTATCACTCTTCAACTGTATGTGATTTAAAGTCAACACCAAAATATATTGTATCTATTAAGGCTGCCAAGGAATAGGAATATATATAAGACTTCAAGATTTAAATGAATACGACATCATACTCAATTCCTTTTTTTTTTTTGGTTAAATGATAACCACAAATTAACCAGTTAAAAGCCATTAACATGAATTTATAGAAGCCGCGCTTTGAAATTCAAATATTCCATTTTCTTAACTAAGAAATCCCAATATCCCATCGGATGTTAAAACCAATAAATAAATAAATAAATTTGATCCCACTCTGCTAAGTGCTAACACACACACAGAGAGTCAAATTTTAAAATGCGCCTGAACCATAAAAAAACAGATTCAAATCCACTCAATTAAGACCACCACCTCTTTCCTTAAACAAAAAATATGGATGTGACAGAGAACACACACACAAAAGGGCAACAAATCCTATTTACTTAACTATAAAAAAACAGTGTCTACATACAAAAATAATAATGGAACAACTAACAGAAAAGAATGGAACAAATAACGGAACACCAAAAAAGTAAAGAAAGTATGTTTGATCTTCAGCCTTTGAAAGATTTTATAGCAATGCCACCACTTTCCTTAAAGTTAATACAGCCAGAGTTTATGGGACGGAGCTAGGAATGGCAACGGGGCGGGGTTTTGCGTACCCCGACCCAGAAATTATTACACGGCTCCGACCTGATCCCGACCGGGTATTTTTTGGGTATCTCCGTTCCCGCCCCGATCGGGGAACGGGTTTACCTGCCCCGTCCCGCACAGTAACAAATTAAAATAAATTGGTAATCTAAAAGCAAAATAAAAGAAAATAGTTATAAAAAAAAAGTGGTAGTTTAGTATAATGGTGAAAATATGAAGTTAAGAATAAGGTTTTTTAGTATAATGATAATAATATTAGGGGGAAAATGTTAAATTTTAAGTATAATGATAATTAAATTAGGATAAAAGTATAATTATATAAATATATGTCGGGGCGGGTTTAGGGGTGGGGTACTTCCACTCCGAACCCGGTCGGGTTTTGAAATTTTAACCCTGACCCTATACCCAAAAATGAGTTGGAAAACCCGCCCCGTTCGAGACGGGTCGGGTCGGGTCCGATTTCCATCCCTAGACGGAGCTTTGACTTTGAAAATAGGAAATAGTTTTATTACCTTTTAGCTTCAGCTAGCCTTTGAAAATCACATAAGAAAGTTTTATTACCTTTTTGAGTTTTGACCAATAGTTGTACGCTTGATTTTACCCACTCATTATTGGTCCTCGGATCGAATCAATCTCAGCATGGAAATTACTCCCTCCTTTCCATTTTTGCTGTCCATTATTTCTTTTGTCCCTTTTGTCTCTATTACGGTATATCTTTCAATATAAAATGTTTTTTATGATTTCGACAACTTTGTATTATAGAACAAGTTGAAATCTATCAAATAAGATCCATATTGCATATTTTTTGAGATTCACATTGAAAAATATAAAACATACAGTTTCCAAAATGTCTATGCTTTTTTTTTTAACGTAATATCGAGATAATTTTTTGTATATTTAAACAAACCTCAAAGAACGATGCCACAATGGAGGTTTGTGCTTTTTCTTTCACTAAACACACTGAATGGTAATATTTATGCCTAATTTTTTTAAGATTCTTATTTTTTTAAGTACTTATTTTTCATTTTACGAGACATATCGTTCTCTCACAACACATCACTTTTAATTCCAAAAAATAAGGACTTATTTGAAAAATAAATACTTATTTTCCTTAACAGAATGGGACATCAGTTAGCACAAAAAAGTTTAAGTATTAATTGACTCCACTGCTTGAGGTCAACCCAAATTAATTGTCAGCTCATGTGTAGTAACCCTTATCAACTTGGAGATTGAGATGTCAAGACCTACTGCTATAATGAGGTGCCGACTCAATTTGTTTCTCAGTTCTCATGTAGGCTCCTTGTCCCTGGACATCCGATAAAATTAGAACTATACATGTAGACTCCTTTGGATTGAATTTTTTTTTTGGTATTTTTGTCATCTTATATGAATTTTATTCGAATTTGATAGTTTTTCGATTCCTTTTCCATAGATAAACGATAGAGGGAATGACTTCGGTGTCCCCGGTCATTTTGGGGATACCATAACTTGTGGCTTAACAAAACTAGTATGAGTATAACCAAAACTCATTACAAGCATAACAGAATCATAACAAGGCATAACTTGTTTGTTATGCCTTGGTTGGGTTTGGTTATGCCTTGGTTGGTTTTTTAGATATTTTTTGGTTATACCTTATTTGGGTTCATTATGCTTGTAATGGGTTTTAGTTATGCTCATAATGGTGAAGTTATGCCAAAAATTACGGTGTCCCCAAAATGACCGGGGACACCATATATAAATCGAAGGGAATGACTTCGGTGTCCCCGATCATTTTGGGGACACCGTAACTTTTGGCATAACAAAACTATTATGAGTATAACCAAAACACATTACAAGCATAACAGAATCATAGCAAGGCATAACTTGTTTGTTATGCCTTGGTTGGGTTTGGTTATGCCTTGGTTGGTTTTTTGGATATTTCTTAGTTATGCCTTGTTTGGATTCTGTTATGCTTGTAATGAGTTTTAGTTATGCTCATAATGGTGAAATTATGCCAAAAATTACGGTGTCCTCAAAATGATCGGGGACACCATAGCATCATCCTAAATCAAATTATACTGTCATGAGAAATGACCATTACATTTGGATAGTGCTATGGTGTCTCTTGTCATTTTGGAGACACTGTAAATTTTGGCATAACAAAACCATTTACAGCATAACCAAAACTATTAAATGGCATAACATGATATGCCATTGTGTTGATCAAGGGGCATAATCTTATTATTATATTAGGTCAAAACACTTTTTCAAAAATGGCATAACAAACCACTGGAAGGCATAACATAACCACTCGAAAGCATAACACATTTTAAAAATGGCATAACAAGTGTTATGCCATTATTACAAAAATTGCATAACATAACCACTCGAATGCATAACAAAAAATCTTTGGGAGGCATAACCGGTGTGCTATGGTGTCCCCTTTTGGCAGGTAGACACACCATAGCATTTCCCTTGCTAGATTAATTGATGATGCTATGGTGTCTACCCTCCATTTGGGGGCACTGTAATTTTTGGCATAACCGGACCATTACAAGCATAACTAAAACCAGTGACATGTATAACCAAGGCCTAACAAGGCATAACCAAAAATTGGCATAACACTTTTTGAGTTATGCCTTGGTTATACATGCCAATGCCACTGGTCTTGATTATGCTTGTAATGGTCCGGTTATGCCAAAAATTTCGGTGTCCCCAAATTGAAGGTAAACACCGAAGTCATTCCCTTAATTTGTAATGTCATGAAACTTCAGATTACTTCTCTCTTTTATTAAATTCAAGCTCATCTTCTCAAAATGTAGTTGATATTATTATATGGGATTGTGGAAATTTACATTTATACGAAGTCATTTAAAGGTTGTGTCCAAAACTTGTCAAGTGTAAATTAATGATGCAAAGAAAAGGTTGTGTCCATGCTCTGCTTTTAATGATCTTACTGAGATTTTCATTAGGTTTGACAACTAAAAGTTGAATTTAATGTATGAGATTTTCACAATTTGGACCACACCACTCAACTTTGTAAATTCACAAGTCATTCACAATTTATGACTCATTTGGACCACACCACTCAACTTTTTGGTTATCTCTCATCAAGATGAAAAATATTACTGTATGTAAAAATTTGACCCAAATATAATAAAAATACAATAAAATAATCAAAAAGACAGTCTCAAAAAAGTCTGAAAATGGTATGATCAAAGAGGCCCTTTCTCTAATCGCTATGGATCTCAAACTAAATTAAACAAATGGAATAATCTTTTGTTTTTTGGTAGTAGATGAAATAATCTTTAAAAACCAAAATTGACTTTTTAAAAGTCCAAAACCTGCACGAAGTGTATTCCCTGAAATCAGTGCCGGCTCATAAGTTTTGGAGGCCGGAAGCGAACCTCTTGCTTGAGGCATTCCTATATTTTTCATACAAAAGTTGGTCTACAAAGAGTTTCATAAAAAAATCATTACAAAAGATTTACCATTACAAAATATAAGCATATAGTTATCCCAAAAAAATACAACCATTACAATATCTCAAAATCCATCATTTGAAAATTAATCTTCTCAATTCCATTCCATGCATTGTCAATTTCATTCCATTGTCTATTCCATTCTATCGAACCAAACGTAGCCTAATGGGTTATGGCCTATGGGAGTTGATAATCAGTGTATTCCATCGTTGAGCCTATTTTGTGGCTCCTAAATTTCAATTGGGCCTATTTTGTGTAAAGGAGGCTTAGAGAAATTCTTTTGGGGCCATATAGACATACATATATATAGGGTCTTAGAATTTTTTGGGCCCTCATTTTTAGCCTTTTTTTGGAGCCCAAAGCGCATGCTTCTCTTGCCTATCCTCTAAGACGACCCTGCCTGAAATCCCCACCGATTGCAAATTTGGAGAAATTTTTTAATACATCGGTTATTGGTAACGCCTCCCTCACATGATGGGATCCACACATAGATCGATGAAGTCTACATCATATAAGAAAGCGTTACAAATAACCGTTACATTGAAACTTCTCTCGCATATTTGGGTTCACCGTTTTTTTTTTATTGGCAAAAAATGAAATTTTATTAAAAAATAGAGAAAGGGGAAGGGAATCCAAAAGAGGAAGGGGGTTCACCGTTTTCCTCAGGGGTTTTCCCCTGTTTTTTCCTTTTCCTCAAGGGGTTTCTGATTACTATATAAACCCTCCGCCCTTGTCTCTCTCATTGCAGTATAAAAAAGAAATAAAAAGCCATCGTTCTTGTTTGTCCAATTGTCGTTGTTGTTGTTTTCTCTGTCCTCTTTGCATGGGACTCTCACTACTTCCTTCTTAGCCCTCTGTATCTTCATATCCCAACTGGGTTTTTGCCTTTTGATTACTTCCCGTGATAAATTTCCATCTTGGTCTTGTTTCCAACTCTTCCCTGCCAAAAACCCACTTGGGCTCAGTTTGTTTTTGTCAAAAAAGGAAAGGTTTTTTCTTGTCTGTCATGGCGTCTGGTGTAGGCTGGGATGCGGAAAAGATGTGAGTAGATTATAAATATGCTTCAATGTTATTTTTGTTTGTTATACTCCTAGAAAATTTGTTTTCTTGATTGATTTTTTTCTCCCCAAAAATTTACATTGCGTTTAATTGATTATGCGGTGGGCTTTGTAGGCTCGACGTGTATATATATGATTATCTGGTGAAAAGGAATTTCAAAGCAGCTGCTGAGATGTTTGCACGGGACGCGAATGTTTGTAATGATCTTGCTGGTACGTTTTCTCATCCACATTCTTTTCAAGTTAGTTAATTTTCTTTTCTCTTTAATTTTGAATTAAGAATGTTTTAGCTTGATGATCTAGAGAATCCATAAGGGTAGCCCTACTGTTATCGATTTTTTATTTTTATTTTTGCTAAGTAAAAGGATGGGAAGGGGCTACAAGTGGAATGTCCGATATGAGCCATGGCTAATTGCCTGGGAAGGCAAGGCCGTCACCACAACTACACCAAAGTGCTAGAGCGGGCCGAGGGCCTCCACACAGCATCAAGTTCACAGGACTACTACCCACAAGCGGGATTCGAACCTGCGACTTGGGGGGGGAGGACTTTCACCCTCACACCTTAGCCATCTAGGCTACCACCTTGGTGGTTAATGTTGTCAATCGAACCACCGTAAATAATTGATTTTTTTTTTGGTTAATCGGGTATATGTATCAGCTTACGCACATTTCGATTGATCCCAAGTTCATGGAGATGAAGTTAAGGGCTGAAGAGCCTCCTGCGGCCTCAAGGTTTGGAATGTTTGACAATCGTGGAATTTGACCTTGCGACCTCTTGAGGATGCCTTTGGTTGTTGTCTCATGTGCACTCGGCCAAACTCCTTTAGGTTAACCGTACATTGCAACCTATGACCTGACTGGGGGATATATGGGATTTACCCAGCAGGATGGGTCCAAAGTGGCTTTGTCTTGGAGGAGTCCCTGACTCCCTTCTTACGAAGAAAAAGAGAGAGAAATTGAGAATGTAGAGAACCTTCTTTTCATTCCGTTCTATTCCAAATTGTATTAAATCACAACTATTTAATGATGCTGAGGGTTCTAAATACCCAGTGTACTCTTAATTCTCCTTTTAAACAAAAAAAAGAGACCCCTCAATATGATAGTTTAATTGGTAATTTTTTATATTCTATATTTCCTCTGTTAGTGCAGTATTTTGCTTAGTTTTGATGGTTGTATTCTTAATTAATTGCGCATTTGGTTTATTTTTTGGGAGAACAAATTGGATAAATAAACTGAAGGAAAATGCTATACAAACTAACAAGCTTACACAAGTTTTTTACTCACTCATATGTTAGAGTATAATGGCACTTTGGTATGTGAAATGACTCAAATGAGATCCACTAGAATGATCCTGACAAGAAGTGAATCAACTGATTACATATCTGTGAAACAGGAATAAGATGATAGTAGAATAGAAATGACTATGGATCCCACTTGTATAACAAGATAGGAGTCATAGGACATGTCATCTATGTTAGGAAAGTTTGTACAAGTTCGTATGTTTGTATAACACCAGTGTGGATCGAAATTGATGCGCCTAGAAGTAATTGCTATGTAACCCATACAAGGCTCACAAGTAACTGTTTTAGCTCTTGTTTCTCTTTTCTCTTTATTTCTTCATTTATAGTTTTGATGTTTTTCTTCTCTCTGTCTGCATTGTTATATCCTGATTTCACTCTCAGTGTTCATCGATCACTTGCTACCTAATGTAGTAACTGAACATGTACTTCCAAATTTCCAATGCGTTTTAGTTGTGCTTTCTTGTCGTTCAATGAGTTGAAAGATCAGTGCCGTTTTTCATAAATAAGGATGAAATGTTTTTCTCAATTCTATGTCCCTGTTGCTGTATAATATGTGACCTTGATTGGAAATCTGGAACTTTTGTTTCAGTGATCAACGAGCCATATGGTTTCTTGACTGAATGGTGGACAATCTTTTGGGACATATATTCTTCTAGGGAACTGGCATGTCCTCAGGCCATGGAAAATTCCACCGTTAAGGTGCGATTTTGATGAATTTTGAAGCTCTCATCTACAATTTTCCCGATTCTAAGAAAATGTGTTTGAGATATTACTTGTTTAACCCTCAGCTTACTCAAATGATGGAGAATGAGCAACAGAATATAACTCATACAGTGCCAAACCTGAATCAGCAGAGGGCCATGCAGTTTCCTCTAAATATGAATTTTGACAAGATGACGGGGCAACAAGAATCAAGTTTTGTGGCTTCACGGCTTCCTGTCAGCTACTGCAATCCCAACTTACAGCATCTCAATGTCGATATATTGACTCCCTCAAAGCCGTCTTCAAGCCATGCTAGGTACTTTAAGAACGGACCTGTATGATATGTTTGGGCATATTTTGTAGTTTGTTTTGTGTGATTCGAAATAGATGTTACGTTTTGGGGATTTCATTTGTGATATACTGATTTCCATCTAGTTATGTTTTTGTATCTACATTGGGTAGACCTGTTTATCTATGTTTCCATGGACTCAATACGAGTCTTGTGTGCGTGAAAGCGGTAGGTCTTCCTAGATGGCTAAACTTATATCTTAGTATCCAAAAGTTGGAGATGGGTATGGGACACCTTGTGTTATTTGTATGGGGCATTGTAGGTGTTCTTAGAATGTTGTAAAATATTTAGAAATGTACTTGATCTGATTCCCATCGCACACTCTTACACATGTATATTCATCAGTCACATGTACGGTGGGAATATAGAAGAGTCCATATATTGCTGTTGTTTACCTTAGTGGCCACTAAATGCTGATTTTTAAGATGACATTGATAAGAATTAAGACCAACGAATATTGTACTTGATAAGGTAGGAGAGGCAATTGTACGCTTCCAATCTCCTTTTGGGTGCGATTTTCTTGCTATCAAATTGCTCTTAGAAAGAAATGTATTAGTTTACTTTGAATTTCATTTCCTTTTCATATTCGTTTGGCGTTGAGTTGCGTTGGCATGAGAAGTGGAGCACACTTCTACGGTGCTTTTTGATTCGAGCCTTGCACTTTTATAAAGGATATCATTACGCTATTTGTTTGCTACTTATCTGTTTAGAGGGATACTGATGAAATGTTTTACTTGGATCGCATTGCAGCCAATTCCAGCAGCAAATTCCTCATAAGGCTCAACAGCGGACTGCGAGAGTATGGATATATCTATGCATAAATTCTTGTGCAATACCATATTTGATGGTATGGAATTGAAGATATATGGTATTACCCTTGTTGCAGGATAGAAATAGTGGTGTTAATCTGGGGAGAACTAAACGTATGGATGCAACTCTCTGTGGAAAACCAAAACCAATGTTGCCAAGAGCAGGGCTTCATGATGCGGGTTTGTTTTCTTCTAATTTAAGTTATTTGCCAGGGAAAAGTTTAGATCTGCCTCACATATTGGCCTTTTCTTTTGAACAGTATTAATCTTGTGAATTTAATAAAAGAGATATCATGTGAACGTGTTTTCGTACTTCGCTAATATAGTGATTGTCTCAAGATGTTACCTTCTGATTTTTTGCCAGTTAGCCTACTGTTTTACAATCTCTCTTGATATGTACACATACGAATCCCTTTGTCATAAGTTTGGTAAGGTTTGTGCCTAAGCAACATCAAAGACAAAACCTAGCCTACAAAAACTTGTACCACAACCTGAGAGGCTACACGAAAGACCACATAAGGTGTGAACAACAAACCACTCAAAACAGAGACCATAGGCCCAAGTCAAAGCATCAGCGTTACGTCTGTAAAATCTTCAATCTTGCACTCTTCCTTGTAGGTTTTGACAGAATAGAAAAGGAGAGGACAAAATGTATTTGTTTATTGCTAATTTGCTACTAACATGACAGATTAATATGTGAGTAACCATAAGGTCATATTGCCAAACCCTAATTACCCTGTAATGTCTAAATTACCCCTAGGTTATAAGAGAAAATACAAAAACCATTAAATATGGTATTATTATACTTGCACAGGTTTGGGACATGATTTATTAGGCTTGATAGGGAGGTTACCTTTAGACTTTGCCTAGCAAGCTAATATTTGTCATTTTCTATTCAAGTAGCTTTTCATTTCACTCTAGAAGATGGAGTACTAGCATACTTGGTAGTCGTCTAGAATTACTTCCTCTTTGCATGCAATGTCCACAGTTGTTTGGTGAATTTCGATAGTCATGCTATTAGTTTCACTTGAACTTTCTTTTTTCTCACAATTCAAATGGCTTGTTGAATTGGCTTTCCTTCCCCTTGTATTCCTATGTGGTGTGAGTGCTTGGATATTTTTCATGAACTGAGGGTCCTAATTGGTAGTTGGGAATCTTGGGATCACGGCTTGTTGAATTGAGTTTAGACAGTCTTGAATCTTATTTCACGATGTTTATCCTTTCCAGGGTTGGAAAAGGGGGCCAATCAGATGCTATTGAAAGAATGGCCTTTGACTGTAAGTGGCTCAAAACAGTTGCATATATTTTCTAGTTTTGTTTGCTATCAGTTTCAACCTGTAGTTGATTTTGTTTCTCTCTTTCAGGGAATTGGCCAAAGTAGTCCTAGCATGTCTTTCCCAGTACTGAATTCTTCTTTACCAGTGCCAAACCAACAGCAACAGTTACATACCTCGATAGATCATCATCAACAATATCTCGTGTCCGATGTAATTGCAAAAGCACAAGTGAAGGCAATATCTGCTTTTCGAGGAAGCATTAACAATTTGGGAAATATGCTTCCTACGAACGACATAAGTGGGACAGATGGACAGGTACGGGACGTTGGAATTAAGCAGTTGTTTCCTCCAAGTTTGCAGCAGTGGTCCAGAATGAATGACCGCACTTGTTATGTTATCGTCTTTATCTTCTTTTATATATTTTGTTCTCTAAGGAATTCATTGGTTTTAACAAGTTTTCAGTTCAATAATCTATTGATGTACCTGCATATCTGTCTCAGTTTAATTTTATGTACAGCAATCTATTGATGTACCTACATATATTGTTATTAGTACTTGAGTTCTCACAAAAGAGACAACAATGCATTTCTCTCTGGTTGAGGAGAATGCTTTAGTGCAGGGGAATCGTACTCATGACAGTTTTAGAATGAGATTGATTCTCTCCCTTTCTGTACAATCACTTGATTGTTTTTTTCTTTTTCACGCAAATTTACAAAATTTCATTAGTGGAAAAGTGTATCAATGTGCGAATATATGAACTAGGAGGTTTGTAATTTCCCATTAAAGAACAAAACTATTTTTTTTGATTGTGTGAATCAGATTTTATTTTTATTTTTTTTGATATAGTAGAGAATAACTATTATGAGAATCATTTACCCAAAAAAACTATTATGAGAATCAGTTCTTCTTTTAGAAACTGTTGTATCTTTTTTTCAAATTAGCACCTTACAGAGGGTGTGACCGGAATTGGGCCTGTAAGGGGTGCTCATATCTTTTCTCGATTTTTGCGGTCTTATTTCCCACCAAGATGTCCTTATCTGGTGTCTATATCCGTTTTGTTGGTCTTTGCAATTATAATTTCTCTTGTTGTTTGCTGTAGGATGGCAAGGGTACTGAGGTGGAGAAATCCTCAGATGTTGATATGGAGTCTTTGTTGTCCCATGACGTTGACAATGCTGGTAATACCGGCACTTCTTTCAGCAACTTCCCAACAACTACTACACCTTGCAGTATAAAAAATCAGAATGGTATGTGAGCATTAAACTTGTGGACTGTGATCTAGATGATTCACTTTATTACTTGGCCTGTTAATGAGTCTAAAATTGGAAAAACAAGGCTTGAACTTCAACTACCTCTGTCACTTTTTTGTTTAGTATAGTTGCGGAAAATGTCATCCGAATATTCAGGATATGAGGATATTCAGCCCAAACTTGTTTGTATCTTTGTCTCATCCCTTTGCCCAATTCAGTATCTGGTCATGTTGTACAAATCCAAACAGTCTGGAAGATATTCTCTATTGATCAGCAATTTAAGCTACTATTGGGATTTTATTTGCATCCATAATCAGTTTGTAACATGGAGAAACTGGGAAAACCTTTTCCAAGTTTGATATATAAGATTTCTGTTACTGATCAGAGATTTATAAAAGAATATGCCAAAACCATATGAATCCTTCTTTGCATTAGAATAATGAACTGATAATGTCCGAATCATTTCCTCGAGTGGATGAGGCTTTCATCTCAGGAAACAGAAAATATTGTGCATCCTTTCCTTCAGCATATATCACACGATTGCAATATTTGGTGAGAATTTTTCCAAAAGATTTTTTTGAGTTCTAGAATCACTCTTTTCTTTTTCTTTTTTTTCTGTAGTCAACAAAGCGAAAATCATAGATAGATTGAGTCAATTCGCAGCATAGAACACTTTGGTGCTTCAATCTTGACTTTTGAGCCCTCAAGGTTCCACCGGGCTTTGGATGGGCAATGCAACATAGTACAAGTCATTATGGACGGAACTAGTAGTTACTTGTTTCCAAGAATATATGGTTGTGTCTCATTGTTCTTAGTGAACTGAAACAAGAAAGGTCCTACGAGAATATTGAGGAGTACATAATACGGATGAGAAACAGAACAAGATATAGATAATGTGCAATCTTCTCAGTTCCATTCACTAAATATTCTATGTGGCAGGATTCCAATTCGAAGAAGTTGCTTCAGTCAACTCCTCGAGCAATGGCGAGATCCTCTGCTGCCATTTTTCAACAGATGGAAACTTTGTTGCTAGTGCTGGCCATGACAGGAAGGTTTGACTCTAGAAATATTAAATCAACTGTTCATCTTAAGCTTTCTGGAAACTGGTTCGTAACTAATCTTTTTCTATATGAGCTTGGACTTAACCAGGCCGAACCAATACCTATCCCAATTCTGATAGCTTGGACCGGATAATTATTGTTAAAACATCCAACTCAAAAACAATTGGCAATGAGTGGACAGGCTGCCCAGGCTCATATACTAGTTTTGTAGAGACAAGCTCTAACACTCCCCGCACGTGCGACCCCTGACCCGCACGTGGAGAGATAAACAAATGATCCATAACATTGGATCATACCGAAACAAGATGCACTTATGGCCCAAACAACGGGGTAATCAATCAAGAGAGTCTTTCCCAAAAGCCTCCGAAAGCCCAGCTTTCTAGCACTTGGTTGCTAGTGCTGGCCATGACAGGAAGATTTGACTCTAGCAGTATTAAATCAAATGTTCATCTTAAGCTTTCTGGAAACTTGTTCCTACGTTTTCTTTTTCTTAATGAACTTGGACTTAACCAAGCCGAATCAATACCTATTGCAATTTTGATAGCTCGGACCGTATATGTATCATTAAAGCATCCAACTCAAAACCAATGGGTGATGAGTGGAGAGGCCGCCCAAATTCATATACTAGTTTTGGAGATAATAATTAACCAATGTGGGACAAGCTCTAACACTCCCCCACACGTGCAACCCCTGGTAAACAAAGGACCCATATCGTTTGGATCATAATGAAACAAGATGCACTTATGGCACAAACAACGGGACAATCAATCAAGGGAGTCTTGCTCAAAAGCCTAGCTCTAACTTGTATATCATATACTAGTTTTGGAGATTATAATTAAGCAATGCGGGACAAGTTATAACATGAATAATTGTATATCATACTCATTCAGTTCAAGCTCTCTTATTGAAAGTATTATGCTTTCGTATCCTTTGTTGCATTCTGCTCTGTCAAGTGCTATTATTTCTGTTGGTTTCACTTGTTATCTTGACATCTCATTCCACTGTATGCCTTCCCCTCCTCTCTCTAGCATCTCCTTCGCAGGATGTGACTCAGTGATAGGTTATAAACTAGGACTAAGTTGTTTATTTCTGCTTCAGGTCTTACTTTGGAGGACGAGTACTTTTGATTATGTCAATACCGCAGAAGGTCATTCTCATCTAATTACAGATGTTCGGTTTAGACCAAATTCCAGTACTTTCGCCACATCTTCCTTCGATAAAACCGTGCAAATATGGGATGCGAAAAAAGTAAATATCTCTCTCTCTCTCTCTCTCTCTCTCTCTCTCTCTCTCTCCATATGAACATTTATTTTATTGGTTGTAAACTTACATGTTTCTTATCCATGGGATGTAGCCAACCGATCCACTGTTTAGGCTTTTTGGGCATACTGAACAAGTGACTTCATTGGATTTCCACCCAAGAAAGACGGATGTCCTCTGTTCCTGCGATTCTAATGATGAGATTCGACTGTGGAGCATTAAACAACGTGCTTGCACAAGCATCTTTAGGGTCAGTATACACGCTTATGGAGAACAGTACAATATCTTCAGTTTTTGCAGTTTGACATGTCATTTGTCCATATAATTCACCTTTTTAAATCTATCTTCATGGTTCTTTGTCTTCAAAGTGATAGGCGTGTTGATTAACTGCGAGCCATTGCACATATATATCTCCTATAGTTGCAATCTGAACTTGGCTTCCTTGTTTGATAAATGATTGGACAGAAGATATAGTCAACATCTCAGTACTTAAAAGAAGACGTATTCAACTTGATGGATGCATTTATTTATGTTCAACTGATTGAAAATTGGACAATTTGTTGTGAAGTCCAAACCGTTTAGTTTTGAATAATGAAGTATTTGCCTATTCTAAACAATAACCCCTGAATGTGGAGTTATTCTGTGACTTGCATCTAGTCTTGTTCCTTTCAAGATGATTTCAGCATTTTGGGTTTCTCTATTAAGCTTTACCAATTTCTTCCCACAAAACTAATGCAGGGAGCTACGAGACAGGTTAGATTCCAACCTCGACTGGGGAAACTTTTGGCTGCTGCTTCAGGAAACAGAATTGGCTTATTTGATGTGGAGACTAACATTCTCCAATGCTATTTGGAGGTATGCCCCTGATTACATTCTGTTCAGTTTGATGTAACAATTGCAATACCTCACATTACAGTTGAGATGCCAAATTTATTTAAGTAAGAAGTTAAATTTACTTATACAGCTTTTCGTTATATTCCTTTTCCTTGATAAATCCTTCCATGCGTCGATGGTCCAAAGGCAGTTAGTGGTCCCAATTTCTAGTTATTTTTCTGTTTTGTGGTTTTCAAGGGACATGTCAAAGAAGTCCGTTCGATCTGCTGGGATTCAAGTGGGAGGTACATTGCATCGGTGAGCGAAGAAAGTGCAAGGGTGTGGGCATTTGCATCGGGTGGAAATTGCGTATATGAATTGCACTCTAATGGCAATAAGTTTGAATCCTGCACATTCCATCCAGGATTTTCTCTTCTCGTGGTTATTGGTTGTTACAAGGTAATGAAGATGCATTCAACATAATTATGTTCGTTATTTAGCTACTTCTGATTGTACCTTTTCTAGAAAGGGAGGTCTTATATGAATTGAAATTAATCATCTCAATCCATGAGACTTGTTCCTTTTCTGAGGTCCCTTGATTTCTGTTAATGATATGCTGTCTTGGGTGGGATAGTGTGTTTCATTTTTTGTATCCCTTTTTTGTCAAGGAGAACTAAGGTTGGTGTCGTAATAGAGTACAGCCACAGGATCCACCTTTGTAAGGTTAAGCTTGCGGGAAGGGAGCATTTTCAGTGGTATAATTTTCTATTAGATGTCAGTCTTTTTAATTTTATAGTAGTAGTTTACTTATGAAAAAAAAATTATAGTACTAGTAGTTAGCACTGTTTTGTGGACTTTTTATGAATATATGAAGTATCTGCGTTGGGCACTCAACACTTAGATAAGGATATCTAGTATCTGTCCAGCAGGTGCAGTTGGACCTATGTCTATCAAGCTTATTTAGCTATTTGATGTTTTACCATATAACTAGCTTTAAAGCTGAAATGTTAGGCATGAAATTCCTATGTCACCTTGTGACATCATTGTATGATTGTATCATATCATCGGAATGTGCATATACTGTAAATGAGAGTAGATGAATCTGACACTTAAATACATACCTACACCCAATACCCGTTACCCAAGCTTATTTGACATAAGTAGGTATTGCCGTATTGCCAATTGGGGATAACAACAATGTGAACAAAATACGAGAACGTGTTCTACGTAACAAACACACTATGTAGTGAAAGCAACTTGATCCATTTAAACGAAGAAGTCTTGTATATCTTTCGTTTTTTTTTGGGTGCGTTGGAAATAGTGGAAGTCTTGTATTGTTGCTGCTGCTTCTTTTCCTCTCAATTTTTTGTGTTACAGTTCTGGTTTCAAGATAACAGCAGAATTTCTCACTGTGGAATCTTACAACTTGAGCATTTTTGCAGTATATAAAATTGTGGAATCCAACTGATAAGAGCAGCAAACCTGTAACAGTCACGACCGCACACAATGGTATAATTTCTGCTTTAGCAGATTGTCCTCAGAATCAAATGATTGCTTCGGTGAGTCATGACCGATGGGTGAAATTATGGAGATGATGGTGGTTTGTTCTTTGTACAAATGGACAATTTTGCATTCCATAGGTTTCAGATAGAACACAGAAATGGATAGGCTATTTTGGAAGTTGCAGCACCGGCAATAAGGCCGTTGCTGAACATACACATTTTTTTTATAGTTTAGATAGATTAACTTTATTCATTGTTTCGGGTTTTTGTGTGTGTGTGTTGCTTTAGTGACTTTCTGGATCTTAGGGTTTTTGTCAAGCTTGAGAATGTTTTGGTATATGTATGATTTCAGTTCATTAAAACTGTGATGATATCATTGAGAATGTTTTGAGATCAGAAGTTCATTTAAATGATACTGGGAATGAAGCTTAGATTAGGGTATGCCGTATGCCCTTGGAAGTATGTTTATTTCACAATTACAAGGCGAAAGCATTTGCGATGCATGTGGTTGCCAATTACAGTATATGCTTCTTCGACAAATGAAACTATGAAAGGAGATTGGGGTTGTGTGATTTTGTGTTTCAAATTGTGTATGTCTTTGCAATAAACTTGCTTCACGAAGAACAATGCTACGTGCACATGTCCGATCAAAGATGTGTTTGGAAACCATCCTATGTGCACGTGTCCTATCAAAGATGTGTTTGGAAACCATCCGCTACACGTAGGTCCCTTATTTTTTGGAACCATATACATCGAACAGTTCCGCACACATTTAATCTGCACACAAGTTTTTTTCGTTGCACAAATAGTGTAACCAATTCTCCTTGGACCATTTCCCTCTTAAATAAAATAGGTAACAAAGCTTTATCTTGCATAAACAAGTTCAGTCATTACAATCTGAAAGCAACCAGAATTGAGAAATTTTCCAATTCCAATTCTTGTGCATTGTTTTGAAAGTCCAGAAGAGAATTGCAGAAGAATCAAATAATAATCATCCAGGATACTTTAATTTATCAACTTGAACCATATATTCAGCCACTCAGAGTTAGAACAAGTAGACAATTCAATATACTTGCTAAGAATCAGCCAGGAAATTTCTACAAAAAAATAAGAAAAAGAAATGTTCCAACAAAATGAACGACCAACAATAGCAATGCTGCAATGGTACACATTTTCAAGATGCCTCACTTCCACAGCTCTTCCATTGGGATCCCACGTAGGGCAGCGATTTCACTGAATTGCCTCATTTGCTGAAACGCAACAATTGTGGCTCTGGCATTGTTAAGCGCATTGTTGCTACCAAGTTGTTTCCCCAAAGCATTTTGCACACCCGCCATTTCTAAGACGGTCCGAACAGCACCTCCGGCAGTCACTCCAGAACCTGGGACAGCAGGTCTAAGCATCACCTTTGCAGCTCCAAATTTTCCATCAGCTCTGCCATTTATTAGCTCCGAAGATTAACAATGGGAGATAAGCATTAAAAAGCCAAAAGTGCCTACAGCTGCAGCACTAATTTAAGGAATTGATCTCAAGTGGCACGAAAGGATCAAAATTTTGTTCGGGCATGTAATTTTGGTTAGCAAGAGAAGAAAACATTTACTGGAATGTGTCGAAAAAGTTCAAAAAAGTTTAGGGAAGGTAGCCAGAACATAATGAAAGCTTAAAAAGAATTTGGAATGTAGGAAATGTCATTGTTTGAAAATTCAAATAGTTGTCGAAAATTCATAGAACCAAGGTAGTTGAAGCCTTCCGAAAACGTAAGAATAGGTTGTTCAAAAGTAAGCATTCAGGTCAGGTGTATGTCTTCCACTGATTTCCTTCCCCATTTGAGACTAATTTAGTGCCAAACTACAGAAATCATAAATTTGAGCTTCATTTGCTTCCTTTTAATATAACCTACCGCTTGAAATGCCGGATTGACCAAAGCTTAGACTAGTCTGGATGCTCACTAAACACTAACACTTTATGGTTTGCTAAGATGTTGTCTTGTTACACCTGGTTGTCACCCCTAATAAGCCCTTCGGATTGTGAGAAAGCAAGAAAAAGGACGGCTTATGATTTCTCACCAAATCTCACCCAAAGTAGCAAGATTTGGGGACAAACAAAATGGATTAGTAAAAACTTGTCCTTTTTCTTTATGTCTCCTCCTTTTTCACCATTTCTATCCCTTTTTGTCATCCAAATAAGTGAAAAGGTTTCTACTTATTTTCTCTTCTCACCATGGGCTAAGCTCAACCCCAGAAAAAGGTAATAAACAAAAATTTGGGTGCCATATAGTCTAAAAAACTCTTGGCACTTCTGTGATGCTCATCTTTAGTGTCTTCAGTCTGCTTATAAAAAAAAAATTACACACCAAAAAAAAAAAAAAAAAAAACTTGGTGTCTTTAGTCTCATTTCCTTACAGAACTTCAGAATGTACACAAACTTAAAGCACTACTTTAACGTAAAATTCAATAACAACAACAAACACCAAATGCATATGGCATTCCTACACAAGAAGGTCCAAATTGGGCACAGTCTCTCAAATCACATAATTGAACTAACTTTACGCAAATTCAAATCCAATCTTCTTTGGGCAGACAAGAATATTAATTTGGGCATAATCTGTAAGCTCAAAAAATCCTAATGAGATCACTCAATTGAAATAATTCCACCAAAATCCAAAATCTAAATCACAATTATATAATGGCTCACGACAACCAAAATTCAAAATCTAAATCACAATTATATAATGACTCACGACAAGCTATTGTATAATTCGAGGTTAACCTTTTAAGCCACATAGATAGGCTAAGAGTTAGCAGGTCAGTTGGCGCGGGAGGTTCCATTTAGTATCAGAGCACAACCCTAGTGGCCCAGTCTACATGATGGGGGGCACATCTAGGGTCTGGCTAAGTGTCACACGGCCAGAAGGGTGAAAATTGTTGGGCCAATGCAACAAGGACGTTGCATCATAAGGCGGGGAGATTATGAGAGCCCATCTTGGGTAGTTGGTCCGATATCTGTAAGATGTGGGTAATGAATGTATAACTCCATATTTAACTCCATATTGATCATTTGAGCCACGTGGTTAGGTTAGCTAAAAGTTAGCAAGTCAGCTGGCACGGCTCGTTACAAACAATGTTTACGCGCTCCCGATTCACAATCACAAACCAAAATTAAAAAACAATCCACAGTAGAAGTACCTGTGCGGAAACGTGGAGTACTTCGTCAACGGAACCCTAACGATGTGCCTCCTCGCGTCGATGCCCGCCTTCTTAACCGCCCCGACGATCTCCGTGGCCTTCCCCACCCCGACCCCGACGTTCCCCCTAAGGTCCCCCACGACCATCACCACCCTGAAGTTCAGCTGCTTCCCTCCCTTGACCACCTTGGTCACCCTCCTCACCTGCACCACCTCCTCCTCGTACCCGTCCAGCACCTTCTCCGCGAACTCCTCGTCCTCGTCCTCCACCTCGTTCCGCCAGTCCTCGTCCTCGTCGTCGCTATCCTCCCCCCCACCGACGGCGTTCACGTCGTTGCCCAGGTAGCTCTCCCCGCTGTAGGCCGGGCCGTAGAGCTCCTCATAGCCGATGGCGATCTCCTCCTCGGACTCGGGCGGGAAGTCGTCGAAGGAGGGCGTGCTGCCGAAGCGCTGGACGGGCTCGGGCGGTTCGCCGTACTTGGCCTCGTCGTAGTCGAAGAGCTCGTCGGGGTCGGAGATCAATTCGGTCTTGACGTCGTCGGATTCGTCGTATTGGGCGTCGGGGTCGTTGAGGTCGGTTGGAGAGGCGCGGAGGGAGGAGAATTTTAGAGAGAGGCGGGGGGGTTTGAGAGGGTAGGAGAGAGAGTGAGGTTGGGGGAGGAGAGAGAAGCGAGGGGTGCGGCGGAGGGAGAGGGAGAGGGAGGAGGTGGTGGAGAGAGAAGTTGCGGAAGCGGCCATGGTTTTAGAGTGAGGAGAAGAGAGAAGAAGGGGGAAGTGAACTGCGGAATAGCCTTATCTCACAAAGAGTTGCAAATGGGTCGGGTAACGGATAAACCAGGACCCACTAGTAAGTGATTTGTTTAAAAAAATTTATTTCTTCCTAGGTAGAAGGGCTGCAAACGAGCCGAATCGAACCGTGTTTTAGAGTGTTCAAGTTCATTCATTAAGTTTTTAAGCAAACTCAAACCGAGCTCGAACTCTATGAAAATCTTACGAGCTGAGCTTCTCTAGGTTTGAGTCGAACTCGAATTTGTTCACGAATTTTTACAAGTTAAAAATATGGAGTAGATATTTATACTCTCATATAGGTCTAGAATTGCAAAGAAAATTTTTATTTCACATAAACAAAATCATACATACACAAAATTATAAAAACATATTAAAATTTAGGTTTATCCTACGTTATCAAACGGGGCCTTAAAGATTTATACATGTACAAGTTATAGAATTCTCATAATGTACATGTAAAAGTTTATACATATTGAAGGTTATATGTGAAATTTTATGAGAAATATTTATATACTCTGAGTTCGCAAGCTTAATCGAACTGAAAACTGCAAGATTCAGGTTTGACTCATTTATTAAGCGAGCCTAAAATTCAGTTCAAGTTCGGCTCATTTAGTATCTGAACCGAACTCGAACGAGCATTTATCGAGTCGAGTCTCGAATAATTCACGAATGGTTCGGTTCATTTGCAGCCATTTAGGGCAACAGCTTATAGCAATTTCATTTGCGCAAGGCCTGAAGACCACGACGACGACGCTCTCTAGGAGTTATCAATCCCTCGTAAGTTTTTACGGCTCCAACAAGGGCTAATAGATTAAAGTCGGACTTTGTAGAAGCGTCACGTTCGAGAGAGTGTCAGTTCTAAGACTTGAACTTTGAATCTCTTCTACTTGCAAGTGGAGTGGAGTGCAGTTGGTGCCTCCCTGATACTTCTATACACATGGATAAGGTTCGATTCCGGTAACTATAAGCACTAGGGGTGTTATTCGGTCGGTTCGGTTCGGGGTGGTTTTGCCGGAAACTGATCGGGTTCGGGGTATGTAATTCCGGAACTGATCCCGACCGGTATTAATTTCGGTTCGGTTCGATTTGGTTCGGTTCCGGGAGTTCGGAGATTTCGGGGATTTCAGTCCACCCCGAAATGGTTAGACACACAACAATGAAATCTGAAGATTAGAAGAACAAAATAGCATATCTTCTTGGTTTACTGAAAGTTTCTACATATACCCAGACATAGTCCATCTTCACAAGGCCAGGTGGGGATTTGGGACAACTGATGGAATGGGTGGCAGATGAAGATTCGTTCGTTGTTTTTCCATGACTAGCTCTCTGAGAAAAAGCGTGAATACTGAAGGGTTAAAAGCAGCCTTAGATTTCCCCCTACTTAGTTAATTAATTCCTTCACCGACAGCAATTTGATTCTGGAGGAGGAAGGCGGTGTAGATCGTGGAGATTAAAGAGAAGGGAGAGAACTGAGGGAGGAGAAGGGGAATGGCTGCACAGCCTGGACTCTGGAGTGGGGAGATCTAGTAAAAGATAGGGTAGGGTTTGGGAGTGGATGATGTAGATTAAAACACCAAATTGATTGACGGTCAAGATTAAAATGATTTATATTAAATATATAATATATATGGTTCGATCAGTTCGGTCCTACATCGGTTTGGTCGGTTTAGTCCGCATTCAGTTTGGTTCGGTTCAGTCTGTATAGATTTTCAGAAAACCGAGACCAAACCGACCTAGGTTCAATTCGGTCTACCCCGAACCACCAAAAAACGCCCCTGGACCAACCGAAGACCGAACCGATCGGTTTTCAATTCTCCATACATAATTATATGTGTGTTTTCCAATTCCTTGATTTTCTATGGGGCAACAGAAAACAAAGATTTTCACGTTCACCTTGATGATATTTCACGATCAATATCCCATGCAAATATCACGTTCACCTTGATCAATATCCTATGCAAATGTATTTAAGCCCCATAAGCCTCCAAACTTCTATTCTTAATTTTCTAGATTTTAAAAAAATTTAAATATAAAAAAAAAACCCACGTACAACAAACGAACAGAATTAAAAAAAAAAAAAAAAAACCACCCACGTCCCACGTTTACAGAGAAACACTCACAAAAATTTTAAAAAAAAAACTCACCCACGTTCACAACCACTATCGAAGCCACCATTCTCCCCAATTTATCTCTCACAAGGCAATTCCTATCCACTTTTTCTATTCTTCTACTCTTGGGCTCTCACAAATCTGCCAAAAGAGGAATTTTTGCAATTGCCGAAAACGTAAGTCCACCAACATAGCTTCGATATGTATGTATCTTTACTTTTCCCCACATTCTCAGTCCTAATTAATGGTATCTTAACTTTTTTGTTTTTTAGATTTTGAAAGTAAGAGATTACGTCCACTTACCACACCGAATTAGTTAATTACTTTCTTTGCTACGACGTTTGGGTTCTATTCTCATCAACCGCTCAAAGGTTAAAACATTTTATGCATTCATGTACATTACCAACCTCCTTGATTTTTTTAATATTTCCACATGCTCCCTCCTAATGGTGTTTCCACTTTTTTGTCTCTAGATTTCCATTTTTATTTTTTAGAATTGAGCAACGTTTGCATGATTAATCTTATAGTCCAAAGGTTGGACCACAACAATTAATATTGTGTGAAATGTGATTGCCATTTTTTTAAATAAAAAAAAAAGTAATGTAAGTTGGTATAGATATACGATTAGAAACTAGCGTTGTGTCCGTATGATGTACAAAAACAAAAAAAAACACATTGTGGATATTCTTTTGTTGCCCCGTGCATCGAACGGGCACTACGCTAGTGTATATATATATATATATATATATATATATATATGAATCCCCTTTTAATAAGGACCACCTCATTTTAATAAAATGAGGACCTCCCTTTTCTGATTGAATTTTGATGATCCGAGCCGCTCAATGTGTTCAGAACGTGATTTTAAGGGTACCCGCATGAAATCAGCAAAAAAAAAGACCGGGAAGGGCTTCATCCGAGCAGTTTTTATTTATTTTTTATCGAACGGTTCAAATAAAAACTGCTCAAATCAATCCCTTCCCGGTCATTTTTTTTGCCGATTTCTCGCGGGTACCCTTAAAATCACGTTCTGAACACATTGAGCAGCTCGGATCATCAAAATTCAATCGGGAAAGGGAAGAAATGGGGTAGTCCTCATTTTAGGTCCTCATTAGAAGATTAGTGTATATATATATAACAGTGTACATATATCCTCATTGCATTCGAAGGCGGCCGGCCTATGAATTTGTCATGCATGTTTAGTACAAAGGGGTCCAAATTCAAATGACCATTCAAAGTTAGGACCAAATATCTCCAGTCCATTTCTTATCCACTTTTGGAAATCTTGCAAGAACAAGTGTTGACAAGTAAACCACCCAGAAAGCCGAGTAACATGTAAATTAGCGTTGAGCCCGTTTGATGTATGAGAAAGTAAAAAAATAGTTCCCACTGATTTTTATATTGTTTATGCGTATCGAACAGACACAAACAAGGAGGGATTCAAGCGGGGGCACGTGCCCTCGCTCAAAACTAAAAAAATTACATATTTAGTATAATTATGTAATTTGATGCTATATTTAGCATACACACATATATATCTCAAAACTAGAAATGTAGAATTAGTTCTATACGTGTTTCAACTTTTGTTGACTGGTTCATTTATTATTGTTGGTTTATAAACTGTTCGTTTATTTAAAGAATTTAGCGCTTGATTCTCTTTATTTTTATCCGAAATGGAGAAATATATTAAAAAAAAGTTATCAATAAAACCATCTCGATCATTCTAGAGACTTGTCAATGTCAATGTAAAACGTACTCTAAAATTTTTGTCTAAGATTGTGTGTACATTTTTGAATCTTTTTATATAAAAAAGATTGTATTAAAAATTTACGACTATGATTAATAAAGTGCCCTTCTAGGCTAGATTTCTGAATCCGTCCACCAGTTTGGCATATGAACTTGCCCCAACTTAGCCCAACAAAGAGGTCCGAATTCTGAATCTCATAGAGAATTTGTCGGCCAAAATGTTATCCAATCTACTTTCTTATCCACTTTGAAAAAATCTTAGAAATAACAAGTGTTGAGGAGAAAAACCACCCACCAAGCCAAGTAACTCACGTACCTACACGTGCCCACCCCATTACGCAAGGTGTCACTCAGCCACCTTCTTCCTCATTCACCCCTTTATAACACCATCAGTCCGCCGTACAAAAAAAAAAAAAACACCATCAGTTCCAAACAAAGAATCAGAAAAAGAAAGACAGAAAGAAACGCATACGCTTATCAGAGAGAGAGCAGTAACAACAATGGCTTCATTGTCTGTAACGAAAACCCTTCTTTTCAACTTCTCGAGGGCTTTCCCTCAATCCCAGCCTTCTCTTCCCTTCCATTCCAAAGTCTCTCGGGTTTCCTTCGCTTCTGCCTTTAAGAACTCTGAGGTATATATATATATCCCTATACACACGTTATTATGTACTTCTCTGTCCGATTTGTTTGTCCACTTTTTTACTTTACTTTGTCTCAATTTGTTTGTCCGTTTGACCTTTAAATGGATAAAATTCCCTTTTTGCCCTTACTTTTTAAAAATAAAGTAACTTTTCAAAAAAGATGAAGGGTAAATATTGGAAAGTAAACTACTTTTAGGTGTAATCATTACACTTCCTAAATAAGTTGGATTATCAATATTAGACAAACAAATTGGGACGGAGGGAGTACAAGTTAGAAAATTTTTACTGAATTTATTTGGTCAGTTTTGGGTTTGTTTCATAATTCTTGGATCAGAGAAACCGCTGCAACGCGCTCGCAGTATGTGGGCTATTCTCATACGTGAGTCAGTTTAGGTGTTTATGCAAAATCCTAAGTGTTCCTAGCGTAATTGTTAGATAACATGAAAAATTACCCAGAACGTAAGCGTACGTAATACGTTCTGGGTATAGATTTGCCTGTGTTAGTGTAAGTAATATCCATATGGAAATCGCACATGTGTTTACGATTTTTGGTATTTTCCTGGATGATTGTATAGAATTTTAAAATGTGATCATGTAAGCAAGTATGGGACTAGGGGTTTAGTGGCGGCGATCGCCACGACAAGAATTTTTAAAATACAATTATTAAATGTAAAAAAAAATTATGCCCAACTTAATTATATAGTCTCGTCACCACTAGATTTTTTTAGTATACATTTTAGGATAAAATCCTAGTTTCGTCCGAAGGTATGCTCATTATTATTAAGTGACGGAGCTTCAAAATTGGGATACCAAGTTGCTCCCTCTTTTTAAATTAGATTAGAGATAGAGAATATATTAGGATACATATAACATAATATAAATAAATATATAAATATAAATGTAATTTAAATCAGAACAAGTTCGTGGTGTGTCAACCTTAATAAAAGTGGTGGCATTGTGATGGCAGGGGATATATGCAGGAGAAGGGAGTCGCAACAAAACTCCATATAGCAGTGATGTTGGAGTAAAAGCAAACGAAGTCAAAGATAAAGCGACAGGCTGGGTGAATGAAACGGCGGACCGAACAAGAGAGGGATCCGAAGAAACGCAAGAGAAAGCGAATGTGAAGGCGAAAGAGACGAAGGGGCAGGGGGCGGAGAAGTGGAAGGAAGGGACGGGGAAAGCAGCGGAGACGGTGGAGAACGCGAAAGAGAAGGCCCAAGACCACGCTTACAACGTGAATGAGAAGACCAAGGAGGTGGCAGAGAAAACGAAGGAAGGGGCTTACAAGACCAAGGAGACGGCGGGGACGGAGGCAGAGAAGGCGAAGGAAGGGACTTATAAGGCAGGGGAGACGGTGGCGAAGAAAACGAAGGAAGGGTCGAGCAAGGCGAACGAGGCGGTGAAGCAGACGGTGGACGGGGTGTTGGAGGGGGCGAAGGAGACGGGGCAAAAGATTAAGGAGACGGTGGTCGGGAAGAGCGAGGAGGTGGGTGAGGGGGTGGAGGAGTTGAAGAGGAGGGCAGGGGAGCGTGATGATGGTAAGAAGAAATATTGAGTGGGGGTGTTTTTGGTATTTCGGTTGACAGTAGGAAAAATAAATGTAGCTATGGGCCATATATAGTTTGTATTAATTTTAATGTGGTTTTAAGTAGTTTGTGGAAATGAGACTACTCCTGGCATTGTCTATCTTTGCTTTTAATTTACGTATTTTTGCATTTAAATATAGTTCTAAAAAAATCTGTAATTTTGGATTTACTCTTATAAAATAATGATAGTAGTAGTATATTTTTTCGAATAACTTATATATTTAATTAAGTTTGTACGAAACAAAATATATAGGATTTTTAGAAGAAAAAGTCGGAGGTAATAAAAATAATATAATTCGCATTTAGAGGATTAGTCGCACTCTTTGAATGGTATATATAATATACCACTTTAAATTTATTTTTAATATTATATATCACTTGAGTTTTCAAATTATAACATGAGTGACAGATGGGTCGAAGATGATCACTAGTATAATACGGTGTGTCATCCGCATATATTATTCTGCAAATAGTTGTATTTTTTGCAATTTCCTCCAAAAGTATGTGGTGGCCATTAACCCTCTTATGGTTAGGGACTGATCTAGGAATATAGCCTAATAGGCACCGGTGACCTGTTAGTCATAATGGCGAAAGTTTATTTTTTTTAGCCAACCACAATAAGATCGTACAAAATTAAGGCATGCATGCTAACTACAAAAATTTATAACGCGTACTTTAAATTAAATTAGGTAAAAATGAGCATAAAATCTCATACAAAAATTTTAAAGGATGTTTTAAATGTTTATCGACAAACTTTAGAATGATCGAGCTAGTTTTGACAATGACTTTATTTTAAAAAATTTCTCTCAGACGGTTAAAAATAAAGAGAATCAAGAAAGATTAGCTCCAAACAAACAAGGAGCTCTTAAAGCAATAAGTATAACTACACCATATGATGAAATTAAGGCATAAAACTAATTTTATATGTGTATTTTCGAGATATATATATGCAAGTGTGTATGTTTATATATTAGTACACTTTCATAATTATGCTAATTTATATATAAAAAAATATTAAAAAAATATTTTAATTTCTAGTGGGTACCCGTTTGAGTGGGGACGCGTGCCCCCGCTTCGGTCCATCTCTGCTTATGGTAATGGAGTCTGATCTCCATTGTCTCTGATCTCCACTGTCTCGAAAACCTGTCTCTGTGTCGAGAGATTTTTCGGGATTATTTGTTATTTTTATGTGTCGAGGGATTTTTCGGAATTATTTGTTATTTTTAAAAATCCCTTAACACATAGACACAAAAAATTTCGGCACAAAGCATCCTGCCTATGTAGTAATGGGGCTACTTGACAATTTAACAAACAATGAGAAGTTGAGCTGACCCAATTAAACCGATCAAGCAAAACGGCTCTAGTTTTGGGCTGGGCCTGCGGCGTTAATCTCTACCAAGTTTTGTGTACTTGTGGGCTTTCAGTAGTTTTTTTTAGGGGCAACCTGAACAGAAAAGAACCTTTCTTGTGGCCTTTTTCATAATCTTTGTTTTTGTGTACAATTTTTCGATAGGACATGCTTAGCTTTAGATACTTATTCCACTTGAATCAAAATCTTTCTCAGTATTCTTCATGTGATGTTAAATGGAACCCATCACAACTCCATTTGATGATCCGAACCATTTACTTTGCAAAGTGCTAATTATCTAACAACATCGACATTCATTCAAACGAAGCATATTTAGTATAATTATGTAATTTGATGCTATATTTAGCATACACACTTATATATATCTCAAAACTAGAAATGTAGAATTAGTTCTATACGTGTTTCAACTTTTGTTGACTGGTTCATTTATTATTGTTGGTTTATAAACTGTTCGTTTATTTAAAGATTTTAGCTCTTGATTCTCTTTATTTTTATCCGAAATGGAGAAATATATTTAAAAAAAGTTATCAATAAAACCATCTCGATCATTCTAGAGACTTGTCAATGTCAATGTAAAACTTACTCTAAAATTTTTGTCTAAGATTGTGTGCACAGTTTTGGATCTTTTTTATATAAAAAATATTGTATTATAAATTTTATAGTAGTTAATAAGAAATGTCTTAATTTAGCATGATCTTACTATGGCTGATAAAAAAAAAAAAAATTACGACTATGATTAATAAAATGCTCTACTAGGCTAGATTTCTGAATCAGTCCGCCAGTTGGGCCTATGAACTTTGCCCCAACTTAGCCCAACAAGGAGGTCCGAATTCTGAATCTCATAGAGAATTTGTCGGCCAAAATGTTATACAATTCACTTTCTTATCCACTTTGAAAATCTTAGAAATAACAAGTGTTGAGGAGAAAAACCACCCACCAAGCCAAGTAACTCACGTACCTACACGTGCCCACCCCATTACGCAAGGTGTCACTCAGCCACCTTCTTCCTCATTCATCCCTTTATAACACCATCAGTTCGCCGTTAAAAAAAAAAAAAAAAAAACACCATCAGTTCCAAACAAAGAATCAGAAAAAGAAAGAAAGAAACGCATACGCTTACACACAGAGCGGATCAGAGAGAGCAGTAACAACAATGGCTTCATTGACTGTACCGAAAACCCTTCTTTTCAACTTCTCGAGGGCTTTCCCTCAATCCCAGCCTTCTCTTCCCTTCCATTCCAAAGTCTCTCGGGTTTGCTTCGCTTCTGCCTCCAAGAACTCTGAGGTATATATATATATATATATATATATATCCCTATACACACGTTATTATGTACAAGTTAGAAATTTTTTACTGAATTTATTTGGTCAGTTTTGGGTTTGTTTCATAATTGTTGGATCAGAGAAACCGCTGCAACGCCCGCTTTTGCACAAACACTCACACGGACATCGCGGTATATGTGGGCTATTCATATACGTGAGTCAGTTTAGGTGTTTAAGCAAAATCCTAAGTGTTCCTAGATAACATGAAAAATTACCCAGAACGCAAGCGTACGTAATACGTTCTGGGTATAGATTTGCCTGTGTTAGTGTAAGTAATATCCATATGGAAATCGCACAAGTGTTTACGATTTTTGGTATTTTCTGGATGTTTGTATAGAATTTTTAAATGTGATATGTAAGCAAGTATGGAACCAGGGGTTTAGTGGCGGCAATCGCCACGACAAGAATTTTAAAAAATACAATTATTAAATGTAAAAAAAAAATTATGCCCAACTTAATTATATAGTCTCGTCACCACTAGATTTTTTTAGTACACATTTCGTCACTGTTATGATAAAATCCTAGTTCCGTCCGTGTAGGTAAGGTAAGGTATGCTCATTATTATTAAGTGACTATTAAGTGACGGAGCTTCAAAATTGGGATACCAAGTTGCTCCCTCTTTTTATATTAGAGAGATAGAGAATATATTAGGATACATATAACATAATATAAATAAATTTATAAATATAATATAAATGTAATTTAAATCAGAACAAGTTCGTGGCGTGTCAACCTTAATAAAAGTGGTGGCATTGTGATGGCAGGGGATATATGCGGGAGAAGGGAGTCGCAACAAAACTCCACGGACGAGTCGCAGTGATGTTGGAGTAAAAGCAAACGAAGTCAAAGATAAAGCGACAGGCTGGGTGAATGAAACGGCGGACCGAACAAGAGAGGGATACGAAGAAACGCAAGAGAAAGCGAATGAGAAGGCGGAGGAATTGAAGGAGAGCGCGAAAGAGACGAAGGGGCAGGCGACGGAGAAGTGGAAGGAAGGGACGGGGAAAGCAGCGGAGACGGCGGAGAACGCGAAAGAGAAGGCCCAAGACCACGCTTACAATGTGAATGAGAAGACCAAGGAGGTGGCAGAGACCAACTGGGAGAAGGCCAAGGAAGGGGCTTACAAGACCAAGCAGACGGCGGGGACCAACTGGGAGAAGGCCAAGGAAGGGGCTTACAAGACCAAGGAGACGGCGGGGACGGAGGCAGAGAAGGCGAAGGAAGGGACTTATAAGGCAGGGGAGAAAACGAAGGAAGAGACGAGCAAGGCGGCCGAGGCGTTGAAGCAGACGGTGGACGGGGTGTTGGAGGGGGCGAAGGAGACGGGGCAAAAGATTAAGGAGACGGTGGTCGGGAAGAGCGAGGAGGTGGGTGAAGGGGTGGAGGAGTTGAAGAGGAGGGCAGCGGAGCGTGATGATGGTAAGAAGAAATATTGAGTGGGGGTGTTTTTGGTATTTCGGTTGACAGTGGGAAAAATAAATGTAGCTATGGGCCATATATAGTTTGTATTAATTTTAATGTGGTTTTAAGTAGTTTGTGGAAATGAGACTACTCTTGGCATTGTCTATCTTTGCTTTTAATTTACGTATTTTTGCATTTAAATATAGTTCTAAAAAAATCTGTAATTTTGGATTTACTCTTATAAAATAATGATAGTAGTAGTATATTTTTTCGAATAACTTATAAATTTAATTAAGTTTGTACGAAACAAAATATATAGGATTTTTAGAAGAAAAAGTCGGAGGTAATAAAAATAATATAATTCGCATTTAGAGGATTAGTCGCACTCTTTGAATGGTATATATAATATACCACATTAAATTTATTTTTAATATTATATATCACTTGAGTTTTCAAATTAAAACATGAGTGACAGATGGGTCGAAGATGATCACTAGTATAATACGGTGTGTCGTCCGCATATATTATTCTGCAAATAGTTGTATGTTTTGCAATTTCCTCCAAAAGTATGTGGTGGCCACTAACCCTCTTATGGTTAGGGACTGATCCAGGAATATAGCCTAGTGGGGGCACCTGTTAATTATAATGGCGAAAGTTTATTTTTTTTAGCCAACCACAATAAGATCGTACAAAATTAAGGTATGCATTACTAACTACAAATGTTTATAATGCGTACTTTAAATTAAATTAGGTAAAAATGAGCCCAAAATCTCATACAAAATTTTTAAAGCATGTTTTAAATGCTTATCGACAAATTTTAGAATGATCGAGCTAGTTTTGACAATGACTTTATTTTAAAAGATTTCTGCCAGACGGTTCAAAATAAAGAGAATCAAGAAATAATAGATCCAAATAAACAAGGAGCTCTTAAAGCAACAAGTATAAATACACCATATGATGAAATTCAGGCATAAAACTAATTTTATATGTGTATTTTTGAGATATATGCAAGTGTGTATGTTTATATATTAGTACACTTTCATAATTATGTTAATTTATATAAAAAAAATATTAAAATAATATTTTAATTTCGAGTGGGGGTACGCGTTTGAGTGGGGATGCACGCCCCCGCTTCGGTCCTTCCCTGCTTATGGTAATGGAGTCTGATCTCCACTGTCTCGAAAACCCTGTCTCTGTGTCGAGGAATTTTCCGGAATTTTTTGTTATTTTTAAAAATTCCTCAGCACAGAGACACAAAAAAATTTCGGCACAGAACATCCTATCTCTAGGGCTGTAAACGAGCCGAATCGAGCTGAATATTAGAATGTTCAGATTCGTTTATTAAGTTTTTTAGCGAACTCAAGCTCGAGCCAAACTCAATGAAAATTATGACAAGTCAAACTCCAACCGAGCTTGCGGAGGTTTGGGTCGAACTCCAGCTTGTTCACGAGCCTTAACGATCCAATAATATCATATTTTTATGCTCTCATATAAGTCTAAAACTACAAATAAATTTTTCATTAATTTATGTTCATATTCATATAAAATGATAAAAACATATACATAAGTAAATTTTTAGTAATTGTAAACGTTTAGATTTGTACAAGTTTTAAAATTTTCACTATATAACTATTTAAAATCCCCATGATACACATATAGTCCAGGTTCGCGAGTCTAATCGAGCCGAATACTGCTGTGTTCATGTTCGGCTCATTTATAAAACGAGCCTAAAATTGAGGTTTAGGTTCGGTTCATTTAGTAGACGAATCAAACTCGAACGAGCTTTTACCGAGTCGAACCTTGAACAGTTCACGAACGACTCAGTTAATTTACAGCCCTACCTGCCTCTATGGTAATGGGGCTACTTGACAATTTAACAAAGAGTTAATTCTGGGCCGGTCCTATTTTTCAATTTCATAGCCCACTAGATCCTTTTTCTATAGAGTACAATTCCTAATAGATCATGTGGAGTGTATTTTACATTTTTACCCACGTTTAAAAACAAATGAACCCATATAACATTCTACACCACTACCACCACCACCACCACCACCACAACCAGCGCCACCACCACCGCCGCCATCACGCCGCCGCCACCACCACCACAATGCCGCCGCCGCCACCATCACCACCACCGCAATGACCACCACCACCACTCTACCATCATCACCACCACCACCACCATGCCGCCGCCGCCACCACCACCTCCACAATTAACAGTGTATTAACACTGTTAATCCTGGTATTAACACTGTTAATTGGAATGTAAATTTAGACAAAAATTAACATTGTTAATCGTGGCGGATTAACACTGTTAATCCGGGTATTAACACTGTTAATTGGGATGTAAATTTAGACGAAAATTAACACTGTTAATCGTGGCGGATTAACACTGTTAATTGGGTGTAAATTTAGACGAAAATTAACACTACACTGTTAATTGTGGTGGTGGAGTGTGGTGGCGGTAGTGGTGGTGGTGGTGGCGGCGGCGGCGGCTATGGTGGCGTGGTGGTGGTAGTGGTGGCGGCATTGTGGTGGTGATGGTGGCGGTGGGGGTGGTGGCGGTAGTGGTGGCGGTGGCGGTATTGTGGTGGTGGTGACGTAGTAGTGGCGGCGGCGGCGGCGTTGTGGTGGTGGTGGCGGCGGCGGCGGGGTGGTGGTGGCGGTTGTGGTGGTGGTGGTGGAGTGGTGGCGGCGGCGGCGGCGGCAAGGTGGTGGTGGTGGCGGCGGCAGCGTTGTGGTGGTGGTGGTGGCAGCGGCAGGGTCGTGGTGGTGGTGGTGTGGTAGTGGCTGGATCGTCTCTCTCAAATCGCCTCTTTTTTGCGAGGGTTATTTTTGTCAACAAAATAATGAAGAGGACCTATTGGACTATGGGCTCTTTGGACAGGATCTAGTGGGCTATTCTTCACCCAGATAGGACCGGCCAGGAAGTAGCTCTTTAACAAACAATGAGAAGTTGAGCTGACCCAATTAAACCGATCAAGCAAAACGGCTCTAGTTTTGGGCTGGGCCTGCGGCGTTAATCTCTACCAAGTTTTGTGTACTTGTGGGCTTTCAGTAGTGTTTTTTTAGGGGCAAACCTGAACAGAAAAGAACCATTCTTGTGGTCTTTTTCATAATCTTTGTTTTTGTGTACAATTTTTCGATAGGACTGACATGCTTAGCTTTAGATACTTATTCCACTTGAATCAAAGTCTTTCTCAGTATTCTTCATGTGATGTTAAATGGAACCCATCACAACTCCATTTGATGACCCGAACCATTTACTTTGCAAAGTGCTAATTATCTAACCCAAATATTAGGATGATTGAACATCGACATTCATTCAAACGAAGCATATTTATCCACAAAAAAAAAAAACACTAATGTGTCGTCAAACTGTGACCGTTGATTTCTTTTCGCCAAATTAATATGATTTGCCTAAACTTTTATACCAATATTCAATCACCCTAATTTGGGCATGGACGATAAGCACATCAAGCCTTACAAAAATGCACAATTCAAATTATCAAATGAATCTATAGTGGCTCTCATTTAACGTCACACGATCAGAAACCGGATAAAGAAGATCTTGATTCTACTTTCTTTTCCCGGTGAAACTGTGCAATCAAACGTGTAGGCCGGATAAATGCGTCCATGCAATCTCCCCGTCCATCACGCAGTTAACCAAACATGCCGTTGATCATGAGCTATGATAACCACAAATGGGTTGACCTCATCACTTACGTTGAGGGTTCGTTGAGGATGATGAATTCTCACTACATAGTATAGTTATCCTAACCCCCTGGTCCTGGGTGGAGCAGTTGTAACCCCTAACGGACACCGACGTCACCCGCCCTTCCCCAGTCTCTCGTCACGTTCCTCTTCCGTTAGTATAACGGTCAACATAAGTCCACTAATTACCACACAAAAAAAAACATAAGTCCACCAGAGGAAATAATACTAATGAATTTTGCCAAAAACAACCGGTGAATAAACTTGCAAGAGAAAACCAATTCAATCACGTGGTTATCGATTCCTATCGATATAATTTTATGCCGAGTTTTTGAATCAACTAGTTATTCAAAGAGAGCGAATCGAAATACATTTTCAGACTACAAAGTGTGTACCCATTTGATCTGTTATACGGAGTACTACATTATCTAACCCAAAGAAGTGGAATTTTATGCTGAAATTTTTGTATTTTTATTGCAACATTTTATATCAATTTAAAATATAAATTCTAAACACAATTAAAATTCGTTGATTTTCTTTTCCGCTACGAGTATTTCCCTTTTTCAAAAATTAAGGGGGGTTTCCACTAACAAAACTTAACGCATTTTGGTTGTGTTTGGTTGGCATTTTATAGTTTAATTTTGGTAGTGGGTGGAGAGAGAAATATGGTAATGATTCAAGAGAGGGGTAATGATTGGAGAGAGATAGAGAGAGAAATGAAATTAATAATTGGAGATATAGGGCAATGATTGAAGAGAGGGGTAATGATTGGAGAGAGATAGAGAGAGAAATGAAATTAATAATTGGAGATATAGGGTAATGATTGGAGAGAGATATAGAGAGAAATGAAATTAATAATTGGAGATATAGGGTAATGATTGGTAATCATTTCGTTTTTACTAACAAAAAAGTTTCTATATTTTACCATTTTGTTTCCACTAACAAAAAAATTGTTAACAAAAACTCTTTTTGCTACAGTAACCTCTACTCACAAACCCATCAACAATTTATTCACTATCGGAAATAATTTGACAACTTATTTATTATCGAAAACACCTAACAATTTTTCAACCACAAATAAAAATCTATAAATTTTTCACTTCCTAAGATACCCTCTTAATTTAAGTGTGGGTTTAAAAGCTGCTGGAAACATCAAACATGGATGTGTATTTGGAGAACCTGAACGTCAAAAGACAAACTTAACTCAGTTTAACGAGAAAACTGGATGTAAACGGGGGGTAATATGACTTTGCAATCTAATTCGCCGTCAGAATAATCGAGGGCCCATGTCAGCGAACGGAATATAGAAAGGGAAAGCAAAAAAACAAAATTTGCAACAGAAAACCAGAGAGAGAGAGACTGAGAGAGAGAGAGAGAGAAGATTTTAAAGAGAGAAGGTGAGGTTGGAGGAGGACCCTGACACAGCAGCCACCCAGTTGACGACCACCACGCGGGTGGCGCCGCCGCCGCCTCTGCTACCCAAAGGCCTCTCCCCCTTGTTGTGGTCCACACCACCCTATACCCCTCAAGGCTCAAGTCCTTCTTTCTTTAATCCTACTTCCAGAATATTCTCTCCAAAAGAAAACTCTTCCCTAGCTTTCTCTCTCTGTGCCTACTTTCCCTTTGTCGGTGTGGAATAAAATCTCGTTAATCTGAACATGTTTTCTGATTTTTATCAGATTTTATTGCTGCGTTCATGTGATTACTGACCGATAGATATTCAATCGAAGTCGAACTTATTTGTTTTGTGTCTCAAAATCTTTTTTTTTTTTCACGATCTTCGATAAATTTTGTGTTCATATGATTACTTAAGAAAACCCATTTCTACTGATAATCACTTTACTTTCCCTCCCTCATCTCCTTCACTGACACATAAACACACACACACACACACTCTCTCTCTCTCTCTCTCTCTCTCTACATCTCAACTTTCTCTTTCTAAAATCTAAATCTGCACATCCCTCACTTAGGTTATGAAAATCCAAGGAGATTTCGTTACTGGATTTTCTATTGTTATTCTGTTATTAATGAACCCTTGATTTTGTATGTGGATTAGGTATGTGAGAGAGAGAAGTCATCAGTCATCAGATCAACAAATCCGCATGCAAATAAGTTCAACAAAATCGCCCTTCATTTTCCCACCCTCTCTCTCTCTCTCTCTCTCTCTAGATTCTCAGCATCCGAACAGACGCGTAGTTGAGTTCATACGTACCTGATATCTCTATTGCTAGATTTGAAAACGCTGCCGAATTTAATTCGCATGCACCCGAAGACTATCCCCACCAAGATCAAAAGGCCTCAAAGAAAATCTCCATATTTTCTACATCTACATACAATCCATATATATAGGTGTATATATAGAGAGAGAGGTGTGGGAGAGAAATGGATCAAGGGAGATTAACGGCAGGAGAAGAGGAGGAGATGGTGAAGCAGCAGCGGCGGGCGCAGGATCATCCGCGGCGGGGGAAGCCGCCGGAGAATAATCAGCAGATTCAGAACCACCACCAGCTGCACCCGCAGAAGTGCCCTAGATGTGACTCGCTTAACACCAAGTTTTGCTACTACAATAATTACAGCCTCTCTCAGCCGCGTTACTTTTGCAAGGCTTGTCGCAGGTACTCGATCTCTTGGCTTTGATCCGTCGCTAAATTGTTGACCGCTAACTCATTTAAAAGCTAGGTCGGTTCTGTTAAGGAAATATAGTCGCACAGATGTGCCAAAGTGTGCTCTTTTTCAGGAGCAGCAAAATAACTAGAAATGTTATGGATATCGTTTTTTTTAATTTATTTATTTATCAACAAGATCGAAGAAAGCTTATTTATGTGAATCTACAAGTACGAAGGTTAGGCATGAAAAGTAGTTTAATTGAATTTTGACTAGGGTTTTGTCGATGGAAACTACTTACACTTCATCAATTCCATGATTTTATTTTCATTTTAATTCATTATGAAAAGTCGTGTCATTTTACAGATAAAAAAATGAAAAGTCGTGTCATTCTACCAAATTAAAGTGCTGATTGAGGTGTTTAAATTAGTGCACAACATTAACAAAATTATGCATGAAAGTATTTAATTTTTTTTTTTTTTTTTGAAAAGGTGCACGACTTTAAGTGTTGGAGTAAAATTATAAGAGGGAGGGTACGCGTAATATCCCGATCCGTTATAAATATAAAATAAAGCAAATTAGTTGTCAAATAATGTTTGCTTATTTTTTTGTTTTACTAATTACTAATTTTAAATAAATACATAAATAGGCAATAAGCACGTTTTTTAGTATGGTATAGGTTTTGAGAAAGATTTTTGAAATAATATAAAGAGAGAGGGAGAGAGAGATGAATAAAAGTAATAAGTGGAGGAAAATCTTATCGAAACTATGCTGAGAGATAGGAGTGGATTTGGGTACCCAAGTAAAACTTCTTGTCATTAAGTGTTTTGGTTAACGAGAATCTGACGGTAATGATACATTCTCAAAAGAAGCGACACTTTAGAAAGAATATGTAGTTGTTGAAGGGCTTGAAGCCTATCTAGAATATGTTCTTTTGGACTCTACATTATCATCATGTAAAAACTTAAAATTGCTTGAGAGAGTGTTGATTTTAAGTTATTATACCTCAATAGGTACTGGACTCAAGGCGGAACCCTAAGGAACGTACCCGTCGGGGGCGGATGCCGGAAAGGAAAGCGGAGCAAGGCCTCGTCTTCCGGTGGCGGCGGCGAGAGTTCGAGATCTCAATCTTCACAAGCACCACTGCCGCTGCCGCCGCACGAGCTCCAAGTGCCTCAAAATCTTGCCGCCAAAGACCTTGCTAATTTGGGCCTTCCCCCAATGAATTTACCATATTATTCCGGTGGCGGGTTTTTGTCTTCTCTAGCAGCTATGCAATCGTTGAGCCACCAACCTCAGATACCCTTCAATCCACCACTCAACATTGGCGGCCAATTTGGAAGCTCTCCTAATTTGGCTCTTTTGCAAGGGCTAAATTTGCAATCTTTTGGCTCCCAACAACATGCCCAAAATCAGCAGCAAAATGATCAGTTTTACCAAATGGGTACTCAGAGCTTGATGCAGCCAAACAGGGCCCTAGGTTCGTGGGATCCAAACCACATCAACCCCAGTTCTACTAACCCTAATGCTTCCAATCCTAGTGGGAGTACTTCTCTGAACCAGAATCAGTGGCCTGATCTACCTTGATCCAAAACTTTGTACACCCTTTCAAGCTATATAGCCACCAAAAAAGGCGTAAAGTTTTAATACTATAGTTCTCAATTTGTTCTGTATACAAAACATCACTTTCGTTTCCTTGTGTTCTTATAGAGAATTTGGGGGTTGGGTAAGGTTGTGTTTTGAACTTTTTTGGGTTAAAGTTAGTGAGACTACATGTTTGAGCTTTTTGTTTGGGATTGCTTTTATAATTAAGGCTTTCTTTTTGCTCGCTTATTGTTCATCAACTCGTCATATAAAGCTTACGATATTAAAGGAAGGCGTACTAGTAATTGCACTACTTATATCATCAGTTTGATAACTTGTATAAAGCTTGGACGGTTAGAGAGAGCTGGGTGAGTAATAATTGCATTACTTGTATCATCAATTTAACTGTACTTTTATCTTATTTAGTAGGGAAAATTTTTCAGTGCCGAGCGGATACCACGTGGTGTCCGCTCGCGCATCCGAGCCGTCCATTACGTGTTTGAACGGCTCAGATTTTGAGAGAGAAAAATAAGAGAGAAAGTGTTGGGATGAGAAGAGATAGAGGGTTTCAATCCGAGCCGTCCAAAAGTGTATCGGACGGCTCAGATACGCCGAGAGGGTAGGGGTACCACGTCGGCAATACCTGCTTGGCACTGAAAAACTCCTCATTTAGTAGGCAAAAAGATTCGACCGTACATGCAGGATTTATTTCTTACGCAAATATATTGGTTAGAAAGAAATTAGTACATAATTTTTTGTTTTAATTTGATGCATAATTAAATTGTTGGTGTGCAACTTAATTATCTAAAAACTTTGTCAGTTTAGCAAGACTTGTATTGGTATACTGCTTATGAATCCGAAATGTTGAATTATCAAAAGCCTAGTTGCTTTATTGCTTTTTAATTGATCAACCAGGGTTTGTTGAGTGTGAAAATTCGTGCGCTTGTGAAGAAGTTGATGATATCCAGGGGACTAATTGCGTACAGTTTATTCTTGGAATATTCAAAAAAGCGCGAATCAATGATACATCAAATTTACAAATAGAGTGACAATCAAATGATAAGCGTCCTATCTCCTTGCACCAAGCTAGTGAGGTTTCAAACTCCACTAGCTCCCATCCCTTTTTCCCTAGCTATAAAATTAGTAGAGTAGTAGAATAGAATTGTTTTGCCAAAAAAAAAAAAACAATAATCCAGCAATTTTTTTTTTTTTGACAAAAGTGAGAGGTACTGCATTGATAAAACCCAACGGCACTTACACAACGAAATTCATTACAGATAACTTGGATAAAGCCAAATTAATCATCTAACTAATACAAGGCGATTGATGTCTTTCATCCCCAGCCCAGGCATGACCTGACGCACCTTCTGTTGAGCGAAAAATTCATATATCCTATAGCAGTCTCAAAAAGAGATACATTGCTAGCCAAGAAAAAAAGACAACAAGAACCCAGACGATCAGATGAACTTCGACCAGAAATGAGCACACTAATGAATTTCTAGCAAACTACCAATAGATGCATATTAATCTTCTTAAGCCCGAACAGTAAACAAATCGCCAAAAGGCGAATTTTATTACTCTCACAAGGAGAGACAAAACTCCCACAAGGAGAGACAAAACTCCCCCAAATTTTGCTCTAAATCCAGCCGCCAAAAAAACCGCCGAACGGATTGCAACCCTCACTGCCTCCACCACTGCTGTCACAAGGGCTCCGGCGACGGATTGCATGCGGACAAACAACTCCGGTGACAGCAACGCCCGCCGAACAGAGAGGGTCAGATCTGAGGGAGGAGAAAACGAAAAGAAAAAAAACTATAGGAAAGAGGGAGAAGAAAGAGAAGAGCGGATGGAGGAAAAGGAGCCCGGGGGAGGAGGGAGAGGGGCGCCTCCCCCCACCCCTAGGCAGAAAAGCAAGGCGGCTGTGGCTTCTCAAAATTGCCTTAGAGCTTTCAAAACCCTAAGCAAGGCGGCTGTGAAAAAAGTCATTTGTTGTATAGCTTAATTGATACTGTAGCAAATTTGTTGATAAGTACGTAATTTGTTGATTAGGATTTAGGGAATCCGTACAAGTTGAAAACAGATTCTCCTTGATAAAAATGATTGGATAGTCTTGGGGCTCCACAACACCGTTCAACACCACACATTTATGCGCGCCTAAATACTAGTAAAGTAAATGGACCGTACAGAAGTGTGTGATAGACACTGTTATGAAATATTATTGATTGATTTTGAAGCACCACCACATAATATCTCAACACTATTCTCCATCACAAATTTATACGGAGCCCAAGACTTATATAGATCCCACATGAATTATAGCAATGAAGAAGTGTGTTGGGACACTACACGATTAGTGAATAATTATTTTTCCACCGCATGCCCAGGAGCATGAAATAATTTTTCTACTCCTTTGAAAGTTGAATATATATAATTGGTCTGTGCATGGATAGGTGAGCTAATGGGCCTTTGCAAAAGTTGATAGACAAGTTGGTTTCGCTTATGTGCATGTGGCTTCCGAATCTGACTGACAACTCTATTGCTTTAGTTCTCCGTCACTTCCCTTCATAATTGATCACCTGCAATTCCTCTCTCTCTTGAGAAATTTTTTTTTTAAATTTCTCATACCTTTTTTAGGTAAATAAGGTTTTATTTAGTACCTTGGCAAGAGATTACAACAAGATAGTGTAAATCATGTTCATTTAAACTACCCACCCATTGTCACCCATTATGTTCATTTAAACTACTGGTTGTGCCTGTTTGATGCATTAGACCACCGTTACGTGGCAAAACAAATTTATTTTCCACCATACATGTCTTTTCGGTAAAAAAGATAGTTTAATATTTTTTCGGTGCATAAAATGAGACTAATGCTAGCTTGTATCGAACACGGGACTCGAAAAAGTATTAAACTATCTTTTTTATCATCTAGCGTTGTGCCCGTTGATGCATTGGAAAAAAAAAATTGTAAACAACTACATGTCGAAGATTATATTTCGGTAACTACATGTCGAAAATATGTTCAACCTTCGGTAAACAACTGCCGAACATACATTTCGGTAAATAGCTGTTGAAAACAAGATTATATTTCGGTAACTACATGTCGGGAATGCACAAGAAACATATATTTCGGTAATTGGATGCTGAAAATGTATTTCAATTTCGGTAACTAACTGTCGAAAATGTATCTCAATTTCGGTAACTAACTGACGAAACATATTTCGGTAGTTGAAAATTTTTAATGGGCTAAGGGAGAAAATACGGGGCTGCGAATAGTCGCACCCTAAAGAAAGAAGGGATCACGTGAAAACATTTATGCTTTTGTAAAAAATTATGCTTTGCACCCTGGAAGTTATGGTATTTTATTTCTACATTGTCTCTTACATTGTATTATAGGGAAATTATGCTTGCACACTGAAAGGTTGAGCACGTGAATGTCTCTTACGTTGTATTTTTCACTACTACAATAATAGATATGCGTCACACTAAGGAGATTCACAAAGATCACGGTTTTCAGTGAAAGCGTGATAAAAAGTGATGCTTAAAATTTTTTATCACAGTTTAAATCCAAAACTGAGATAAAAAGTGGATTTTAGCGCGGGATAAAAGATCTCACTCTTGCGGTGAGATAAAAGAAAAATAACCTCACCCTTGCGGTGTGATAAAAGATTTTAGGGCGAAAAAAAATGAGATAAAAGATCTCGCTCTTGTGGCGAGATAAAAGAGAAAAGATCTCACCCTTGTGGTGTGATAAAAAAAAAAAAGACCTCACCTTTGTGGCGTGATAAAAGATTTTAGGGCGGAAAAGAATGAGATAAAAGATCTCGCTATTGTGCTGAGATAAAAGAGAAAAGACCTCACCCTTGTAGCGTGATAAAAAGCTTACCCATTTTAGGCGCGCGGTCTGAATTTTCACGTGGGCAGGCTGGTACTCATTTAGGCGGGTTTTGAAAAGTTATGTGATGAAAACGATGTCGTTTAAGGACTTTGAAAAGTTTTTTTTTTTTTTTATAACAAAAGGTAAGAAGATAAGCTCTAATTACACTCACCCCTAAAGATCTTTACGTTTCATCTTCATCTTCACGCCCAAAAAGATTGAGAGAGAGAGAGAGAAGACAAATTCCATGACTAGGTTCCATTAGTGCCCACTTGTTTCTTAAAACGACGGGCAGACTATTCCATTAGTGCCCGATTTTAACGTTGGCAAGTTGTGATCTTTATGGTTTATTGTAGTAGTAAAATTTAGTTATTTCGGATGTCTTTCAAGTGTTTGATACATTAGGTAAAAAAATAATTATATTATTATGGCTTAGCCTTGTCTGAAAAGGATTAAAATCTAATTGGGAAGCCACCATTGAAATTGAAATTCAATATAAACACAAAATTCATGTGAAATGGTTAGTTTATAAAAAAAAATGTAAAATTTGTCCATAATGTTACAATCTACAGGTTGTGATAATTTTCATAAAGTTTGTCTATATCATGTTAATTGCATTTCCAAAAATTCAGCAAATTTTAAAGAAAAAAAAAAAGTTTTCTCACTTTAAGAAGTAAGTATAAATATTTTTGTTTTCCTATTGTAACAGAAGTTCTTGGCTAGCTTAGTGGTAAGGGTTTGGGAAATCAACCAAGGGTGCATAGGTTCGAAACTTGGCAATGACAAGAAAAGAAGGTCTAATAGATACAAAGAAAAGATCACGCGCAATGATTTTCCATCTCAGTTTATGGTGTGATTATTTTGAACTTCCAATCACAGTTATAGACCGTGATCTAAAGTGACATACAATCACACCCAAAAAGAGAAACGATCACGCCCAAGAGAAACAATCACGGCTTATAACTGTGATAAAAGAGAAACGATCACGCTTTTTAGCCGTGATTGTTTCTCTCTTTCAATCACGGTTTATAACCGTGATAAAAGAAAGTGACTTATAATCACACCCAAATCCATCACGGTAGCAAAAGCGTGATGGAAAACTTATAATCACGGCCAATAACTGTGATCTTTATGGTTTATTGTAGTAGTGTTTTTTATAAAAAAAATCACTTTCCAATTATGTTTTGTTATTATTTTTTGGAAAACAATATATTTTTAATAAGTAATATGGTTTAAATATTATTAAGATAAAATGATGAAAAAATCCTACTCCCAATTTAAATATACCAAACATTGTATTTTTTAAATTAAGCAAATTCATTTTAAAAAATTCAGTTTTGTTAATTTTTTTTTTGAAAAAAATTCTAATAAAAAATAAGGTTTAAACATTTTACAGATATTTTGATTAATTTTATGCAATAATTAATGATAAATATGTATTTACTGTAATTTTAATCAAATAAACATATTTTGATCATTTAAAAATCTAAGTGGGGGCAATTCAGTCATTCGACATCTAATTCCATCATATCCACCTTTCATATCCTTCTTCTAAAAAAACTCATCCAGACACCTCATTACAAATCTACTATTCTTAAGAGGTGGGATCACCCTTCTTAATATATCACTCCTTATTACATATCTACCTTCAAATCCACCCTCATTCTATATCCACCTAAAACAAATCCTCTATCTAAACGGGCCGTTAGGGATGGAGGTTTGAAAGATTGGTAGGCCTAAACACATTTCTATAATACATTGATAGATTTCTATGATAGAGAAAAACAAAAAGATATTCTTGAAAAGATTAATGCTTTGTTCGGATTGCATTTTAGAAAAAAAAATTAACTTAAAAAACACTCATTACTCAAAATTTTAACTATTGTTTTGACACGTGTCGCAATGCAATTAATTTGGAGAAAACAAATGTTTACACCGCACACCTGCGGTGTAAACATTTATTTCCTCCAAATTAATTACATTTTGCGCCACGTCGCCATGTTTTATTAATTGGGACCACTGTTTTGACACGTGTCGCAATGCAATTGATTTGAAGGAAACAAATGTTTACACCGACGGTGTAAAGAATTTATTCTCTTACTCTAATTTCTCTCTCCACTCATTACCCCTATCTCCAATCATTATTCTCATTTCTTTCTCTATCTCTCTTTACTTATTACCAATATCTCCAATTATTACCCTAATTTCTTTTTCCACTCATTACCCCAAAAACCAAATTCAAAAATTCTCAAAAACTCATCCAAACACAACATAAGGATTTCTAACCTAGCATCTTTATATAGTACTATTTTCAGATGATCGATCATCGAAACAAGGTACTGTAGAAGCCCTCAAGACCGAGAAATTTTTCAGTGCCGGGTGGGTCAGAAGACCTGCATGGGTCAGAAGTCTCAAGTATTCGGTTTTATAAAACTCAAACGACAATGGTCAACAATTAGTATGACTGTGGTTGACGTAGTGGGCACACCCAAAGCACAATTGGATTAATGGAAGCTCCTGCTCCAACAATAATAAATTTAAAAAAAAAGGCGGAAATCTGGAGAAGGTTTGCTCTTTAATTACCTTTACAACAACTTAATTATAAACAACGTAAAGCGTCGATATTGTCTTAATTAATTCCATTACTTTAAATTCTGAAAGGGAAAAAGAGATTAGAAAGATGGATTCATATATAAGGGCGAAGGGCCACTGATTTTCGCGCTCCAAGGTTTACTGTAGGCGCTCCACCTTTTTGTTTTTACACTGTGACATCACAGTGTAAAAACAAAAAGGTGGAGCGCCTGCAGTAAATCTTAGAGCGCGAAAATCAGTATCCCGAAGGTAATTATTACTGATTATTAATGAAGTGAAGGCTGTGGTTTGTGGGTTTTACGGGTTTCGAGCAGAGCGTATCTTTGGTCTGCTATAGTTAATAGTTGGATCTTCCTCCAGAGAATAATACTCCACTACTCCACCAAAGATATATCTCTTTGTGATAGGAATTTTAAAATTCTTATCTACGGTAAAAATAATATATATATATACAAGGGGGGAAATTCGTGCAAAGATGCGGACACGGATGTGTTTGATGAGAAATTTACGTACATCGAACAGTTCCAAATATGTACTCCCTCCGTCCAAAAATAAATGTCTGGTCCGCAAAACGAGAACTTAAAGATAATGAGAATTTTTCAAGAAAAAATCAAACTTTTTTCAACAATTTATCAGATATCCATGAGTTTTTTTAGTTTATGAAAAAAGTTAGTAGATTTTTTTCTTGTAGAAAACGTATTTCTTTTTAAGTCCACGTTTTGCGAATTGAACATTTATTTTGGGATGGAGGGAGTACACATTTGGAACTGTTCGATGTACGTAAATTTCTCGTCAAACACATCCGTGTCCACATCTTTTCTATATACATATTTTTTTTTCTGTATTTGAAAATCTGTCCATGTAGCATTTAAAAAAAAGCAGTAAATAAGAAACGAGTACACTGAGATACTAATAGTTTTCTCCTAACTCTCATTTAAATTCTGGCTATAAGAGCATATATAGCCAGAATTCTTGGAGAGCGGAATACAAAATCTAAATCACATACAACGGGATCAAAAGTAGTAGTTGGTGTTGGGACAATTTAGAACTTCTAGGTAGTGAGACCAAAAGAGCAAAATAAACTTTGAGCTACATAAGCCTCGAGCAACATTAATTATATGTTGGTGAGGTTAATTGACCACGTTGTATCTTCCCGTGCCCCCACACACTACTTATGTAAAGACAACAAATTCTAGATTTTTAAACTCAGCTCGATTCAGCTCACTTGGACTATGGTATAACCAACCAACTTAGCCCACCTCATTTGAAGCATACCACTAGTAAGTGACCCAACGCCAATATTTTAACGACCAAATTCAGAAAGATTGAAGTTTAAAGGCCAAAGTGAGAATTTTACAATATTCTATGGTATAAATTAAGTGCAATTACTCACTTTATTTCCACAAGGTAAAACAAAATGTGAATTTGACCTTAAAGCTGCGTTCCATGTTCTCTCTGGAAAGAAAAACCAATTTTGTTCTCTCTGGAAAGAAAAACCAATTTCGGGGGATCTGGAGGTGCTGTTGTGCATTCCGATGTAGTGCGGCATGCGGACCGTTGATCTCTTCAATCAACAGTTGAGAACTTGAGATATATTTTTAAATTTTGATTGATGATCGATAAATATCTTTACCGATAATTTTTTTTTAAACATAAACCATTAATTAATGAGATCGACAGCATCCCGGATGGAAATTGCTTTTCCCACCCCCCTGACACACCCCCCCCCCGGCCCCACACCCCTTTTCCCAGATTACCCCCGCCGCCCCCTCTCTCTCTCTCTCTCTCTTCCCCTTAAATTGGACCCGCCGCATACCAAACCAAACGGCACCGTTTTTTTAAATTAAAATTGGGAAAAATTCAAAAAAACCCCTGAACTTTGAACTCAATGTCAAATAGGCACCTGAACTTAAATAAACTTCAATTGAACACCTGAACTTTCACTCCGTTATCAATTTACCCCCTGCCGTCTCAATCCGTTACTTGTCGTTAACGGCACAGTTAAAAAAAAAAAACTTACCACCAGTTTGCAATCCTATGAAGCAGAAACGTGATTATGAGAGCCTTAGATACAAAATTTGATTATGTCTCTTTAGAATAATATGATCAGAATAATAAAATCTTCACACCCGTTCAAACGGATTAAAAATTGGAGCACTTAATTTTTTAACCATATTTTTTAATATATAAACGGTCTCAAAAAATTAAGTGCTCAAATTTTCACTCCGTTCGAATCGGTGCAAAGATCTTTTTATTCTTATCATATTATTCTAAAGGGTCGTAATTCATTTTTATCTCTAAGGCTCTCATATTAAGTATGTGTTCTTTATTTAGGACCCTATGGAGCAGAAATGTGATTATGAGCACTTAATTTTTTATGAGCACTTAAATATCTTTGTACTGATTCAAAACGGAGTGAAAATTTGAGCACTTAATTTTTTATGACCGTTTATATATTAAAAAATATGATTAAAAAATTAAGTGCTCCAATTTTTAATCCGTTTGAACGGGTGTGAAGATCTTATTATTCTGATCATATTATTATAAAGAGACATAATCAAATTTTGTCTCTAAGGCTCTCATAATCACGTTTCTGCTCCATAGGATTGCAAACTGGTGGTATGAATTTTTTATTTAACCAAAACGTTGCCATTTTGGTGTGTGGGTAGGGGTTGATGTGCCTTTGGGGCAGCAGAGCCCCCGGGTCCGGGTAATAAGTGGAGAGAGATAGAGAGAGAAATGTTGGAAGTAGGGGGAATTTTTTTTAAAATTCTTTTTGAAAATTTGAGCACTTAATTTTTTTTAGACCGTTTATATATTAAAAAATATGGTTAAAAAATTAAGTGCTCCAATTTTTAATCCGTTTGAACGGGTGTGAAGATTTTATTATTCTGATCATATTATTCTAAAGAGACATAATCAAATTTTGTCTCTAAGGCTCTCATAATCACGTTTCTGCTTCATAGGATTGCAAACTGGTGGTAAGTATTTTTTTTTTAACTGTGCCGTTAACGACAAGTAACGGATTGAGACGGCAGGGGGTAAATTGATAACGGAGTGAAAGTTCAGGTGTTCAATTGAAGTTTATTTAAGTTCAGGTGCCTATTTGACATTGAGTTCAAAGTTCAGGGGTTTTTTTGAATTTTTCCCATAAAAATTCTAACCACCAATTTGCAATCCTATAGAGCAGAAACGTGATTATGAAAGCCTTAGAGACAAAATTTGATTATGTCTCTTTAGAATAATATGATCAAAATAATAAGATCTTCACATCCGTTCAAACGGATTAAAAATTGGACCACTTAATTTTTTAACTATCCTCTTTTTTTTTAAGGGTCTAAAAAAGTTAAATAAAAATTCTTACCATCAATTTGCAATCCTATAGAGCAGAAACGTAATTATGAAAGCCTTAGAGACTAAATTAATTATGTCTCTTTAGAATAATATGATCAAAATAATAAGATCTTCACACCCGTTCAAACGGATTAAAAATTGGACTACTTAATTTTTTAACTATTCTCTTTTTTTTTAAAGGGTCTCAAAAAATTCACTCCGTTTGAATCGGTGCAAAGATCTTATTATTCTGATCATATTATTCGAAAGAGACATAATCAAATTTTGTCTCTAAGACTCTCATAATCACGTTTCTGCTCCATAGGATTGCAAATCGATGGCAATGATTTTTTATTTAACCAAAACGACAACGTTTTGGCAGTGTGGGTACGGGCTCCTGTGCCCCTAAGGTAGCAGAGCCCCCGGGTCCCCTTAAATTACTCCCACTTTTTAATTTCTTTATTTATTTAATTACTTTTATCTTATTTATTTAATTTCTATAAATACACCATTTCTATATTAAAAAATACTATAATTCAAGAATTAAGCGCTCCAATTTTCAATTCCGTTAAAAAATAAGTGTTTCAATTTTCAATTCGTTTGAATTGGTGCAAAGATATTATTTTTCTAATCATTTCATCCTAAATGGTCGTAATAAATTTTTGGCTCCAAGGCCTTTCAATAGGCACTCTAAAAGAGTCCTGAAACTAAATAAAGAGTCTTAGGGTGCTCGTTAAAAAATAACATATTTGCACCGGAAAGAAAAAATAACATCTTTCTCTCAATTGCTTTACAAAACTTAGAATTAGAATTGAACCTATTATTAAAGAGAAAAAAACAAGAAAAAAAATTCAAACTGGAAAGAAAAAAAATGAAAAAAAAAGAAAAAAAAGAAGTAAACTGGAAAGAAAAGGAAAAAAAAGAAGAAAGAAGCAAACCGAAAGATATTTGAACGGGTAAAGAGGTTGGAAAATTAAGTGTTCCAAAATTCAATCCGTTTGAACGGGTGGAAAGATTTTAGTTTTCTGATCATTTTATTCTAAATGGTCATAATTAAATTTTAACTGTAGGGCTCTCGTTGATTAACCCTAAGAGATATTTGATTCTACGACTTTCTTAGGGTTAATCAACGAGAGCCCTACAGTCAAAATTTAATTATGATCATTTAGAATAAAATGATCAGAAAACTAAAATCTTTCCACCCGTTCAAACGGATTGAATTTTGGATCACTTAATTTTCCAACATCTTTATACCGTTTAAACTACCACAAAAATATATAGTTTTACCAATTTTCCAACCTCTTTTAGTTTCGAGAGAAAAAGAAAGTTTTTTCCAATTTGCCTTTTTTTTCCCCCATTTTCTTTCTTTCTTTCCAGTTTGCCTTTTTTTTTTCCCGCTTTATTTCCTTTTATTTCTATCCAGTTTGAAATCTTTTTTTTTTTTTCCTCTTTCTTTCTTTTCAGTTTGAAATTTTTTCCTCTTTGATCAGTCTTGAACGGAGAAGACGCATGAACCCAAGAGAAAAACAAAACTCATTTCGAAACCCAGATTTCAACGATTCATATGGCCAATCTCTCTCACACTCTTGTTTATTTGTTTTCCACTCATACAAACTCATTTTGTTTTTTGCGGAACCTAGGAGGAAAAATTATTTGGTTGCTTGGTTGCCTAGACCACTGACCACTTTTTTTTTTTTTAATAACTAGATTGAGTTAACCCAAAAAAAAACAGAAGGGAGGTAAATGAGAAAAGAAACAAATAAAGAAAATAATTGAAAATTAAAAAAAGGAAAAAAAGTTTCAAATTGAAAAGAAAGAAAAAGGAATAAAGGGGAAAAAAAATTTCAAAACGGAAAGAAAGAAAGAAAAAAAAGGTGAAAAGAAACAAAAAATCAAACCGGAAGGAAAGAAAGAAAAAAAAAAGGCAAAAAGAAAAAAAAAATCAAACCGGAAAAAAAGAAAGAAAAGGGGGAAGGAAAAAAAAAAAGGCAACTGTAAAAGAAAGAAAAAGAAAAGGGAAAGGGAGAGAGAGAGAGAGTCTGAGAGAGAGAGAGAGGGGGGTAATTTGGGAAATGGGCAGTCGGGCCGGGAGGGGGGGTGTGTCGGGGGGGAAAAGCAGCTCTCATCCCGGATAAGAGAGAGAGAGAGAGAGAGAGAGAGAAAAAGTTCGTAAGAATCTCAGTTGGGTGGGATGGTGAGCTTGCAATGTCAGGGACAAAATATCATGAGTGGATTTGAGTTTGTGGGGAAAAATCTTTTGCTTTTTCTGTTTTGAATCTTTTAATCTGTCTATCCCACTCTTTAAGGGGATTGGTGACAAATGCATGGAGGAACAATCCAGTGTCTTGCTTTAACACCACATATACCCTGTACATGATGTTGATCTGTGTGGGACCAACTTCCCTAGCTCGATCACTATAATTTTTATTTTTATTTTTTTGGGATCATCTATAATCATATTGTTACGTAAAAAGTAATTATTGAGTACGAGAAATTATTAAAGTACTCTAAGAATATACTCTCAATGTTTTTGGTGACAACACAGATTTATGAACTCCACATATCGAAATGCGAAATCTTTACGAGAGTCTGATGAATATGCCTCAAGAATTAGTTATTATTCAGTGCTTGAAAGTCATTGCTCGTCGTCCAAAAAGCGTGTAAAATTATTGTGAACTTGTGTTGAATTAATTCATACCCATGTAGTACAGTGCACTGCAAGATTGTAATGCACTTTGATGAGCCATCAAGATCTTATTGCAATAATAATCTGAAATACATATTTTAGAGAAGTTGTTGAATTTATTTTTATTTGTACGAAAACTAAATGAATCCCCCAAGAAAACTGATCCAATCGTAACAAGGTTAAGTGGTGGATCCCACCTTCCATTGGAATTTAGGACATCGATCCTATCAGCATGGAACTTGTGGACCCACTTTAGCCATCATTTGGTCAGCAGTCTTCCCAGTTGAATACTTCCGGGCCTGGGTCAATCCCATGTTAGTAATTTCTGTGGATAAATAAGCTTATAAAAAAGCACTTTTGCCATGATTATTGCTCTGGCCATGCACTAAAAGCACACCACACATAATTCCAAGCTTTCAAGTGGAGTATTTTCAAGATTTTATCGGACTACTTATCTGATGATGGATGTGATATGATCAATCAAAAGTGTTAGGATACATGAAAGAAATGGCAATGGCTATGATGCTCCTGGCGGTTTTGGGAGCATCATACTCCCAATGAATTACAGTCCTTGGATTGAAAATAAATAAATCAAAGCCTTTGGATCAAAATCAAAAACTAAAAGTAGGGTGGTTTTGTTAAAAACAAGGTGGTTTTGACCAAAAAAATGAAAGATTACTTACCACAGAAACAGACAATACTTATCATTGATTAAGGCAACACTTACCATTGTATAAGACAAAACTTACCACTTTTGAAATGGTAAGTGTTACCTTATACAATGGTAAGTGTTGTCTTAGTGAATGGTATAAGTTACTTGTTCTGTGGTAAGTAATCCTTGGGAGTATGATGCTCCTGTACCACTTGGGAGCATCACAGAAGTTTTGAAAAGAAATATATGAAAGTGTTCATGAAAAAACACATGAATAGTATAGATTTATTCTGATATGAATCTAAACCGTAAATGTGTCTTTCATGGACACTTTCATGTACTGTATCCACCCTCAATATCAACTGTAGGCCGTTTTTAGCTGATGGCTCATACTTTCTTTGTCCCATAATGTTAGAAATTTCTGGGATTGCGTGTCATTTTAAAGTTGTACTATATATCTGTCTCATTCTTAACATTTTATGTGATTTGCAAAACTTTGTTTAATACTTCTTCCGTTCCATTTTCTTTGTCCTTTTTTTTATATATATTTTTGTCAGTTTTCAATCACTTATATATTCCAATATGAATCTCCAAAAATATGTAATATGAATCTTGTTTGATAATTCTTGATTAGGCCTATAATACAAAGTTTTTAAAATTATTGAAACATTGTAGATTGGGAGATATAAGCATTTAAAATACAACACGAATAACAAAAAAGGACAAACAAATAGGACGGAGGGAGTAGATCTAATCATATTCTATCGAACAGGATTCATATTACTGATAAAAAAACATTATGGATTAAAACTTATAGATAATTTTTTCATAGGACTTGAATAGTAAGATATCTCATACTCTATTACTTATAAATAAATAAAAATACTATTATGGATTGAAACTTATAGATAATTTTTTCATAGGACTTGAATAGTAAAGATATCCAATTTTTTTAGACGAATGGAATATATTCTGATCTTTTTCTGCTTGATAAACCTCTTTCGGCTAAAAAGCCAAGTAAAGAAACTTGTGGTTCCTCCACACAAGGCACTATAGACTGCTTTGATTCCAATTGTTTACATGATAGAGCTCAAATAGTAACATTCTTAAAAAAAAATTGAAATTGATCGGGTATCAGTAACTCAGACCCTATTCGATATGCGTTATGAGAGAGGTTTTTATGAGTAATGAGTGAAGATAGATAGATAGAGAAAATTTATTGAAGATCGTGCACAGGAATTTTGAGTCCTCCAAATGAACAAGCCCTCAGTGACCATAGTAGTACATTGTTTTCGAAAAAATAAATAAATGACAAATAAAATTTTGAGATTGGATTCAACAAATTTCATTCCATCACGTAGTTACCAATATCCAATCAAGTTTTTTTATTTATTTTCCAAGTCGTATCCAAAAGTTTCAGTCCATAGCATATCCACAAATTACAGTTCTAGCCCCAATATTTTCAAAAGATTACATCCATGGCTTGACGGCCCAAATATTTCATAAGTACGAAATAAGGAAAATGATTTAGTGTTTACATCCATCCTTTGTCAAAAGAGAATAGAATGAAATTATGATTAAATATCTCAAAAAGGAAATCTACAAAGATGGTAAATAACTCCTCAGTGTAAAGCTTTCAAAAGACATAAATCCATGCATGCACATACACTCCGTGCTGCTATCCCTGAGTTGTACCTGAAAAAAATGAAGGGCTGAGTTACACTAGCCTAGTAGAACATTTCAACTAACTCTATATGATTATGAAATGATGAGTGCAACAATTGTATGAAGAATAGCAGAGATACACACTCACTGAAAACCCAACAATTAACAGTCAATCAAATTATATTCCAACATATCCAAACTTTACTTCCATGGCTTAACCCGTCTTAATAATCAAACAACATTGACAATTAAATCAAGTTCTAGCACTTTCACATGTCAAGGCTGCACACACCAACTCAATCCCATGGACAAGCTGCAGTACAAGATTCTGAGATCCTAGTTAGGAGAGAATTAAACATGTTATTCCTAGTTGGTTTATAACATTTGAGGTTACTATAATTTGTCAGTTTTAGCATTTTGAGTTCTTGTATTTGTGGAAGTAAGATAAAGTCGGTATGTACACATGTGTTGTTTACATTAAAGATAACAGACGAAATTGTCGCTTAATGGGTAGGTACCCTTACCAGCAGAAATCATGAATCCCAGATTGACGTATCTATGTTACATCCTATGTGTCGACTGGCATATTCTCTTTCTTTTATTATTTCTAGTCTTTCCGGCCAGCTTCCATAGAGTCAAGTTTATTTCCATCAATCAGTCCGCTTGTGAGAACTTAATTGTCTATTAATTTCAAATCAGTGTCTTTGTTTGGGGATGAATCCCTTTTGATCGAGAGGCACAGCAAGAGCTGGTGTCCTAAGAGCAAGTTTATCAGTCATTTGCTAAAAAAACTCATGAACAGTGCATATTTTTCATTTTACCTACTCATATTTCTTTCAACACTACATTAATACAATCTATTTTACCCATTCTTTATTAAAATATTAAGTTTCTTTTTCATGTGTGTATACAGGGGAGGGGAGGGAGGATGGGACACAGAGAAGAGGAGAGAGAAAGGAAAAACTAATAATTACATAGTGAACGGTTCGTAGGTACATTTAGCTAACCTTTTTCACAAAGGGATAATAGCTTCCTCTTTACCTAAAGCTGGTGCAGTGCCCATTTTGAGTTTTTGCTTAGGTAAAATACTCAAAATGCTCTTTTAACTAAGTTGGTAAACTTGCTCTAAGGAAAAGTCTAGTGACATCGCATTTTGACACCGTGTATTATGTTCCATAGACACAAGTGCAGTGGTTCTCCCATAAGTGCTTATGTGGAGCTCACCACACTTGTGTTTATAGAATATAAAATGCGGTGTCAAAATATGGTGTTAGTAGCATGTCCTAATTATTGAGGGCAAAATAAGGCTTCCTGTGCTCAGCAGACCTCAAGTTGGGAAAAAAGAGAGAAGAAGATGTCATTGTTTACGTGCTTTAAATTGTTGCTTGAAGAGGAAAAAGTGCCTCCCACCGTCAAATAACATGATTGTTCATCAATGTATTTTGATCATCGATCGATCTTTATTCTAAAGTATAGGAAGGTACAAAAATTCGAGAACCAAGTCGGCACTCACCACCAAGTCGTTCTAGGACACCATTTGTGGTGTTGTATGAAACAATTAAGGTCGTATTAATTTCCTTACTCATTCATGTGACTCAGTTGCATCTGAGTTCCCGCAAGAGGGAGAATTTTAATTCCGAGGTTTGGCCTTCGTTATGCCCCCTTGGTTGAATCGTTGTGCGTTGGCTTTTCGTTTTTGGTTGTTTGGGCTGCTTTTCCAATTTTGTTTGGGTTGGTGTTGATGGTTTGGTGCTTTGATTTTCGTTTTTCGCTTGTTAGGTCTTGGTGTTTTCAAGTTGGTCTTAGTTGGCTTTTGTTTTCTGGTTGGCGTCTTGCCTTCTTTAGGTCTTGGGTGGCTTTATGCCGGTGTGCCCTTGATCCTTTTAATCTTTGTAATCCTTTATAAAGATTAATAAATCCTTTTTGCTTAGAAAAAAAAAAGATTACTAATTGAGTGACTTGACTTAGTTGGAAATTCGTCCATCATCAAGGCGAACAAATTCAGACTCTAAAGAGTCGAGCCGTTCGAAAAACTCGTAACCTTAGTGTGTGTGTGTGTTTGGTAACCTTTTCAGTTTTTTGTTTTTAAGAAACTAAAAGTAGAATCAGGTTTGTGTTAATAAAAACAAAATCAAGAAACATGTTTGGTAATATGTTTTTTTGTAAATAGTGAAAAAGGAAACCCTTTTTTTTTTTGTTGAAGAGGGAGAATAATCAAGGTAAGGGAAAAAAGAGAAGGGAAAAGCTGTAAAGATAATATGAAAGAGGAGTTATGCCGTTCATTGATTTGGTAAATGTGTATATTGAGACAGAAGACATAATTAAGATGCTTGTTTTGTAATGTGGGGTTTCAGAACCCTACCCATCTATGGGCTATGACGACCGTTCATCTTCCTAAGCACATCAAAAACAGAGAGAGAGCGAGGGGGGGGGGGGGGGGTACCGGTACTGAAGAAGGAAACGATCGGGACGAGATGAAACAAAAATGATCGGGATCTCCTTGTTATGTTTGTGTTTTTCCAAACAAAAAAAAAAAAAACTGGGGAAAACACATTTTTATAGTTTTCATAATTTACAAAAACTCCAAAAACGTTTATGAAAAACAAAAAAAGTAGAAATATGTTACTCCACCAAACAAGTTTTGTTCATTAGTTTTCAAAACAAAAACCAAAAACTGAAAACAAAATGATTACCAAAGGCCCCCTTAAAAACCCATTCGGTCGGGTGACCTCATTTATAGTCCCTCAAGTCATCTTGATGGCAATGTATGTCACAGATACCTAAAAAATTAGGACTACATATGCAGATATGAAATTCAATGAAGAAGAAGGATTCACTAATTCTTCCTAGTAATAGCACAACGCAAGCACTCGGATGACATCTAAAAATCTCATAAAAAAAAAGACAACACTTGGCGTGGTTAGCGTATTGGAATATATATATATATATATATATATATATATATGAATCACTAATCTTCTTTTCATAGACTTTCTCCATTATTCATATCGTTCTGATTGAATTTCAAATATATATATATATATATATATATATATATATAATAATAACTAATGGGAAAGAGTACTAATTGCCAAACGTTTATTTTCGAAAAGAACTTAGAGAGGGGGATGAGTGCTTACGGCCGATATGCATTAGAGTAAAAGAGATGCATCAATTGCACTCCACTCATTTTAAGATTACCTCGTACTAGAACTTTCCAAGTAATTTTGTTGTGAAATCATATTACCGAATCTACTCATTGCAAAATGGGTCGAGTTGACTGGATGTCAATTGGGTTAGTGTATAGAGAATCACAAAAGCAATAACCTACCCATCATTTTCCTTGCTTAAGTGTTGAGATTTGAGGTCGCGCGGGGAAGGAGTTGACATAATCATGCCCCCAACTCCAGTGGCTGAGTCAGAAATTACATATAGTGGACACACTTAGTTAATCACAAATGAAATAATATTGCACTTTGATCGTATTATTAACAATGAGATTTTATAATGCATACTTCCTACAAATGTACCTAAAAATTAGGGGTGGAAAATTTGAACATGACACGATAAAATGACTCGAACCCAACATAAAATTAAAAGGTTTGGATTAATTCTTCTACACGAATACCGATGTGACACGATCCAATGTCACGAAAACGAAAATGAATGGGACTTGCGTAACTCAATAAGCACTCATATAACTGTTTAATTATTTGTCTTGACGTGTTAAAATGAGAGGTATTCTGTTATTTTCGGGACCGAGGGACTGTGCTGTGCAGCCCCTTGCTGTGCAACGTGCTGTGTAGGGCAAATCGCCGTCGCTCCGGTCTGGCTCTGATGATTGAAAACGTTCACTTCGTAGAGCTCGTCGAGTAGAACAAGTGTACCAAAAATCAGTTTGATCGGATATCATTAAGTGCCTAATCTGAACGTTAAGATAATAATGTTCGGATTAGGCACTTAATGATATCCGATCAAGCTGATTTTTGATACACTTGTTCTACTCGACGAGCTCTACGAAATGAACGTTTCCGATCATCGGAACAAGACCGGACTGGAAACGATTGCCCCACACAGCACGCTGCGCAGCATGGGGCTACGCAGCACAGTCCCTCAGTCCTTATTTTCGGCACGCATGCAAGAAAATATAATCTAATTTATAAAAGGGCCCTTTATAAAATTACTTCCACAATTATGAAACATTTAAAACCACTAACTTAAGAGAAAATTTCTTTTATATCCCTTTGACTTTGACCAAAAATTCATTTTGGTTCTTCACCTTTTAATTTCGGTATAAAAATACTTCGACTTTCCAATTTTTTTCAATGTCATCCTTTAGAGATATATACATATATACACGAAAAATAGGGTGTTTGGATCAAGCACCGTACACACATCGGATGTCGTTGATTCCCGCGTTGGCCCTCTTGTTTGTTTTTTTAGAATTTTTGGACGGCTCGGATCGGCCGTCCGATGGCCGGAGACGGCCCGGAGCAAGACTCAAAGAAAATGAATTCCTTCTGAAGGACGACATTGAAAAAAATTGGAAAGTCGAAGTATTTTTATGCCGAAATTGAAAAGTGAAGGACCAAAATAAATTTTTGGTCAAAGTCAAAGGGATATAAAAGAAATTTTCCCCTAACTTAATTATTTAATTTTGGGTGGCGCCCCTCACATACAAGTAATTATTCCATGGTCAGTACTCATTTCATGTTCGACCAGGGCCGGCCATGACCTAAGATGGCCTGAGAGACGGCGGCCTCCCAAAAGATTATTTGATACTCTCTCCGTCCTACTTTAAATATCTCATACAGAAATTCGTGCATTTTCAAAAAAAAAAACATATTTGTACATGTTACTATCATTTTTATTTTCTTATACCAAATTAAAGTACTCAATGAGGACTTTAATTTGGTGTAAGAAAATAAAATATATATATATATATATGTAAAAATATGTTTTTTTGGAGTTTAAAATTGCACGAATTCTCATAGAAGACATTTAAAGTGGGACGGGAGGAGTAAGAACATGTAAGCCCAAAAGAAAAAAATTTAGTACCCGATTTATACATCCAAAAAGAAAATTTAGGGCACCTTCAAAATCCGTCTTAAGCCCAAAATGTTAGAGCTGGCCGGCCTTGTATTTGACAGAATGGGGGCTGCTACTTCAAAGCGGTGCAGACTCATCTCGGCAATCAACAACTCGGATATTAACTGAGTAATGGACGGTTCAAATTTGTATGCGATTTGTATGCGCTCTTTTTCGATCTGAACTATCCGTGCCGAGATAAACGGTCGAATCAGCCATTCGACATGGAACTACTCGACAGCATCCCCGGGACCAAGATCTAAAAAAACTTGCCCTAAAAAATTGGGTGGACAAGGGGTGTGAAAAGATGTCATCATCATGGTCTAGTAGTATAATTCCATGACCAACTGCTCATGCATGCCTTGGTCTTACCCAATACTCCCATTTAATTGCCCTATATTGGGTTTACATTGCAACGACGGTAATACTCAATGAAAATTTATTTAATTCAGAAAAATGAAACAACATTTCCAAAAACAAAAAACCATTTAAACAACAAACAAACATATACTGTATAAAAGAACTGATCGATAGTGGTTGTTGGCTAGTGACAAGAGTCATTCTCTCCTAGCTAGCTGTCCACTAGGATCATGTTGAATTTAAAATACTAATACCTGTACACAATTTAGAATTGATAGCTACATAATCAATTCTCAAATGTGATCGATCTTTGCATGATTTTGTAAAATCTTACATTGATTTGCTTACATCACACAAATTTTCTTCACGCGTGACTTGGTGTGACGCTATCCGCTTTAATAGCGTGAAAATTTCAAGTAACATGCATGCGACTTGGGCTTCTAGTCCAATCGCCATCTATTAGAATTAGGTGTTGAAAATGTTTGATTTCGAGTTGATGGAGCAGTATTGACAAAGTTATCTAGTTATAAATCTCTCGAACTCCATTTTTCTTTTTCTTGCAAAGTTGTTTTTGTTTTTCCTCTTGCAAACTTGTTCCTCTCAACATTATATGTATGTCATGAGAGAGAGAGAGAGAGAGAACTGACAAGAAAATATTCTACTACAACAATAGGATACACACTCAACTTTTGGACTTAATTAGGATGCACACAATTGAGAATTGATAGGTACATGAATGCTCATTCTGATATTTGCAGCGTTTTTCTTTAATCTTACGGGGTTTTTTTGTGTGTTCATGACCGTGACCCGAATTTTCTTCACCTGTAATCTAGCTATTCCTTGTCAACAAAGAAACAACAATGGCATAAGGCTAGGGCCAATCAATTATCAAGAGTTCGGCCAAACTTTTGTTGGCCTTTTTGACAGGGCATTTTCAGTTGTTTTCGCTTAATTTTAACTATGTAGGGTTGTTTTGGCTAAATAAACCAGTTGACTTGTTTTGTCTTTATTAAAAAGAAAATCACATTTGTAAGTTTTGCGTCAAAATTATTAGTTCTTTTCGACAATAGAAATTGAAAAAGTAAAAAATTGTGACCCAAACTCAAATTTTTTCCGAATAAAGCCGAAAAATCTGGCTTTTTGGCTGACTTTTGTCTTTATTCGCAAAAAATTTAAGTTTCGACCATAATTTTTCAATTTTTCAATCTCGCATTGAGACGTGCCAATAATCTACAAAAAAAATTGACACGAAACTAACAAATATGAAGAAAAAAATTGAATAAAGACAAAAAAAAAAGAAAGAAGCCAAGTGACTTATTTAGCCAAAACATCCCTTACATTAATTTTTTACATCATATTTATCTTACAGTAAAAATTGTGACCCACACTCATATTTTTAAATTAAATGTTTTGGCTGAACAAACACAGAGAGAGCGAGAGAGAGTGTGTGGTGGTTGGGTTTGATTAGGGTGGCAAGGGGTGTTTAGGACTTTTGGGGGCGTTTTTAGGGCGAGGGATATGTCTTATGAGAACGTTGAAAGGCGAAGGTGGTTGTTGGCCACCGCCGGAGGAAGGCAGCGCAGATCTTTGGGTGACTGAGGAACATTCTGATGAATTTTATGTTTTGGTGTTTTTTTGTTGGCAGTCTCGACAACAATTTGTTTTTGCTTTGTTGTTTCGTTTCTTTTAATAAAAAAAAAAACCTCGAGTGGCCTGGACGCAAGTTTTGCTCTTGCGACATGCGAGTAGCACAGTAGCAGAAGAGTATGTACTCTTGGAGGCTCTCTCAATGCAACTCTTCTCCTACTGTATTTGATTCCATCTTTTCATCTTTATGATTAATGAAATTTTTTTTAGCCGTTCAAAAAAAAGTTACAATAAAAAAGTTAAGATAGAGACACAAAACTAGTACCATAGTATGTTGCAAAACTTGAACACAAGACCTTCAATTAGCTCTCGTACTTACTTGATTTGCAAATTGCAAAAACCTCTTTCTTGGTTGATATGTAGAAAAACAATTTTCTTATAATAATAATAATAATAATAACTACATGAAACCCCACATTCAAATAAAATACAACAGGACAAGTCAAACTCAAGGTCTTTAACACGATCCAATGCCCACTGAACCACATGGTTTACTTGCGAATTGTAATCATGAAAACACTTTAAGGAGGAAACATAAAGCTGTATTGATAAATATACTGATAGTGCTAAGAATGTAGTAAGTGCAATCAAACTACTATATCCAACCTATGTCTTTCATCGAACCAAACATATCCTAATGGGTTGAATGGTTCAAAACCCGTCACCCATGTTAAAGCTTCACAACGAAAAGCATGATAGATACTATATCTTTTCTTTTATGTAATCGGACGTCCACGTCAATTTACACGCTCCCAGACTAATTCCGAGACCCTGAAATTAACGACATGGGCAAACCCTCCAATGACTTGAAAGTGTGGAATGTTATTGCCTCTGTGGGATTTGAATATCCGACCTCATGGAGAACAGACACATTATTTTCTCATTTCCGCTTGGCTAAACCCCTTGGGGTTGCATGTTAGATATATCTAATTTGTCTGTATTCAATGTATGTTTGTTTTCAAACCACTTACATTGTTTAATATAGTTGGACGTATGGAATCAAATTTGGTATAGTAGTTGCCTCTGTTCCATTGTTTTCTACTTGAACAGGGCTGTAATCATTCCGTTTCAATATATTTTTAAGCGTAACTTCAAGAGTAAACTCACAATAATTAAAATAATATAAACATGAGGACAATAGCATACCCCATTTACAAAAGAGGGACATTAGTGTTGGTTGGTTATGCAGTGTTCTAAAGCAAGAAATTAATCGATTAATCACCGCTGGCGGGGCCTGTCCGATTAGATCCGACTAATTGCCATGCGACGATTACAAATTGCAATACACCGATTATTAGGCCTTGGAGGTGACCGACCGTCCAACTAGCGCCTAGCAACTTTTAGAACATTGTGGTTATGGTTGAGCAAACAAGTTAGACAACCCCGGGGGGGGGGGAAGGAATGGATTCTCTGTATTCTATTTATGTGGACTGTTTTGTACAATCTAAGCTCACCATCCCAACATGAAGCCCACCCCGATGATCCAGGCCGTTCGGTTTATAAGCTCCGACTCTAGTCATCATCCGTGACAAAATTTAGTTCAATTGGGTAAATCATAGCCGTGTGATTCCGTTATGTTTTTCTTTGAAACCATAGATAAGTGTCATTTATACGTGGACCGTCAATTGCCTTTTGAATATACGACGAACAGTCAAATACGTACTAGAACCCTGAAGGGACTTAACTTTTTTCATGAATGATCCACATATCGAGAGACCTACGAAATAGACGGACTATCGAAAAGTTTCCCAACGGGGCTACAACTCAAAACTGTACAAGTTCAGCCCACATGAGTCGACTAGAAGATTCAAACACCATTACGAAAAACGCATGTTGGGTGAAGATACATTATCAGAACACAACCTTCAGGAATTGTGCAGCAGGAATCATATCATTTCCCGTGATTGCTCACTAACAAAACGTCTACAACCCAAGGGGTTGGCCTAGTGATCGTGGCTTGGGACTTAGGAATTTACGTCTTCCTAGGTCTCAACTTCGAAACTTCCCATTACGTCTTCCTAGGTCTCAACTTCAGCCCACATGAGTCGACTAGAAGATTCAAACACCATTACGAAAAACGCATGTTGGGTGAAGATACATTATCAGAACACAACCTTCAGGAATTGTGCAGCAGGAATCATATCATTTCCCGTGATTGTTCACTAACAAAACGTCTACAACCCAAGGGGTTGGCCTAGTGATCATGGCTTGGGACTTGGGAATTTACGTCTTCCTAGGTCTCAACTTCGAAACTTCCCAAGTCTATCCACTCTTGCGGGATCAATCCATACGCAACTTTGACCCAATTTTAATCAAGGGACCTATCAGTGGACGGTGCGATTGGTCCTCAATAATTAGTTGAGATGCGGGTAAGATGACTTGGACACCCTGAGTGATGAAAACAAAAAACAAAAACAAGAACGAACACTACCAATTTCCTAACAAAGAAAGAATGGCAAGTTTTCAAGGTACCTTGCCAAATTCAAGGAATATCCCCATCAGCATACACTAATGATACACAAAAGATTTTTCCAATTTCACAACTGACAAAAAAGCCACAAACCTCGATTCCACGGAGTAAACTCAGACTATACATTCTTTTACAGGTAAATCAAGTGGGTGCCTATTTTGCTTGTATTATTGTATGGGAATTCTGGATAGTCACAAGTCACAACTTACTGGGAGCGAAGTGACTTGATTTCCTCAAGATTTCCTGCCTTTCTGCCATGAATTTAGCGAATTGCGAACCCTTCCCATCTCTATTGGTATCTCCTGACTGTGATGGCGGCAGACAGGGCAATGGTGGGCTCGGTTCAGGAGATAAAGGCGGCACCAATGCCCATACGGAAGAAAGATGTTCGTTAGGTTTGTCAAGATCGTCCAACAGCGACAAATCTTGCATGTCTGTTAAGAAGACAAAGTGTCATCAAATTTCAGTAGCACAACTCAAGCTTCTTTCAGCAGATACATTCAATTGAACTGAGATATTTAAACCACAAGCATTTTTTCTTTTTTATCAACCACCCACAAGCAATGAAAGTGATTGATTCGAGCCAAAAAAACAAAATCCAAATCGTATTTTAGAAGCAAATTCACAAAAATTGCAATTTCCAAATTTCCCATCGTTTTTGTTTCTGTTTTCATATAGAGGAAAATACTAAAAAAACTTCTTTGGAAAACTGTATTAGGGAGAATTTCTCAAAACAGCCCACTTTTCAAAAAATACCCAAATGATGTTACCGAAGTTTTGAAAACCGTTTCTGCACAAAATGAAAGCGAGGAGAAAATGACGCGTGCTCTCAAACTTGTTACTGTAGTTTCTGAAAACACAAAAAGCCCAAAGTAAAAGGATAAAACAGTTCCACACAGCTAATAACCTTGTGAGAACTTGAAGATGGGCTCCAGAGCTAAACATGGAATACTGAAGTTCAGATGTGGTATCACCGTTCCTCCACCATGCCTTGCATTGCTGTATCAATACTACATAAAATTAGATAGGAAGTTAATCTGCAACAAAGAAACTGGAATACTATGGATACTAAAAAGAAGTTGTCTCATCCAGATAGTATATTACTATCAGCTTACGACCCCTCAAATTTTTGTCATTATGATATATCACCCCTTGCAAGTCAAGTTGTTTTAACCGGAAATAGGAAGGCAAACTCATCTAATATTTTTAGGAAAGGCATTCCCACCCTAATTTTTCATTTTTTTTTCCTAGCGGGGAAGGAGTTGCAACCAAGTGAACCAACTAGATTAATTCTTTGAGTCGGCATCTTAATAATAGTAATCAATTGAGTCTCTTTGTGAGCTTTAACACTATTTTTACCACTAGGCCTTACTAACCACAAACCAATAATCCCAGACGGTCAGTCAGCAGCAACGAAAATAAAAGAAACAGGTGGCTTCCTGACAGGACATTCCACAGTTTCATTTAGTATACCTCGTGACGAGCCCAATCATATGACCATCTGTGTTGACAACAGCACCGCCACTACCACCAGGATGCACAGATGCTGTTGTTTCTAGCATTGCTGGAATACGCTCAAGTGAGTGATTGTCTTGCTGACTGGTTCTGTTGCGTAGAGGCCTCTTTCCTTCTACGACTTTTGCAACAACACCAACACAAGCAGATGGGGCAAAATCTGATGCAAGGAGTTAGCACAAATTATAAAGATCCTTTTAATCTTTGTAAGAACTCAACGTATGGTAAGAACATAGTTGATAGAAATACAACCCATACAACTTATTTCACAAATAATTTGAGTTGTCCGCAACTAAATCTATAGCGTTCTTAGTTGAGATTAAACACGGCTATGCCTTTTATGTCGCATCGCGTATGTAGGAGAGGAAATTAGTTAATAACAAATGTCAATTTGTCAAAAGGCTGGAGCTCGTACTGTAATATAGACCTTTATTGAGGAAGTGACCATAACAAGAGCAATCTGTCAGTGTTCAGCAAAACCTGTTAAGTATTCTGCATGTATCAGTTGTATCCAGTGGCAGTAGCAGGATTTGTGTCAAGCAAGGGCTCAAATCACGTGTATTTTCATATTGATAATAAAATATGTATTTTATAAGTATATATTGCTACTTGCGAGGTCCAAAGAAGAGATGATATTATTTGTATTTGTGCAGCCACCGTTTAATTTTATAAAGGCAACCTAAAAAATGATTGACAACTTGAAATTTTGGGGATTTTTATCCCAACATATAGAAATTTTAAGAGATTTTTTTTCACTCAAACGACTTGCAAGGGCTAATCCCATAGAATTTTTCCTAATTAACCTAAAAATTAGTGTAATACACGAGATAATTTGGGGTTGTGCAGGGGCCCGAGTCCCCCCTTGCACCCCTGGGGGCCGCCCCTTGTTGTCTGATGTACTCATGGATAAGTCTTAGGTCGAGATGAAGCAATTGCAATCACATCAGACCATGAACAATAGCAATGAATAAATACAAGTGGACATCTCAAGTAATCCTGACATAAAGACCCTCTATACAAAACGGATTTTATTTAAACTTTCATTCACGGCTTTTATAACGTATACGAATGACCAGACAACTACCACCACAACAATAAAGAGCACATTACTCACCACATCGTGGCCCAAAAAGTCCATGTCCAATGACAAATACCTTTGATCCTGGAGATGGGCATGCAAAATCCTGAACAATAGGGCAGAGATGATCCGGAACACATTCAAGCTGCAGTAGGGCAATGTCCAAAGGTCCTCTGGAGACGTACACTACCCTAGCCTCGCACCATATCCACGGATCCCCATGATCCAGGCGAACACGTATGCTTCTGTGAGTGGTATTCCAATTCAATTTATGGCCCCCAGGGTCATTAACAACAGAAGAGCCTCTGGTTTCCAGTCTTTTTGGCAGCAAACCTTGAGATCGAGGGTCACCACCAATTCCCACTTTCCGAGAAGGAAAAGAATCATCAAATGGGTTGACAAGTACCTCTGATTTGCTTTCATTTCGTTCCCCATTTGCAGTTGCTTTCCGAAACCTCCATGGCTCCAACAAGTGAGCATTTGTAAGAATCAGGCCTTTGCTGTTGAGCAAAACTCCAGATGCCCATACGCCATTGTCCATAGTGACGAGACATATAGAAGCCATTGCCTTATCAACAGGTGATGGGGGAGGGCACATAGAGTTGATAGGAGAATGGAGACTATTGGATGAACCGTTTAAGTGAAGACTGATAGGTGTACATAACCTTCCTACAGCATTCAAGTTTCCATTGTTATAATTGATTCTTTTGAATGCATTTTGAGGCTCCTGCAGCAAGTCACTGCAAGCAGTTGCAATGGCTTCCCACGGAATTACCAGCTGTCATCCAAAGTAAAATATTGCATAATGAAGCACATATAAGATTTAAAATCTAGTTAGAACCATAACAAATCCACATTAAGAAATCATAATTTCAATCAAATTTCAGGCAATCAGTGGATCCTTAATTTTAATCAGTACTCTGATATTCATAGTCGCCATATCAGACTATTCACATATTACGTGCATAATGACGTATTTGGTAAGGATTCATATATTGTTTGGCAGCGTAGGAATATTCTCTATGGCAGTATTTGACGACCCTTGTAAACATGTATATATGTTTTTCTTATTCAACATACAGCTGACACACCCTAAAAAAGATACCAACATAAATATTTTGCTCAAGGAATCAAGGATTGCTTAAATAAATTCAAACAGGAGATTCTTAACAATTTGAATGAAGGTGTCCAGATAAATTGCTATCAACTCAGATTTTCACAATGCATGAGTGCATATGAAGGGAAACACCTAAGAAAGAAACAATGTATTGGAGAATACATTCAAAATAACAAATAACAGTTATTATGCACATGATATTTCCAAGGTAAGTACGTCTCCAATGTTGATTCAGTTATTTAAGGCTTACTACTACATGTAGAGAGAACATAATATTCCAAGTTACCTGAATTTCAGCACCACTTATCCTCTGTCTTAACGGTCTTGTCAGTAGACCAATAAGCAGTGCATGCTCCCCAAAGACAGGACCGCCTTCCATTCCTGTCAAGTGTTGAATTGAAATCAGAATCCAATAGCAATAAATGAACCGAGAGTTCTAAGCAGAAATTCCCGCACCAGGAAGACACCGAATGTCTGCCATCAACAATGATCTCTTAGCAGAGCCAGAAGGATAGCAGTTGGCAACAGATCCCACAGATATACTGATGCAAACAATGAAAAAGATCAAACCATGAATTTTTGGACCACAGAATTTCAACATGACAGTAAGATTTAATTCACCATACAGACTAAGAGCTATGTTACATGGACTCGGGTGCGAGTATCGGGTGCGGGTGCAAGTCCAAGCGTTGGACCTTCCTAAACTTAAATCTTAGGATACGTGGATATGTGTCCCCAACTTGGGTACGGGTACGGGGACACGTCTTGAACTCTAGTTTGTATTATATATAGCATAATTTTCTCGGATTATGTACCGTAGGCAATGTTTACAAATGTATTTAAATAAGCAAGGGTTAAGAAAATTATGTTTTTGATATTTTCCTATTTCTTGTCTATGTGAAATACTCGAAATATCGCTTTTCTAGCTAATTTGATATTCCTTTTCTGTTAGTATCTTAACAATTAGAGGATCCGAGTGTCCAAAAGGATACGGGTGTTGGACACATCGACACGGGTATTGAATCAGACTGAATTTCTCTGCATTTGATTTTACTTGGGAAAGAAGAAAAAACAAAACAGCAACCTTGGAAAGGGAATCTGTGTTGCAAAGAAAATAGAAAACCTTCAAACAGCTAACCCCAACTCTTTCCTTTTTGATAACCAAAAAAAAAAAAAGTTAAATCTTTTAGTTAGGCATGGCATGGGAAAAAGAAAAGAATCCACCTAAATACTGTTTACAGCCAACTCCAAAAGCATACAGCCATTTAAAGGGGAATGTCATTGGGTATATTACGGTATCTTGGGTATATTACGGTATCTTCCTATTTGGAGAAGTAGAATTTGAAGAAAGGGCCTTCTGGCACTTATACCATGTTTAAAACCAACTGTTGTGAGAGTAGGGTGACTTAGTTAAACCTCATTATCCCAAACCCATTTTATGTCGCAGTGCACTTTACAACAGTCAAGATAATCCAATCTTTCCAGGAAACAGACTGAAACGGAAACATAAACGTAAAACAAATCCTCGGGTGAGCAACACTACCTGTTACAGAAGTGCACAGGAGACAAGATACCAAAAGGAGATCCCATAGCCAGAAGAAGATCTCCCCTCTCATTTGACGGTGATATGTTAAGATTTGGCAGATCCTAGTAGAAATTACTTGAGATGTCAATCATTCTCAAGAATACGCAATACAACTGGAAAAAGAATACTGCCAGAAAATGTAACTCTTTTGCACATTTATTTTCCATGTTGCGGCGTACTCACAATATCATACTAGAAGAGATGGAGAGTGGGAGAGCTTGAGAGTACCTCAGATATTACAGAGGAAACACTGAGAAGGGCAACTTTAGCAGTTGACCTACCCATCAAATTTGGGTTGCTTGACTGTCCCCCTACCATATGATTCTGCCTCTTCATGGAAGACTGCTCAACCTAGAACATTCAGTTGAAAATTTGTGTGACATATCTCACCTTGGAATTCTTTTTGACTTCTGAGAGACATCAACTATGAGTCTAGGATCATTGCATCCTTATTTAAAGGGGTTAAAAGTCCAGCTTATGCATAAAATTCAAAAAACATGGCAGGAAATATCTCCTTGTTCAAGGAACAAATTTGCTACAAAGTGCAAACACCCATTAATTTCACTAAATTCACAAATCAACACCACCAATAAACCAGGCATCCACCAGCCAAAGCATAGATTTTAAAAGCTGATAGCTCATTCCTATTTGTTGATGGTATTAGAGTCCGGGTACTTTATTTTCATTTATATCTCCATAAAAGGGAATTCTTTCCATTCATAAGTTTGACCCAGTTCAGATGAATTTACACGAGAAATGAATTTACCTGGGTTTGTATAGCATCTGTTAAAGGTTGAGGCCCATCAGTAGATGAGGCTAAGGACCAACCAACCTCCCAACCATGCTCCATTGAGCCAGAAGTACCTTGAATCAGTGATTGGACAGCAGTAGAAGATACGGGCACGTCAATCTGTACATCACACATCATGTCTTTAGTTTCAAAACGCACTTAGAACATATCAGATAACAAAAAATGCAACTAATATATTCTATGAAAAAAAGGAAATCGAGTACTTAAAGACATGATTAGTAATCACTCAAGTTGAAGCATCATAACCGCTGTTGTCAACTAGAAGTGTAATATTAAAGGGAAACATCAAATTTCCTTATAAGGTATAAGACAATACATTAATTAATACCAATGGAAACTACAAATGAGATAGATAAAATATCAAAGTACGTGAAAAACATTACCACAATTAATTTCCATGCATGTGAATGCAGTCAACTCAACAAATGCCTACCAATGCCAATAGTTGTGCAGAAAACCAATGGGGAACTCGCTCATCTGACCTCTTAGTGCCATCTTCCACCAATTTATTTTCCTTATAATCAAATGAAAAAAATAATTTGTAAGCCAATAATTTGAGTTTGTCAAGAAGTACAAAAATAATAAAAGTCCTCGTGTAATATCTAATGCAGTGGTTAATGGTTATACCTCTACCATTATATCAATTTTAGCACCAGGAATCATCTGTGGTTTCTCCTGTGAGAAATCGGAAGCAAGAATTAATGGTTTGTGCATAGTCTCAGTACAAAGTAACAAAAATATATGTAACAAATTAACCAAAATTCCAACCTGAGATATGCTTTCCCGGTGTTGTAGAGATAGAAATGGCTCAACAATGGAAGCAACAGTCACAACCAACGACTCTGTATCTTTATAACCGCTGTTGATTTGCTCAACTAATGGAGCAAGACTAAAAGAAGCAGGCAACAACATTCCAGAGGCTGAAAGTGTGGTATTGCCAGAGCTACGAAAAAAACACCAAACGAAAACTGACTCACTTCACAACACAAAAAACGCCAAAACACTGGAGGAGATTTCAGCTCACTGCAGGCAAAATGGCTTCGAAAAACCATTCATAAAACTGCATATGACTACATGAGCTCTTAGAGTGGTAAGTACTCCCTATATATTGAAAGGGTTCTCATGTAATTGAAATTGTAAGAGTTATTCAACTTATTGCAAGAGTTCTCACCTAAACTCATTAGTTTTGTCACCAACTATGGTAAGTGAAAAAGCTGAAAAATCACATCATTGACTTCGTTTTTTCGCAAAACCACTTCATTACTTGGTCTCAGTTTTAAAGTTGCAAACCAATAGTTGGACTTCATCTAATGACCAATCAGTCCTTCTAGCACCCCACACAAGTGCACACACTCACATTCACTGTGGGCCCCAATGTGCACCACACACAAGTGCGCACACTCATACACACACTCACTGCCTGAGTGTGCACCACAGACAAGTGCGCACACTCGCATTCACTGTGGGCCTCAGCATGCACCACACACAAGTGCGCACACTCATACACTCACAGTCACACTCATTGCCCGAGTGTGCACCACATACAAGTGTACACACACACTCACATTCACTGTGTGCGCGCACTCATTCACACACTCACTCACAGCCCGAGTGTGCACCACATACAAGTGCGCGCACACTTGTGTCTGGTGCTAGAAATTTTTAAAACTAATCCAATGTAAGTTTGTACAAGAAAACAACTTTTGTGTATCCATTTATATGTGCACCAAAAAAAAGTGCTAACTACGAGATATTCATAAGAGATTTGAGATTTTACTGTATAGATACATGTTAGCAACTTACTTGTAGAGGTGAAAAGCATGGTTTCTCATCTTCAGTCCTTTTGGGTCCTGAAATTAATAGAAAATTTGTCACCCACTTACAACAAGACAGAAGGGAAAAAACAAACAGCAATTGGAGAGAGAGAGAGAGACTAACAGGGCCTTGAACTCTGACCAAGACGGCGAAATTGCGAGCTACGTCGACGATTTCGGGCAAACCCATGTGGGGAATAACTGAAATTGCAGAAAATTTGGAGAGGAAAATCGTAGGTGGATTGGAATTTCGATCAATTCGTTCTGTGTGTAGTTTACCCCCAAAAAAATACTGTAAATTTTGAAGGGGACGGAGAGGATCGTGTGGGGAAATTGGGGTTTAGGATTTCGAGGCAACTGAAAAGAAACGCAAACGACGTCGTGGCAATGTTGTTAATTTTGGGGGACCGACTCTGTAAGGTTTCTTCGGTATAATTGATTTTCACCACTTTTTTCCCCAAATGCACGCCCTAAGGCCATGTTTGGTAGCACTTATATTTCCTGTTTTCTGTTTTTATTTTCAGAATTTTCAAAAAATAAGAATGAAAATATGTTTGGTGCACTACTTCCATTTCCAAATAATGTGAACAACTTTCACTATTTTGAAAATTTGAGAAAGTATCAAAACCTTACTTTCACTTTTTTTAAAATCGAAAAACTGGCTGCCAAAATTCCCAAAACCTTTCGCTTGCACCAAAACCGTCTCCTTATCTCATCTCAAACCTCCTATGTGGCCCTTTACGTTGCTGACAGCGCGTGCCATATGGAAGCTTTGACACCACTCTATGGCAATATAATCCTATGTACTCGATACCACAAATAGTACTTGGGATCATCTTCCCTTATCTCATGGTCATGTACCCAATTCAGTGGCGGAGCCAATGTAGGTCCACCGGGGCACAGGCCCCACTGAATTTTTTTTTGTTACTTGAAGAAATCAACTAGTTCAATCAACTCGTCCAAATGTCCAAATAAAAACACATAAAGGATATTTTGTTCAATAACTCAAAAATTGAGTGAACATGATAGCATTATCTACTTTATTTATAGTAATTCGTAATAGGTGGGTAAATAAAACATTGCTCCAAAATCTGAAAACTCTCATTTGTTTCTCATGATATAACACGCAAGCCACCGTCGTTTGCCAAAAAGCATCAAGTCGTGAGTCGGTGGGATGTGTGAGATTCAGTGTCACCGGAATTTTTATTTCATAGTGCCCCGTTGACGCATATTTCTGGCTACGTCACTGGTAGGGGTGAGCAAAAAATCCGTCAAACCGCGAATCCAGTTCAAACCAATCCAAACCGATAGGTTTGGTTCGGTTTTTTAGTAATATGGTTTGATCATGGTTTAAAAAAATTAGAAACCGTTTTATATGGTTTGGTTTGTGGATTCACATTCACGGTTATGGTTCCAAACCGATCCGGACCGTATAATACAATTATATATAATTTCATTATTACCACTGCCCTTTTGCTGTCTTATTTCAGTTCAATAGTTTTTAGGAATTATCTTTGGCATTTTATTTGGTTAAATTATATTAAGATGTTTAATAGTTGGTATTCTTAGTTTGTTCATTTAGTGACTTACCAATATTTCATTTTCTTAGTTTAAGACTTGAGGTAATTATTGGTATTCTACTCTTAATTAGTTGGTTGAAGTTAGCGTGTTTTGATAATTTGAATGGAATTGGTTTTAATATAAGTTTTCTTTTAATTTATCTTTGTAATTTTAAGTACTTTAAATATTTTTTGAAGATGATAGTTTAGTTCAAAGCAAACCGTGGTTTAAACCGAAACCGAACCGTATTTATATGGTTTGGATTGGTTTGGTTCTATGCCTTTTGTGGGTTGGTTTGGTTCTCAAAATTTATAATCCGTAAGTATTGGTTTGGTTCTTGGTTTACTACAAAATCGAACCAATCCGAACCATGCTCACCCCTAGTCACTAGTACCCATAATATTAGGCTCCCACGTGTTTAGAAACAAATCTCAACCTTTCACTAAATCCAAACACACACTCTCTCTCTCTCTCTCTCGTATCGTTTGGGAATTAGCAGAGAAATTGCAAGAGAGACAATTTTAGAAAAAGTAAAAACTGGTTTCAGAAATTGATTTCTTGTTTTAAAAACAGGTTGACACAAACATGTTTTCTGCTTTCACTTTTATTTTAGGAAAAGTAAAAACTAATTTCAACAAATAGAAAACAGGAAACAGAAAAATGGCAGCGTTACCAAACATAGCCTAAATAGCCATCTTGTTTTTCCCCCTTTTTTTGTTTGAACCAAACTCAGAAACTTTGTCTGGGACCTACTTAAGTTCTCATCCTAGTGAGTTTAAATCAAAGTTGTCAATCTCGTACTAACAACAAGCATACCGTTTATTTTATTGGGATGGTACGTATCGGTACCATTTTGAAATGACCGCAATATATATTTTAATATATTTTTATGAAAAACCAAAAAACTTAAAATTGAGAAATAAAATAAATTCTACTCCGTAACACTTTGATATACCTTAACATTAGTTCTAATAACAAACTAAGATGATTAACATATTACAGAGTCCAAAATTTTTGTGAAATTATCTTAAATAATAGTAACTTTGTTCGTTTTCAAGTTTAACTTTGTTTTGTTTTTGTTTCTAATCATTATCCTATTTTTCTCTTCAATCATTACCCTACTTTTTCAATTATTACTTTCATTTCTCTATCTATCTCTCTTTACTCATTACTCATCTCTCTAATTATTACCTTATTTCTCTCTCACCCACTACCAAAACAAAAATACCCAAAGATGGAAACCAAACAAAGGCACTTTTTTATTAACCAAGAGAAAAAAAATCAAATTTTTTTGTACCGGCCTAGATTCCGGTACAAGTTCAGTTTTCGACCGGTACAGGACGGTACACCCGGTATTGTCTGGTATAGGCCGGTATTTGGGGCAGTAAGGGAACACTTATGTATGTGTACCGTTTTATTGCCGATACAAGTCGGTACGGTGCGGGATTTACAACATGTTTTAAAATATTTATGTTCTCATCCTTAAATTGGATGATCAGATATGTGGGCCAAATCTTTATTTTAGTGTACAAGTGGCGCCACGTGTCGAAAATAAGAAGCCACATGTGATTTAACGGAGCCGTTAGTCCAAGTCAGCAAAATCCGTCAATAATTTAACGGATTTAGATGGTTGGGGGTTAATTGAATAATAGAGTCATAGTTCAAGTGTGTAATTGAAGTTTTTATTGAAATTTGAGTGTCTATTCCACACTGAAGGTCAAAGTTTTTGGGGTATTTCGAAATTTTCCCCACCCAAAATTGACACCAAGACCTCATAATACACAATAACAATAAGCTTCCCTTCAACTTTGAGAAATTCCAAAACCTCACAACAAAATATTTAATATTTCCAAAGTACATACCTTGCCCCACCAAATTAGTATTTCTAAACAATTAGTCCTTAATAATACTCATCCCTACTACTATTTTCAGCCATCAGTCTAAAAACCAATTATGGGTCTCATAGAATCAACAATTTTTTTTTAAAAAAGGAGAGAATCAACCTATAAGTAACCAAGTCCAAGACCTTAGTTATATGAGACTAACTTATTTACAAAGCTTCATGAATAAGTTATTACGGAGCTCAATCTTGACCGTCCAAAAGTATTTTAGATGATCCGGATTAAAAACAATCTATTACCGTTGTTACCGGTAATAGATTGTTTTTAATCCGAATAATCCAAAACACTTCTCAATCCTCGTACTGCATACGTGATCTCAATTCTCATCGCTCACAGATTTTAATAATTTGGGATATGTTTTGAAGACACTTTTAGGCTCACGCTCTCGCATGCACACACAAATTATGAGCCTAAGTCCGGGACCTTATATTTTTGCTAGACCATATTTATTACTAGTATCAACTATTAACCACCAAGCCAGTAGCCAGATGACCAGGACTAATAAAAAACAAAACAATAAACAAAAAAGCATTTATTATATGATGGTAAAAGTAGGATCATCACAACCGTCCACGGCAGACAATATTATACAGACGACTCACTCACATCATCAAACCGTGCCAGTGTACAACACCATAACCACAAGCTTGCTTACTACTCCACTACTATTAGTAATAAACTGAAACGAGTAATACTGGATACTAATCACAAACCAACTACCACAACACGTGGCGGGCAGTGAACATGAAATAACACTATTTACATGCACCGGTGATCAGTAACTTTATCCTCCGCGGTGCTCGCTCTTGGTCTCCCCACTGTAGAGCCTGCAGTAATCAAGCAACACGTGTTAACGTTAGTGTTTTGGACATCAATAAAAATCCAAAAACCAGAGTAAATAAGCAGCCTGCTGTCCAGTCCGGTTCAGTTTTGGGCTTTGATGGTCTCTCCGGATCCCACAACAATAATCGAAATCGACCATCATAGATGCATGAGCAAAAACAGATTTGTACAAGTTAAAAATGGGCAATTTTGTCCACGTTAAAAAAATAGCTTAATCGAACATCTATAGGTGCATGAACAAAACAGATCTGTACGTTAAAAAAATTTATCTTGTACAAATCTGTTTTGTTCACGTATTGATCGATCAAATTACTAACGAGGACGACATAATCAACGAGCTCTATAAGATGAAGGCCCAAAGCTAGACCGGACCGGAGTACTGCAGCTAGCAAAGAGAAACTGGACTTGTCAAGCTGCTACATCAACATGTATACGTACCAGTCGTAAACAGTAGGGGATTTAGGGTGTGGCTTGTCAAACACCGCACCACCAATACCCTTGGTGGCTAGGTTGCTACCCGGGTTGAACACACTCCTCCACACGTTCTCTTTACGCACCGCCGTCGGTGAGGGAGTCGTCGGCGTCATCGGCAACGATGTCGATGTCTCGGGACCCGTCGGCATCGACAAGGACCTCTGAAACTGCTTGCTCCCCTCTCCTTCCCCCTCTGCCCAAAAGATCACCATAGAATCATGACACCAGCAATATTGTTACACAAAACGAGAAAAAAAAAAAAACTTTAATACTACTAGTGTTCATTCTAAATAAGGTGGCAGTTATGCGTAATCTCGATCGTATTAATTTTTATTTTAGAAAAAATTTCTCGAAAAATCTTTTCTTTTTTAAGAGAATCTTTTTAATTATACGCTTTGAAACATTGATTAATTGCACGATCAAAGTTGGAGATGAAACTGCAGAAGCTCCTCCATCCCAAAACATTTCCTAGAATCCCACAAGAAAACCACTTTCTACAAAAATAAATTTGAAATATAAACACTCTTATTAATCAAGCAAGAGAATTACCTTTGATGTTTAAGGTACTTATCGTCCTAAGCTTGCCGAGGCCATGGTCTTGGTGAGGTACAGGTCCTGCCATAACGTCATCCCAAAGCTTGTCCAGCAAACCCATCTTCTCTCTCTCTCTCTAGATCTCTCTCCAACGGATCTGGTTCTACTGCGCTTATAAATAGATGAGTTTGTTGCTAAACATCTCCTCACCAGAAGCGATTTTCAAGACCGTTTATTGCTACTTCCAAGTGTAGTACGTATTTTTTGGGCTGACCGAAAAAACAAGAGGTGTAGTTTCTTTAGGGGTTGTTTGGAAGTGCAAGAACCGGGTAATTTATAGCGAGAGCTGGGGTGGTTTAATTTTGACCTTGCATCCTTATTTGTAGAGTGCAATAACCGGGTAGTTTATAGCGAGAGCTGGGTGGTTTAATTTTGACCTTGCATCTTTATTTGTACAAGATTTAATTTGCTAGGTTTTTCATGACTATTAATGCATTATCTTGATACTGGATGACATAGTTGAGTTTTAGGTGCCGTTGATTCTCACGTGGGCTCACTTATTTTTTTCATTTTTTAAAGAATTTTTGGACTGTTCAGATCAGCCGTTCGGTAATCGGAGTGGGCCCAGTGCACCGTTGGTAGCCGGTCGGTCTCCCCTTTATCGGTGTCCTTAGTTTTCTCGTAAAATATCTGTCCAAAAATAAGAGAGCAATAAAATAATACTACATGGAAGTAGTGGAAGTGGAAGTGGAAATAAAATAAAACAATGTGGATAAGGATGAAGAATAGTACTCCAATTATTAAATTAAGGGAAAAATTCAAAAAAATCCCTGAACTTTGAACTCAATGTCAAATAGGCACCTAAACTTAAATAAACTTCAATTGAACACCTGAACTTTCACTCCGTTATCAATTTACCCCCTGCCGTCTCAATCCGTGACTTGCCGTTAACGGCACAGTTAAAAAAAAAATACTTACCACCGGTTTGCAATCCTATGAAGCAGAAACGTGATTATGAGAGCCTTAGAGACAAAATTTGATTATGTCTCTTTAGAATAATATGATCAGAATAATAAAATCTTCACACCCGTTCAAACGGATTAAAAATTGGAGCACTTAATTTTTTAATCATATTTTTTAATATATAAACGGTCCCAAAAAATTAAGTGCTCAAATTTTCATTCCGTTCGAATCGATGCAAAGATCTTTTTATTCTTATCATATTATTCTAAAGGGTCGTAATTCATTTTTATCTCTAAGGCTCTCATATTAAGTATGTGTTATTTTTTTAGGACCCTACGGAGCAGAAATGTGATTATGAGCACTTAATTTTCTGAGCACTTAATTTTTTATGAGCACTTAAATATCTTTGTATTGATTCAAAACGGAGTGAAAATTTGAGCACTTAATTTTTTATGACCGTTTATATATTAAAAAATATGATTAAAAAATTAAGTGCTTCAATTTTTAATCCGTTTGAACGGGTGTGAAGATCTTATTATTCTGATCATATTATTCTAAAGAGACATAATTAAATTTTGTCTCTAAGGCTCTCATAATCACGTTTCTGCTCCATAGGATTGCAAACTGGTGGTATGAATTTTTTATTTAACCAAAACGTTGCCATTTTAGTGTGTGGGTAGGGGCTGATGTGCCTTTGGGGCAGCAGAGCCCCCGGGTCTGGGTAATAAGTGGAGAGAGATAGAGAGAGAAATGTTGGAAGTAGGGGGAATTTTTTTTAAAATTCTTTTTGAAAATTTGAGCACTTAATTTTTTTTAGACCGTTTATATATTAAAAAATATGGTTAAAAAATTAAGTGCTCCAATTTTTAATCCGTTTGAACGGGTGTGAAGATTTTTTTTATTCTGATCATATTATTCTAAAGAGACATAATCAAATTTTGTCTCTAAGGCTCTCATAACCACGTTTCTGCTTCATAGGATTGCAAACTGGTGGTAAGTATTTTTTTTTAACTGTGCCGTTAACGGCAAGTCACGGATTGAGACGGCAGGGGGTAAATTGATAACGGAGTGAAAGTTCAGGTGTTCAATTGAAATTTATTTAAGTTCAGGTGCCTATTTGACATTGAGTTCAAAGTTCAGGGGTTTTTTTGAATTTTTCCCTTAAATTAAACATGGGACCCAGAGAAAATATCTCTTCCTTCAGTACTACTAGATCGGATGAGAGTGAGAAGTTTTTCAGTGCCGAGCGGGTATTGTCGACGTGGCACCAACTCGGCTCATCTCATCCGTCCGATTCATTTTTGGACGGTTCGGATTAAAATCCTCTCTCTCCTCTCACCCCAACACTTTCTCTCTCATTTTTCTCTCTCAAAATCTGAGCCGTCCAAACACGAAATAGACGGCTCGGATGCACGAGCGGCACCACGTGGTACCCACTCGGCACTGAAAATTTTTCGGATGAGAGTAGATAAAGGTCTACTGTACAGGTGTCAGGTCGTAATCAAACGTTGTCCTCTTCTTCCTCTATTAATTGTGGGGTCCACAGCTAATGGGTTTCCTGTACAGAAACACGTGGGGGCCATACCATTGATTAAGGAGTAAGACCCACCCAATAATTTTTCTTGATTAAGGTGATCTGATTATTAGTGCACTTTATACAGAGCTCCTGAGTTGTGGTCCTGTGGCTGTGGAGTATAAAAAAAAAAATCCCATGGGTACACATTTTGGTGTACACCGGATTGTGTGGGACCCATATCGAGATTCTTTGCAAATGATGAGCCGTTCAATTTGTTTAAATATTTTTTAGAAACCTCTATGAAAAAATAATGCCATGGGTACATCGAGTTGTGTGTGATCCATCTCAATCGAATATTTGTAAAATCATTATTGTTACTTCGATTTTCAGTCACTGAATTCTTAGGAACCGAAAATTGAATGAAATGGTCAAACTTGTATTGATATCCAATTGATCGAGACTACTTGTCAATAGGATTAGTATTTTGTATGTTTAGAAGAAACACTTCAATGGTCTATTAGTCTCACCTTATAGCATGACCCACCACCAAGAAATTTGAAGAGATTTAAGTGGAATTGGCTTTGTCAAAAATGGATCTGGAATCGAATGGGACAAGAAAGATGATACAATTATTCTACTATACTCTTTTAGTGAACAAATATCTTAGGTCCTTTGCTGGAAATTTAATAGTAGAGCATAAGATTATGGGGGAATCTGGCTGGCTGAATGTCTCTTTCTGTGGTTAATTTTCTCCAAATTGTTGATGAAGACATGTTCTTTCGATTCGCTTTTGAGAATGGTTAATTTTTGTTCCTCATTCCCCGGCCCGGCCCCATTTGTTAAAAGTATTAGATAAGTTGGGATTCGTAAGAAAGAAAGATTCGTAAAGAGATGTGATTCATAAGGAGATGAGCTTCGTAATTTGCATGTTTGTTTCAATATTAGATGATGAGATTATTAATAGTATCATGTTTGTTTCACATGAGATAGGATTGGATTGATAGTATACATTTTCATTTTTGCCCTTACCCAAAACTAAAGGATAACAACACCATGCATTATGCATCAAAAGCAATCTGGGTAAAAAATAAATAACCAAAGCCGGTATCAACTATTTATATATTAAAAATATAGTTAAAAAATTAAGTGTTTCAATTTTTCAATCCGTCTAAACCGGTGCAAAGATTTTTTTTATAATTATTTTATCCTAAAGGGTCATAATTAATTTTTAACATTAGGGCTCTCATGTACAAGCCCTAAGATAGTCATAGAACCAAATAAAGAGCAAATACTTAATTATGAGAGTCCTAGAGACAAAAAATAATTATGAACCTTTAAGATAAAATGATTAAAAAAATAAGATCTTTGCACCGGTTCACACGGATTGAAAATTAGAGCAGTTAATTTTGTAATCATATTTTTAATATATAAACGGTCTTCAAACGGATTGAAAACAATTTGCTGTGTTTGGTTTGGTTTTTGAAAAGTTTTTTGAAAAATAGTAGGGGGTAATAAGTGGAGAGAGATAGAGAGAGAAATGTTGGAGGTAGAGGGAATCGAGAGGGAATTTTTTGAAAAATTCTTTTTAAAAACTAAAGAGAACAAAGCATTAGCACTCCAATTTTTAATCCGTTTGAATCAGTGCGAAGATTTTATTTTTTTGATCATTTTATCTTAAATGATCATAATTAATTTTTAGCTTTAGAACTTTTATATGAGAGCCCTAAAAGAATCGTAGGACCAAATGAGAACAACTTTGTCTTTTTGGATCAACCCACCTAGGATACCCAAGAGGGATTCGTAATACTCCATGGAGCTCATTGCTCATCCCAACGGAGTAATAATCCAGTTATCAAACATGGGTTTTGGAAGCCCTTGGGATTGATAGTCTAATCTTAAGGCATAATCCAGTTATCAAACGGGGGAGTTTATTATCCCGAAGACTTTTAAACCCAGCCCGACAACTATGATTCGACGGATAAGTCGGGACAGGATGCTCGCTCTCGTCATCTAAACCAAAAACTAGATGCATTGTAACACGCAGATAAATTGGGAATGGGGGGAGCCTGCTGGTCAGCGGGGGTGTTGTCCGTCCAAACGGCATTGTATTGGGGCAAAAGACAAACTACCAAAATGCCTTCCTTAATACCTTGTTCAAAGTAATACTTTTTTGAACTGAGTTCAAAGTAATAGTACTTTGGAAATCAAAAATGTCAATTAAGCCAAAGGAAATTGATTTTGGCACTCTCCTATTTTAGCCACTGGTACTCACTCTACTTTGATTCTTAATCATGCGAGATTACAAAACAAAATATGCGGTGCCACTGGCTAAAACTAGAGTGTCAAAATCACATCCTAAGCGAAAACCTATTCCTAAATGCCGATATGCAAGTACCTCTACGCAACGCAGATTCCCAAGAGGCAAACTGTGCGAAATTTCTTACGGGAAAAAGAGAGGCTGCTTTGGTAATGATATATAGCGGGGGACTACAGTAGTATACTACTGTATTGTAAAAGCTACTAGTACAACTATAAAGTTAGAAGTGCATTTCCAGGTATCTGGAAAGTCGAAAGGTGCAAGTGCGCCTTGTTGGCCATATCTAAATCCACGAACATATTCCTTCTACCTAAATCACATAATTCACGTGCACGTGCGTGTGCTTGAGCTCGAACGTAAAAGAGTCTTCGAAACACATCCCAAACTACTAAATTCGCGATAGTGAAGATGGAAAGCTGGAACGCATGGTATTTTAAAGGATTATGTGACTAAGCCTTCTACCCATCCTAAGAAGGGATATAGTACACTCTTTACATGAAACACGACATAGTGCTACTAGTTTACTGGTAATTGAGTAGATAATTTTCGATTCTCAATGAAGCAATGTCACATAGACGTGTATAATATCGTAAAAATTATTCCAGCCGTAACGTTGCTCTTTTGTTTACATCGAAATTCAAGATTCAGGACATATCCTTAGACAGGAATTATTACCAGAAAGCCAAAAAAAAAAAAACTTTTCCCTAACCAATCAGTGCTTTGAAGCACAAATTCCGTTGCCAACAGCCATGTGAACTGATGGTGAGTCATTTGAGAACAACCACCATGTTCAAAACAGGGATCTTCTCTGGGAGAGTCGTCCGCCCTACACCCACCCCTGAGTATATGCTTCAACAGGAATCACACAAAGATAAATTAGAAACATCTGGTAAAATGCCTACTTGTAAGTCGTAACCCAGCATACAGGGTACATTACATTATTAAGTTTAAGGATTGGTGACTTACCCATTCAATGACTTTGGCCCTGGACATTCCCCAAATGGGAACTCTAGGGTGGGGTGAATTTAATACTCCAAATAGACGCCTATTGGTATTCCAGCCTTCCTTCTTCTTTCCGGGTCCATCCGAAAGAGAATCCAATACTTCTTGGTTGGAAATATCTGAAGTTTGTTGTTCAAGAATTCTTATCCACCATTACAACAATCATCTCCATTTCTTGTTTCCCCTAGTGACAATAAGATGGCAAATAATCAAAGTATGACCACCATAGAATAAATGCAATTTCACTACATTGTTTTTCAGTCAACAGTGACCGACATGCCCATCTTCCCTCATAGGTATCAGCCACCTTAAGTAGTAACGACAAAGGGTTATACACATGTATTCCAAGTTATAAAAATGCAAAAATAGAAACAACAAATTATAGAATAGCATGATTTTAGTTATTTCAGATCAGAAGAATTACTGATCTCAAATCTTTCGATTGTCATTCTTCTAAAAATTTCTACTTTCCTAATTCAAGATCATTAATACACCAAAGAATCTCTGCAGACCCAAACTTAATTTTACTAATACAGACAAACTATAATAAAGAAATACCCCCACCTTTTTCTCCTTTCTTTTGTTTGTTTGATAAAATACATTTCAATTTTCAACCAACCCAATACTAGAGAAAAAAATATGAGGCAACAGTCATACCCAATGGTCGAGGCTAGAGGCTGCTTTGTTGGGTCACAAGGTTCAAACCCCATGCAAACCAATTTCCCTCTTCAAAAGAGTTCTACCCTGCACCAAAAAGAATAGAAAGAATCAGGAACATACTGAAATAAGTAAGGAAAGAAACAAAAAGGAACAATGAGGTGCCTCCAAAACCCTCTTAAATGTCTTCATATGTAAAGGCAAGGATTCAGGCACTTGGTTTATAAGAAAGTCAATGGCAACAAGTGGGCGAAGAAAGATATCTTTACTGTTTCTGCCGATCTCAGTTCAACTGAATCACTATCCTTCCAAAGCCTTGTATGTATCTGACACCCAAATTCAAAGCCCACAGATAGGCATGTGCTCCCACTGCCTCTCCACAAACATGACCCAGAATTTGTTTTTGGTCTCGTAAAACCACAAGGCTCAACTGCAGGTAATCCAACCAAAATCTCCCCAGCTGATCTGCTCTACTTCAACCATCAGATTTTACCCCAATCACTTCGACCCCATTTGAACAAATCTCAAGTGCTGGGTCAAGTCGGTTCGAAAGAGTTGTTGCCTCCACCTCATAGACGTACTAGTACAATTAGCAGCAGCACCTGGAGATTCAATGACAATGAGTTTTGTTCAACAAATCTGCAAAAGTACAAAACAATGAAGTCAGGAACCAAGGAAACAAGTCTTTTGATCAGAAAATTTTCAACTCACTTGGTGCCCCATGAAGAGGCTGTCATGCCATTGAGCCAACTCGGTCCATGAAAGTATAGACATTACAAAAGGAAAATCAAACACCACAGCTCCGTTAACGTACATTTCACTACTTCTACGTAAATGTTTCTACTATCTGCATATTGATGATTTCGCTTGGTTGATGTTTTCGCTGATTAAAACTGAGTTCAGCCTGAGATTATTATCGACTTGTCGTCACTCAAACCAAACGAAATCAAATAGAGCCTCAAGTCCCAATCAACTCATCAGTAACTCACTCCAAATAATTTGAAAACTACATAGGTATTCTGCTTCCTGCTGTCTATCTATCTCTTCTCCCTCCCGCAACCACATGTAGTCATGTACCAACTTTGTTGTCAGCACTAAATATTCAGATGTAATTTAGATTTCACCACTTCAAACAGGCCTTTACGTTTCCTTTTTAACTTTTATCTGAAATTAGCACAAGAAGGCATCCAGCGGGTTAGGAACTTAGGAGTAACAACAGACTATGTGAAACAGTTCACGCTCGTAAAAAGGTTTTGGATGATGTCTGGGAGTTGGAAAGAAACTTCCAACATTCAATTCTAAACTGTTGAAGAGTGATCTTCTTCCATTCTCAGGCTAAGGTTCAGCTGACAATTCAAATCCAATATCTTCACTCTAAGCAATTCCTTATTGAGGGGTTTGACTTTAAAAAAAAACAAGGCTTCCAAGATCATGGAGTTAGATAGCTTGATATACATTGTCGGGCCCATTTCTTAACCGCTTAAGTTTTTGGGACTACTTGTAACTTAACATGGTATCAGAGCTAAGGTTAGGAGAGGTTTTGGGTTTAAGTCTCTCTATTGGCATTTGTTCTCGGTTTGCATTCTATCGCGATATATAAACACATCTGTATATATATATATATATATATATATATATATATATATGTTTGCATCTCCACGAGCAAGACGGGGTTGGAGAGTGTTAGATAGCTTGATATACATTGTTGGGCCCATTTCCTAATAGCTTAACCTTTTGGGACTATTGGTAACTGAACACCTAGAGCCCTACAGCCCAGGAATATTTACAGCAACCCTTGGGAGTAGGGTGCTCACTAAATTCCTCTGAAGGCACATGAATTAAAAATTGCTTTACACATATCTACTAAAGATATTGAAGTAGAATACCATTAATTAAAGGACTAAAGCCAACAAATTACATGCTTTTAACAATTGTATTTTCTCATTCTAAACCACAATTACGTCAATTTTTTATTGACAACAAAGAAATTTATTACTACAAAAGAGAGGTATAAGATCACTCTATTGGTTTGAGAGACTAGAGCCGACTGCTGCCCTATCTCTACCCTATTCACTAACACTGCCTCTCGTACTCCACTGGCAGCATGTGCTGGATATCTATGGAAACCAGGATTAATTACGAAGAAACTTGTGTTCCCATTTCAATGTTGACCACTGTTAGCACTACGATATCTAAGGTGGTTGTACTCTTTTCAGTTGAATGTTCAAAATGCATTTATTAATGGTACATGTCTGAAGAAGTTAACATGTGCCCTCCTCTGGACTTCTCTCATGCTTCTGGGTTGTTTGTCGTTTACTTTGTAATCTCTATAGCCTTAAACAGTCCCCTCGTTCTTAGTATGCACGGTTTCAAGATATGGTTCTACATATGGTTCTAATACCCATGATTTTGCTTAGTTTGATCGCCACAACTTGTATGATTTGGTCTCTCGCTTTATGTGGATGATATTATTGTCACTACAAGTGAGGTAAAACTTTATCTCTTCCGCGAGTTTGAAATGAAAGATTTGGGCCATCTTTGGTACTTTTTATCATTGAGGTTGCCTCCTCTTGCACGGGGTATATTTTATTAGCTAGTGTAGTAAGTATGCGCAGAACATTCTTCACCGTGCTCATCTCACTGATAAGAAACTTTTAATACCCCTATTGAGTTAGATGCTAGGTTCTCCGCTTTAGATAGTGTTCCTCTTGCTCCTACCGAGTATCATGAGATATATGCCTTATTGGTTTACCTTACTGTGACTCGACTTGACATTGCATATGTCGTCCACATCGTTCAATGCATTGAGTTGCCTTGTTGTATTTGCAATATGTTTGTGGTACTTCTACAGTGTTTGTTGCTCTTCCATTTCAAGCTTGACTCTTCGAGCTTATGCTGATTGGTCTTGTAATATCTCTCTTTAGAAGCCTTCGTCAAGCTATTGCGTTTTTTCTGCGCAATTCTCTTCTCTATGGGAAAAGCAGGAAGCAATATGTCATTACTTATTCTACAGTTCATTCCAAACATTATGCTATGGCTCATGCCACCGTTGAGATAGTTTGGCTACACTGACTTTTATTAGATATGGATATTACTCTTTCTTCCTCAATGCCTCTTTATTGTGACCCATTTCTTATTGAAATAACCGATCATGCTAACGGACATTTATTTTTGAATTCCATAATTTTTGCGAAAAAATTTCACCCTAATATTGACTTTTTTTAATATTTATAATTATGAGAATAGATCCTACTCTTGGTCTTGGGGATTCTGGGCTTGGAAAAAAAAAAAAAAAGCTGGGGTGTATCGTTCAAATCATTGGTCCAGTCCTAGATGTCGCCTTTCCGTCAGGGGAAGGTTTTTCATGAGGGTACGATGCATATTCAGTGTGATTGTCATTTTGTTTGCCAACTCTTCAATCCATCTCTACTAATCTACCATTTGTTCCTTCTTGATTGCAAATGTCTGATTTTTCACTAAGAGTCACTATTATTGATCATTTTCTTAGCAAGCTCTCGGGGGGGGGGGGGGGGAATATAGAGCTATGCTTTGCGGTCTATGAAACACTGACTGTGGAGTCCCACATTAGTAATATATGGAAAGTGAATTCCATATATAAGGAAACGCGAGCAGCTACTGTATAACCCGAGGTTAACCTTTTGAGCCACGTGGTTAGGCTAAAGGTTTGACTGGCGCGGGTTGTTATAGGTCGTATCAGAGCTTGCACCAATCGGAGTCCCACATCGAGAATATATGGAAAGTGAATTCCATATATAAGGAAACGCGAGCAACTACTAGATAACCCGAGGTAAACCTTTTGAGCCTAGATAACCCGAGGTAAACCTTTTGAGCCACATGGTTAGGCTAAGGATTTAGCAGGTCAGGTGGCGTGGGTTGTTACACCGACACTCCTAACAGCTTGCAAGATCTGCGTTAGACACTTCGGGAAGACACGACACTTCATGGCCACGCGGAACTCGTGTCTCAATTTGCACATGGATGGAAACATGATAGGGAGCAATTTATAATATTGAAGGTTATTTTCAGGGTATGATTTTCCAAAAATATGAGAAAAATGGTATGAATAAATGAATCATGACCAAATAAAACCCTCGCTCGGCTTGTAATATTTAAAAAGAAAACATTAATAATTGTAAAGATACTATTAGTTTTGGTTATTTCCAAATGAGATGGTCATATGAATAATAACTATATAAAAATAATTTTTGCTTTATCCCCCACCCTGTCATTGTCCCCATTTATTTAGAATTGTCATGTCATATATCCGTATCCGTATCCGTGCTTCTTAGTTTGCATTTGTTGTCCTTTACAGTATTCCTTAAGTGTAATTTCAAACTCTATGTATTTCCTAAGGTTCACTAAGGTTTCTCTTTTTAACCTACTATAAACCATGGGCCATATGGAATCATGGGTATTACTCTTTCTTCCTCAATGCCTCTTTATTGTGACCCATTTCTTATTGAAATAACCGATCAACTTGCTAACGGACATTTATTTTGAATTCCATAATTTTTGCGAAAAAATTTCACCCTAATATTGACTTTTTTTAATATTTATAATTATGAGAATAGACCTACTCTTGGTCTTGGGGCTTCCGGGCTTGGAAAAAAAAGAAGCTGGAGTGTATCGTTCAAATCATTGGTCTAGTCCTAGATGTCGCCTTTCTGTCAGGGGAAGGTTTTTCATGAGGGTACGATGCATATTCAGTGTGATTGTCATTTTGTTTGCCAACTCTTCAATCCATCTCTACTAATCTACCATTTGTTCCTTCTTGATTGCAAATGTCTGATTTTTCACTAAGAGTCACTATTATTGATCATTTTCTTAGCAAGCTCTCGGGGGGAGGGGGGGAAATATAGAGCTACGCTTTGCGGTCTATGAAACACTGACTGTGGAGTCCCACATTAGTAATATATGGAAAGTGAATTCCATATATAAGGAAACGCGAGTAGCTACTGTATAACCCGAGGTTAACCTTTTGAGCCACGTGGTTAGGCTAAAGGTTTGGCTGGCGCGGGTTGTTATAGGTCGTATCAGAGCTTGCACCAATCGGAGTCCCACATCGAGAATATATGGAAAGTGAAATCCATATATAAGGAAACGCGAGCAACTACTAGATAACCCGAGGTAAACCTTTTGAGCCTAGATAACCCGAGGTAAACCTTTTGAGCCACATGGTTAGGCTAAGGATTTAGCAGGTCAGGTGGCGTGGGTTGTTACACCGACACTCCTAACAGCTTGCAAGATCTGCGTTAGACACTTCGGGAAGACACGACAATTCATGGCCACGCGGAACTCGTGTCTCAATTTGCACATGGATGGAAACATGATAGGGAGCAATTTATAATATTGAAGGTTATTTTCAGGGTATGATTTTCCAAAAATATGAGAAAAATGGTATGAATAAATGAATCATGACCAAATAAAACCCTCGCTCGGCTTGTAATATTTAAAAAGAAAACATTAATAATTGTAAAGATACTATTAGTTTTGGTTATTTCCAAATGAGATGGTCATATGAATAATAACTATATAAAAGTAATTTTTGCTTTATCCCCCACCCTGTCATTGTCCCCATTTATTTAGAATTGTCATGTCCTGTATCCGTATCCGTATCCGTGCTTCTTAGTTTGCATTTGTTGTCCTTAACAGTATTCCTTAAGTGTAATTTCAAACTCTATGTATTTCCTAAGGTTCACTAAGGTTTCTCTTTTTAACCTATACTATAAACCATGGGCCATATGGAATCATATCCATACACGTATCCCATAAATATCAACATTATTAAAAGATTCTGGTGATAAAATTTTGAAGTATTGGCTACTTTTTGGATACTCTAGGTTAAGTATCCCAACTTTTGTGAAATTAAGATTGTGGTACTTATTGCACAGTATTGTATTAACATTGTTAGAATTACATAAAAGTACAGAATTCTAAACCTTTACTTACTTTTTAGAGAGGAAGATCAAAGATGAAAATAATATCATCTTTCTTGATAAATTACGAATATCCTCACACATATTGGCTTCTATGTAGGATAGTCCGAAGTGTTTGCTACTCCTATCCATGTGCGAAATAGGTGCAAGATAGGTCCTGAATAAAATAACTGTATCCTAAACCAGCTATGTAGTTATAACACCTTGTCTCTAAACTGTCTTTATACAATATCTACAGGGTCCTCCTTTCTAGTTCAAGGCAGCTAGGGATTAAAGTTAAACTAGCACGATAATGGAAAGGAAGACTACGATAGAGTAGGTTATTCCTTGTGAAGGAGAAGATTTATCAGAAGAGAAAAGGAAGACATCCCAGGAGCACAAGATGTGTCATTGACTTGAACAAGAAAAACAGAACACAAGAAACCATCACAACAATTCTCAAGTTATTCACAACCTGAAAATGCAACGAAAGATGGTTGCCCTTGCATGTGCGATACTTGCAAATAAGATAAACGAAGTCTGAGTTTTCGAGCACAAGAAAGGACAAAAGCCGCAACTATTGATACAATGGGTCATTCGAAACCAAGGTCAAGACATCAAGCCTCTTGCGAATTTCCACTTCGTCTAAACGGATTCAAATGTAAGCAACTCGCAACCACAAAACTTGAAATGGATCAAATCAAACATAGTTCTCATATTACCTCCAGTTCCAGAAAACAAGAAATAAACTAATCTTATCCATAGAATGAAACATCATCCCTCAGAGAACTCCTAACACCCTTACAAAAGTCAGTCCTAGCTTTTGACAGTTTTGAAGACAGCCTCGGAAAATTTCACGACTTTAAATTGGTTGAATGCATAGATGACTGTACAAGAAAACAGAGCAGCCTGACAGCTCAAGATTTTCCATACTTGACAACATATCCCTGCAAATAGAGGAACTAAATGTCAATTGCCAATGAATCACTAACCCAACTGGAGACATTTCCTAATAACTGTAATTTCCAATCACTAATCACCAACATAAAGACACTCACCTCAACAAGTTTTGAAATTTTTTGTTCGGATGCAGAAAGGTACTGTTTAATTGATTCTTCAGTACTTGGTGTTTGTTGGGGTTGCAATGTGCTAAGGACCCTCTCAACTGTCCTTTTAACGATGATTTTGTGAGCATCCTTGCTCAAATGACCCTCGCGCCATTTTGGTTTCACCAATTCTTTCACAAAATCAACAAGAGCAGCACGAAAATATCTCAGAGCTTTAGATTCCTTCTGCTCCTCGTCCATCTTAAGATCAATAGTCATATCATTGTTGCTCCTATCTACGTTTAGTTCCTTCTTCTGTCTTGGTCCATCCTCTTGATTCCGAGGATCATGATCAGAAAATAACTTACTTTCTTTTGTAATGTCCTTGAAATGACTTGAGAGCTTGTCTTCCTTGGACAAGGTACTCACACTTTTCTGTTCAGCATAAGAAGTATTCGCTTTTTCTCCCCCATTTGTAAACAAATCCTTTCCTTGAAAATTCTTGTCAGAAGAATCACCGCCGAATTTTTTATGGTTGAAAATAGATTGCTTATCCAAACCACCTTCGGACCCAAGGGTACTCTTTAAAACAGGATCACTATCTAAACTCGGTTGTGTATTAGTGACGGATGTATTCGGTATCGAAGAAAATTTTGAGAAACCATCTCCTAAGTTAGGTTGCTCAATGCTATCACGAATAGGATCGTACATGTTTCCTGAAGATAATAGACGTTGAGTAATTAAGTACAATGGTTGAAAAGGTACAGATGGCTCCCAATCATTCGTAGTTATTATTGTCCTATGCCCAGCAATACGCAGAGGATCCCCAGAAACATCCGTCAGTGAGAGATTTCCTGATTCAGAACCAGAGAATGGTGAAGAGCTTCTCAACAAGGAAGCAGATCCAGAAGCACGATATTCTCGAACAAAGTCTGGAAGCTTTGAGGCACCAAGTGGATCTTTATCCAGAGAACTGAAAGAAAAGGACGACCTTGTCAGCCCTGAAATGTTCTGCGATGAGTCTATGCCAGTAGTCGGAAGAGAAGCATAAGCATCTGAGGGTATGGATGAATTTCTAGCCAGAGATCTAGGATCAGGAAAAAAGCTATTTCTATGCATTGGAATATCTTCTGAGGGCCAATTTTGCTTCAGCTTCTCTCTTCCAACGTCCTTGGAAAACGAGAGAGGCCTAGCAGTATCTTTGTTAATAGGTGACTGACTCATCTCAGGGGAATTCGAATGAGATAAGTTGTCTCTTTGAAGAGACAAAATCTTGTGATTTTCTCCAAAGCGATGCCACCTAGGGCTTTTTCCATGATCCCCTGATAGGGTCCTTTCCAAAGAAAATGAAGAACTATATGCAACTGAAGAAGCCGTTGCATTGGGAAAATCAGTTGACCGTGATCTTTCAGTACCATCTCCCACACCTGATACAGAAGAAGGTGCTTATTATCAGAATCATCGCAGCATAAGAGATTCTTGGACATCTATACTCCATAAGAAAATTGAATTACCTCCACCAGCCTGCAATTCACTTTTCTCTGCCAAAGCGGCTATGTCTCCCTCAGGCTTTGGGCTGGTAATATTACCATCATCCTTAATGTGAAGGAACCTACATGAATTCCCTTTGATGCACCAACCTTTAGCGAAAAAGTCACATATGGAAGCTGGTCGTTTGTTTCCATTGTTTAATTCAGCCACAGGGGACAAACTTCTGGGCCTTATCTGGGGAACAACCAATCTGGAAAAACTAGCAGTCATTAAGAAATGGTTGTGGAAAGTGAGAAAGTCAAATTTTAACTTCATCACTAATATTTCAAAAAATAGGAAAAACCATCACTCAAAGTTCTATAAGTCGACTCAAGAGTATGTTGACGAGCATCACCGCACCTTGTTGGCTCTTGATTTATATCCTCCGTAGACCGTGGGACCATTTTCTTAGTTTCAGTCTCAAGAGAAACAGCATAAGCCTCATTGCATGATTCCTCTCTGATTGCGATTGCAGCATCCATTTCTTTACCAGAAATGCTCAAGGCTTTGGACGTCTCAACAGTCATAATCCCACTGTCATGCAGAGAAAAGTTAATATCATTACGTGCTTCATCGTCCTTAGGGGCTCCCCTTTCCACCAAGGGCACAAACTCTTCCTTATCACCAGAAGACTCTCCAAATCCATATTTTTTATACTGAGGATCATCAACATCAGCACGTGATTCACCCTTTTGTCTTGCCTCACTTGCACTTGAGAATTCAACTTTGCCACTACCTTCCAGAGCAAGGGTATCCGGTTGTAGATTTGATACAGATTTTTCAGGATCAGAAGATCTCAAATGCTCTTCTGGCCCGTTGGAAGCCATATCCTGGGCAACATCTACAAGGAAGAAACATCAAAAATCAAGAAAAGAGACAGGGTAAACACTTCCCTTGAACGAATGCTTGCAGCCAATCTTAAGGAAGGTTGGTTTCTAAGAGATGATTCTATGGAGTCTACTTGCACAAAACCCAACAATGGATCACCAAGTCACACTTCTCAACACATAATTGGATATAGCTAAAGAAATAGCAATTAACTAATACCTTCATTCTATATTCCAACATCCGGGTGTTTTACAAGCCCTTGATTTTATTGTGGGAGATAACGTAGTACCGCATGAAGCACCAGGTCACACCTATGTTCAGTGAAGCATGTATGGCTAACAAAACACTACATCATAGCTTTCCTAATCTCTTCATCCTGCAAGGAGGATAACAGCTGACCCAACTTACCCAACCCGAGCTTTGACCGAGGGCCAAGAAACGAGGTGAAACAGCTACTTTGGTCTCTATTAGATTGTTAACCCCCAACTAATCTAAAATCTTAAGCTTTTTATTATTTATACCTTCAAACACGCCCCCTCACGTGTAGCCAGGCTCTCCTCCATAAGTGGGCTAAACACGTGTAAATATTTTAACATTAGATAGACGGTGAGGTTCAAACACAGGATCTATTGCCTGCTTTGATACCACCATATTAGATTGTTATCTACCAACTCATCTAAAAGCTTAATAAGTTGGTGACTAACAATTTAATATGGTATCACAGCACAACTCTGGTCTACATGGTAGGGAGCCACCTCTAGGATCTGGTACGAGCCTGCCTGACGATGTCTTGTACAGAGTTAAGAGCCATACCATGACCACCAAGGGAAGGTTGCTGGGCCAATGCAACATTGCATCATAAGGTGCAGAGATTGTGAGATCCACATCGAAAACATTTGGGAAAGTCAAGTGGTATATGCGGTAAGGCCCTCCAACTACTAATAACTCGAGGTTAACCTTTTGAGCCACATGGTAAGGCTAAGGGTCAGCTGGAGCGGGTCGTTACAAGTGTATCAGAGTTGATGGCTGATGACCTATGGGCGGACTCTCCTGGAAGCATCAGTGGTTGTGGGCTTGCACCGGGACTTTCCAAAGGTGGAGCAGGAAAATCCATTGTAACTCTTGATGGAGTATGAAAATTCCTGGTGCATGTGGCAAGTGGCCGGCAGCAAGGTGGCTCTCGTGGAGTATGATGGCTCCCGATAGAGTGGGTGCAGTGAATAAAAGTGGAATGAGTGATCACTTAATAACATGAGAGACCTCTCTACTCATTGCCAATTGGTTTTGAGATGGATATAAAGTTTTCACATGGTATCAGAGCGGGGCTCATTCCAGGCTTTCCAGCTCACATTTTAAAAATTCACAATCCACACCCCATGATGACAAACTAGCAAAAAGGCTGCACAATGATAAACCCAAAAAGAGGCTACAGGCGACAGACCTCAAACACGGCTGGACGTGGAAGGATATTAAGGAAATATAGTCCCACATTGCTTAGTAGTGGAATGGTGATCACTTAATAACATGAGTGACTTTTCCACTCATTGCCAATTGGTTTTGAGATAAATATAAAGTTTCCACACTCTCCAGCTAATACTTCTCTCGGTCCTTAACATAAACAACATAGTCCATCTCTTCCTCCTGTTATTCTTCTAACTCTTTTCAGCAATGCAATTCAGGAGACTCTCAAGCTTTCTTTTCATTCCCCACAAAATATTCTTCTGTTTCACCTTGACCACCTCTGCTATGCTCAATACTCAAATTTCTTTTCTTTTCAACCAAACCGTTTCTTCTTATACACTTAGCGGTTGTTTGATAACCCAATTCAGCACATAAAACTGAATGTATCAAGCAATGAGAATTAAGTAGGTTTTATAACTATATTACCCATCGCTTAAAATGAAGGCTAATTATTTTTGAAAAAATTTAGTAGCCTACTACTTACTTAATTCTAGCTGAATTAAAAATACTTGTATACTACCTCCTTGGTAACACCCCACCTCTCCACCACTACTCCATCACCGCCATCTCTCCACCACTTCTACCGCTACAACCACAACCACCTTCCACCACTACACTGCCGCCATTTCCCCCACCAATACAATAACCGCCATCTCTCCCCACATTCCACTGCTACAACCACCCTACCTCTTCACCACCACAACTACCCACCACTCGTCATTGTCATCGTCAACACCACCACCTTCACTACAATTACCACCTCTCTACCACTAGCCTCCAGACCACCATCTCTCCACCACCTTCAATCGCAACAACCACCCACCTTTTTACCACCATGACTACATCACCACCCGCTGTCATCATCACCGGCATCACTCCCTGTCTCCACCATCCTTCCCCTGCCACCACCTTTGTTATAACCTCTACCACCACCACCACATGCAATCACCCACCTCTCTACCATCACCACCTCCGCTATAACCACCAATACTTATCAACTAACACACCGCTGCCAGCAACCACAACCACCGTCTCTCCACGGTTCCACCACACCACTACATGTAGTCACCACCACCCCCACCATCTCTGTTCCAGCTACCACCTCCTCTTTACCACACCACCACCACCAACCACCATAAAAACCATCTCTCCATTGCACCACGTGACCACCACATGGAATCGCCGCCTCTCCCCCACCCCCTTGCCGCCATTAAACCACAACCACAACAAACATATAGCGAGGATTTATAAAACTAAAAGGGAAGAATTGAATTGAAAATAATGTAATCACAATTAATTATTCTTTGTATCAACCTATCTTTTAATTCAGCTCTTAATATTTTTATCAAACTTTTCAACTTAAAAATTCAGCATTCAGTTTTCAGTCTATCAAACAGCGCCTTATTCTCCATCTTAATCCTCTCCATGTTCAGGAGACTAATTTTCATCCCTCTTTTCTTGCTTTTTCAAGCAGTATATATGCGTCTCTCTACATACATGAACATGTGTAGCAACTAGCAACTATATAGTACCCTCAATTTCTGTTCATTTGATCACATAGTTCGAAAGTGATAGAATTAGGTGTTATACAGGTTACACCTTTCTCTTCAATTGGTCACGGGCTTCTTCAGTTCTTCTTGTGTTGGTTAGATAACACTGTTCGTTGGGATTTGCTAACCCTAAGTGATTGAATTTGGTGTACACAGGTTGGATCTTTGTCTTCAATTTTCGTGCCAAAAACAAAGGGCTTCTTGTTTTGGTTAGATATCAATCTATTTGTTAGTGCTCTATTTGTAGGAAAGGGTGACCTTGAGGCCTTCAAAATGCCTTGAACAGTTAAGACCTACAAAGTATAAACATATGACTGGAAACATGTCATTTAGTATCCCAAGCTTGCTGATATCTGAATGTTCACCTCTTGTGCTTTGATCTTTGAAACCGGATATATTACTATTTTATGAATTTATCTGTTGTTACAATCATTGTCCCATACTTTTGCTCGCAGTATATCAGATAAGTCATGTTCATAACTCTTGATTCTCATGGTTATACTAATAACTGTATATAAAATAAGTCATAAGATGAAGCTGTAGGAAAGAGTTATTAAGCATCGCCTAATAATGACGACAAAGGTATCAGAGAATCATTATGGATTTATGCCTTGTCGATCAACTATGTAAGCAATCTCTTTGTTCAGGAGATAGTCGAAAAGTATAGAGAGAGAGAAGGACCTTTACTTGGTTTTCATAAACTTAGAAAAAGCATATGATAAGATACCTAGAGGTGTTATATGGTGGGTGTCTTGGAGAAAAAGGGTGTGACAATAAGGTATATTGATGAGGAGAAGCACATGTATAAAGGTGTTGTCGCCACTATTACATCCCCGGTAGGGAAAATAACCTACTTTTCAATCATGGTAGGACAACACCAAGGGTCTGCTTTGAGCCCTTACGTTTGTGACTTAATTCTAGGTAGTCCATTGCAATAGGGCTTCAAAAAGGCATCATTTCATCCTCTAATGAAGCAACAATGGATGTTGATATCATTGCCATTGCATCGTTAGTACTCTCTCTTTCTTTTCTTTAGTGTTCAAGTGATGTCACCGGCATGTCCGGAGTCTCCGAACCGAATTGGAAGAAAAATCAAAATGGATAGTGGAGTGCCGTCAATGGTGTAATGGACAAGCAGTTTGGTTGTGTCCATGTCCCAGATGTAAGTGGTATTGATGAACCAGCCAAAAAGGCGTGCCAGTGCTTATTAGGCAAGACAAATTTTATTTGATTAGCTAGAATTTATGGGCTAAAGGGGCACTCTCCCTCCCACGATATGTAGGTCCCATCAGAAAGATTAAAAGAAGTGAGAAAATTCTAGGAAAATGGACTAAAACTCATGTTTTCACAGATTTCTAGGCAGGTCATTCTCCACACATGCATCAACTAAAATACCATTTAGCGGACACAACTTGACTATTGTCATTAGCCTATAGTCCAATAATATGGCGGAAACACACCCTAAGCAGGACAAGGACCTAAGAGAAATCGTTATTGCTCAGAGTACAAAGAGAACATGCCTAGTACCTAAATGCCTACCACGTAAAAGCGCTCTCTCAATTCAGTGAATAGAGAATAGTCCTATCATCCTAGTTTTCAGTATTAGCTAGCTTGCCAAATGGTTCATCGATAGAGACTACGGATGAAGACGAAGAAACCATCATATGGATTTCAAACATCACTTTCAAGATTTTCCTTAAGTGAACTTGATCACCTATGAAAGAAAAGAAAAAGAAATTCGATAGGCAATCCAGGTCAGTTCTTCCTCTATGATGTCTTTACTTTCAAGAAAGCTTGCGTCCAACATGCTTCTCAAGTGGAGGAGCTGCACCCACCAGGTCAACAGCCACAAGACATAACGTACTCTTTGCACATCAAATCCACCTTGAATTTGACTTATTCACCCGGCCAATCGCCAGAATACAAGAGACTTATCAAGAGTAACTTGGCAATGATATTTTGAGTACCACTCAAGCACAACAGTTGTTGATGTCACAAAAAATATCTTTTACTACAATCAGAAACAATAATAGTAAGTGGGTCCACCAGCATTTTGTCTATCGAATGCATGAATAAAACCCTCAAACTACCCTTAAACATCAGCACACAAAACTTAAAACTTATGCAACCTACAAGTGAAATTTTAGATTTTGCATTTTCTTCTTTTCATACTCCTCATCAAGGAGTCTCTGAGCTTCTAGGACTGTCCTTGAAAGACAACCCTCTCCACGACTGACGTAATGTGTGAACCAAAATGAAGATACCACTAAGGGAGCAAGTAACCTCTTGTCTAATAGTGCCAACACTGAGGATTGTATCTAACCCTACAGCCTCAAAAAAGGCCGCCTTTGATGGCGACCATGTACTTGAATTCTCTTCCATGTGTTACTGGCTCCAAAAATAAGAATAAAATAGAGGAACGTGACAGAAAATCTTCCGTTCCATCAAACCCCTACATCTTCTCTTTGGCTATCAATTTCCACACAATAAAGAAGATCAAGAAACTGAAACCAATCATGCACATTGCAAAAGAAGCGAGGCACCCATACCACCCTACCCCATATATTCTCTAGTTGTCTAAGGCTCAAATTTCTTTCACTTTATGGGTTTGTTTTTTTGGTAAGTAGGTTTTTCATTCAACCATTAAAAAGGTAAACAAATTACAAATCTAAGAAGGAAGCTAACTATAAACCCCTCCCATTGTTGTACAAGGTGCGCTGCAAAACGCGTCAAGGCTCACCATTGGGGCCTAGAGGGAGTCCAAGCAAGGTGACTTGAAAAAGGTGAGGCCTGGGTGTGCACTTGGTGAGCCTCTTTCAATTAGCACCAAATTTGATTCTGAAGGGAAAAAATGTAACTATGATCTTAACCTAAAGGCTAAACATCCTCACACATCAGTACACCACGTCGACTCTCTCATCATTTAGTCGAACGACTTGAACAGTACGTTCTCTCTTAGCTCTGTTTCAACATTGATCTCAGCCTCTATTTTAAAGTTGATCTCTCATCTCTTTCAACCTTGATCTCTCATCTCTCTCACAACCTCGGAGCGACTCAAACCAAACAATCTCATTCAACAAGCTGCTTCGTCTCTTTGAACTTCCAAGGTGTTCTTCCTCTCCTTCTCCTTCTTCCCAACGGTTTCTTTGTCCTTTAGCCTCGTATTTTTTTCAGTTCAGCCAGTTTTCGATTCGTTTTTCTTTTTTGCCTCAAATATAAACAATTAAGTTCTTCTCTATGCAATAATTGTTGGGAAATGATAATGCCAAAACTATTCTTGTTTGTGCCAACTCTAGTGCATAAAAACCTTGTACCTTGCACATGGTACAAAGGTTTTATGCACTACAATTTTGGCATTAGCAACACCCTAATTGTTTACTATTTGGCATATTATAGATGTTTTATGGATTTTTTTACATGGTAAACCTTCTAAAATTCATTGTCTTAGTGTTTATTATGTGAAATATATAGTGGATGCTATTTTTGCTAAATTTTCTCACCTTAGCGTGCCTCGCTTCAATAAGGCCCATGCCTCGCCTTGCGCCTGACGGCTAGACCCCAACGTCCGTTTGTGCCTCAATGCACCTCTCGCCCTTTATAACTATGCCCCCTCCAAGAAAACCAACATTAACAAAACAGCCAACGCCTACCATTCTCACCCGAGAAACTCATCATCAAATTGTAGGTGGGGTTGACACCCGACAACCGTCATCTGGTTCAGGTTCATTTGGTCACTTAGGTATATCTTGCCCATCAAGCCCACATCTATATCATCTACATTCCTCAAAAAGACTTAATAACTCCTTCCATATGCTTTTTGCGCAGTCGACCATTCAGTATAGTTAAAGAAAAAAGACTAAGTTATGCTTCGGATGGGCAAAGTAGATAAAATGACTTTCAAGTTACACAAATGCACTCAAACAAGGCTAACATATGAAGGTTACATGATGTATTTTGAAACGATAAGGGCCAATTCAGGAATCAAGCATGGGTAGAACAATGAGATATATCATAAAAACCTAAAAATCGGAATACCCAAAAACCAAAACAACAGCTACAACGTACAAATTCAAGATAGGGGCCAATGCAGAAATCACAATGAGATATCATAAAAACCTAAAATCAGAATACCTGATAACAAAAACAACAGCTAAAATTACAAATTCTAAGAAACAAGATAATATACACAACAGTCACATGTAACAGGTTGCATTTTCTTAAACAAGTCGAAAGAAGAGGCGTTTTCAGTGCTCGATCAACTCACCGTTTTCGATTGGTGAATCAAGCGATTCTCCTTCGTCCACTTCTTCCTCTTCTTCTTCTTCTTCTTCCTCGACCTCTTCGTCGATTTCTTCGACCTCTTCCTCATCATCTTCTTCCACCTCCTCTTCTACTTCAATTTCCTCGTACTCAACGTCGTCGTCTTCAGTATCCATGTCGGGCTCCGGCTCGGAAGCCGAGCCCTCAACGGAGCGATCGCCTCCCGCGGCGGAGAGATGGTGGCGGCCGGCGGCGGCGGATGTCATTCTTCGTTGTTGTAGTTGGGTGTAAAATGCGTAAGCCTCTCCTGAGGTGCAGCTATTTATAAAAACTTTTACATGATGCATATGTGATTATTTTCTCTTTTTTCCCACTATAAAAGTTATCGACCCTTATAATCCACAAAAGATTGTGTTAATCCAAAGGTGATTACGAATTAAATTCGAGTAACTTTGATACTACTCTTGTTCTCTTAAGCTAGACTAGATATGAGTCGATACAAATACAAATACTAATGGTAACTAATTAAATTTAGAGAAGAAAAGCGAGTGACCCGGAGTTCTAATTTTTTTTGGTGACATGGAAATTCTTAATCTAAGCTAACGCACTAGGGGAGAAGTAATTCGTAATCGACTTTGGATTAACAAATTCTTTGTGGGTTGTGAGAGTCGATAATTATTTTAGTGAAAAACGAAACGAAATAATTGCACATGGTGCATCAGGCTAAAATTGTATAAAGAGTTGCACCTCATGAAAGTCGTTACACCCAAAACAATAACGAGAGTGACACCCACCGTTGCTGCCCCGACGGGCGCCACTGTCCCTCCGCCACGGCGAGCGATTGATCCGTTAAGATTCTATACTCTTAAGTAACTTTAACAAAATTTTAACAAAGTTTTGAAGAAGAATAGCGTGCATATGATACTATAAAACGGAATTCTAATTTTATTTTTGAATAATTTTGAATAAAATAGAAATTCCTAATCTAAGCTAATCTAGGGGAGGGGGGAGGGATTGAATCCTCACCAGATGAGCGCGGTATAGGGCTCCCTATCAATTAGGACACCACCCATTACTCAAGCGGAATTCTAGTTAAGCATAGATATTCGATGAATATCATTTTGTTACCTTGATAATTTTTTATCGCGTCTAAGGATGCTACTCCGAACGGACGTGCTTCTTATATAGAGTGCTAGAGTCATGGTTTTGGCTTGAGAGAAGTCGACATATAGTGCTTTTTAGTTTTTATCATAGAGCTTTTTATTTCTAACGAAATCAAAGGAAGATTCTAGTGACAAAAGAACACTGCACATCTAGATGTATGTGCTCAAGCGATCGCCGAAGATAGATAGATCAAATTTGGTTAATAGCCCAGTTGCAAAAAAAACTCATAAAATCGGAGGGAATAGAAAAGGATGGGGAATGGAGGACCCTTCAAAATGAACATAACTTTAATTAGTAGTAGTAGAAGATAATAGGGCCATGATTCCGTCGAAACAAGAGTACCAAATATTCCTAGAAACAAGAGTAAACTAATCAATGTGAAAAAATTTGAATAAAAATAAAAAATATAAGTCAAGCAGCTTATTTAGCCAAACACCTCGTAGATAAGAAAAAAAAAAAAATGAAGATCTATGACTTGCCAAAGAGGCGCCGAACAAATGCCTGAGATTTCTCTGGTAGCCTATCGGAAATCGCCTTTGAAGTAGAGAGAGAATTGGGGAGCCTTTACACACAAATTTTTTTCAAAAACTATTTTTTCTTATCTCGATTCTCTCTTAGATTTATACACGACCAGATTTAGTGATTTTCCAATGGCAGGGCTACTGGGAATCGCCTTTGTAGTAAGAGAGAGAAGTGGGGAGCCTTTACTACACAAGTTTTTTTGGAAAACTATTTTTTCTTATCTCGATTCTCTCGGAGATTTATATACGAGTAGATTTGGTGATTTTCCAATGCCGGAGCTAGCTCAATAACTTTTGGGGCCAAAAGCAAATTTATAAACAGGTGAGCCTTCAAAGATAAATAGGACAAATTTGAGAATTTTGGAAAACTCGGGCCTCAATCCAATTTGAAATGGGCCTTCTTGCAATTCTAGGAAATTACGAGGCCTAAAGCAAGCATTTCACTTACCTTAAAGTCGTGTAGCTGATTTTTTGCGGCTTTTTTCGATAATTTGTTAAGATTTTTGTTGTAAGACTATGAGCATTTTTGGTTTTTACTACTTTTGTTCCTTCTTCGTTGTTTGAACTATTTTAGGCCAGATAAAAAAAAAAAAAAAAACTATTTTAGGCCTATAGGCCTGGTAATTCGTAATGATTTTAATCAATAAATTATATTTCTTCGTTGCTAAAAAATAAGAGAGAATTTTAAGTCGAGTTGTAGTTAGGTATCACTATAGATATTAGCGAGTATAGAAATCTCTTCGGATTAGGTTTATTAACAAAATGGATTAATGTGGAAAGAGGTTTTTAACCATATAAAATGCAAGTTGAAATCATATACCTCAAGCAATTATGTAGTCTTGTAATATGTAAAAATAGAAAACTATTTAATTCTCTAATTGCAATTTTATTTAAGATATACCATATAAGTCTTGAAATAAATTTTGTTATTCGATATATATATATATATGTCTTAAATGGAATTTTCCATGAGCTTAAACAAAATCCCATAGTATTAATTGATATTAATTGCATTTACACATGAGATGGATAAAAGATAAGGTAGAATCATTATTGGTCCTACGAATGTTTATCATACTGGAAATTAGTTTGTTTCTGTGGGCAGTGGCAGAGTTAGAATTTTGAAATGGGACAATATTTGATGGAAGCTCAATAGTATTGTTGCATGTTGTTCGTAAAAATACGAATACAAATGTTAAATATGTAAAGTTAGGTTATATCATGAACTTTACCTTGTTTTTTTTTAATTAAAAAGATTAAAAGCTTGGTTCAACTATTTTTATAATTTTTAAATAAAAGTCATTGAGATATTATTTTATAATCGAAAACGTTTGTCTTCTAAATCGGCATTTGTTCATCACTTTTTTATAAAATCAAGTTGTTCAGATAATATCAACTTATATATATTTTTGAATTGGGGATGGCATGTGCCACACACCCCCATTTTTTCATCATTGATTTATAAATTGAAGTTGTTGGAAAATGGTAATACCAAATACAATATATATTTGGAAACGGGGGTGGCACGTGCTAGACGCCCCCTTAACATACCTCCACCCCTGACCATGTCTTAAAGCATCTGTGGTGGCCTAACCAAAATTGGATAATCAAAAGTTGCCACATCAGTTTTTGGTTATCCATTTAAGGAATTGCTAAGGTTAGCAATGTAGATATCCACAATGGCATAATCAAAATTGGATACCTACAACTTGTCACATCACATTTTCAAACTACCAAAAACTAAAAACTGTAAACATAGAAAATAATTTTTAAAAAATAATTTTCAAACTAATAAATTTTTTTTATTAAAAATAGCAAATATATTTTCAAAAACATTTTTTTATAAAAATAGTTTTTCCAAATCAAATTTTAAAAAAAGAAGTTTTCATGTTTGAAGAAAAACTTATTTTTAAACCGAAAACATTTTTTGAAAAAAAAAGTTTTGAAATTGTTTTTTAAAATATTTTTTTGAAAAGAAATCATTTTTTTCGAATTTTTTTTAAAGTTTGTGTAAAAAGAGTTTTTGAAAAAAAAGTTTGTGTAAATATAGTTTTTGAAAAAAAAAAAGTTTGTGTAAATACAATTTTTTCACTTTTTATATTAAAAAAAACAGTTTTTTGGAAGGAACACTTTTTTTTATTAAAAAAACTGACTTTTGAAAAACAATTGTTGTGTAGAAACAATTTTTAAAAAATAGTGAGAGAAATGGAGAAGAGAAAGAAGGTTTTTGTGTAATGATTGATTAAGAATATGTGGGGTCCACTAAATTTGCTTATTGACAAAAGATGGCTAGTTTTGATAATCTAAGAGCATCCACAGTGAAATAATCAAAAGTGGATAATCAAAAGGTGCCACATCATCTTTTGGTTATCCATTTAAGGGGTTGTTAAGGTTAGCAATGTAGAGGTCCATAGTGGTACAATTAAAATTGAATAACCAAAACTTGCCACATCACCTTTTTAACTTAAAAAAATCTAGAAATTGTGACATAGAAAACAATTTTTTAAAAATAGTTTTCAAACTAATAAAAATAGGTTATTAGAAAAAGAGAAAAAAGTTTTTTGAAAACTTTGATTAAAAAAAAAACAGTTTTCGGGAAAAAGTAAAAAAAAAAAAACAGTTTTTGAATAGAAAAAGTTTTTTCTTTCAAAAGAACAGTTTTTGAAAAAAAGTTTTAATAAAAAACCTGTTTTGAAATAAAACTGTTTTAAAAAAAAAGGGGAAAACAGTTTTAATAAAAAAAAAGTGTAAAAAAACTGTTTTTTCAAAAAAATTAAAAACTGTTTTTAAAAGTATTTTTGTTGTAAACATGTTGAAAATAGAAGAAAGAAAGTTTTTGTGTAATGATGGTATACTTGATTGAGGAAATGTGAAAACAATTAAATTTGATTATTGGCAAAAGGTTTATAGTTTTGATTATCCAAGGGCCAAAATTTGATGAGTTGCTAAGATGTTTCTAAATTTGGTTATTCCAATGTGAGCTCTTTTTGAGCAAATGTTGCTAACTTTATAAATCTTTTTGTTTTGATTATACCACTGTGGATGCTCTAAGAGCCAAAATTTGATTAATTGCTGAGAAGTTGCTAAGTTTGGTTATTTCAATGTGAACACTTTTTTGAACAGGTCTTAGCAACATTTGAGTTTTTTCGGTTATGCCATTACAGATGCTCTTAGTTACATCACTATTGATTTGAGTGGTGAAAGGATAAATCTAGTTGTCTAACTAAAGTTTTGATTTGGTTGTATGGATGTATTTTATGGACAAAATTACCAATTTAATTGAAAAGATCTTTAGTACCGAAGCTATATGAAAAAAGAATTTCAAACAAGATATACATGCATTTAATTCATCCCTATCCCTCTCCATTGGTTTTATGACCACCCTCCTCTCTTGCTTTACCCTATTTAGACTTTAGTCACTTTTTTTTTGTAGCTTTTTATTTATTTGTTCACTTTGCCCATCTGTTAGCAACTGGCTTGCGTTTACAAGGGCTGATCAATAGGCTCATATATGCAACACATATCCAGAGACCTAAGGATATGTGTGAAGAAGCAATTGGCGTGGCTGTGCCATTTCCGGTTGATTTTTCCCATTGATTCCCTTCATCTGGAAGCCCCAAGACTAGAGCCTAGGGGTAATATCAACTTTTCAATGCAAAAAGTGGTACTATTTGGCACTTTAGAAGGTATTTAAAAAATACTTTTAGGGGTTTTTGGACTTCCTACTTTTTCCCTTTGTGTCCCAGATCTCAGTTCATTTTTTATTTGCTTTTGTCTCCTTTTTCAAGGGCTTTGTGGTAAATCTGCATGGTGGTGGCGTGGTTTCTGAGAAATGCCTACAACACGTTTCTTTATCCTCTCTTTCATCTGTTAATTACTGAGAGACAATGGCTAATTACAAAACCCTAACTCACGTAGTTATTATGCAAGGGGAAGGTGAGAGATGAACGATGAAATTGTCGATTTGGTTTCGGTAGAGAGAAAGAAAGAAGGTACTAGTTTCCCATTTCAAAGCACTGCATGGAGGTTTGATTCTTTCCAATTCCTTTTCACAAAATCATGTATGGGGATTGTTTTTGGTCCCATTGATTGATGCACGCATGTTGTTTTGATTGGGTTAGGTTCGTATATAATGATTGATTTCTACGATTTTAACATTTATTTTGCGTATAAATGTTATGTTGATATCGATTGGAGTGATGTCTGCATATGTTCTTAGTTGAGTTCTATAGGTTAATCTTTGTTGAGAGAGAGAGAGAGAGAGAGGAATAGCGAATTGAAGAAGTAGATGTCAGGTATTTGGTTCGGTTTCTGTGGTTTGTGCCTTAGACCAAGATTTTTGCAGTTGTTAGAGAGCGCAAAAGGATTGGTGTTTATGATCATACCCAAATTTTGTGTGCGCATATTTTTGTTCAGCGTTTTGTCTTTCATCTTCCTAAATTGTAAAAATTAATTTAAAATATCTATTATGCTCAATTCTGTTGTGTTTTTCCTACCATTTTAGTTGTGAACTTCCGGTGCATTGGTTTGGTGTAGGTTTGTAGATTTGTGCTTTTACAATGGATTTGCAGACACCTTTTGTTCGTCCACATTTTTATACAAGAGTTGGGACGGTTTTCTTAGAAACAGCGTGTGGCCAATTAGAAACCGTTGCTCAATGTTGGAGTGGGGGAACTAGGGATTTGCTCCATGAGGTGTGTCCTAGATTCGTTGCTGCGTATGGTGGAATGAAAAATATGGGCCTTGTGTTGAGATGGACTTCTCAGAGTGGAATTGATGCATGGCTTGATAGGATTATTTATTTCTCTTTTTTATTGCTGACTTAAGATAGTAAGTGCTTTTCTCATTAATGGATTTTTTATTTCCATTTTTAAAATGTTGTGCTCTACGTGCTTTCAAATTCTTTGCCTCATGCTATTTTTTTTTTTGGGTGTAGATCATCATGGTTGTTGGTATGTGAAGAGAATTAATATTGATGATTCTGCTGAATTTGCGATTTATTTTTTGTTGTTTTTTAAGTTTCTTTCTTTTTCATTGTTCAGTTATATAATTATTGCATGTATATTAATCCTTGTGAAATGTGCTTTCATATTTTCCTTCTATCGGTTATAGGACATTCCCCTTGTTTATGAACAGATCTTTCAAGGTGATAACAAAGATGCTTGCGTCTTGCTGATAGACGGAGTCAAAATCTGGCATGTTCATATAACGAATAATCGTTTTTACACTGGATGCGATAAGTTTTGGATGAAAAAAATACTTCGCACTGGATGTCGAGTGATAGTCGGTGCCAAAAAAATGGATCTTTCATGTCATTACTTTGGATGAGAATTTAGAAGAGGTTAATCATGATTTGTCTGTAATTGATAATGGACTGAACTATGAAAGTATTCACTGTGGTAAGTGTTATAAACTTAGAATTCTAATTTTTACAAATTACTTTGTGTTATTCAATATCTTTCTTATTTTTGGAACTTATTCTTTGTTGTTTTCAATGCAGATTATCTCTTAACATCATGTCCACCATCCATTTTCATAAGCAGAGAGTGTAAGTTCCAGTTTGGTTATCATCACAATGAATGCGCTTTTATTAATCAGGTTCTGTCACGCACTAAATTTTCAACATAAATTAATTAATCTTTCAAGATTATGATAGGATATGATTAGATCCTCTAGATTCTTCTCCATTAGTATAAATAGGCATCCACGTCTTTGCACAACACCAACTCACACAAACCACCCACGGCACCGGCCACCAGTCACCAAAGAAAAGAAGGTGAAATAAAGGGAAAGAAGAGAGGAAAACAGGGGAGGAGGGAAAAAGAAAGAAGAAGAAAAATCAAACAAGGAGGAAAAAAGTGGCAAGAGGTTCTGGAATAAATAAGTAAATATTCACACGATAAATTGTGTTTCTCGGCCAAGGTGAGTTACGAATATACTCTGGCTACATAATTTTTTCAAATTGTTTTGAAATTATTTTATAAAATGTTATGTTTGGGCATATAAAAAAAATAGACGTCTCTACGGAAGCGTCATAGTGTATATTAAGCATAACTTTGCGAAAAGAAATTTTAAAAGAACAAATATGGGATTAATTTTTGAAAAGAGAAACAAAAAGTTTTGTGGCAATATCTGGGCAGCGAGTTATATGTGGGCAGTGAGTTGCTCTTGGCGCCTAACGAGAGATACTGTCGGGTATCCCCTTGGATTTAATATCATTCCCCTTGTTTGTTGGAGTCGCTCCCCATGCTACCGCCGGTATTTCGCCCAATATGGATTCGATCCTGGAAGTTGCTAATAAATATTGTAGACTTTTTATCTATGAGATATTTTATTTTGATTATGTCTTGGTTTATGTTTATGCCACGTTTATTGTAACTGTTTACGCTTTGCATGCTTTATTTAAATTATCACATGTTCTTATGTAACCCCAGTATATCATAACTTACTGAATTGGTTTTGTGTTTCATGAAATCCTTTCAGGGAATCAGGGTTAAAAGAAGACTCACCTGTTGCGCGTAGAAGATTTCAGTTCAACTAAATAAAGAAATAATAATGTAATAAGTGGCTCTTGTATGTGTGGGCCACATTGTTGTATTTTAATCACTGTTGGTCAAAGTTGTATTCGATATGCACACTAGACAGCTCTGAATGTAATATACTTTATTTTAATTTACGAACTTGGGAGTTTGTTAATAAAAGTACTATGGTTGTTGATATCAAGTCCTGGGGTGATTTTCTTAAAATCACTAGCCATGTCACAAATTTTACCCTTCGAATTTGGGTCGTGACAATTAGTTTTGATGAGGCTTGTGTGCGATTGTATTAAAATGTCTTCACGGCCGGCATAATAATATTTTACTGATGGCTCTTACGACACCTTTTGTTCGAATTGTTAAACGAACAAGATATCATGAGTTCACCAAAAGTGGCCATTGAAAAATCCTTTTTCGCTATCTAAAAACTTAATCAAGCAAAATAAAAGGAATTTAAAAGCAATAAATGATGAACAATACCGAACACAAGATATACGTGGAAAACCCCTTAAAAAGGATAAACACCACGGGAGGAAATCAAACACCATAAACCATTGTACGGTTACAAACAAACCTATACTTACAACCTAGAATCGCTCTCAGTTGACCAAGGTTGATTGCCGAATCACTCGTTCATCGCACCCAGTGCTTGACCGCCGCTGCCTTGAATCCACAAGTCCTCCGAGATACTTCCAGAATCCACCGGAAGAATGTTTCAACTAATTGGAACAATGGTTGAAAAGAACACTTGGAGTTTATGTAGAAAGATTTCTGATCACTAAATCATTACCAATTTTAGCCATGAGAGCGGCCAAATTGGGATCCGCTGTTGGTGTTTCACTTTTAGGTTGGTCAGATTTAGTTAGGAGCTTATCACAGATTTCTTGCATGGTCTCCATCATCATGTTCATGTCATTTTTCACGGACGTAACAGAAGCCTTGAGTTGTGCGTCGACACCAGCAAGGGATTGTCTGAACTGGGTATCCATGGCGGCCATGTTCTGCCTAAGTTCTTCTACTCCATTTCCTTGGTCAGCCATTGGCAAGGGATTTTCAGGTGGCGTTTATGCTAGAGGTTCTTCTTCTATGGGTTCCTGTATTACCGACCTTGGTAAAACTTCTAACGACGGCTGCCCTTCCTGTTCTATTTGAACTTCGAACAGTTGGGTCCTTCCAAGGTGTCTATGCGAACTAGTCGTTGGAGCGGACGAAACCAATTGGGTACAGCCTCTTCTCTTCGCAGGCGATCAATGTTTCCATGCTGGCAACCAGGCAAAAGGGAGCAACTCATAATCAATCCTGAGTGACCGCCCTACCTTCTACGCACCTCCTAGAGACTAAGCCCTAAGACCTACCATGACTTGGGTCTCACTTAAGGCATTTGTATAGAAGATTTCCGATAGCCTGGGCATGTGCTGTCAGGCAGGTTAAATTCCAATCGTTTCGGAATCAGAGCCAATCTCCTTATCTTGACCATCCGAGACAAAGCAATGTGACTATCAGAATCCAGATACGCATATCCTCAAGGTTGGACCCAAATCAAGGGAGCTGTTCGGGCACGGCAAACACCGGAGGTATTGCTGCTTGCTCGACCAAAGTGTGTCGTAGTAAAGAGTGCCCCAAGCGTAGGGCTAGGTTGGTTGTAGCATAATAAACTCGGAAGTCCGAGGTCGAATCCACAGGGAGCCAATGGAGCTAGGCCGGAGGTTTGATTTACGAAGGGTTTCTAGCGTTAGGACCGCCAACCTTTAGTTCGGCTTTGAGACGGCCAACTTTTGAGTGATGGAAATTCTCTCTATCTCCTAACTTTAATTGAAAACGAAGATTGACTAGAGATTAAAGGCGGCAAGGTCTAGGGGTTCATTCCACCCATAACTTAGGCCGTTCAATGCTTCTCTTTGATAACTCAAGTGAGAGTCATTGTCATTTGATCTCACTCGGAAGATTTAACCATAAAAATCAAGTTTAACTCACACAACGGGGTTTGGAAATGGAAAGGAACTCATTTAGGCATTTTATCAAACACATAGAGTGCCATGGTTCTAAGCATTGGGTGTGCCAAGGAGACTTGTCTACACCCAATCAAAGAAGTTAACAACCCTAAGTTTAGACCAAAGATTAGAGTTCAACAAGTTCTTTGAGGCATTTTGGCAAACACCTAGAGTGACATAGCTCCAAGCATTATATGTGGCAAGAGATCAAGTCTTTGCCTACACATATTCAAAGAGGTTAACAACCATAGGTTTTGTTACATAAAAATGAACATAATCCATTCACAAACCACATTAAGCACAAGAAATGAGAGAAGCCATTAAACTACCTAAATCATGGGGTAGAAATCACCCCATGACCAAGCCTTGATCACTACTCACCCATAGTGGGTGTAAACACAAGGGAAAGCACAGAGAGAAATGAAAACATGAATGAAACTTGAAATAAAAGCTAGATTAATGAAGAACACAAGTATACTTACAACATTAATGAAGGAAAGAAGCCCCAAAACCTTAGCAATCCTCCTCCTTTGAAGAGAGAAGGAGAGCTAGAGAAGAGAGGAGAAGAGGGAGGTAGAGAGATAAAGGAAAAATGAAGAATGCCCTGAAATCGGGCTAAGGGTGGTATATATACCCCCTTTACAAAATAATTACAAAATTGCCCTAAAAATGTCCGCGCAGGAGTGAGGGATCGATCCCTAAACATTGGGGGATTGATCCCTGTGCTTGCTGGATTCTGCAGGCTCGCTCCGGACACTCCCGAACTTGGTTTTGGGTGTTCTTCAAACCGTTGGAAAGCTTGTCGAGTCTACTTTCTAACCCAAGTGGTTTGGGTCAAAAGTATTTTGTACATCAAAAGTTATGATGATTCTACCCTCAGCTGGTCGGAAAATGAATTGCTTTGGGTAACATCCTTGCATCTCCCTCACTTCCCTTGGCCCTTGGGCATCCCAAGTATGCTTCAAAGCTTCTTTTCATGACTTTTGGGACTCGCTCGCGGAGCGCCACGTGGTCTTGGGTACTTGGACACATTTGGGGCTATCCATGGCCTTCAAAAGTGCCTTATTCACACGATTTACCTGAAAACGCCAAAAACACACCTTTCGTGCAATATCGTTCAAATCAAGCAAGTTATGCACTTGTGTGTGACAAAAATAAGAGAGATAAGCCCTATTATTTACACTATTGAGGGCTTATCAATTGCAGACTCCATGGATTTAAGGTCTCCTAGACCGACCAGAGTAAGCAAAAGAATTCTAGGGGAGTCCTATCCTCTAGCCCGCAAGATACAATAATGCATGAATGATATGTATGTACAGAGAAGAAATGCACGTAAAAAGAGTATAACACACAAGTCCTAGCTTCCGGATTCCTGTCCTAGTTGGGAAGGTTCTATGGCTATGTACGAGTGCAGAAAGTCGGTTTTGGTCTCAGAAGGGTCTCCGGACTAGAGCCAAGATGTACTACCCCATGTCAAGTGTATTGCAAGACAATGGTCGAACAGCACGATGGCCCATCATAGTCGAGGGTTGCTAGGCATTCCGGGAGAGTTTGTCACCGGTAAACCGGGCAAGATAGCCGAAACACACTAGCGAGGCTTGTGCGGTGCAGAGTGTGCAGGATAAAAGAGCTTTATTTTCGAAAAGATATTGAAAATCCCCTTTTTGAAAATACCTTTCAAGCTTGACTCTCGCAATTATTCGATTCTTCGAAAAATAAAAAGTAAATTCCAAAGTTTCGAATAATAAAATCCCTAGCAGAGTCGCCACTGTGGGCTCCTGGCCCGATGCGCACTCGAAGAGTCGCCACCCAGATTTTTGAGATGGATGATCCGAGAAACCGAGAAACTCGTTTGGAAAAAGCTTTTGGTCTAGCGAAAACATCGTGACTTTGGGTTCGGAAGCCACATTACGAATGGAGAAGGTTTTTCTTTAAAAAGCACCCCACTCGCCCGATAAAACCGGTCTCTACTAAGCATTTTCAAAAGGGAAATTTTTTAATATCTTTTGGAAAATCAAGCTCTTTAATAAAACAAGTAAAAGGGGAAGGGACATGGGACATGGGGAATATATCACATTAGAGTGTATGTGGTGCTCACTGTACAGGGATGGTAAAGATGATGCAGTGAAGAAAAAGAAAAGGAAAACTATTCAACAAACTATCTGGTCTCCAGCAATCTCCTGTATGGCATATTGTAATGTCGCGCATGCTTACACCACAACCTTGCCTTCGAAAAAGGTTTGAAACCCCAAGCGTAGGGCTAAGTCGTTGGTAGCATAATATCCGGAAGTCCGGGATCGTACCCACAGAGAATCGTATTCAGCTTAGATCGGATTGAGGTTTTATGTAATGGATGGTGGCGTTTGAGACGGCCAACTTGGTTTTTCTTTGAACGATGTAAAAACTAAAGCAAAAGACTAGAAATGAGTTTCAATGAACTTAAAGAGGCAAGTCTAGGGATCCTCTTTCCCGTGACAAAGGTCGTTACCGATTCTCAAATATAACTCAAGCGAGAGTCACGACCGCGTGCTCTTGCCCAGAAGATTTAACTTTAGAAAACTACGTTTATCAAAAAATGTGATTCAACGGAGGCGAACCAACTTGTTTACGAAATTCATCAAACACATAGGAGGCCACGAGCCCTCGGTAACCCGCTTGCCAAGACCGCTTGACTAAACACCTTACCAAGGAGTTAACACCCCTAGTTCAGATCAAAAATACAAGTTAAGCTCTATTCCGAAAACCGTGATTTTAAGCCCCAAGATTCGAGAATCAAATAACCACCTAAGTCTTTGGGAAAGAGTAACCCAAGACTTAGCCAAACGACTACTCACACATACTTAAAGCACAAGAGAAAGCATAAAAATGAGACATGATTTTTAACCGATGAAAACGAAAATAAACTTAAGATTAAGAAAGATCTAATCCGTACAAGCAACTTTAATAAACGAGAATTTAACAAACAGCAAGTACTTACTTAAGTTCTATGGAATTTAAGCTTGAAAAACTCAAAAAGATATTAATGGAGAAAAATCTAAGAAAGTAATAGGCTAGGTGATAAAGGAGGGAGAGAGATGGTCCTATTTATACAAAGTGACACTCGCACCCAAAAATATCCCAGAAAATATCCCAAAAGTAGCCAGAAACGGAAAATATCCCAAAAGTAGCCAGCTGGAAAAGTAACAAAAACGCGGATATTTTCTTCAGGCTGAATCGGTACTGGGCGACTCCCAGTACCGGTACAAAGTCTTCAACGATGCTCCAAAATCCCAAACCTGGACAGCATGTACCGGTACTGGGAGTTGCCCAGTACCGGTACACGCTTGACAGACAGATTTTTGGGCAAACTTCGCGGGCTCGCTCCGGACACTCCCGAACTCGGATTTGGGTGTTCTTTGGACCGTTGGAAAGCTTGTCGAGTCTACTTTCTAATCCAAGTGGTATGGATCAAAAGTAATTTATACATCAAAAGTTATGACGATTCTACCCTCAGCTGGTCAGAAGATGAGTAGCTTTGGTAAATCCTCACTTCTCCTTCAATCCCCTTGACCCTTGGGCGACCCGAGCAACCTCCAAACCATCTTTTCAAGACTTTTCAGGCACCACAACGGGGTGACACGTGGCCTTGAACACTTGGTTGCATCCGGAGCATTTCTTGGCGTTCAAATGCGCCTTATTTATACGAATTACCTGAAATACACAAAAACCTACCTTACGTGCACTATCGCATAAAAACGACAACATATATGTACAAACACAACATAGAAGAGGACTTAAGCACCAAGAATATGTATTATTGGGTGCTTATCAGCGCACGACTTTACAATACGTCGTGCGGGGTACCTATTCCTTTATCAGACTATCATCAATTTCCAGAATATCGCCCAGCATATTATATGTCACGTGCGATATTTTTAAGAGACATCAGAAGATGCACAGCCGCTAAACCATCCCGGGACAATACCACTTCTTCAAGCCATGTAAAACAACTTTTGATGTGTTTAATCGTTCGAGATGATCAAGAAAACTTTGTATAAGAAACAAAACGTGGCTTGTAGATATGGTCCTGTTCTGAAAGAAATGACAACCGTCATCTCAACAACAAACCAGGCCTGATAAAGGATAGCTATGATCCAGACAGTTTGAACAAGAAATCAATAGCTAATGAAACGCCATGTGCCTAAACATACTACGCCATGCGACGCAGCAAAGCGCCGCGCGGTATGTCCAGCACAGATGCTACTTTGTTTTCTGAAAATGATTTTCAAGTAAAAAACTTAACCAAAAGGGGTTAAGCCTGACGGCAGAAGAGCCCCCTTAGGATCAGGACAGAGCCTAACCTAAGGAAACTTGATTTTTACCTTTAATCTTGAGCTTGGATGAAAGCGGACGATGAAGAACGAGGACGGATGATGGAGGATATGAGTGGGTGAGATCGAGTGAGAAAAGATGGGTGTGGGTATGAGTAGTTGTTGGGTATTTGGGTGGATGAGGCTTCTAAGTTAGTAAGAGACTAACTTTGATGATGAGGAGAAAAATGGAGTAAAGTACTTAGAGAATGTCTTTTGGGAGTGGCATTCTCAAGGCTTGGAAGTGGAGGATGGGTGTAAAGGCAAGAAGAGAGATAGAGGGCTTGGGGTCAATGATCAAGGGCCCTTTTCTCTTGAGTGGAGGGGTGTATTTATAGGTAAGAGCCAAGGATTTTGAAATTCAAATGGTGGAGGTATTTTCTAGGCGGACCAGAAGTGCATTTTCGGCTGAGCCATTTTGCAGCTGTGGCTTCAAATGGGCGCAGCCAACAGCTTTCTGAGCCAGTCAGAGCTTTTCTTGGAATGCCGTGCGGTTGACCTTGGGGTGTCGCGCGGTGTAATAAGTTTCGTTACACCGCGCGTTGCAGGTGTGTCCCGCGCGGTATTCCAGGTCCAGTCCAGGGCTTTTGGGCTTATCTGGGTTTTCTGGGCTGAGGGGATCCTTTATTCAAGCTCGCAAAGGTACCGTTTCCTTTATTTCATCATCGGGGCGTACAAAGAACCTCCAAGGTCCGGATTGGGGTGTCTACACATGTGAACTCCAATGGAGGCATAAGATCGATGTATGTATGTTTCTTCAATTGTAATAGCATTCGACGGTTATTCGGAGATCGAAGATGGTAGATACATAAGATACAAGTTGTTTGGCTCGCAATAGATTTTTTCCAGATTTGTAGAGTCTGATTGCAGGGCTATTTCGATCCAGTAAACGTTGAAATTAGAAAATCTATTCTTCACGGAAGTTGTAGGTAATTGAATTTCGAATCCAATCTAATTTGAATCACTTCAATCGGAGGTCAGATGAGGAAGATATGACCAAAATACTGAAGGCTGTGCAGTTTACGCGGGAATTTATTAAATCCGAATTTTCTTGCTTAAGCACGGTTGAATTTTGGTTTCCTTGATTGATTCAAAGTATCTAAGTCTTCCACACAAGTATAGCTGAAGGATTTCAAGTTTGGAAGGATTGTTTAAGGATTTTAAGTTTGGAAGGACTCCTTATTACTTAAGGATTTCAAGTTTGAAAGGATTCCTTGTTACTCAAGGATTGCATCTTTGACCATAATAGTTGGATTATTTTCTTTTATGTTTCCTTATTATTTGAGTTTCCATATTGTTTGCATATGTGATAGTTTACCATATTGGGACAACATGGTAATATTTGGCTTTCGACCTAGATCACGTTTTTTTTTTTGCAAACTGGAAAATTTGATAACCCTCACAAATTTTTTAAATAACTAAGTGGGAGAGGGAATTTATTTTGGAAAAATCCCATGGCCTCCATTCCTAGTCTGTAGATGATATAATTAATTTTTTGTGTTGGTTTCAGAACTTTCCTCCCTATCGAACAAAATTAATTGTGGCATCATCGGTACAAACTTCCTAAAGGGATAGCTCTAAGATAATTGTTGTATGAGTCACTTCTCCATCTGAGGTGGTTCATAACGGAACAATAGGTCTAAAAGCTAAGTAATGGTATACACTTAGCTATAAATAATAATATACTCTCTATCTGAGTCACTGTTATTATTTATAGGACCAAAGCAATTTTGTTTAGCATGGTCTAGTGTCTAGATAGTAAAATTAAAAGGTTGTGCCTATCTACACGAATGATGAAGAGTAGACGACCTTCCCATCGAGGCATGCTCTTCACGGTGTGTAGGGTTGCCAATATTTTTCTTTTAACATGTTGTTGAAGGAACCAATATTAAAATGAAATTCAAATTTTTATTGTCCTTCATAATTGTTGTTATATGATTCTCATATTCAAAAATGGGTTCTTTCAATCCACTTGCAATTATTCTCAAAGAAAATAAACTTACAGGATCGAATTATATTGACTGGAAAAGGAATTTGGATATTGTGTTAACTGCTGAAGGGCACAAATTTATGTTGTCTGAGGTATGCCCTCCTAAACTTGATGAGAATGCCACATAATAGGAAGCAAAACTTTATATAAATTGGTGAGTATCACCCATGTTGAAGGGACCCCAATTAAGGATCATGTTTTGAAGATGATAACTCATCTTAATAAACTAGAGATCCTTGGAGTTGAAATTGATGGGAAAACCCATATTGATTTCATTCTTAACTCATTGCAGTATGAAAGTTTTAAGTAATTTCGCCTAAACTATTATATGAACAAAATGCATTTATCTTTGGTGAAACTTCTTAAGGAACTCCAAGCAGCTGATGGTCTTTTGGTTGTGAAGAAATCACCATCAATGTTAGTGGCAGAAAAGGCTTCTACTTCTAAGCTGAAAGGCAAGAAGAAGCAGAATAAGTCTCAGAAAAAAGGTTGTGGAGGCAGTTCATGTGCCTCAAGGTCGAGTGAAAAAGCTTGCGGGCAAGTGTTTTCACTGCAAGCAGAAAGGACACTGGAAGTAGGAATGTCCATTCTATCTCAATAAAGTGAACAATCAGGATAAATCTTTTTCATTAGTTATTGAATCACGTTTAGTGGTGTTATCTACCAGTACCTGCTGTGTAGATACGGGAGTCACTAATCATGTTTGCATTTTGTTGCACGAGTTCCAGAAAACCAGAAGACTCAGTGATGGAGAGATTTATCTACATATGGGAAATACTACAAGAGTGGCAGCAGTTGCAGTAGGAAATGTCATTTTAAATTTGAGTAGTAGTAGGAGTTTAATTTTGAGAGATTGTCTTTATATTCCCTCTATTAGAAGAAACTTGGTTTCAGTTTCTAAGTTGATCAAGGATGGATATTTGGTGGATAATCTCTACATTATTAATCCTTTATTTCCTATAGTGCAACTGCATGAATTGAATAACATTAATAATTTGCCATGTAAGAGAAAGTAGCCTTCTAAATTGAACTAAACGTATCTTTGGCACTTACGCCTTAGTTATATTATCTGAATAGGATTTCTAGATTGGTTAGAGATGGTCCTTTAGGTTCATTAGAAGTTGAGGAACTTCTAGTCTGTGAATCTTATTTGGAAGGTGAGATGACCATGAGGTCTTTTTCCTGCAAAAGATTATAGAGTCAAAGAGCCGTTGGAATTGGTTCACTCTGATTTGTGTGGGCCTATTAATGTCCGAGCTAGAGGTGGTTTTGAGTACTTTGTCACTTTTATTGATGATTACTCAAGATATGGATACATTTATTTGATGCGCCGTAAGTCCGAATGCTTTGAGAAATTCAGGGAGTATAGGGCGGAAACGGAAAAGCATCTTGGTGAATGTCTCAAGACACTGCGATCTGATCGTGGTGGCGAATACCTCTTGGGAGAGTTTAGGAACTACTTGTCAGCTGAAGGGATTACATCCCAGCTATCAGCTTCAGGTATGCCACAGCAAAATGGTGTAGCATAGAGAACGAATAAGACTCTTATGGATATGGTTAGATCAATGATGAGTTATTCAGATTTACCAATTTCGTTTTGGGGACATGCACTAGAAACGGTAGCGTATATTCTTAACTTGGTACCATCTAAGTCAGTACCATCTACGCCCACAGAACTGTGGACTGGGCGCAAACCTAGTCTGTGGCATGTTTAGGTTTGGGGTAGTCCAGCACATGTGCTGAATGGGAACGCAGATAAATTGTAATCAAGGAGATAAGTTTGTCTGTTTGTGGGATACCCTAGAGGAACGAAATGTGGATTATTTTATAGTTCTAGGGATCAGAAGGTCATTGTTAGCATCAATGCCCGATACTTAGTGGAGGACTATGTAATAGATTACAAGCCCAGAAGTAAAATTGTTCTAGAGGAATTGAGAGGAGAAAGATCGGTACAAACTTCTTTACCACCAATAGTGCAGGAGGAAACACCACAAGAGACATCTGTAGAGGCACCTATTGGCACACCAGTACCTCATCATAGTGGGAGGGTTATTGTTCCACCCAATCGGTATATGTTGTCGGAAGAGTCTTTTGAAATGATCCCTGATGATCGACATGCCGAGCCCTGTAACTACTATGAGGCACTTTAAGATAAAGATGTGAAACTTTGGCGAATGGCTATGAAATCGGAGATGGAGTCTATGTACTCTAATCAGGTCTGGGATCTTGTAAAACCACCCGAATGGATTAAACCCATTGGATGCAGTGGATCTACAAGCAGAAGAGAGGAGCGGACGGGAAGGTGCATACCTTCAAAGCTAGGCTTGTTGCGAAAGGGTATACTCAGAAAGAAGGGATCGATTACGAGGAAACTTTTTCGCCAGTAGCCATGCTTAAGTCCATCTGGATTCTCTTATCCATTGCGGCTCATCTCGATTACGAGGTTTGGCAAATGGATGTCAAGACCGCGTTCCTTAATGGAAACCTGGATGAGTGTATTTATATTGTGCAACTAGATGGATTCATAGCAAAAGGTCAAGAGCACATGTTGTGCAAGCTTAAGAAGTCTATTTATGGGCTTACACAGGCATCTAGATCTTGGAACATCCGTTTTGACCAAGCAATCAAGTCTTTTGGTTTTGATCAATGTCCGGATGATTCATGTGTGTATAAGAAGCGCAACGGAAAAGTGGTGGTATTTCTAGTGCTATATGAAACGATGTGGGAGTGTTGTCTTCAGTGAAAGTGTGGTTATCCGGCCAATTCGAAATGGACTTGGGAAAAGCCGGTCACATCTTTGGGATTAAGCTTATGCGAGATCGCAAGAACAAGATGTTGGGCTTATCATAAGTTACTTATATCGATGAGATTCTTGCCCGTTTTAGCATGCAGGATTCCAAGAAAGGGTTCCTCCCTTTTAGACATGGAATCAACCTATCTAAGGATCAGTGTCCTAAGACACTTGAGGAGATGAAGACAGTTCCTTATGCCTAGGCTAGGCAATCCAACCCGCCCCGCCCCGAACGGGGCGGGTTTTTTTAATAATATTTTTCGGGTTTCGGGTCGGGGTCGGGTAAAAAAAATTAAACCCCGGCCGGGTTCAGGGTAATAGTGCCCCGCCCCAATATTACCCGCCCCACCCCGTCCCTATATACATATATATTTGTAACTCACGTTTTTATAATGGTAAAGGAATGGATTGTTTTGGTTTTGGGCTAAGCCAAAGGATTGGGCCTAATTTTTTACAGGCCAACAGAGATCAATATTCAGTAAATTTATAAACCTTGACTCCCTTTACCCTAGGGTTCAGACGCTTGTCTACTCTCTGTCTGTCTCTCTTATCTCAGTTCTCAAAGTGCGGCGATTACGATTTAGAAAATAACGACTTAAGAACCAGTGAAACCACCAATCCATCAAGTCTCTAGGCTGAGTTGGCTCTCACAATGAAACGCCGGTCGCCGGATTCCTTCTCACCAGTCGCCAGATCAGGTTGGCATTCTCTCTTACTTTCTTTCTTTTTTGGTATTTTTTTCGATGTATTGAACGTGAATACGTTATGCATGTGTAGGACTCAGTTATATTTTTATTTCTATACACTTTTCACTTGATTGACTACTTGTGTTATGGACTTGAGATTTCTCTTTATATATTAGTGTTCCACAGTTCGAAAAAAGAAGAGCGAAAGTCTTTGGGATTAGCTTTATATAGTAGTATACGGAGTAATATATTGTAAATCTCTGTATATGGAGTAATATATTCAATACTTGTTTCCCACTTGTCTGATGTCTCTTATTATTTATTAAAAAGTAGATTCCTTTAGGTTTGCATTTTCTTAGCAACTACCCGAGTATTATGCTCGGTTTGGAGTTTGGATGTAATTACTGTTTAATATTGCTAATTTCATACGGCCCCTTGTATGGAGTAATTTTCAAATCCATCATGATAAAGCTCCCAACTGAATGTTGAAATTATTGTGAACTACTATCAAGTAATCAAATAGCTCTATTATCATTGGACAATAATGCGAAATCTGTTGCTTTTAACTTTTAAGGGGGTGCTTGGGGGCTCCAACTTTATATTATGCATTGTGCATGTTGCTCATTCGGTCAAAAATGCATGTTGCGAAATGAACAGGAGAATGTAGAATACAAAAATGCATGTTGAGTAATATATTGTTGATTCAATCTCTAATCTCTATGTAAATACTTTTGTTATATTCAATACTTGTTTCCCACTTGTCTGATGTCTCTTATTTATTAAAAAGTGAATTTTTGTTTTCTTACACCTCAATATTATATTTAGTCATTGCTATTTTAATCCTATCAATTAGTCAAAGGGAACAAAAGGCTTGTTTGATATGGCTTGGATAAGTATATTCTGTGAGCTAGTTGTTGACATTGTTTAAGTTCTTTTATGCAGCGAAAATGTCTGCACCGAGAGACCACTTTACCACTAATGCCTCATCTTCACAAGAGAATATCGTTTCTACTGTTGTTTCATCGATAGCATCAACTTTACCACCAAAACCTCCAACAGGAGCAACATTGGGGGACAACATCAATGAGGACGGAGAGGGAGAGGGAGACGGAGATGGAGGTGAAAATGGTGGTGGAGGAGATGAAGGTGGTGGAGGCGAAGGTATAAATCAATGGAAACTATTGTCTAAAGGATCTGCTCCTTGTTGGCAGCATTTTGACAAAGGTGAAATCAATGGAAAAGTGAAGGCAAAGTGTCATTATTGCAAAAAATTGCTTGCGGCTAACACTAAGAATGGAACCAAAGCTTTGAATGAGCATTACAAAAGGTGTCCGAGAAGAAAGATTGCAGATTCATCACAAAAGGTTCTAACTCAAAGCTTTATGACCGGGGATGGGAAAAAAAAGCTTGAAGCTTATACTTTCGACCAAAATTTTGCTAGGAGAGAGCTTGCTTGCATGATCATAATGCATGAGTATCCATTGACCATGGTAGAACACGCTGGGTTTAAGAGTTTTGTATTGGCGCTTCAACCTTTATTTCAAATGGTTTCTCGAAATACCCTCAAAGCCGATATTTTTAAAATATATGATGGTGAAAGGTTGAAGGCAATGAAAGCAATTGAGAAAATTCAAAATAGGGTTGCCGCGACGACTGACATGTGGACTTCAAGCAATCAAAAAAGAGGATTTATGGTCATCACGGGCCACTATGTTGATGATTCTTGGAAGTTACAAAGCATCATTTTGAGGTACGTATATATATATTACATGAACTATATGGAAAAAAACGTGTTTTAAATTTCAAGTTAAAGCAATTCTTAAACTTTGTATGTTTTTTAAATTTAGGTTTATTTATGTTCCATGTCCTCACACGGCGGAAGTGTTGTGTGAATCATTAATGGAGACTCTTTTGGATTGGAACATTGATAGACGTCTTTCAACTCTTACGGTGGATAATTGTTCTAGTAATGATGCCATGATTTCTATTCTCATTGGAAAGTTAGAACCTGAATCTCTTATGTCCCACGGAAAGTTAATTCATATGCGGTGTGCTGCCCACATTTTGAATTTGATTGTGAAAGATGGTTTAGAGGTGATTAAGGGGGGAATTGAAAAAATCAGAGAAAGTGTCACATATTGGACAGTGTCGCCAAAGAGAGAGGAGAAGTTTGAAGAAAATGCCCGGCAACTACGTATTTTAGGTGGTAAAAAATTGTCTCTCGATTGTGTTACGAGGTGGAACTCTACGTTTTTTATGCTTCAAACTGCCATAGAATATAAGGATGTCTTCTCTCGTTTGAAAATCCGTGAAAGTCAATACAAAAGTTGTCCACAGGATAGTGATTGGGAGGTAGCCAAAGAAGTATGTGAGAGGTTGGAAGTTTTTTATAAGGCCACAGAGGTGTTTAGTGGGACAAAATATCCAACATCGAACTTGTTTTTTGCAAAGGTTTGTAGGATAAAAATGGCATTAACAGAATGGGCTGAGTTGTATGAACGTAATGAGATGGAAGATCTTTACACAAAGAGAAAAAGGAAGATGATGAGAGAGATGGCAGCACAAATGATTGAGAAATATGAGAAGTACTGGACAATAATTCATAGTATTTTGGGTGTTGTGGGCACACGCCCCAAAAAAAAACTCCCACGGTTTTAAGCATGAAAATTCCGGGTGCGCCCTTCTCGCGGAAAGCGCGGCGAAACGCTTCGCAGATCAGAGAGTCGCCACTCGGGTTTTGCGGAGAGTACCCAAGAAACCGTGCTTTTGAAAACATTTGGAATGTATTTGTTTGAGTTTGAAAAAGGAAGCCTTGCCAGCATTAGGGCCAGAGTTGGTATAGATTACCAACCTTGACCCTGCCAGCCCCCCTCAGGGGTCAGAACAGAAGACAGGAGCAAAAGGTAATATACCTTTGCTTGTGAGTTTGGAAGTGAGATTGAGCTTGAGCTTGAGGTTGAGAAGTAAATATGGAGTATTATGGACTGGACACTCTTCTCCTTGCCTTGTCTTTCAATGGATGGAAGAGAAAACAAGAGAAAAGGGAAGGAAAAGAGAAAGGCCAAGGCTTTTTTTTTTGGCTTCCTTAATGTTGCTAACCTCTTGCAAATAAATGCAAGGGGGGTATTTATGGAGGAGAGAGTGGCTGATCAGTTGGGGCCTTAAGGCTTGTTTGGTGGCTTAAGGGGGATGAGCCTTCCATGCATTAAATGCATGGGACAAGGCTTGAGAGGTAGTGTAGGAGTGGAGGGAGCAGGAGGACGTCCTCAGCCACCAGAGGACTGCTGGCAGACGCCAGGTGGTGCCAAAACTCCTGCGTGCACGTCTGGGATAAAGTTGATTTGACTGGCTCTGACTGGCGTACGCACCTTGTTAGTGGCGTGCGCCAGTAACTGGGGATGACTGACACGTGGTGGTGCTTCCAGCGCACGCTAGTCATCCACCAGCGTACCCCAGTAAGGCTTTGCTGAGGCCATTTGGTTCTGGCTTGAGGGTTCGACAAGGGTTTAAAAAAGGGTTCGGATGAGGTTCAGGATGCTCAAAGCTCAAATCCTTTAAACAAACTCGGTATGTTCTTGACCTTAATCATCATTGGGGAATCAAAGACCGTAAGTAAACTAATCTGGACAGTCCAGAATAGGGTGTCTACAGGTGTTGCGGCGGTGTTAGATCCTAGGTTCAAGATGAAGTTGGTAGAATACTATTTCAATCGGATCTACGGGGAGGAAGCTATTTTTGAGATTGAGAGGGTTCACAATTATTGCAAGGAGCTACTTAAGGAGTATGAAGTGAAACTTAACAATGGTGGCATTGCTTCTTCATGCCAAGTTGAGTCTACTATGGAAGTTGATGATGATTTATCTGACTTTGATGTATTTGTTACAAGTAATCAGACAAGCCAAGTTTCAGCTTAAAAGTCATAATTGGATCGTTATTTGGAAGAGGATGTGATACCGAGAGGTAATCAAGACTTTGATGTTTTAGCTTGGTGGAAAAATGACATGAAGTTTCCAACTTTGAGGGTCATTGCTAGGGATGTGTTATCTATACCTGTTTCTACTGTTGCGTCTGAGTCTGCTTTCAGCACTAGTGGGAGGGTTGTGACTCTGCATCGTAGTAGGCTCCATCCCAAGACAATAGAAGCATTGATGTGTGCTTGTAGTTGGTTATTGGTTCATGAATCTGAAGGTAATTTAAATTTGTTTACTTTTCTAGTGTCTTGTTTTTTTTTTCTTATTGCAATTGAATTGGATAGATATTAATCTAAAGAACATGTGGTTTATTTTGTTTCTTTTTAAGGTAATAATTCAAATGAGTTTGCATCGGTTTTTGATGACATGGATGTTGATAGCTCTCAGTCTTGTGTTACAATGGTTGGAGACTGATTTGGTAAGTTTAATTGTGAAATATTTGTTGTCATATTTGTCGAATCTATTAAAATGAAATAACACTTTATGGGTTGAAATGACTCTCTTTTATATTTCTGGTTTTTTCAGGCACTTTTGCATTGAAACGGCTGAGCTTTGTGGATTGGAATGGCTCACTTTTGCACAGCAGTTGGAAAAATTGTCTATGAGTTTTTTGGGGGTTTTATTTTGGATGAACTTGTTGAAATTCCTAGTTTTATTTTCGATGAACTTGTTGCAAGATCACTTGTCGGTTGTTGTTTGTTATTATGATCGAACACTTTCGGGTAGCTAGTTGCTTATGGATGAACTTGTTTGTTTGTGTTTTTTTCCTTTGCAAATGGATGAACTTGTTTAGTTCTGTTGTTGAGAAAATTTGGGATTGAATTGTTTCATTGTTGACTGCATTCTTTTGATGGAGAATTGAAAAAAAAAAAACGGGGTGGGGCGGGTAAACCCATTACCCGATAGGGGCGGGGGCGGGGGAAATTTCCATTACCCGGTCGGGGTTCGGGGCGGGGTCGGGGGAGTTCGGGAAATTTAGGGTCGGGGTCGGGGTACATCAAAACCCGCCCCGCCCCGCCCCGTTGCCATTCCTAATTATGCCTCGGTAGTAGGAAGCCTCATGTATGCTATGCTGTGTACTAGACCTGATATTTGCTTTGCCGTTGGCATGATTAGTAGATTTCGGTCTAATCCAGGGCAAGCGTATTGGACTGCAGTGAAACATATACTCAAGTATCTGAAAAGAACTAGAGATCATATGTTGGTATTCCAGTCAGAGAGTCTGGTACCTTGTGGGTACACAGACTCAAACTTTATGTCAGAGAAGGATTCTAGAAAGTCTACCTCCGGATATGTGTTTACCTTAGGAGGTGGAGCCATAAGTTGGACGAGTATCAAGTAATCGTGGATTGATTGATTCCACCATAGAGGCCGGGTATGTGGAAGCTTCTTAAGCAACCAAAGAGGTCGTCTTGGCTTAGAAACTTCTTGATGGAACTAGAAGTGATTCCTTTAGTGCAATTAGCTATTACATCTATTGTGACAATAGTGGTGGAATTGCTAACTCTAAAGAGCCATTGACTCATAAGAAGGAAAACACATCGAGCGTAAGTATCACCTAATTCGAGAGATCGTTCAGAGAGGTGATGTAGCTGTGACCAAGATAGCATCGGTAAACAACCTAGCAGATTCTTTTACATATAGCTTACGGGCTAAGACTTTTGATAGTCACGTAGAGGGAATGTGAGTAAGATACGTGGCAGCATGACTTTGAGTCTTAGTGGGAGTTTGTTAGGAGGTTATGTAAAAGTTATGGTTTTATATGATGGATTAATATTTAATTATTAATCAGATTTATCCCTTTTTGATGAGAATCTTTTATGGGCAATATTTGCATGATATTTTTGTATGTTGTGCATGTGTGTCTTTTATTCTACATAATAGATAATTCAGTGTGTAGAGTACGACTTACACACAGAAGATTGGATAATCAGTTCTTGTGGAATATAAGAGATGGTTCACAGTCTTAGATGGAATTTGACACACCATCGGTAGGACTGTAGCACAATATTTTAGTAGGTCTGTCTTGACTATAGGGAATGGTACTAATTCCAACTCATTGTGCTAGTATACTTTGTGTGTATTGAACGGGACCGCTTTGAGGTAATTGTCTTTGTACTAATTTCATAAGACAATTGGAACCTCATGGATATAATGAATGCTTATGCTCTTAATCCAAAGATAATTATTAGAGGTATATATTTAATGTTGTTGATTTTGATTCATTAAAGGGTGGGATCTTTATATGGTCAATAGTCTCGGTGAGTTGGGTCGCAACATTATGTATATGACAGCTATTAATTATTGATGGAATCCACGTCCCAGTAGGGATTGATGATACCCCCTTGAGTAAGCTTATAAGTTTCAAATATGTCAAACTCTACAGGTGGATTTTGTATCCGACATATTGAATAAGTTAAGCAGATAGTCTCAAGGTTAAGACGTTGATTAAGTAGGAGATTGTTAGTAATTTATTTTAATCAACGGGTATCTGTAATCTTAACGTGGGGAGATTAATAAGTATTTAATATCATGGAGCTCATAATATAATTGAGATAAGGACGGGAGTGCAATTATAATTCTGTAGTGGGGTGAATTATAATTAGTGAAATAAGAAATAGAATTCTGGTGGGATTAGGGTTTCTTATTTACACTGGGAGCCCGAATTTATTACTCCTTAGGTCCCTATCGTAGCCATATATATACACGTTATGCTCTCTAAGTCAAAGAGACGTTTTCTATTATTTACGAAATAGAGGCAGACCTAGAGAGAGCAAACAGATCATGAAAGAGTCCACACTCGGTTCGTGTTCTAAACGTGCAGAGAATACGATAGAAGATCGTAAGGTGCAGTCGAGCAGTATACGTGGCTTATAACAAGACGTTCTATAACAAGTTCAACCAGCGTTCGTGTCGCCGGGAGTTGTGGTAAAACCCTAATTCCGCCTTGTATGGTTTTTGCAATTTTTGTTGTCTAATATGTATGCGTCATTACTGGGTTCTGGGAATCGTTTCCCAACAATATCATCACTATACTAATCTCAATTCTCAGGCATCGCTTTGGGCACAAGGAACTCGTCCACATTTATGTTCAACCCTCCATTGATTGAAGCTACCGAACTCAAAGCATGGTGAGTATCAAACAAATTGACCAAAAATCTAACTCTTTATTGTCACTTTAATATTTTTAACATATAGAAATTTGTTTAAACATTCAACACTTGCTATATCATAATTACTTCCAATGCAAATGTACGATGTAACTTGATGCCAATTATAAAACAAATAGTCCACTGTTACAATTCTTCATGCATACTAAATAACTCAGATTTAAAGTTATAATTCCATATGCAAAAACAAAAATTCCATCATACCACATGCATTCTATTCTGAATCATTTATATCATAAATAAACACATAATATGCACCATAACTGGGCAATAGGTGCACCAGCAATGCAGCGACTATTCGAGCATTATCAGGCTACAAACACAGCCCAACTGCAATGGTCAGGCCATCACCACCGCCTAAAGACTGAATCACCAGCATTGCAAATCTTTCAACTGTTGACACGGTACGTTCATATGAAACAAACTCTATTTCAACAAACAAAACAATAACAGAACTACATAAATGCAAGCACAGTATCCAAGGATTACAGGCATCATTAAAGTCACCAACTTTGACCAAAAATATTACTTCCTAGCTTGTTCTAAATGCAGCCGAGCAATAGATACATATGGTGATATGGTGATGGAGAATTCTAGTGCAACTATTGCAGTGAAAAGGTCACGCCAATACCAACATAAGTTATCGTATTCTTACAAATCTTCTTCCACTACACATAACTCATGCATAAGAAATTCTCATTTTGGCAGTCTCAAATTCGATATCCAGATCACTGATTTCACAGGCTCAATCACTACAATAATCTTTGGCAAAGAAGCAGCATAAATATTTCAAACAACTGTGGCCGAAATCAAAGACAACACTCTCAATGTATGCAAATACTTACATTCCTAATGAGCCTAAATATCACAATACATCAATCAAAATTAACAATATTCTTTTATGAATTCTTACACACAGAACCATCTCTCGCTCAGAATGATAGAAAAACTCTCTGCTCCCAAAAACTACGACATCAACCTGAAAGCCTATAACTACGATTTTGGTGATATTAGGCAGTGCAAATTTACTGTTAGATCCATCTACCTGGTAACACCTGAGCAACCCCTGAAGAAAGCACGCAAGGAACTTTTCAGAATGGATAGCTCGTCAACTTCAACATCACTTGAAGATGCTCACATGCAACTAACACCACAAGAAGAGCACCAGACTTTTGGGTCTAAAAAAAGATTGATGGCTATGAACAATAAGAAAGCTCAATACCAGACAAACTATTCAGCTTTTGGGAATGAAGAATGAGCAATGATCTACTTTATCTTTCCTCATTTCATTCAGCTTTTGATAGCATCAGACTTCGAAACTGTTTTGTTCGAGTCCAACAAACTAGCTCATAGACTTATTATCTTTGTAATATTTTTCTTCTCTGCCAAACTTAAACTTCTAATCTATGTAATTATTAAATAGTACCAACATTTGCATACCAATATGCAAGGGAGTTTAACGCTGCTTGTTCACCTCATCGATTAACTATATGTATGAGCAAATGTTTTAGGAACACTATAAATCATTGTAGTGAACTATGCATATCGAATTTTTATCAACCATATTGTAACGACCCGTGCCAGCTGACATGCTAACCATTCACCTAACTACATGGCTCAAAAGGTTAACCTCAAGTTATACAGTAGTTGTACGGAACTATTTATATTTTACTTTCCTTTTTCCACATCCCACCGATGTGGGATCACTCCTAATGGGGTGTCACAATCTCCCCCACTTAGGATCGCAACATCCTCGTTGCACCTCATGGTCCATCACAACTCACCAAGCGATGTGTGACAAGTCCCGCCTAAGCACCTCAAGCTCGTCTCATGTGGGACCCACCCAAGCATTTCAAGCTCCTCACTTATCGGGCCCATCTAAGTACGTCTCCTTGCGGGACCCGCCTCACACTTCCGATTGGTGCAAGCTCTGATACCAATTGTAACGACCTGCGTCAGCTGACCTACTAACTATTCGCCTAACCAAGTGGCTCAAAAGGTTAACCTCAAGTTATACAGTAACTGTACCGAACTGTTTATATTTTACTTTCTTGTTTCCACATCCCACTGATGTGGGATCACTCCTAATGGGGTGTTACACATATTACCTTCAACATTATCCTAATTTAACTAACAAACACACAATATATATTTAAAGTTATAAAATCAACGGGCATCATAATCTTGCATTGCACGTGGCATTATTACTAGTTGTATCTACAAATGCTATGTGCTTCTTACTCGTGTCTACTACGTCTCATCCACCAATTTGGTGTCTCCTTTCTTTGAAGCTCCGTCACACTTTTGAATTCCTAAATACCTTGACAGTGGCCAAATTATAAACCGATTCATCTCTCTCTCTCTCTCTCTCTCTCTCTCAATATCGATAGAATTCAGAAGCACTTCCACACCCAAAAAATACTAGCCACTCCTCACATATTTACATGCACGTACAGAGTGGGTGCTCAACCCCTAGTTTAACTAAAGGACTCTTCCCCTCTTCATAGTTGATAGAGTTCGATAGTGTTGCTTTGTCATCGTTGTGGAGTTATGTAATAGGCTTTAAGCCCAATCCCAGAACCGTGATGGTAAAGTAATAGCTCGATCTTTTTTTATTTCTTATAATTCCATAAATTTAGTTTTGTTGATTATTTTATTTGTGTTTGATATTTTTAAGAAAATGGATAAACATACAAATTTATTTAGAGTGTTAATAATGCATGTGAGATTATTAAGATAAGTTAGGGTTGGAATAAATTTAAAGAAGTACTGAAATGATCAACATTTAACTTAGCTACAGAACGGTTCACTTGGAAAGGGCATTTTTAACCATATCAACATAGTTGGTTCTAGAGCTAGCTCATTTGGTCAGGATTCTTACATCTCACTAAGATGTCAGAAATTTGAATTTTCCCATTTGTGTGTGGGCCGATGTTCTTCCCTTTGTATTTGTTGGGATCATTTCTTCCCCTAATGAAGATTGTAATTGGGTTGGGCTTATAGTGACATGTGGTTCTTTTGATGGACTTATTTATCGTGTTGGTTGAGTGATTGTGCTTGGTTATCTCGTGAACTCTCACACAATTTTTTTTTGATTGGCAAAGAAAGGTTTCCAATTGTGTGAACTTACACAATTGATGCAGTGTCCCGTGATTTACACCTTGTAATTCATATATGATGTAACGATCTCTCCTATCGATTGGAGAAGAAAAACCACAATACATGTAAAAATAATGTAGCTTAATCATTTTTATGGTCTTATTCCAGCCAAAAACACTGTAGAGTTGTATTGGTCTAGGTCTAAGTGCAATTGGGCTGACCCACTAAGCTTATTGGATCCAATCCAATTTTATTGTGCTTAGGTCCATTGAGCTTAGCAAATGATTTTTAACACTCCCCTTTATTAATTAGCCTCTATGTTTTGGCTTTATTCACGCGAAAGTATCAAATTACCCTTCACATGACAAACTTGACTCAAGAGGTAAGAATAATTTAGTAATTTCATCTGAATAAATTACAAAAAATAGAGTGCCAATGAATATAAGGGAAGTGTTAAAGACCTTTTTCGTTCTGATGTCTCGGGCACGATCTTCAATAAATTTTCTCTATCTATCTATCTCCACTCATACTCTCGAACACCACCACCACCCCTCCCCCCCCCCCCCCCCAAAAAAAAAAAAAACCCAAATTGAAAAGGGCCAAAAAAAATTTGTTATTTTCGCCTCTGGCAAGCTCGGGCGGCCTAATTTCATCGAAAAAACCTTGTAGAGTTAGATTGGTCTGGGCCAAAATGCAATTGGGCTGACCCACTGAACTTACTGGATCGAATCCAATCTTATTCTTCTTATGGTCTACTTTTAGTTATTAATTTTTGGCTCCACCAAGCGCGGCCGTGGATAGATTTTCCTCCTCTGGAATTCCATGATCCACTAGCACCCACACCCCAAACTTTCAAGGTGCCAAAATTTATTGCATTCGATCTAAATAAAAAAACCAAGAAAAGAAAAAGAAAAAGAAACTATGTTTGTCTATTCTCAAACTGTAGTGGGCTACGAAAAGAATCTCCTTATTCAAAAGGCTATTTGGAAAGATCATGTCATACATCCTTGTTCAAAGTTCCAATATAAAGATATAAAATTATCTAAAACATCAATGGGTGACTTCGGGAATACTTAAAAAACATCTAAACAAACATCCCGTCTCAGCCCTCCATTTCAAGGGCTGAGATTAAATCCCCCACTCCACTCCACCCCCAAAACCAATAACACGCTGCCCCCCTTCTCCTCTCCACCCACACCAGCCGACCCAACACCCCTACCCCTCCGCCTCCCTCCACTCCGACCGACGAGCCCCCAGCTGCCGATGACCCACGGCGGCCGACGACTCCACCCCTAAACAAGAAGAAGGTAAATGAAAGGTTCACATCGGCCTCTGAGAGGTCTCCTCTAAAGCGTTTTCTTCCGGTATGCAAATATATTCAAAGAGGGAAAGGTTTGAGTTTCATGGCTGATTGTCTTCAATATATTATGTCCTGATTTTACTCGTCTTTTTTGTATTGCTTGCCTCCGAATATGGTCTTAATGATGCTATTTCCGACTTTGTCACTCTAATGTCAAGACACAAACGTTAGATTAATTTCTTGAATGTGTTTTGAAATGGAATTTCCTAGATTACAAATATGGGGCCCACACACATTAAATATGTGGTTGTATATGAATTGTGTTATGCGGGAGCCACATGTTTTGGGTTGGAGTCCACACCAATGTGGAAACCACCTTGTGGCGATGCTTCGGGAACAATTAATAATTTTTATTTAACCAAAAAAATGACCGGAAACACCATTACATGATGTCTCAACTTTTTTGATAATATCATATTCATGCGGTATCTGTATAGTCTGTCGTGAGCTCTACATGAATGTATAATTGGAAAAGTTGAAGCACCATATAACAAGTGTTTACAAACATATAAATAATTTTTTACTGTATTCTTTTAGTTTCATGTAAAAGAATTCTTTTCTGATTCGAATCAATGGTGAACCAAATAAGTGGGGAAATGTGAGAACCTCAAGCGATTGGTCTGGGGTCAAGCCTTGGCTTTAGGATATTTCTCACTATGAAGTTCTCGTATTTGAAACTTTCTACGTGCTATCAATTTTTTTTTTTTTTGGGCTAGTTCTTGTAGAGCTTTATTCCAACTTTAATTAGATCTCTGCTAGTGAACGGTGTGATTGTATCTCCAAAAAATAATAGAGGTCCGGGTAAGAGAATCCACACTTGCCATTTTTTGGTAATAAATAGTGTCATTTTGCCCAAAACAATAGTAAAGGTCCAGTACCCATGTTTTGCTATTTCTTTTAATCTCTCTCACTTTGTCAATCGCGAGTAACAATTTTCCATATGTGAACAAAGTTTGACATTTACCAAATTTAGGAGAATTTTTTCTTTGTGGAAGTAGCACCCAATTTGTCATTTCTTTTACTATTTTAGATTAACAATGGAAAGGAATTCTGCGCCATTTTTGACATGCGGTGTGAATGCTCTAAATTGACGTGAACCCCTTGATTTATTGGAAGAGTTGAGAAATGTGATTTAATTAATTTTTCTTACAATTCTATCTAATATCATAATTTTGTTTGGGGTGTGTTTGGAACTTGAGGAGTGAAAGGAAAAAGACGAGAAAATTTTAAAAAGCTTCCTTCCATTATTTTGTATCTAGAGAAAGAAATGAGAAAGTTAAAAAAAAAAAACAAGTTCAATTTTTTCTTAATTCTTCCTGTAATTTTCTTCTTCATTACTTTAGTACTTTTCTCTCCTTCCCAAATATCCAAACAATCCTTGAATTTATCTTTTTGAAAACCGAAAAAAGACACGAGTTTTTTTTTATTTTCTTTAAATAAATCACAAAATAGTACTCCCTCCGTCCCTTTTTTAGAGTTCAGTATTCCATTTTGGGTTGTCCCTGTGTCCATTTTGTAAAATTAGTGAGTAAAAGTTGGTGAATTTTTCATTTTGCCCCTAAAAGTAAATTCTAATTTGAAAAGTTAGTGAACAAAAATATAATGATGATGTTTCCATAGAGAGTAATGTCGTTCTACTCTAGTCGGCTCAGCCAATCGTGTCACTCCGTCCGTGGACCCATCAGCCGTCCAACGCCAAAAGGTTACGAACCCGACCGAGTCAACCCAACCACAAAAACTGCGAATGGACTCGTTGACTCGACTCGGCTGTCTCTAGAACTCGGACACCCACGTAAGCATCATCCACGTGGGGGTCCTGCAAAAAAAACCCTCAGACAAACAGCTACCCTACACTCACTACCGGACACCACCCCCCACTGCCCCATAAATCAGTCAATCCCAATATTTACACGCTTGGGGTCTCAATTATGCTTTTACCCCTTGGAGTATTCATGTTTCTTTACTTTTGGTCATTTAGGTTAGGTCCCTTTTCCACAACAAGTAAAAACGTATTTCGCCAATGCACTCGAGTATGGACCGAGGGACCGTGCTGCGCGGGGCGAATTGCCGCCGCTCCGGTCTCGGTTTGATGATCAGAAACGTTTACTTTGTAGAGCTCATCGAATAGAACAAGTGTACCAAAAATCAGCTCGATCGGATATCATTAAGTGCCTCATCCGAACATTATTATCTTGAAACAAATGGATCCGAAAAACTAGATTAAAATCCACTATTTTGTAGTGAAGTTATTTTCACTAAACTATAACTTAAAGATGGTTAGGAGAAAGCCATGGAGAAGTCAAAGGTTGAATGGTTGTAAAAAAAAAAATTAGTGTAGGAGAACCAATTTTATTTTTGACACTAAGTTTTAAGTTATAGATAAAAATATGGCGAAAACAGGGGCATATAAATTTTTAAAGTAAAGATGTAGTCACCTGAATGAGTATCAATCTTGTTTTGAATAAACATAAGTTGGTTATGAATAAATTGTTAGGACAATAAATATGAATTTACAACTCACATTTACACAACAACTTGCTTGTACGTAGTTATTACATACTTCTGGCAAGAAACAAAAGTTAAATTTATGTTCAAAAGACGAGTTATAAACAAAAAAAATAAAATATTTCTCGCATTTTCTTTAGCCAAATTGCCCTTGATTTATTATTAAGGAGGATTATTGGATTATTGGCTTAAACAATCACTTCTTATTTTTAAGCCAAACTAGTTGGATTGTTGGACTTTGATAATCCAAAAATCCTAGATCTTTTTTTTTTTTTGTGCCAAAACACCCCTAAAACACTCAGTTTCCAACTGCTCAATTAAAAAATGAAAAGAATATGTATTATACAAAAATGTACATACAGCGCGTACGTATAGATTTTGGTCTCGTCTCGGGTCTCACAAAAGTGATCTAAGCCGCCCATTTTGTTCAAAATATCATTTGTTTAGAGTTTCTATAAAAAATCAACTCCACCAGAGATCGACAAAGGCGTTTCAAAAACATTCAACTCTGCTTCAAAATTTATGCTGCTCGGATCATTTTTTGTTAGACCCAAGATGGGTCTCGAATCAGTATTTATGCACTGCATATGCAGTTATGTATGTACCTATAGCATCTCTGGTTCAAAAATCAACCTAGAACTCCCTCCGTCCCAAATTTTTGGTCCTCTACGATTTTAAGCGTAATTTTCAATGCCCTATATCTCTCAATGTATATTGTTTAAAATATTTAATATGGATATTATTTGATAGATTTTAATTATTTCTATAAAATAATATTTTCAAAAACAGAAAAAATAATATACATCGAGAGATATAAGCAATTAAAAATTGCATTTAAAACCATAGAGGGTACGTAAAGGAAAATTAAAGACCAAAAACAAGAAAGTAGAAGATACACTTGGGTCAAAAGTGTAGTTTTGCACATACAGACGAAATATCTATTCATGTGCGGGCAGATTATAGTTTAAATAGTAAATAGGATTAATCCCCAATATTATTAGAATAATGTTTTGGCAGGCGCCGCAGCGATCAGCGCCGTACAATAAGAGTAGGGCTTACGTATTACGCCTGGTAAGAAGCCGTGTTAGCTGTTTTTTTCCCCATTTTCTGTGTGTGTGTGTGTGTGTGTGAGACTGGCAGTGGAGTGGTCCCATGACACGCCCCTGCGACACGTCCAATCAGGCGGCGGCTTCTTTCCCCTCTCTCTCTCTCTCTCTCTCTCTCTCTCCACAAACCCACTTTCCTGAGTTTCCCCCAAATTTGTCTTTCCCCTCCGTCTCACGAGTACGAGTTCCTTCAACATCCAACACGAAAATCACATTTCAAATCGTGCTATTTTTTGCGCTAATTCTGAAAGTGACTCTAACGATATCTGATTGAAATATGAGTAATTTTCTGCAAGAACTTGTAAAAAAATATATATATATTTAAAGTAATGAGCGATTTAAATCATCTTTGTGAGATTTCAATTGGACCCTACAAATATCGCATGTGAACATATCAAACGTGTTTAAAAGTTTCTCTTCCCTTTTTTGGTTCTTCAAGGATGACGATGGAAAACTTCAAAAACAAATGCAACTTTCGCCTAATCTCTTTGTTAACTTTTTTCCTCGTTCCCTTCTTTTAATTATTTTGTCTTCTTTTTCAGTTATTTCTTCTCCTAGTTCCAAATAGAGCCTAGCTGCACAAAGTTCCAGCATCAATACAAGGGAAAACAACTGTGTTCTAGAGCTGCTTCTTCTTCTTTTTACTTCATCTCCCTTTTTTTAGAGTCTAGTATTCCATTTTTAGATGTCCCTCAAAAAGTGTCTATTTTGTAAAGTTGGTTGATAAAAATGGTATATTTTTCATTTTGCCACATAAAAGTATATTCCATTTTAAAAAGTTAACGGGTAATAATGCAATGATGATGTCTCCATAGAGAGTAAGGAGGAAAAGTAAAGGTAAAAGTTGATGTGAAAGGTGTAATGATGATTTTTCTTTAACTTATAAAAAAAATGATGTGTCTTTAATAAGTTGGAATTACAAACCTGAACACTTAAAAATGGACGAAGGGAGTAACTTACTACATATTGTGAATTGAGAAATGTGAAATTTGAATTATGGTCAAATGTATTATAGAGTTAACAAAGTGTTTGAATAATATGTGCAAAATTGATAATGAATAATTGAAAATATTAGGGTAATATGAAAGAATTGATTATGATATGTTTTTTTGACCTTTCCTATAAGCTATACCCCGTTCGTTTTGGGATTTTGAATTTGGTTTTGTAGGTAATAAATGTAGAGAGAAACATAGTAATAATGATTAGAAATATGAGTAATGATTGAAGAGAAAAATGAGAGTATTGACTTGAAAAAAATAGGATAATAATTAAAATCCAAAACCCTTAAACGAATGAGATCACATGTCCTATCAATGGTTCAAAAGGGGTTTGAAAATAAAAAATGAGAAATCTATAAGCTCATTTGGAACTGATTCTCGGATTATGTCCATTCTCAAATTTTGAAAAAGTATTCTCATTTGCTATCCAAACATCCTCATAATGTATCTTGTTGACTTTTATAAAAATTTCATTGTTAACCGTTAAATTATAAAAAA